>CM069139.1:45048493-45792483 GCA_035221665.1 Okamejei kenojei
TTCACTATTCGATAATGTTTATTGAGGTTCCCCCCCCCCCCCCCCCCCCCCCCCCCCCCCCCACCCCCCCCCCCCCACCCCCCACCCCCCCCACCCCCCCACCCCCACCCCCCCCCCCCCCATCTTCTGAAATCCAGCTTGTACAGGCCCAGTACTGTCAATACATGATTCCTGGGAGCTTATTGTAAAAGTAATTAGTAATAATCTGCAGAGTAAACAGGATCGGTCCAAGTCAGCATGGTTTACGAAGGGGAAATTCATGCTTGAATAATCTGGAATTTTTTGAGGGTGTAACTTTAAATATGGAATGGAGAGCCAGTGGATGTGGTGTCCTGGACTTTCAAGAAAGCACTTGATAAGGTCCACACAGGAGATTAGTGGGCAAAATTAGGGCTCATGGTATTGGGGGTAGAGTGCATGACATGGATATGAAAAATTGGTTGTTGGACAGGCAGGAAAAAAAGAGTAGAGTATTAAAGGGGTCCCTTTCAGAATGGCAAGGTAGTGACTTGGTGGGGTACTGCCAGGCCCCCTCGTGCTGTCGACTGCAGTATTTACATATACATCAATGATTTAGATGAAGGTTTCAAGTAACATTAGCAACATTTGCAGATGACACAAAGTGGGTCGGCTGTGTGAACTGATGTGGAGGAGGGGGCTATGAGAATAGCAGGGCTGACTTGGACAGGTTGATGAGTGAGCAGATGCATGGCAGAATGCCGTTTATAATGTGATTAAATGTGGGTTATCCACTTGGGTAGCAAATACAGGAAGGGGGGGGGGATGATTATTATCTAACTGGTGTCAAGTTGTAAAAAGGGGAAGTTCTACGGGTTGTGGGAGGTCTTGGTTCATCAGTCAATGCGAAATAAGAAATGCAGGTTACAAGCAGGAGTGAAGGGTAAAGTGATTGAGATGTTTGTTTCTTTTCATAACAATGAACAGAGTTGAGTATAGGAGCAAAAGATGGTCTTTCTGCAAATCTACATGGGCTCCCATTGGTGAGACCCACTCCTGGAGTATTGTGTGACAGAGATTTGGTCCCATAATTTGTGGGGGCAATTTCTTGCATTGAGTGGTGTGCAGGTTAGGTTAATTCCGGCGTGGCGCGGGGACTGTCATATGACTGGGGAATGGGAGCGGCTGGCTTGTTCCTACTCTGGAATTTAGAAAAGAAAGAATGAGAGGGGAATCTTAATTGAAACTATAATATGATTAAGGGTTTGGACACGCTAGTTGGAGGATTACATGTTCCCGATGTTGCGGGGAGTCCAGACCAGGGGCCACAGTTTATAGAATAAAAGCTATGGACTATTTGGAAACAGAGTTGAGGAAAAGCGTTGTTCACACAGAGAGTGGTGAGTCTGTGGAAGTCCTGCTCAGATGGCCGAGTTCTCTGGAAATCTTTCATAGATGAGTAGCTTATTTGGGCTCTTTAAAGATAGCAGATGTCAGGGGTTATGGGGCGATCGATGCAGGGAAAGGGGTTGCTATTGTGGATGTTTTCAGCCATTGTTCTCATTTGATGGCAGGTGATGGCTCGGAGGGAGAATGGCCTACTCCTGCACCTATTGTTATTTGTCCATTAATCTCCTATGGACCTCACTGCAGCCTTGCACATTATTCCTCGTATGTATGGGGTCAAAATTGCTACAATGCTCTCCAAATGTAGCCTACACAATGCCTATAGAGCCTCAGCATTATATACCTGGTTTTGTATTCTGTCCGCTTGATAATATAAGATATAACATTATTGTTTGACCTTATCCGGCGGATTATTGCTCCAGTTTATTCTTTGAGGGTGTCTTGTGTATAAAAGGCCAAAACACCCAGTGATGTTGAAGGTACACAACTGAAAGGTGTGTCGATTGTTAGCACAAATTCACTTCTAGTGGTCTTACCCCTGTAGTATGTTTACATTTTTGTGAAATCTTAGGGATGTATACACCCAGTCCTACTAATCTTTCTTTGTATATTTAAAATATTAGACAGTTAAGTCTTATTATACTTTTTTCCCTTTGGCGATAAGATGGTTGTATGCTTTTGTTAGCCTGCTTAGAAAAGCACTATTCCTGAGGCCATTCTCTTATTCGACAGCTGGCTAGAAGATGTTCTGAAATTCGTTGTAAACTAGTTAAGTATCTGGTGCTTTTTTTATTTGATCCATGGAAATTTCTAATTGGCTGTCTGTAAATCGTTATTAGAAAACTTAATTCTCTAATTTTGGACTTTTTACATTTTACTGAGCTGATTTTATAATATCACTATACAAAATGTCAGCAATGTAGCAGCTGTTGCCTGGATACTGTTTTTTTGTGCGCCAAACTTTTTGTATGTTTTTTGTGTTGTCTTTCTGAAGTAAACAATGGGCTCAATCACTGTATCACTTTACACACACCATTAGCATGAGTTATCGATTGCATGCAGACGGTGGAATTGGTCATTCATGTAACAGTCGTTAACTCTTCACCTATTATTTATATACAAAGTAGTTGTTTTTATAGAATAGTTTTTCCAGTCAGCACAGCTGATTTTAAACAAGCTCGTTCAAATTGGTTCCTGTGGGTCTAGTTTGGCCCTGTCTGGTTAACGTAGATGGCAGGTTGCTCTGTTCATTCTGGGAGTTTGACATGACTTCACGAGTCCAAATTCGTGAAACCGCACATAGAGGAGAGTGGGGAGCAGGACGAAGGTCATCGATGGGGGTTCTGGGCGGGGCTAGAGCCTTCATTCCCTTCCCTGGTTTGTATAAGGCGCTCTATGTGTACAGCGTTCTTGAAGCTGTGTGCTGTTCGCATGCTTGAACGTCAGCGTATTCTCTCGCTGGCACAGGTTCCAGTTGCTTGGGGCGCAAGACCCAATAGTGGAGATGGTCCAATTTGAACAGGGTTAATGCCTTGCCATTAGTACTTTTAATTTTGCTTATTAATTTTTGCAGACTTTTTTTTGAACTCAACTGGTTTTGACTGCTTTGATTCTTTACAATTGCAAAAAAAGTCAGCAGAGTGTGTTTTACTGGGGACTTAGTGAATTGGTTATCTTTAGAAACATATGCATAATCCAGTTGTTCAGTGATATTGTGCTTTTGATAGGGGATTTCCTTGGAGCAAAGGCATCATGGAATGTATAAATTTAGGTTATGCAGAATTGGAAATATGGTTTCATGGAGTGAGGAAGGATAGAGGGGAACCTAAGAAATCCTTTATAATACCTGGGTTGTTTCAAGCTGACACCTTTTCAGCGCAACGCCTCAAAGGATTAGTCATGGGAAAAGTCTGTGCATGAGTAAAATCACCTGCTGAATTTGACCAGATTTAAATCTCTTGGGAATATGATTACACATTGAGGGTAATGTTTAATAATGACTGGGTGGAGCATTGTTAGTCAGTTATTGGTCAAGGACGATGTGGCCTTAAACGCTGTATCAGCTTCTTCCGCCTGAAGCTCAGTATACAGTCCATTGATTTGACACCGGTCGCATATGCTCTCAATTTTCTTATGATGCAGATTACATTTTCTTCTTATTATCAGATAACTGTGGCTAATGCATGTGACTTTTCACTGAGGGGACGTGTTCATGAAATTCATTTTCTCACAATATCTATATGTAAGTTAGATGCCAGAGTTTTTTGACATCCGACTATTGCTACAATAAGAAATGGATATGAATTTGTAATCCTATGATCTCTGGCCACTCATCCTTTGTCGCTTTACTGTGATGTGGTTGGTTCCGTTCCTTACTTTGGTTGTAACTTCAGACGGTCAATTGAGTAGTTTCTCTTGACAGGCGCTTAGGAAAGGGAAACAGATAGAAAGAAATCAGATTGATACATGCTGTTTCATTCAATTTCCATCAGCTCTTGGAAATTATGATTTTGGGGATTATTTTTCCCTCCTTTCAACATTAATTCAGAGTTTAAGGGACTGGTCCCACTTGTAGACGTCATTTGGGCGACATTTAGGCCGTTCAGCCGAAATTGCGGTTGTCGCTTCGTGAGTGGATGGGCCGTGAAGCGTGTGGTGGACGCATTGCCTTGACACGCAGGTATGCGCGGTGCTTACTGTCGCACTTGGGTGTCTCATCGTGTAGTGCGCACTGTCTCACGACTGATGCTTTGGCTGTCCCTGTGAGTATCACATGTTTAGGGTTGAGTTAGGGCGTTAGGGACCACAGATGGGTTGTATAAATATTCCTTCTGCAATGCTTGGATTTAAAACATTTTAATATATTTTAAAATTTATACATTAACATCTATTGTGCATATGAAAAGTTGTCGCTTCCAGATCCGTTCACCATATCTTTTCACTGGGGATGGTTTGATTGACGTGTGGACTGAACCATCCTCTCCCCTCTTCCCCTTTCCCGCCCCCTTTCCTCCTTTCCACTCCCCCCTAACCTTTCTCCCCATTATCCACTATCTCCCCCCCCCTCGCTTCCCTTCTCCCTATAACCATATAATATATAACCATATAACCATATAACAATTACAGCACGGAAACAGTCCCTCTCGGCCTGCCAGTCCGTGCCGACTTTTGTTATTCCCCTAGTCCATCTAACCTGCACTCAGTCACATACCCCTCCATTCCCTTCAGTCCAGATACCTTTTCTCCACTTTACTTTTTTAAATGTTAAAAGCGATCTGCCTCCACCACTTCTGCTGGAATAGCTCATTCCAACAGCCACAACCACTCTGAGTAAAGGAAGTTCCCCCTCACGTTAACCTAAACATCGTCCTTAATTCTCATGTTGCCCTCTGTTTTGCAATTCTTCCCTACCCTCAATGGGAAAAACGTATCCACGTAAACTCTGTCTATCCCTTTCATCATTTTAAAGACTCAATCAAGTCCCCCCTTAACCTTCGGCTCTCACAAAGAATATAGACCTAACTTGTTCAAACTGTCTCTGTAACATAGTTGGCTGGACCCTTGGCATACATTCTAGTAAAATCTCCATATGTTACGCTCTCTATTTGTGACATCCTTCCTATAAGTAGGCGACACCAAAATTGCGTACACCTTTCTACAGAATTGGTCTTACCAATTGCCTTGTACAAATTTTTAATACATTTACTTCCCTTTCTCCTTTATTCAATGCTCTGAATTTATAATGGCCAGCACGCCAATGCTTTCTTTACCACCCTATACATGCGATTCCACCTTCAGGAAACTATGCACAGTTATCCTTGATCCCTCTGTTCCACTAGCATTCATCAATTCCCTACCATTTTAACCATTGTTCGTCCTATTTTGATTTTTTGTCTGCCACGATGTTGCACTTCACATTTAACAGCATTAAACTCCATCTGCCATCTTTCAGCCCATTTTCCCAAATGGCCAAATCTCTCTGTAGATTGAAATATCTATTCATTTTCCACAAAAAAACCACCACCTTATCTTTGTATCATTGCATACTTACTTATCCAATTTCCACCCATCATCCAGATCATTGATGTACATGGACAAAACAACAGTGGACAACACAGATCCCTGAGGCAACCCCACTGGTAACTGGCTTCCAACCTGACAAACAGCCATCCACCATTACTCTCTGACATCTTCCCGTTCAGCCCTGTTGAATCATCTTGCTACTCCGCATTAACACCCAAGATTGAACCTTCTTAACCAACCCTTCATGGGAAACCTTGTCAAAGCTTTACGGAAATCCATTTAGACAACATCCTCCTCATTTTCCCTCATCCCTCCCTTCTCCCTTACTCCACCTCCCCCCACCACTTTCCCAACGCCCCATTTGTTGGAACTTCAGCCTGCAACCAGCCATTCTCCGCACACATTACCACACACTCTACGGACAATTTATACATCCTCGGGCGCCTTTTGTGAGTGGCGGGAGTGAAACCAAATCCCTAACCTCCAGATTCTGACTGCTCTCGTGGGAAACTATACTGTTGGTCACGAGGTGTTAGTCGGGATCTAGCTATCACAGGCTGTGTCAACTATTGGGGGGGTCCCCCCACGCTCCTCCCTTCTCCCTTCTCACTCTTCTCCCTCCCCCTTATCCCACTACCACCTCCTCTGACTTGACCCCTTCTCCCCCTCTCCTCAACATTTGACCCACCCCATCCCACCCACCCCGCACTTTCCCATGTTTGCCCCATTTGTTGCCCCAGGGCCTGTGACAGCTAGATCCCACTTTTAGTATCTGAACAAATGGCCACATCATCTGTTTTTTTTCATTGACTGTGGGATAATAATGCAGGATTTTGGGAAACAAACCCCCTCCCCCCCCCCCGCCCTTGCTTCAATAAATGGGTGTTGGGTTTGTAGTGTCCAGTGGCCGGATGCAGGTGGATGGGCACTGGTACATTGACAAACATTGCCTGCACCAGTTGAATGTTGAATAGCCCGCTGTGTTCTGGGGGTTTGAGAGACTATTGGAAATAGATCTGCTTTGGAAACAACTTGTTGGCCAACAGTTTAGTTCCCTTGTGGAAGGAGCGGGCGGAACATTGGTGGTTCGAGTTTCAACCCCCTGGGGTCTCTGTGTCACATTTAGTTCTGTGATACAGTGCCCTTCGAGCCACACCGAGTCCGCCACGACAGCGATCCTCCCGCACTCTATCCCACACAGGCTAGGGACATTTATACTTATACCAGGCCTATTCAACCTAGAGTTAGGGTTAAGGTTTAACGGTTAGGGCTAGGGTTTGGGTTTCCTCCTCCGCACTCCCGCGCACAAGGTTTGTTATAAATTGTCCCCCGCATGTGTGGGATAAGGGATGTGCTGGGTATCGAGGATCGTGGGCTGGGTCCACAATTGAGGGGAGGCGTCGGGGGAAATTGGGTGGGGAGGGGTATGTGAGATGAATTGGAGTAAGGGGAGGGGAAGAATGGGGGATGTTGAGGGAGAGGGAGGTAAGTGGATAAGGGTTTGAGAAGAGTTGGGGTGTATGGAGGAAAGAGGGGGAGGGAAGTTGAAGCGAGGGGGTGGTGGGATGGAGGGGGAGAGGGGGGGGAGAGAGCGGGGAAGTGGGGAGTTCAGTCTACTCTCACTGATTCCATCCTGGGGATCGGATTTCTGGAAGAGGACAATTACATTTTATATAAAATGGAACGTCCTCAGACCTTCTTTTCATTTGCACAATTGATTTTATTGTAGTAAATTTCTTATATTAATGTTTAAAATCCATGATTGAAGGAGGAAGGAAGAATATTTTTACTGCCTAACACCTAACCGTGGCTGTCACACCGCTATGACAGTCACTGGTCTCACTCCGCAGTCACCCAATAGGGCGCCCAAGTGGGGACAGGCCCTTTACTGCTGTCCAATTGAGGATACTAGTGGAAAAAGTGGAGAGGAAGCAGCCAGGGCATGTTGTAGGGTTGGGGGGGGTGGGACAAGAATTAGCAAGCGTTAAGTGGGTTCAGTTGATGGAGTCGGGGGGGTGGTTTGGTTGCAGTTAGGTAGATGAGCGTAGGTAGGTGAAAGATATGTCCAATAAGAGGCTGAGGTGGTGGTGATAAGTGATGGACAAAAATTGATGCGCTTCTGAAAGATTATAGATTAGGAAGGTGAATAATGGAAATGCATGCCAAGTGATGGCAGCAGAGATGGGAACAATCAAAAAGGATGGAAAGGAGGAGCATTAAGGGAGGGGTGGGGGCTGGTTTCAGTGAGAGTGTGTGTGGGACGGAGAGTTGAAATGAAACAGGAGGGGCTAATGGGGAAGGGTTTATGGCGGGAGGGAAAAGAAGAGAGGAATTGTGGTAGTGGGAGGAGAGGGGAAAGGGACAGAGGGGGATTATACAAATGAATGATTTTGGAGTTTTTGGATGTTACATGCTTTGGATTGTAGACTGGCCCATAAGTGGAATTGGAGATGCTGGAACTCGTTTCTTGTTTGTCTTTTGACTTCTTACCTGGCTGTGGAGGAGGCCAGAAGACTACTGGGTCAAAGGGTTGGGAATGGGAGGATGGGACATTAAATCGATAACGAAACCAAGGAATCCAGGTGGCTTTCTGGTGGACAGAGCGATGGTGTTCGGTTCTTTGTTTTAAGTTGTTTTTTTTGTAATTAAAGCAGGTGACCAGTTGCATTTGGTCTCAACCTATGTTTAGGGGCATCAGTTTTGCTTGATGTTTTCCAAATGGGCAATTTTTTAGAAGAGATATGGCTAGTATTGTTTAGTAGTTTCACTTTAGGATCCGATGGAGAGCAGATGGGTATAGATTGGATGTTGTTTCTCCCACCTTTATTTATTAAGTGATTGTTTCGCCCATTCTGGACTGTTTTCTGTTTTTCCAAAAAGGAATGTAGTGCGCCGACTCAATTCTCGCCATAATCCTGCTGAACGCTGGCAGCAGTATTCTAGTGTACCCTAACTAGCTGCTTTAGTACTAACACTTTACTACTTAATGATATGTTCTAGGTTTTGTATGGGTTGGGTGGTTTTTGTGGGCCACGCTGACTTATGTAATCTTTGAGTTATTGTTTAACATCCTATGTCTAATAAGATTCCAATTATGTTGTTTCCTCACATTACCCCTTATTGATGCTTAAAAAATTAATGACTTTTTTTCCATTTCTTTTCTTCAAGGGAAATCCAGAAGATGGAGAATTGTCAGCTCATTGAATTTTACTTAATGTGTCTATTGTTTGCCCAGGTATTGAAAATCTTTAGTTGGTCTCTTTATGCTTTTTCGGCTTACAGCTTCAAGAGTTCTTCCTTAACAAAGTGGGGATTTCCTTTCATTATAATTTTGATAGCTTTGTTATTTCTTTGGCTATGCAATTTTTGTGATACTATAATTCAAACTTATCTTCTGGGAATCCTGTAATGAAAATGCATCTAATTATTTCAAATACAGAAAGAGATTGCAATGAATTTAAATCACATTATCTCGGTATTCAAGCTGCTGGTGTAAGTTGCCTGGGATCAGTAATGTTGTTGGGTAATATTGGGTAGCTGTTTAGTGTCCTGTATACAACCGCAAATGTGCTGTTTTTTGTCACCATTAGCAATTTGGTGTAATATAGGCAACATGCAATAAGTTGTGCTGTAAATTCCCCTCACGTTGATATGAACAATTGTAGGCAACCCAATAGGAATAACTTTTTAAATATTATTAATAGCAGAAAAAAAAACGTTTTTGTGATTAAAGTCATCGGAATTGTTTTATGTAGACCATAGAATAGTACAGCACTGGATGGGTTCGATACAGGATACTGCCCGTTATACTTATTATTAGTTATCTATGTTAAAATTTGATTCTGTGTCTACGACCGAATCATGATGTCATCAAATGTGTTTCTGCTTGCCACGTGATCTTATCCCTTCCATTGCCCTCCCATTCACCTGCCTATCAATAAGCCTCTGACAACACAATCATATATCTACCTACCATCTCCCCCTCCTTTGCAGTGATCCCAGACACCCACAAAATCTCTCTATAATTAAGAACTGGTTCCCACGTTACTGGTGATTTGGCACCACGGCACTGAGATAACCGAAGCAAAGAGATAGTCGAAGACCAAAAGAACACCGAATGGAAACGAGTGCCGAAAAAAGCCAATAAACCGAAAGAGTGTGAAGACGGAAACGCCTACTAACCGAAAGGATGGGACACTAAATGCAAAACTAACTGATAGGGCGGGACGCCCAAAAGCCAAAGGACGAAAAGCCGATCGCCTAAAAGCAAACTTACGAATGGCCGCTCCTGTCGAATATGCCACCTACCCGAAAGGCAGCTCGCCCTTTCAGCCTACAGGACCGGACTGATTTCTCACGCTCAACAGATTAAATGTCCAATAAACTGACAGGACGTTGACGGGCGGGCGGGCGGGGGACCTGTCTAGGGAGTGGGCCTCTGTACCCGGCAGCATGCATGTGCATAGGTGTTGGGATCTTATGTTCTTTGTCCCTCTCGCCAGACGCCACCGTCCGTCTGCTCTGTGAGTGGCTTCATGGGTTGTGTGCACACACCCCTTGTGGAGTGTGGGGGGGCTGTCCTGAGGGGGTAATCAGATGAAGTTTCCTTCGGCGACTTTCAACTGTGTGTGACTTAAGGGTGACTGTTAATTTTGGGCCCTGATCTCCTGGGGCGAGGTGGGGTGTGGGGGTAATGGTACAACATAGAGACCGGTAGAAACAGGCGAGCGAGATCGACAAAAGAGGCGACGAAGGAAGCCTTGAGGCGAGCGACGACGTACCGCCAAGCGACTCGCGCGCCCACGTTCCTACGCGCGCGGCTCCCTTCGCGCTCTCTCCCCTGCTTATCCTTCCGCAACTTCTCTTCCCCTCTCTGTCCATCACGGCTCCCTTTCTCTCCTCCCTCCCTTTTACTCTGCTCTATCCCTCTTCCGTTCCACCACCTCTACTCTCTACTTTCTTCCGACTCCTTCTCCTCCTCCTCTCTCTCCCCCCCAACCCCCCTTCTCTCCTCCGTCTCCATGCGCAGATGTATTGGTACGGTCCTCACAGGTCACTGATGCTAGATGCACCGCCGCATTGGACCCCAACCCCTCACAGGGTGGTTTTGCCCCTTTACCGACCCCCCGGGATTTTCTGATACTCACACTATGCGTGATTCAACCCCGGCCGACAGGGAGGGTCAGACGGTCGGGGCAGAGTAAAGCGCTTTGTAATACGCTCTTGTTAATCATCGGACTTAAAGCACATAGGTCGTTATATGGACAGAGGTAATAATGCCACCAGTTATTAATCATGTTCCTTTATATAGAATTTATCAAATTATTTTATCGTTATTACACATTTTTGGCTTTTTTAAAAAATATTAAATGTCTGCTCGCTTTTGTGTTTTGTTTATGGCCGAGTCTGTTATATGTTTTTTAACCCGTCCCGTGGGTTTATTTTTAGGAGATGGGGCTTGCTGGTCATTAGGGGGTTTCTACAAGTGCCTTCAATGGGTTGCGGTAGCGGCGGGGTATTTGTCATTCGGGAACCGCAGGCAAATTCTATGTGGCTCAACGATCCATAAGCCATTCTCTGGCTTAAGTTTATCTGGAGATTACTATCCATTCCTTCCCGCGATCGCAAAAGTTGGGGGGGGTATGTTAGGTGTGCCGTCTATATTGATTAGATGCTAGGCAATGTTCAATGATGGGAACTAATTAAAATGTCAGCTTTCTTGTTGTCATCGGGGTGTGGTGGAGCGGGAAAGGAAGGGATAGTGAGGAGGAGTTTGTTATTAAGTGTTCGTTGTCATTGGCTGACCTGGTCTCAGATCCACTACATAGGTTTGTCCCTTAATGTTGCTGATTTGAAAACATCCCCGAAGTATCTTTTTGTGCTTGGGGGGTAGGTGGGCGATATCGGCTGAGAGAGAGAGAGGTGGCTAGACAAATACAGTTTGCTGAATTTAGAGACTTTTAGAAAGAGAAATGAGACTAGACAGTTAGATGGGCGGCGTAGGGTGGGTATATATAAGTTAGGGTAAGCGGGTGTGTTGTGGAGTTGGGAGGGTGTGAGAATGAGGGCTGGGGTGTGGTGAGAGGTCTTGGGGAGAGATTCAGGTGAAAGGGGGGGTGAGAGAGAAGGGGGGAGGAGAGTGAAGGAAGAGGGGAGGTGAGAAGGGGGAGACAGGAGCATGGGGGGTCTTTTTCCACAGACGCCCCATTGGTGAATGGGCAATCTCGATCCCAAGGACCAAGTTGTGAGAAATCGGTTTTACGTAATATTGGCGCATTCCCTCTGGACGCCCCACGCTCCCACGGCCCAACCCCATCCCAACATTAGTTCATCCCTCTCAGTGATGTGAATAATGAACGCAGGGGGTTCCTGAAACCAAACCGCTGACAAGTCCCGCCACTGGCAACGTCATGTCCGTTATTGGACTTTTTCTGTTGAGCGGGCAGAGTCGGTCCATTGGCCGTGTAGGCGCCATGCTGCCGTTCTGGGGTAGGTGGTGTTTCGACAGACCAGAGCGGCCATTCGGTAAGGTTTGCTTCAGGCGACGAGCTTTTCGGTTTCGTTGGTTTTAGGCGTTACCGCCATTTCGGTTAGTTTGATTTAAGGCGTCCCATCCTTTCGGTTAGTAGGCGTTTCATCTTCGTTCCTCTTCGGTTTTATTGGCGTTTCGTCCTTTGTTTCCATCGAGTTCTTTGGCTCGACATCCTTGCTTCGGGCCTATCATCCATCGGCGCCACGGTAATTACCGCCACACTAGTTCCACACATCTCGGAGTCAGTTTTAATCACAAGAAAGGCCATTTTGGCCCTACTCATCACTTGCCTGCAATAGGTTGTCCCAATTATGACTAGATCCATTTGCCCGTGTTTGGCACATATACTAAAACATATCCTATGCTGACTTTTAAATCCGTAAAAAGCTATCCATCGAGTTTATTTAACATTTGCAATCCAGGGATCCAGATAACACTTGAAGCAGGTGTGGTCCCAGAGGACTGGAAGAATTGCAATATGCATGACTCGTTAACTGTTCAAGAAACAGGCCCCCCTCCGAGCGAAACAAAAAGAGGGGTTTCTTTAGACCTGTAAGCCTGTCTTCAGTACTTAGTGAGATTTTAGAGTGTCCTTTATAAATGGTGTGGTTTCCAAGTTACATTTTGAACAGCATATAATAAAATTCATCATAAGTCATAACTGGTGTTTTCAGAGGTTGGCTGAGGGACTTGGGTGGGAATATTGGAGGGGGAGGTATTAGCATGCTAATTTTTCCAATATTCAGACGCTTACCTATAACAGGACAGAATTTTGGAAAAATCTCAAGCATTGCATCACAACTGCATTTGTTATCCACTTTTTCAAGGAGCCTTGGAAAAACAATCATGAGGTTCCAGTACGCTGGATAAGCCGATCAGAGTGCTGTGGTTTTATCCCTAGTTTATTGCTCCAATGATCATTTCTCTATTTCTTTCCTCCTCCGATGTGTCTTATTTAAATAGGCAATTATAATCATTTAATATGAATACCCCTATTTAACAATTTACAAACTACACCAACCCCCCCCACTCCCCCCCCCCCCAATCCCCATCAACCCATCCCCCCCCCACAACCAACCCCACTTTTCCCCCCAACCCCCCCCCCCCCCCCCACCCCCCCCCCCCCACACAACCAGCCCCCCCACCCCTTCCCTACCAACCCCCCCCCACCCCCCCCCCCCCCCCCATACTAATAAGGGATTATTTCTATTTTTTTCTATTTTATTGCTAATTAAACCCATTTATTTTCGTTCCTTTGTGTAAAAACCTTCTTTGGCTACTTTCTAATATTTGGCCAATTTTTCCTGGCCCACCACTAACTTAACTTTTTTTTTCTATTTAGGTTAACGTCTTTAACTTCCTTTGGTAAGCCATGGAGGGTACTCTTCTAAGAACTCTTTATTTCCAGTAGAATAAATATTTGTTGGAGGATGAGATAAGTCCTTTTAAATACTTACCTTACCATCTTCTATTATACATTTTTTTTTTTTTTTTTTTTTCCCCCCCCCCCCCCCTTTTTTTTAATCTATCTTACCAGTCTGCTTTAGCCAAACTCTGCCTTCTTAGTTCTGAAAGTGGCTGTCCCACTGCGGCACCTTAAATATTTCTGCGTGTTTAGAAGAGTTGCCCCTTGACTCTAACTCGCAGCATTGGTGACACGGTGGGTCCTTGGAGGGTCATGTGAGGATGATGTGATGGTTAACTAGAACTCTCCTTAATGCTCGAGGGAAAAAGTTCCCGCACCATACTCATGACCTCAGTTGGTTGGTTGACGGAAAAAATTTTTAGCATCATTTTGAATATGTTATTCAGCGAGGGGGGGGTTAGGTTAAAGGGTAAAAATTGGTTGGCTGGTTCTTTTGACTCGTTAGTGAAGTGGAAGTATGGAAGTGAGGTTCGATATGTTGTTCAGGCGGGTTGAGGGGCAGCCGTTAGACATTATTCCTTCGCTGACCGGCATTTTTATTGGCGCAATTGGAGGTTTTCAGGACAAGGGAACCAACAGGTAATGTTTAAATGCCGCCTAAACTTTATTATAAGTTTCTGGTTTCTTAAACGTGTTCTCCACCCTCCTTTTCCTTACCCCCCCCCCCCAATCCGTCTCTCTCCCTTGCTCTCTCTAAAGGGACTTACCGTTAACGTGCCAGCCATATTTTCATTGCGGATTGAGAATTTCAGACAGTACTCCCACGCCTTTGCATTTTCAACTAAATTTATTTTTTTATCATATGATTACTCCTGAGGAATTAATTTGCTGCCTGAGATCATTAATAAATTTTTAATAATGTTAAAGAATAGCCTGTTCTCTGGTTGGTCTCCACAGTTTGATTCCTCTATTGGGGTTCCAATTATAATGCTTAAGAAACTTTCTCATCTTAACTTCCTATAAAATGCTTCTTTACAGTCGTTAATCATGCTTTTCATGCCTGCTCTGTCTTAGCCATGCTGTCTTGTCTTGCCACCTCTACCCAACACTTAATAAAAATATATCAAGTTTTAAGGGAGGGTCTCTCATCCTAAATGGTTCTCTTTCACAGACACTAATTGATTGGCTAAGTTCTTCCAGCCACTTTCTTTTTTTTTTGTTTCCTAGTTACACAATCACATTGTCCTAACTTTCCCCTCTGAACCCCTCTCACCATTGACAGCACCCATTTTTGAAGCCCATTTGCAGCCTTGTTTATATTAAAACATAAACAGAAAATGCTAGAAATACCCAGAAGTGCAGACCGTATTTTTGGAGAGAGTATAAAGTTAACGTGTCATGTCAATGATCTTCATCTTAAGTTGGAGCACTCTTGAAAAGTGGTTAGTTGTGTAATGTAGGAAGCATAATTTGAACTGAACAGACAATCAGTAATTAAGGACCGAGGTGTTTATTGCAGTTTTTGCTATAAAGGGACAGCTCACAATTAACAGTTTATTTTTTAATTATTTCTCATTCAGGTATTTTCAACAGTGTGACCTTGCAGATAATGACTGACGTTAATGAAGTCTGGAATAAATACTCAGACCATAATTTTCAACCATGTTATGCTGATAATGTATTTTGTTAGGTCATGTTCTGTTTTGTTGACAGTCTTATTTAAAATCCATATGATAGAATAATCAAAGAATAAATGCCAATTCCCAATTTTTGTAATAAACAATTTGACATGCTGGAATTTGTCTGTTATTGCTGAAGGTTTTTACAAAAGGGTTCAAAATTCAATCATTTCAGAGACATTGTAGCATTGCAATAAAAATAAACTTGTATTTAACTTTTGTAAGTGTGCCCATGTTGTTGGCCTAATGCAATTTCTAATGCATTTCACCATGCTTCTAATTATATTCAAATACAGATGAAATATCCTTTGGTTTTAAACAAAATCTCATGTACGGAATAAGGAGCAGCCACGTACATTTGATTCTTGAATGCTTGTATCAGGAAATTAATTATTTTTCTTTTCAACTTTATCTTAAGTTTATATCTTTATTTACAGACTGATCAGGAAGCAAAATTGCAAATTAAAAATATGGTCCCTTGGTTGTATGGTTTTAACAGCTCAAAATAGTGGCAGTGTTCAACCCAGATTCATTGTATGTATCAAAGGCATTAATCAGTATATTTAGCAAATATATACCTAATTTGCATTCATGATGTGAAATGTTCATTTTAAAAGGAACTAATCACAATATTAGAAAATCAATAATTTTACTTTAAAATGTCCTCTTCCCTATATGTGGTAAAACAAATATGTTACAAAAATACCAATATAAAATTTTGTCAAGTACCAACCTATTTGGGTGATATTGGGGTAATATTGACAAAAAATGTTTTAATTACATTGTTTTAAATTGCCAGATGTTTGACAATAAATTTACTGAAATTTTCCATTGGGCAGCAGCAATATTATGCAATGAAGTTTTCCAGTAAGCATATGTTTTATTTTACATTAACATTATTGAGTTATTCATTAATGATTTAAAACAAAACTTTTTACTTTAATCTTTTCACATGAAATTAGCATTGTCCCCGATTTCTACTTGGAATAAAGTCTACAAATTGATCAATTAAAAATGTGACCCGTTCATAAACTAAACTAATATAATACTGAATATATATTTTTTATTGTTCTTAGACATTTGAGAGGACCTTCAGCACAATAGATACTTAAAGGACGAATTCAATTGTGTAATTGACTATTTCTGATACAGACTCAGTGAATTGATTTTTTTTTAAATCCTGAGTGTTACTAGTATGCTCATATTCATCTTCAACAACATCTTCAAATATTAGGATTGAAAATCATCCACAAAAGCACAATACCAAATACAGTATAGAAAGCAATTTGAGTGCATATTGACAGTTCAAAGTTCACTAGCACCAATCAGGAACAGGCTAATTCAAAAACAGGATGTATTCTGGCCAGTACAAAGATTATGTAGAAAAAGCTAATTTCTGGAGCGCTAGTATGGGTGTTGTGGGCTGAAGGGACTGGTTTCCAGAGGGCTAGTATGGACACTGTGGGCAAATGGATTCTTGGCGTGGCAGCTCAGTTACTCAAGCCTGATGTGCTGGCAGTTGATTCACTGTTATTCAACTGCTAAGCAGGGTGCAAGGCCACCAAATTCAAATGCAGTTTCCTACCATTTCAAGCTGGGTGCAAGTCCACCAAACTCGTGCAGTTTCCTGCCACTTCAAGCAGGGCGCAAGACCACTGAATTCAAGTGCAGTTTCATGCCACTTCAAGCAGGGTGCAAGGCCACTAAATTCAAGTGCAGTTTCATACCACTTCAAGCAGGGTGCAAGGCCACCAAATTCAAGTGCAGTTTCATACCATTTTATGCAGGGTGCAAGGCCACTAAATTCAAGTGCAGTTTCATACCATTTTATGCAGGGTGCAAGGCCAGTACATTCAAATGCAGTTTCATACCATTTCAAGCAGGGTGAAACCACCATACAACCACATAAACATCACACTCACAGTTCGCTAGACATTCAGTGTTCAGTTGATTCACAGCTCAAACAGAGTCTTGAACTCTCCCTCCCCCATCTTGCAAAGACTGAGCCACACCCACATTTCTGGGTTTTATAATCCCTCCCACCGGAAGGGGCATGGCCTTCATGGCATGATTGACAGGAGAGATTCTCATCAATTTTTAAACACTAATAACACTTATTTTTAATTGATGGGAAGAATCCTCTGCACCTGATGAGTGGAGGGGGACTGACTAAGATGGCCAACAATCACAGCCATAAGTGGTAGTGTTTTATCTAAAATCAATATACAGTGCAAACAGGAAGTTGTCAAGTTTGGACTTTTAATCATTTGCCATTTCAAAGCAACCACCACCAACCATTTGCTGTGCCTCATTTCAAAGCAACCACCAGCAACCATTTGCTGTGCCTTATTTCAAAGCAACTACATTTTCATTTTCAAACCACATTTAGGGCACTCAAGGTCAGTAAAACCACACTCACAGTTTAGTAGACATGTGTTCCATGTTAATTCACAGCTCAGACTGAGACATGACCCTCTTGCTTCCCCCATCTTGCAGAGACTGACTGAGGCACTCAACACTTCCGGGTTTTATAGTCCCTCCAAAAGGAGAATGGCCTTCAGGAGAGAGAATCTCAACATTTTTTAAACACTAATAACTCTTGTCCTGTGCAGCGGATGGGGTCTCTGAGTAAGATGGCCACAAATCACAGCCGTAAATGGCAGCATTTGTTTCTACAATCAATATACAAAACAACAGGAAGTGGTCAAGATCAGACTTTCAGTAATATTGATAAAAACTGATCTTGGATGTTTGCTTGCTTGAACCTTTTCTTTGATTCACATCTCCTCGAAAACCCGATGCGGTAACGGTGAAATTTTAACATATTCCCGTAGATATTTACCTCATGATCTCAAAAATCACCTCATCTGAAAATTTGATTTTTTTTTTTCCCCCGAAGGTTTTTACTACAATTGTCCACCAAACTGACATATTTTAAAAATCTAACGTGCTGAAACGAGCTGGATGACGTCACAATGCCTCTGCGCAGAATTTTCAACGTGCAGCCCCACTGTTTTCCACAAACTGCGTGTTAGGTGGCCCAGCCACCCTCCCCCCCCCCGGGCTCTGGATTGAAGCCGTTGAACACATGCTCAAATCGAGCAGCGCGCTCTGCTCGGCTCCTTCAGGTTTTATAACATGGCAGCGGCGGTCATTATTGCAGCGCGGGTGTGTACAAGCACAGTGGAAAAGTGGCACGTGGCGGCCGTCACGGGACGACCTCTCCTGCTCCCCCGCCCGATCGTCTGTCACGCTGGTGGGTGGGCTTACCTTCTCGGAAGGCCTGGTCCACGCTCTGGTCCACGCCGGCTGCAGCCTAGCTCGGGCCCGGCGCCTGGTGGGGAGGATTCTGCTCTACGACCTGGGTAGGTGCTGCTTCTATCCCCTCCCTCTCTACCCACTCCCCGGGGCAGAGAAAGAGAGGGGGAGGGAGAGAGGGGGGGGGATGGAGTGGAGGGGGGAGGATATGGGGAGAGGGGGGCCCTCCCTCTCTGCCCCTCCCTCTCAGCCCCTTGTTTCTCTCTGCCCCTCCCTCCCTCTCTAGGGAGTGGTGAATATTGGGACCTTTGAGTGAGTGGTGGAGTATTGCCTTTGGGAACCAGCCCTCCCCTGTGACGCCGCACCGCCGCTCCCACCCCTCATTCTCTACCCACCTCCTTCTCCCTCTCTACCCCCTTCCCTCTCCAACCCCTCCGTCTCTAGCTGTGGATAGGGCGGGGGGAGTGGGGTAAAGGGAGCAAATTAATAATATTAATATAATATCAAGGGGGGGGTTTAGTGTGTGGGGGTGTGGTGTGTGTGTGTGTGTGACGCCGAAGGCCGCCCCCCCATCCCCCCTGCAACTGCGCATTGAGGGGACAGGACCCAACGGGTCCCCCTTGGTCTAGTCACTATTAAAAATTGAGGCAGCTAATATTTGAAACATTATCTTTGAGATTGTTTCTCAAACAAGTCGAGTCACACATCTACCACAATCTGCAATACATTCCTTTGTCTACATCTACATTGAAAGCTCTGCTTGTAAACTAGAGCAGTGCAAATTTATCTGGGAGAATGAACATTGCAGTTAGGAAGTTGACATCAATTAGTTTGAAAACAAGGATGATTACTTTTAAATTATGGTATTATTTAATCTGCCTTGAAAACTGATCACATAACGTATCTTTCTAACATTATAGAATCTTTGATTCACTGTTTTTTCTACAGTATGACTATACCGTGAAACAGTATAAGGTATTTTAACCATTATTTTGAAACATTTGTTGCAGTGTGCTTCATGACCTTAGTACACAACATATCCTGCTTACACGATCTCTTGGCCACGCATCCAATAAGCGCAGAGCTAGATACACATTATTAGGACAAATGCTACTTAGGACATGGTTGGGCAAAATATAATTTTGTAACAGAATACCGATCCTCTTTCCTTAAACATTCTCTTGCATCACATGTACAGAAATCCAACTCTTGATTGCTGGAAAAAACAATTGTTTATTGAGCAAAGGCAAACATATACCAGATGTATAATGGAATTCTGTATAAAGTTGAACTCAATGGTATTATTCAATCCCACACATGAGATACATTTGCCTGGACATAGTTGAGATAAATGTTGTAAAGTGGGGAATTCTAAAAGATCAAAATTGAATTGTTTACCACTTAAATGCTTTCAATATGATTTTTAAAAACCTGCAAGTTAGTTGACAATTAACTGCAACAGTAAAGGTTTTCCCAGATTTTCAGTCATTGCCAGCAAGCAGCGAGCACTTGTAAAGCAAAAGTAGTACAAAATTATCATCTGCTGATTCGCAGCGATTATATTTGTTACAAATCTGTATGCAAACAGAAATTTAAAATGGAAAGCCGGAGAGAAGGGTGTTTATTTTGCCTTTAATGTAAGTTGTGTAAGTTTAAGGCAGTATTGAGTTGTCCAGTTTCCATGCTTCATTTCAATCAAAACACAAAGTAGTCACAGACAAAAATATGGCAGTACAGGTTGTATGTCTAAAACACAGATTTTTAAGGATGCCATGATTCCATCACAGATACCTCGTTCTTGAATCTCATGATTAGAACAAGAGTGCAAGTAAAGAGTAGCCAGACAGTTTGCTCCTTATGTGCAAGATCACAACGCAATTACAATAATAAATAAGATGGATAACAAAGATGTGAAATACTGATCTGATCCAAAAAGATACTGCCACTCAAATATAGATTAGAACTCGAGGATAAACAGAATGCCGACCATGACAATTTGGAGCACGAAACAAGACTGGGAAAGAGAGTAATAAATAATATAATGTGATTTTGTAATTGAGGAACTTAGCATCCCTAAATCATGCTAGCTTCCCAACCCCAAATATCACCTATACATGTCCTCCAGAGATGCAGCCTGAGACGCTGAATTGCTCCAGCATTTGTGTGTCTGTTTTGTATCTCGAGCCAGAATGGCACATGGTATGTTGTGTAATTGGTAGTAGGGTGAATTGCATCTTGAACTAGCATGAACGGGTACTGGAAATTGAGAATGTTCCAAATGCTATGGTCTACATTTTTTTAAATGTAGGAAAGGAATCCTGGTTGGAGCAAAACAAGACCTCACAGGTAACTTCTAGATAATTACCTACATATAGAGGGATGAACAGACAGGAATATAGCTGTGAGGGGCTTCAATTTGAAGGGACACTGGCAACAGCATGCAATTGGGATAGTCTTTACCTGGAATGTTTAGAGATACAGCATGGAAACAGGCCTTTTGGCCACCATCCATGCCAACCATCGATCACCCATTCACACTAGTTCTACATTATCCTACATTGTCATCCACTCCATACATACTAGGGGCAATTTGTGAGACCAATTAACCATCAAACTGCATATCTTTGGGATGTGGGAGGAAACCGGAGCAAACCCATATGGTCACAGGGAGAATGTGCAAGTCCACATCGACCGCAGGATTGAATCAGGTCTCTGGCACTGGGAGGCAGCAGCTCCTACCAGCTGCACCACTGTGCCAAAATAATTAAAAGTACTCAAGGAATTTAAACTAGTAAATGGGGTAACAGAGTCAAACGTAAGAGTTGACGTAAATGTGAAAAACACACAATAGAAGCATGGAATAATAATGCTTAAGAAATGAAGCGAAAGGGAAAGCTATGATGCAAAGCCTTTTAAATTAATAACAGTGGGGAAGAAGGGCAGGGTAGAATGTGACCTAAATAACTGTTCCTTATCCAAGCAAAGAACATTTTATAAATTTGGATTGAAGATGAACAGTTAAAAGGTGAAAAAAAAAACGGAGGTTAGAATCATTACAAAATGAGAGTATAACAAGGTAATGAGGCTCTACAGGCTCTGCAGAAGCGAGTCTGCAAAATGGATTCATAGCTGCAGTGTGAGGTGTGTACGTCTCCAGCCAGCAGCTGTGAAGTTTTAGTAGTTGGCTCAATGGCAGCAAGCAGTAGGGATAATGGGCGGGTATTTGAATCGGCAGTTTAGTTAATCAAAAGTTATTAATGGAGACAGAACAAAGACAAGGTCGTAGAATCAGATCACAAATCAGCTAGGATTTTACTGGCATGGTCACATGTTCCAATGCAGGTATGAGCAGCAAGTAATTGCAATGGGTGGTCCCAATGTTTTCCTTTAACTACCCAGTTTTTGGATCTCAATTTATTCTGGTCAATTTTGATCTTTGCTCTAACATTCCTAGTTCAGTTAATTCCTGTTGAATATAAATCTTTATGGAAAAATACAATAATACTGGAACTGGCCATGTTGTAGTTTAACAAACTACAAATAAATCATATACAGAGTCTCTCTGCACAAGTTGCATGGATTCATTTGTTACCCACATATTTCTTTGTACACACCTTACAATGAGATTAACCTATAGACCATTCCACTTTTTTTGCGAAAAATACCCCGCTGTCGTAACTGTTAAACCTACAACTGATGCTGATGTAGTCACAAAAACAAAAAATACTATGGACATAAGCAGCAATTACATTTAAATATTCAAGTGACTTCTAGAACTCAGACAGAGCACTTGCATGTTTCCAACATTTCAACCAGAATTTCAGCAAATATAGATCAAAATTGGAGTTTAAAAAACAATGCTCCTCTAATCAGTTGACCAGAAAAGTACTACACTTTATCCATAATAACACTTACAATACCTGACCAGGAGTCAAATTCCATTGCCCTAATTTGAAGTAATTTTTTTTATTCTGCCAGTTGGCATGATAGTGACATGTATTTATTAGTAAAGTCAAATGTCAAAACTTATATACATAGCTAAAAAGACATGTAAACAAAATACATCATAATGCTGTTTTACAGAATACGAGATAACACTTTCATAGTTTAAATAATCCTGTTTCCCTGTGCCTGTGAAAAGAACTTCTACATCTTTTGGATCATTACTTGGAATTTGCCTGCAAAAGAAAGATAATGTTAAAGCTAGGTCACTTCTATTTTTTTTTAAAGTAACTCAATAACTTTCCAAAAAATATAATATCAAGCAGTTTGGTAGCTTCAAAGGTAATGGCGCAATTTGTAACCAAACAAAAGTCACAACATTCGTATTTTAACTGGGAGGTGGGGAACAAAGGTTGGGGGGGAGGGTGGGCAAAGAGAAAGTGATTCTGCTTTTGTTGTTAATGCTAAATAGGTGAGAGTTGGTTCTGCTGACATCAATAAGGAAGTTGTAGCGGCACCTAGTGGTGGCTTGAGTCCACCCTCGCTATTGGCTGGTGCCGTCACGTGATCGCGGGTGTGTTTTTCGTGGGTTTTTGGTTCCTCAGTCGAGCTCCACCTGTGTAGCAGGAGCTTCAAGATATTTGGCTGACCCAGCACACGGTTGTGTTATACACTTTGTTTGTCGTTTCAAATAAAGAAACTTATTTTATTCAACTAGCTCGTCTCGCCAAAGTGGATCACGTCGGGGTCACCACTTTGGTGAGACGAGCCAGTTGAGTAAAATAAGTTTATTTACTACAACTGAGAGCTATCTACAAACAGTCTGCCACAGACACACAAATATGGGATTCACTGAAACAAAAGCTTAAATTCTTCAGTTATTGCTACCAAAATATCAAAGAACAATAACAACTTACATGCTGGCATTGTAGTAACTTCCACTGTCACAATACTTTTAATTCCCAAGTTCGATAAGGCACCTCTAACCAGCCCACACGTAAATGCCAAATACTGAAAATTTAAAAAGGGATTTTATTAACTTCTGTTGTGCTAAAATAAAAAGTTAAACCTAAATTAATATGGTTCAAAGACGTGCATACTGCAGACTTTAAATTCAGATCTATGTTCTACAAAAGGACACAAATCAAGGATGATTGTGAAAGTAAGCAGGCAGTCTTCTGCTTCTTGCATATGTTGTGCACAGCCTAAAGTTGTAGGACAACTTGTTCTATTTGATCTTACTTGATTGTGCACGCCAGGTTGATTGCATTCGTCGAAACAGGGCGGACCACGTGAAGGTTGCAATCTCCTACCCCCAGCAGGCAGTGAAGAAAGCAAATGGCATGTTGACCTTCATAGCAAGGAGATTAGAGTATAGGAGCAAGGAGGTCCTACTGCAGTTGTACAGGGCCCTGGTAAGACCACACCTGGAGTTTTGTGTGCAGTTTTGGCCTCCTACTTTGAGGAAAGACATTCATGGTATTGAGTGAGTGCAGCATAGGTTCACCAGGCTAATTCCCGGATGGTGGGACTGACATATGATGAAAGAATGGATCGACTGGGTTTATATTTACTGGAATTTAGAAGGATGAGAGGGGATCTTATAGAAACATATACATTTCTTAAGGGATTTGACAGGCTGCATGCAGGAAAAAAATTCCCGATGTTGGGGGAGTCCAGAACAAGGGGTCACAGTTTAAGAATAAGGGGCAGGCCATTTAGGACTGAGATGAGGAAAAACCTTTTCACCCAGAGGGTTGTGAATCTGTGGAATTTTCTGCCACAGAAGGCGGTGGAGGCCAATTCACTGGATGTATTTAACAGAGAGTTAGATTATAGCTCTTAGGGTAACTTAATCAAGGGATGTGGGCAGAAAGCAGGAACAGGGTACTGATTTTGGATCATCAGCCATGCTCGTACTGAATGGCGGTGCTGGCTTGAAAGGCCAAATGACCTACGCCTGCGCCTATTTTCAATGTTTCTATGAAAGCAACAAGCTGTAAATTAGCATTAAAAATGTAGACGATCGAGTCAAACTGCAACTCAGCTCGCTTTACCTCATAGCAAGCTCACCTGAAGAGTTGAGGCCAGCACAGCCATGATCATTAAATGTAGAAGCTAGGGCTGCAGATGTTGGTTTACAAAAAAAGAAACAAAGTGCTGGAGAAACTCAGCAGGTCAGACAGCATCTCTGGAGAACCTGGATAGGTGATGTTTCGGGTCAAGACCATTCTTCAGATTCAAGGTGACATTTTGGGTCAGGTCGCTTCAGTCCATTGAAAGGTCCTGACCCAAAACATACTAATCCATGTTTCCCCCAGCACTTTGTCTTTTCTTCATGATCATTAAATGGTGGGACAAGCCTGAAGGGTTAACTACTCTTATTACTAATTTCTTGTGCTCACCTGGGTCAGAGAATGCTGAACAAATACACCCCCCAACTTCCCCTCCAGAGTAACCAAATTAAGCCTTCATTGATCGTGGGGACCTAAAGCCATTAAGGGAGTTCTCTCCGGATCTAATAAAGGAGACCTGCTTGTAGTGCACAGCCCGATCCACCTGCCAAAGATTATTTTTAATTCAGGGTGGCAAGGTGGCGTAGCAGTAAGGTTGTTGCTAGAGACCCCGGGTTCAATCGTGACTATAGGTTTTGACTGTACAAAGTTTGTACGTTCTCCCCGTAACCACGTGGGTTTTCCTCGGTTGCTCTGGTTTCCTCCCGCATTCCAAAGACAAAGACAGGTTTGTGGGTTTATTTGGCTTTATTAAATATTGTAAATAGTCCCTAGTGTGTAGGAGAGTGCTGGTGTAACTGATCGCTGGTCTGCACAGACTCAGTGGGCTGAAGGGCATGTTTCCACGTTGTATCTCTAACATAAACTAAAAAAAATCTCTTTCCTCTCTGTACACTGGAAATATTTCACGTAGCTTTTAGAGCATCTCAAAATACTTTTGAAGTGCTTTTGAAATGTGGTCAATGATACAGTGCAGGAAACACTTTAGCTAATTCATACCCTGCAAGATCCCATAAACAGATCTGTGATAAATGACTAGTTAATATGTTTTTTTGTAAAGCAGCTTGAGCAATACATTTTAGCCAACGTTAATGGTTCCATTAAGCTTGTATCACCCGATTGAGAGAACAAAAGGAGCCTCAGACTTGTATCTCATTGGCAGCAATCGCTCAGGCACTTATTTAAAATGCCAGTTTAGATTTTTGTTCTCAACTTTGGAGTAGGATTTGAATCCACAATCTTTGGGAATACGACCAACCGAGCCACATCCAACCCAAATGATTGCACTGCATATTTAATTGGGAGAGGAAATGAACAATTGTTTAGTTTTCTTCTCATCTGCCCCAGAAATAACTCTGTTCCACATTCCAGTCAGAAAAATTGATATTCCACCTTCCTCCCTGGACAATGCCAGATGCTGCACTCCAAAGAAACGTGCGTGAATGGCTCAGAGAAAATAGAGGAAGCAAACCATAACAGAGCAGAGTCTTGCTATAATTAACATACCGATTTAGCAAAGAGACAAGCAACACTCTTTCATGGCAATACCCCCTTTCAACATAGATTCCATCATGTTTCAAGCAAGGTACCATCAAAGATCCAGAGCATGATAGGTACCAAAAATTGTTGGAACAACCACAAACTAATTAGCTCTGTTTTCTCCTTCAACCTCTCCCCAAAGCAAGTGCTGTAAATAAGCTGCCACAAGGAAACTCAAATGTTAAAGTTTGCAAGGAACCTGCAAAGAGAGTTCTTCTCAGACAGCAGCTCAAAGTCAACCCAAACAGAGTACAGAGAGTCCGCAGCATGTGGCCTACCCCAAGGCCCATCGTAATTATCTCCCGTTGGGAAACTTTAGAGAACACACCAAGGTTGATTGATGAGAATGACCAAGACAGCTAGTTGCTAATTAACACAAGGTTAATTCTTTGAATTTGAAACGTCATGGGGGAAATAGCTTTAAAGGCAGGCAAAAACCAAGATCCGAAATAAAACATGTAACCTAAAGAACAAAGGTGTGCAATCAAAGGATATACCTTGGGTGCATGTTCCAGGTATTGCTTTCCTGCAGACATCTGAGTCAAGAGGCGGAACTTGTTGTCTTGAAGCACATAAATGCCCTGTAGGGTTAATATGACAACAGTTAAAAATGTTAAAAGCGCTGAAAAGTCAATTGTTTTACCTATTTCAATGTTATTTTTTCATTGAAGACTTAACATTAAGCTATGCTAACTCTTCAGTACCATAAGAGTGCTGCATTATCATCGATGACAATATTTGGTGCAAATATAGAATTAGATTACTTCTGCCTCTTCCGATAATTTGTACAAATTCCTTTGCATTATTTTAAAAGCAGGAAATTCTCCCACCAATCTCCCTTTGATTACCAAAAACAAAATTAATTGGTGAGTTAAATTGAGCTTGATTCAGCCCACTGCTCAGACTTGCCTCAGTTGCTCACGTCTACCTAGGATGGACGCAGAGGGCCAGCTAAGCATGTTAGTAGACAAGCACTAGCAAAATGCAAACTGCTTAAACTTACCTTTTCCGTCTCCAGGATGGAAATTGCCATTCAGGTGAAAAAGCCCAGGTTGAGTGGCAAAGGATCAGAGAAAAAATTCCTGATGTAATCTGGAAATCCCTGTCAATGGCTATGCTGTTGAACTCTATATGAATCCCAGCAATAGAACAATGTCACAATAATCTGAGGATGACATCCGACCCAAAATGTAATCTGTCCATTCCTTTCACAGATGCTGCCTGACCTGCTGAGCTCCTCCAGCACTATATTCCAGCACCTGCAGTTTCTTGCTTCTCTTACATAATGATAGTCCACTCAAGTAATCCTAGATTTATAGCAGGTCCCTTGGATTTACCGTTGTTTTTTTAGACAAAAAGGTGCTGGCAGGCATAAAACAGTCCATGCAACACCTATGTGACTGGCGCTGACGATTGCGGCCACAGTGTACTGCTCCTTGCTGTTTTGTCTGTGTTTGTGTCATCTGTGAAAATCCCACAAAGATCACTTTCATGAGAGAGGTACTCATTAACATTAGATATACATTGTTCTGAATTTCTCTCACTCGCTGGATTATTTGGACATACTTGTTGGCAGAGCTGTGGTTGGTGTTCAAGATCTTGAGATGGAGGAGGACCCGGGGGAAGTATTCTGGAGCACTCGCCCGACTCCGGCGACGAGGATTACGCACACCGGTCCCGAGTATATTCCTTGCAAATCTACGTTTTCTCAAAAACAAAGTGGACGAATTGAAACTCCTGTGCCAAACCCAAACGAAGACTTCTCTCGAGCCGCTGCACCGTGCTTCACGAGTCCTGGCTGTGTGAGTCGACCCCAGACAATGAGCTGCAACTGGCTGACCTTCAACTACACAGAGCGGACTGCGAAACGGAGGCAGCGGGGAAATTAAAAGGCAGTGAAATATGCTTCTATACTAACTAGCGCTGGTGCAGCGACATCACGGTACTAACTTCTCTTCTCCTCATCTGGAATATTTTTTTATAAATTGCAAACCCCCTCCCCCAAGCCTGCGTAGGTGAGGAGCAAACGCAACTCACTGACCACTTAATGAGAGTAGAGAGTGACTTCCCAGACTCCATGGTCAAAGTTTTGTGGAATTTTAACAAGGCTAACCTCAGCCGGGTGCTTCCAAAATATCGACATCACGTTACCTGCCCCACCAGCGGGGAGAGAACACTTAATCATTGTTATACTATAATCAAAAATGCAAACCGATCTGTTCCCCATGCTGCTCTGGGACTCTCTGATCATTTTTTTTCCTCCTTATTCCGACCTACAGGCAGAAACTAAAATCTGCTAAGCCTGTGGTCAGAACAATGAAAAAGTGGACAATCGAGGACATTGAAAACCTACAATCCTGCTTTGACTGCACTGATTGGAATATGTTCAGGGAAGCAACCACAAGCCTCGATGAATATAGAGACACCGTGACATCATACAGTGCCCTCCATAATGTTTGGGACACACATCGTTTATTTATTTGCCTCTGTACTCCGCAATTTGAGATTTGTAATAGGAAAAAAAATCACGTGATTAAAGTGCACATTGTCAGATTTTAATAAAGGCCATTTTAATACATTCTGGTTTCACCATGTCAAAATTACAGCAGCGTTTATACATCGTCCCCCCATTTCAGGGCACCATAATGTTTGGACAGAGCAATGTCATGTAAATGAAAATAGTCATGTTTAGTATTTTGTTGGATATCCTTTGCATGCAATGATTGCTTGAAGTCTGCAATTCATGGACATCACCAGTTGCTGGGTGTCTTTCTCTAGTGATGCTCTGCCAGGCCTGTATTGCAGCCATCTTTAGCTTATGCTTGTTTTGGGGGCCAGTTTTCTCTTCAGCGTATAAAAGACATGCTCAATTGGGTTCAGATAGGGTGATTGACTTGGCCACTAAAGAATTTACAATATTTAGCTTTGAAAAACTCCTTTGTTGCTTTAACAGTATGTTTGCGATCATTGTCTACCGTAGAATGAACCGCCAGCCAATGAGTTTTGAGGCATTTGTTTGAACTTGAGCAGATAGGATGCGTCTATACATTTCAGAATTCATTATGCTACTACCATCAGCAGTTGCATCATCAATAAGTGAGCCAGTACCTTCAGCAACCATACATGCCCAGGCCATAACACCCCCACCACCATGTTTCACAGATGAGGTGGTATGCTTTGGATCTTGGATAGTTCCTTCTCTCCTCCATACTTTGCTCTTGCTATCACTTTGATATGTTAATCTTCGTCTCATCTGTCCACAAGATCTTGTTCCAGAACAGTGGTTGCTCTTTTATGTACTTCTTGGCAAACTGTAATCTGGCCATCCTATTTCTGCGGCTAACCAGTGGTTGGCATCTTGCAGTGTGGCCTCCGTATTTCTGTTCATGAAGACTTCTGCGGACAGTGGTCATTGATAAATCCACACCTGACTCCTGAAGTGTGTTTCTGAGCTATCAGACAGGTGTTTGGGGATTTTTCTTTATTATAGAGAGAATTCTTCTGTCATCCGCTGTGGCGGTCTTCCTTGGCCTGCCAGGCCCTTTGCGATTAGTAAGCTCACCAGTGTTCTCTTTCTTCTTAATGATGTTCCAACCAGTTGATTTTGGTAAGCCTAAGGTTTGGCTGATGTCACTAATAGTTGTATTCTTGTTTCTCACTCATAATGGCTTCTTTCACATTCATTGGCACTACTTTGGTCCTAATGTTGATAAACAGCAATAAAAGTTTCCAAAGGTGATGGAAATATTCGAGTAAACTGCTTTTCAGGGTCCCTACCTGGCCGGAGAGGCGGCTTTTCTCCGGGCAGCACCTTCGACCCGTCCTCACGGCCTACCAGAGGGTCTGGAGCGGCGTTTCCCGAGGGGACCGGCCAGAACCCCAACTTCGGCGGCAGCACAGATATCGCGGAGCAGGGCAATGCCTTGCCCGGGTCGCCATGCTGGAACTCCGGTATGCTGGGACTGCCGATGAAACATCGCGAAGCTGCGGTCTGTGGAGCGGCCAGCCGCGGGCGGCGGCGCTGAACTTTACATTGTGAGCCTGGGATCTCTCGCCGGGATCGGCAGTGGTGGAGCTCCATCCAGCGCGGCCTGTCGACTTCGGAAGCCGCGGTCTCGGGTAAGGAAGCGGCTGTTCCAGGTTTCCCATGTCGCTGTGAGGATTCTCCCGTCGCCGGAGCACCATCATCCGGCGAGAAGGGCCTGGAACATCGGGCCTCCGTAAAGGCCACTCTGGGATGCAGACCATCAGGCGTTGGGGATCGATCAGCCTTCAGTCCCATCAGTCTATCCAACACCATTTCCTGCCTAATGTGGATTTCCTTCGGTTCCTCTGTCACCCCAGATCCTCTGGCCACTACTATATCAGGAAGATTGTTTGTATCCTCCTTAGTGAAGACAGATCCAAAGTACCATTCAACTCATCTGCCATTTCCTTGTCCCCCATATTAAATTCACTTTTTTCGGTCTTCAAGGGTCCAACTTTGGTCTTAACTAATTGTTTCCTCTTCACATACCTAAAGAAGCTTTTACTATCCTGCTTTATATTCTTGGCTATTCTTGGGATGTTTTTATGTTTAAATTTCTTTATTATTGTTATGTTGTATTCTTTTTTAATGTGCTGCAATGGCAATCCGCATTTCACTACACCAATTGGTGTATGTGACTACTAAAGAACCTTTGGAACCTTTGGACCTTTGGACCCAGATCAGGCTCAACAATGACAAGACTTGGTTTACAGCAGAACTCAGACAGCTCCACCAGTCTAAAGATGAGGCCTACAGGAGCAGGGATGCAGACCTCTACAGGCAGGCCATGTACAAGCTGAGAAAAGGAATCAGAGCTGCCAAGGAAAGGTACTCTGAGAAGTTGAGGAGCAAGTTCTCAGTTAACGACTCATCTTCAGTGTGGAAGGGCTAGCAAGAAATCACAGTTACACATGGACCCCCCCCCCCCCCCCCCGCTCCTTGGACAATTGTCAGCTGATCAACGACCGGAACGCATTCCACTGCAGGTTTGATAGACATAAACATCAGTACCCCTCCCCCACCCACTCATCCCCACTTTATACCTACTCACAGCCTGACTCCAGTGTGAAAAAACTGGACTCTTCCCCACCCACCCCTCCCTAATCACCACATCACACCCATTTACAGCCTGACTCCATCTGCAAAGACTGGGGCCTCATCCACTACCCACCCACTCCTTGCTGCCCAACATCCGTCTGGCCACTTCTCCATCACCAACAATAGAAATTGGGGAGGTGGAGAAGCTATTCAGGAGACAGAAAAGACAGAAATCTCCAGGACGGCACAATGTTTCCACCTCTACCCTCAAGCTCTGTGCCAAACAACTGGCACTAGTCTACACAGACATTTTCAACCAATTCCTGCCTGCTTCAAAGTCTCCACTATTGTTCCTGTACGCAAAGAGCCAAGGGTTACTGGTCTTAATGACTACAGGCATATCGCACAGACCTCAGAAATCACGGGCCAATAGATCAGTTGATGACGTAGTCAAGCTAGGCCTGCACTTCATCCTCCAGCACCCAGACCTCCAGGGGACCTACGCAAGGATTTTGTTCATGGATTTTAGCTTTGCATTCAACACCATTGTACCAGAGCTACTACACTCCAAACTCTCCCAGTTGACTGTGCCTGAACCTGTGACTCTCTCAGTTGACTGTGCCTGAACTCCTCTGTCAGTGGATCACCAACTTCCTGACAGACAGCAAGCAGCATGTTAGGCTGGGAAAGCACATCTCGGACCCGCTGACCCTCAGCATAGGAGCTGTGTACTTACCCCTCTCCTTTACTCTCTCTACACCAATGACTGCACCTTCACTGACTCCTCTGTCAAGCTCCTCAAGTTTGCGGACAACACAACCCTGATTGGACTGATCCAGGATGGGGAGGAGTCTGCCTACAGACAAGAAGTGATACAGCTGGCGTCCCGGTGCCATTGCAACAACCTGGAGCTCTTAAGACAGTGGAATTGACTGTAGAATAGGAGAGCTCCCCCTCCCCTCCACCCACTCACCATCAACAACACCACAGTCGCATCTGTAGAGTCATTTAAGTTCCTTGGAAACATCATCTCCAGGGACCTCAAATGGGGGAGCCACAAGTGACTCCACAGTCAAAAAGGCCCAACAGAGGCTGTACTTCCCCCCATCGATGAACTGTACACTGCAAGGGGCAGGAAGCGAGCGGGTAAGATCATCTCTGACCCTCTCACTTTGGCCACAAACTCTTTGAAGCACTTCCCTCTGGAAGGCGACTCCGGACTGTGAAAGCCGCCACACCCAGACAGAAAAACAGTTTTTTTTCCACTGCAGTAGCTCAACAATCAAAAGTCTGTAGCCTCTTTTTGCTCTGGTATTTTATTTCATTCTTCACATGTTTAAGTTATAATGTTTTATTCTTAATTGTTTTCTGTATATCGTGTTATTATTTGCGAGCAAAGCACCAAGGTAAATTCCTTGTATGTATATATATTTGGCTAGTAAAATGTATTCAATTCAATACATCATTCGTGTTTTGAAAACATTTTAGACATTTCCAACACATACCATAACAATAGCACCACTGGAGTTTGTTGAATGCCAGCTGTTCAGTTTGGGACTGCCAGCCACTGCCACCACAGTTTAACCCCATGTTGAGGTAACATCACAGTGAAGGTTTCTAGCATGCATGTCATCTGGCTGACTCGCATTGGTTTTGACTAAATAATACATTCCTTTTCAAAGCAATTCATTAAAGCAGAAGCAATGAGGGAAGTGTTAGTGTCACATAAGTGCATGTTAAGCTTAATTTTATAAAACTAATTGCGATCAAATCACAAAGCAATCAACCACAAACAGGCAATAGCAACACTTCAAATGGTAAAGCGTAAAACCACATTCCAGAGAAATAATACAAGACATTTGGCTTTCTGGAGAATCCTGGATCAAAATGATTGCAGTAACAACAAGGTTCAGCTTGTCCTGATTAATTTATAGTAGTCAACATTTAACAGTCATTTAGTCTGAGGAGTTCATTTCATATTTCAAAATTAATGAATTACCCACAATTTCAAATCAAGTCAAGAGAGTTTATTGTCTTCTGTCCAAGATAGGACAATTAAATACCAAACTCCAGAATAACAATAAAGTTAATATATAGCATTAACTCCAGGGTGCTTGGGATTAAAATCATAATTATGATTTTCTGCACCCACCATTCCCCAGTTGTGCATGACATTGCACTGCCAAGGAAATATTGGCCCTCATGCGACAAAAGGTAAGTCACCTAACGCTCAAATGAGAATTGAAGCAGTTGTGCCAGTCAAACAATACACTAATAAGAAGCCACATATTTACAATGTGTTTGGGCTTGGAAAAAGCTGGAGGCATCTCTTAAAAGGATATGCCCCAATTTGTGTTGCATTTTTATTACATATACAGTGCCCTGCATAATGTTTGGGACAAAGACCCATCATTTATTTATTTGCCTCTGTACTCCACAATTTGAGATTTGTAATAGAAACAAAATCACATGCGGTTAAAGTGCACATTGTCAGATTTTATTAAAGGCCATTTTTATACATTTTGGTTTCATACCCCCCTACCCCTACCTCCTTCCCCCCCCCCCCTCCCCCTTTTCTCGCTTTTAGGGCACCATAATGTTTGGGCAACATGGCTTCAAAGGCAGTTGTAATTGCTCAGATGTGTTTAATTCCTCCTTCATGCAGGTATAAGAGGGCTCTCAGCACCTGGTCTTTCCCCCATCACCTTTTGAAACTTTTATTGCTGTTTATCAACATCAGGACCAAAGTTGTGCCAATGAAAGTCAAAGAAGCTATTATGAGACTGAGAAACAAGAATGAAACTGTTAGAGACATCAACCAAACCTTAGGTTTACCAAAATCAACTGGTTGGAACATCATTAAGAAGAAAGAGAGTACTGGTGAGCTTACTAATCGCAAAGGGCCTGGCAGGTCAAGGAAGAACTCCACAGCTGATGACAGAATAATTTTCTCTATAATAAAGAAAAAAAGCTAAATACCTGTCCATCAGATCAGAAACACTCTTCGGGGGTTAGGTGCGGATTTGTCAATGACCACTGCCTGCAGAAGACTTCATGAGCAGAAATACAGAGACTACACTGCAAGATGCAAACCACTGGTTAGTTGCAAAAATAGGATGGCCAGGTTACAGTTTGCCAAGAAGTACTTAAAAGAGCAACCACAGATCTGGAAAAGGTCTTGTGGACAGATGAGACAAAGATCAATTTATATCAGAGTGATAGCAAGAGCAAAGTATGGAGGAGAGAAGGAACTACCCAAGATCCAAAGCATACCACCTCATCTGTGAAACATGGTGGTGGGGTTGTTATGGCCTGGGCATGTATGGCTGCTGCAGGTACTGGCTCACTTATCTTCATTGATCATACAACTGCTGATGGTAGTAACATAATTAATTCTGAAGTCGATAGACACATCCTATGCGAAGTTCAAACAAATGCCTCAAAACTCATGGCCGGCGGTTCATTACACAGAAGACAATGATCCCAAGCATACTGCTAAAACAACAAAGGAGTTTTTCAAAGCCAAAAAATGGTCAATTCCAAGTCCATCACCCGATCTGAACCCAATTGAGCATACATTTTATATGCTGAAAAGAAAACTGAACGGGACTAGCCCCCAAAACAAGCATAGGCTAAAGATGGCTGCAATACATGCCTGGCAGAGCATCACCAGAAAGAGACACCCAGCAACTGGTGATGTCCATGAATCGCAGACTTTAAGCAGTCATTGCATGCAAAGGATATGAAACAAAATACTAAACATGACTACTTTCATTTACATGACATTGCTGTCCCCCGAACATTATGGTGCCCTGAAATGGTGGGACTATGTATAAACACTGCTGTAATTTCGACATGGTGAAACCAAAATCTATAATAATGGCCTTTATTAAAATCTGACAATGTCAGACCACACGTGATTTTTTTCAATTACAAATCTCAAATTATGGAGTACACAGACAAATAAATAAATGATGGGTCTTTGTCCCAAACATTATGGAGAACAGTGTATGCTTATAACAGTTTGCCATGGCACTGTTCAGTATGGAAAGATAAAACAGTCCCATTTGTCCTGCTGTCCAGTCTGACTGGCACTGTTTCTTGTGCATATGTATCTTTAGCTTTCTGGTCATTTAGGTGATCTATCAACTATTATTATTGAAATTTGCATACTATTAAGAGTCTTTTCCTTACACATCATTTCTAATAAATCATATGATACGAAATTATCTTCGAGTTTCATCCATTGGGACTGCTGCCTTTAAACTATGTGGGAGAGATTTTCTACATAATCTGTTTCCTTACTGAAAATCATGAGCTTAAAGGAGGCCAGAAAAAAAAACAGATAGGCGTTGGAAGTATTAATTTAAATGGGATTTAAATGAGATTTAAAAAACATGGTGGAAATTACTTGGAGCGTACAGTAAACCTTTTCGAAATTTATAAAATAGAAAGGATTGGAATGATAAGCACACAAGGGAACTATTACATTTACATGAGGATCGCATTGCATTAAATTGGGTATTGGTTGTACATGGATGACTTGTGCTTGTATGGATTTACTGACAATAGTTTGTTTCATTTTCACGGTCACATAAAATAATTCAGTTTGTTCTTCCTGAATCCAATCTACTTTTCTAAACAATTGAGGAAATTAACATTCTTCTCACATTGGCATTAAGATCATAAAGCAATAAAGCATACAATTTTCACTGTATAAGTGTTGCTCAATTACCATGCATCATAAACCCGCTGGTATTCCCAGCCTTAGCCAAAAAGATCTGGACTAATGGAACTACTGTGAATACTGAATACGGCAATTGGCTGCACTCAGTAAAATTCAGTCTGTAGAATTTTACTGCACCTTGTGGCGTCAACCTAAACTCGGGCCACTTATGCTCGAACCCTCGTCAGGAGATACGAGGGCGGGCACGTGACGTCATGGGCTAGAGGGTGTGTCCTGGTACTTAAGGTCTGTTACCTCGAGACCTAGTAGAGTCAACAAGTAGCTGAGCCCAAGAGTACAACCTCGCTCAGCTACAGCAACATTGTAATATGGTTAGCGCACCAACTTAACGTGTCACCACTGAATAAACAACACTTTAAACCTGCCTGAAGTCTCACCTTTATTCACCACGTATGGTGCCGCTACAACCTCTGAGGCCACGTAATCTATTTTATTGGCATCAGTTCTAAAAAAAGTCCTCTATTTAGACAATAGACAATAGGTGCAGGAGTAGCCCATTCGGTCCTTTTAGCCAGCACCACCATTCAATGTGATCATGGCTGAACATCCCCAATCAGTACCCCGTTCCTGCCTTCTCCCCATATCCCCCGACTCCACTATCTTTAAGAGCCCTATCTAGCTATCTTTTTAAAAGTGTCTGTTTTGTTAAACATTTTCAATAACCCAGCTTTAAAAGGCCAGTGGCAATAGCCACTGTTCAATAATATTTCCCAGTATCTTTTCAGATATTTATTGTCTGATAATTTTCGTACCTCTTAAAGTCTAATTAAAAAAATAACTACATTTTGTTTAGTTTTAGCAAGTTCGGTATCATCACAATAGGTGCACTTACACATGTTACTATTTCTCAACTTGGTGCAATAATAACTATGCCAGCAGAATTCAGGTTAATTGAAACAAACTGCATTTTAAATACATCTGAACAACTTACCTGATGGTTGGTCCGAAGATTATCAATCTGTTTTTTAAATACACTTGTCCAGAAGTCTTTACAAATGAATTTCATAACATCCAATTCATCTTTGAATCGTGCTGTATCTTTAGTAAACCTGTGATCAAACCAGCCATAATATGAATGTCTGCCTGTTAAACATTATCAATAACCCAGCTTTAAAAGGCCAGTGGCAATTGACTAGTCCAACCAATATGTTGCAAGGCAAGGAGTATCATTCCATAAATATTTAATTGAAAGTGCAGTAACATTGATAGGATTTTCATTTAAAAATATTTCAAGTTTAAAAATAAAGTCCTAGTTATATGAAGATTTAGCATGAACTTCATGAAACAAATTCAATTCATAACATACCAATTGTTTTTATGACCTTAAATGACATAATCTATTTTCTTCAATCTAAATCAGCTGTCTGATCAAAAACACTTAAAACAGGATGCTGCATTACTCTGGCTCAAGTGAAATGAAAGATCTTGCTTTTGGCATTAATCCCACATGACATGGCTGCTCACTGCTTTATCCAACAGCCTTCCAATTATGTGTAGATGGAAGGGGAAGAAAGGATTGTGGAGCCACCTATAGCACGGTAGTTGGACAGTCAACACTTGCAATGATGGCAAGGGATTACTTTAGTCTCCAAAACAAAACTTGATTTAATGGAGATCTGGGTCATGAGCAAAACTGAAAGCCACAACCTGCTTAAAGGACTATAGCAAGTAAATAAGCTGAGAAAAAAACCCACAATGATCCAGAAAGCAAAAATCTGCAACTCATTTAGACAGAGATTAAATTGATAATAATTGGTTTTAAAACTGCCAGAGGAAGTTATATTTCAGTAACAAACAATTAATTAATCCTTCATGGACAAACTATGTGTATATTCCTCAAGCAGTGAGAATGGCATATGTTTAAAAGAAATGGAAGAGTTATCAAAAATAATTAAGGAATTAAAGGTAACTTGTATTTTTCTCTCACATATAATTTTCAGTCGATTAGATATTTAACTGTTGACAAAAATGGCCTTTCATTCCCAACAAAACTCTGCCCAATGCAGCAAAGTAAACAGCATGCTTCTCTTCTGTGAGTGACCATAATAATGGGCCTGTCTCATGGTGCGAGTTGACCCACGGGTTGACCCACGAGTGACCCCGAGTGAAAGACTCGTGGTTGTGTACGAGACTCCAAGTTTATGAACAAGAGTTTAACCGAGTTCCCACGGGTATGATTAAGTTTGCCGCTTATGTGATGTTCCAAGTTCCTCTCCCGAATTACCAAGTTCCTCTCCCGGGTTACTCTTGAGCCAACCGTAAATGAAAGCGTGTTTTAAAAGTATCAAATAGAGGAGCTGGACAGCATCTCATACAGTAATATATTCTGATTCACTATTGAAAGTTATTCACTTTCAGAACTAGGCAGGATCTAGGCCCCGCACTCGCTGCCATTGTGCAACAAGGAGGCAGTGGCGGCGAAGCAACAGTGCAAAAAGAAGACAACTACATCCTGCGGCTTTGAGTTAAAGATAGAATTCAGTGCGGCCGCGTCTATTGATATGACCCACAAAGGTAAAAAGCGCACTGTCCAGTGCCAGAGCTAGGCTGAGATCGTTCTCTGCTCTCATCTCTCTCTTTCTGTATGTGCGTTAGCAGGGGGAAGAGCAGTCTACCTCGCTGGGGCACAAGACCACTGCTGCCTGCCCCTTGCAGTCATCAACTTATTTATTCCTTTGGTGCGCCTCATCTGCCCTGCTCCCATCCCAGCGCTGCCCCAGCTCTCTGCCCCATTCTCTTGGAAATGTCGCTTCCGCCGCTGTAACGAGGAGGGGTCCGGCTGGCTGGCTTGGTGGGTGAGCAGGGAGGGAGGGTGGGTACAAACCACCAAATCCATTCTCAAAAGTCGGGCAGAGCCATGTAGAACTCATGTTTCTCTCTGCTTCATATACGTGGGAATTCCCTCAGTATGGTCACTCAGTAGGCAGGCAGCATCTCTGGAGAGAAGGAATGGGTGACGGGATGACGTTTAAAATTTAAATCATGGGCAAACCATCTTGCCCCAGGCTGCTTTACATTATTCATTGTGTTGAGTTGTTTGTGAGGCTGGGACTTCTCTGAGGATCGCCACCTTATAGTGGAGACATATGCGTGTGCCTTAAATCCTGTAAGCTGGCCTCATGGCAGGAAGGTCGAGGGGGAGGTCCCTGACAAAGCGCGGCCCAAGAAGATGACCTCAGTGGAACTGGCCAAGGATGGTGTTTGACCGGCGGCTGAGAAGGTGGAAGAAGGCTGCAGCAGGGAGAGACTCCCAACCGTGGTGGAGCCCATATCATTGGACCCAGAACTGTCAGTGAATGTTGTTCGAAAAGTGTTACCAATCTCTTTTGTTGGAGATGGTCATTGCCTGATAATAGAATTACAGCGTCAAACAGCACAGAACCATCCCTTCACATCCTTTTTACCCATCCGCACTAATCGCATTTGCTCAAATTAGGTCTTTAACCTTTCCATGCCTTGTCTATTTAAATACTTTAGAGAATACAGCGCGGAAACAGGCCCTTTAGCCCACCGGGTCTGTACCGACCAACGATCCCTGCACATTAACACCATCCTACCCACACTAGGGACAACTTTTACAAGCCAATTAACATGCAAACCTGAACATCTTTGGAGTGTGGGAGGAAGCCGAAGATCTCGGAGAAAACCCACGCAGGTCACGGGGAGACATACACACACAAAGTCATTCACATCAAGATCCTTTTTATTTTGATGCTCGTTTTCTGAGCTAATGAAACTGCAATGTTACAGTTCAATCACAATCACTGGAAGCACAGAACACATTGTGAGCTTTCCAAACCTTGGTGCAATAAACAATGTGAAATCAAGAGGGTAATACAGAGAGTAATAATTCCAATCAGCACAATCTAAATCAAGACTGGATCAGCCTCCACACAGGGACTTTCCCACAGTCTGTGTCTGCCCATCACCACCACCCCCATTCCCCTAACGCTTTCTTGTCTACCTGTGTGTGTCAGAGAGATGGCACCAAATACCCTGGACACCACTCTGTACTGCTGCACCTTTTAACTGGGATGCCCAACTGTTCCCGGTGGGATTTGAGGAAGGCTCCAGCAGAATGGACGAGGAGGGGAGTCAAGTTAAAGAGGGAAGACTTGTCTGTTCTGAGCAGTCCCTGGACTTCAGTCAAGGGTCAGTGTGTGAGGCAGAGCCCTGGAGTTACATCCTTTAGACATCTACCATGGTTCCCCACTCTCCGTCCCTCTCTCAATATGTGACGGAGAATGGCCGAGAATATCACAGATTTCGCATCCAATCCTGTAAAATGTGAAGAGTTAAAATTGTCATATGTCAGTTTAAAGTTGCAGCTTTACCATCTGAGATGGAGCACAAAGACGCAGCAGAAATTTGTAAACGTCATCCCGTCACCCATTCCTTCTCTCCAGAGATGCTGCCTGCCCGCTGAGTTAAAGAGTTCCCACGGTAGACTCACAAGTCACTAAGGTAAACGCACGGGCCACTACGTTATTACAACGAGTTTAAATGTTTCCATTTTTAACTTGAACAGTAAATTTGACTCGTGGGAAACTCATTGAATTTTTTCATGAGTTAACAAGTTTCACGGGTACCTGCCGTTAGCGCCACGAGTCGATAAGTTGCTCGCACGAGTTCCGATGTTCCCGCTACGTTGATTGTAAGTGATCACCACGAGTGAAAACTCGGGGTCACTCGTGGGCCAACTCGCACCGTGAGACAGGGGTTTAAGGAGTTGCAACTTTGAACCTTTCTTTAACATACAAGCAAAGCCCACTGATGGAAATTTGCCCTCTGGATTCTTGTATTGTGGGCAGTCACATTTGCTAAACTTATTTTATATATATTTAGAAAATGCTTATTACCTCTCTATTAGTCCTTGTCCAACTCTGAATCCCATGTTTTCTAGTTTAGTGACATATCTTCCACTTTCCTAAAAAAAGGGGAGAAAAAAATTAACAAGTGGGTACTTGCTAAGCACTAACAATACACCTGGAGGAATGTGTGTACTTGTGGCATTTCCATTGTTAACATAGATATCTTAAGAAAAAGTTGAAACTTAAAATAATCCACAAATTAACTTGCTGTTTATACATTCTTCTTAATGCAAAACTGAAAGCAATCTGTCCTTTTACTGAACTATTAACTCAGAGACACAAGTACAAACACACACAGAGTGTGTGAACTGTGAGGAGGATGCTATGAGAATGCAGGGTGACTTGGAGAGGTTGGGGGAGTGGGCAGATGCATGGCAGATTAAGTTAAATGCAGATAAATGTGAGGTTATCCACTTTGGTAGCAAAAACAGGAAGGCAGATTATTATCTAAATGGCGTCAAGTGGGAAAAGGAGAAGTACAACGGGATCTGGGGGTCCTTGTACATCAGTCTATGAAAATAAGCATGCAGGTGCAGCAGGCAGTGAAGAAAGCGAATGGCACGTTGGCCTTTATAACAAGAGGAATTTAATATAGGAGCAAAGGGGTCCTTCTGCAGTTGTACTGCGCCCTAGTGAGACCACACCTGGAGTATTGTGTGCAGTTTTGGTCCGCTAATTTGAGGAAGGATATTCTTGCTATTGAGGGAGTGCAGCGTAGGTTTACAAGGTTAATTCCCGGGATGGCGGGACTGTCATATGCTGAGAGAATGGAGCAGCTGGGCTTGTACACTCTGGAGTTTAGAAGGATGAGAGGGGATCTCATTGAAACATATAAAATTGTTAAGGGTTTGGACACGCTAGAGGCAGGAAACATGTTCCCGATGTTGGGGGAGTCCAGAACCAGGGGGCACAGTTTAAGAATAAGGAGTAAGCCATTTAGAACGGAGACGAGGAAAGACTTTTTCTCACAGACAGTGGTGAGTCTGTGGAATTCAATGCCTCAGAGGGCGGTGGAGGGAAGTTCTCTGGATGCTTTCAAGAGAGCTAGATAGGGCTCTTAAAAATAACGGAGTCAGGGGATATGGGGAGAAGGCAGGAACGGGATACTGATTGGGGATGATCAGCCATGATGGCGGTGCTGGCACGAAGGGCCGAATGGCCTACTCCTGCACCTATTGTCTATTGTCATCTACAAAATATCACATACAGAAGGTATAAGTACAGTACACTGGACACAAAACAGAAAAGTACAAAAGGAACTGGCCCTTCAGCCCACAATGTCTGTGCCGAACATGATGTCAAGATAAACTAATCTTCACTGCCGATACATGCATTACCCAAATGGAAACCATGGATGAACATGAGGTTCACTCCCAAGTGAAGTTCAACTCCGCAGCATTCAAATCAAACAAATCAAATTGCCATCCATTTTCATCCTGAATTTTTCCCACACTAAATACCAAAAACTAAACAATGCCAAGACCGTCTTCGATTACTTACACTGTTAAATATTTAATTGCTTTAATTTAGCTCCATGTTTAATGGCATATAGTTCAATTAGTAAACCACAATCACATTTTTTTTTTCCTTTTATAGGAACAAAATTAGGCCATTCATTCATGGCTGATCTGTCTTTTCCTCTCCTCTCATTCCCATTCTCCTGCCTTCTCCCCATAACCCTTCACACACTTCCTAATCAAGAATTTGTCAATCACTGACTTACCCACCTTCAGACCTTTCAGCTTCCCAAGCAAATTCAGTTTAGTAATAGCCACTCCACTAACTTCTGCCCCCTACTCTCTTGAATTTCATGCAGGTTGCTGGCATCTTCCGCTGTGCAGGCTGACAAATAAATGTAAAATTCTCCTTTCATCGCAATATCCCAATTGTAGGGCCATTTGGCTTATTTTGTGTGTCATTAATTTTGGCATTTGTCTTTAAATTTTAGTCTGCCCGTAATTATGTGGGTGGGATTTATTACGTGGTCAAGGGCGTGTTTGGTGCTGTGTTTCTAGCGCAGAAGCTTAGTTTTAGTTTAGCTCAGAGTTACATGGGGAAGGAATACCCTTCGGCCATGTGAAGTTTAACTAAGACACGAGGAGATTTCTAACGTTTAAAGCGATATGCTGGAGTTTGACGAAGATTAAAGTGTACGAGTCAGAGAAGAAGGTCGGATGTATATCTTATCGTTTTTCTTCAACAATAAACTATTAATCAAAAAACTGTGTTATGAAGATTTATCTGTCGAGAAGCTCTGAAAGTCTTGGAGAGCTCACATGCGTATTACGACATTCTCCTAAAGCCATTGAGTCTCTTTAGTGGCTAGAGGGAGTAATCTCTTGAACAATATAAAAATCTGCCGCTACACCAATAGCAAATAATTATGGCATTGGACTGTTAAGTTCTTTAACTACATTCAACTTTTGTTTTTATTTTGTTCGCTCTCTTTTGCTCTTCCTGTATTACAACCTGACACAATTGTGAATTTCCTTCCTGCCCACACTGTTCCTCCAGTAGCTATGAGTTGCACAACTGTGGCTTGACCTCTACATTGGAAAATAAAGCTCCAAATGGTAGCACAAGCACTTCTAAATATTAGAGTATGCACTTCTATCGTACAAATGTTGTCAAGTTTCTTTGTATTTTAAATACATTAGTGTTAGAATGTATCAAAATTCATCCACGTCAGCAAAATACCCTCTGTTTGAACACAAACGATAATGAGTGACACATTCTTGCCACGTTACTAATGGCACGACTATTCTCGTACCAAAGAGGTGGCACCATATCGCTTCCTTTCTGTGTTTGAAATAAACAATAAAGATCCTCGAAGTTTTCTCAGATATGGTAATTGAAAAGCAGAAAATAATTAAGCCTGGAACACCTCCCCTACCAGCCCCATATGCCTGCCATGCTTCACCCCTCCTCAGTCCACTGATCACCCATTGCCCTCTCCTCCTTATACTATCTGCCCTCCCCACTCTCAGTCCTGATGTAGGGTTTCAACCCAAAACATCAACAATTCCTTACACCCCACCCCGACACAGATGCTTCTCAACCCGCCAAGATTCTCCAGAAAATCATTTGTTTCTCCTGCAGCTATGTTAATCGGTTTCCAACAACCAAAATTATCTTCCATCTTCCTCAGTAGAATCCATTAGTGTTATCCTTTTTTCATGCTTCCTCATATGTCCACAAACTTGAGTGTTACTTTGGCCCTTCTGTACCACAATAAATCAAAATGTAGTTGGGATGAGAGGAGAAATTAGTCACAAATGTAAATTTAAACACCTACTTCTGCTGAGCGCAAAATTTACAATTCCCATTCGGGCATTGAGACGCAAGGAACTGTTGATGCTGCAATCTTGAGTAAAACACAAAGTGCTGGAGCAACTCAGAGGGTCAGGGGATATCAATGGAAGGAATAGATAGGTGACATTTGTAGTTGGGACCTTTCTTCAGGCTCATGTGATAAATAGCATTGTTACACGCTATTTCAGGCCTACCGAACCAAGGCAGTTTCATAATTAAAGAACAGATCAGCCATTAACTATTTAAATCATCAGGTAGGGGGCAGTGAATGTTCCTTAACAAGTATTTGATAAGCAAAAACCGATGAAACGCGCACACAGAATTATGATAAATTTGCATGCACCATGTACTTTGCATTTGCATGTTCCAAAATGTACTCAATCGTAGGGAGTCTCGCTTGTGACAGACTGGGCAACATCCATATCTCTGTACTTTCTTGTGGCCTCACATGGTCCACCAACACTGCTGCGCTGGTCAAGACAGCAACGACTGTTCTTCCTGAGAACATTGAAAAAGACTGGTCTGCCCCAACAGCTGCTGACAACCTTCTACCACTGCACTACAGAGAGCATACTAACATATGGCATCTCTGCGTGGTATCTCAGCTGCACGGAGGCGGAGAGGAGAGCTCTTCAGCGCGTCGTCCACAGAGCGCAGAAGATTATTGGGACACAGCTACCAGCCTTGGAGGGCATCTACTACACACGGTGCCTCAGGAAGACCGTCAGTATCCACAAAGACTCCTCACACCCTTGTAATGGACTGTTCGAACTCCTGGCAGACGTTACAAGGCCTTCTACGCCCGCACCTCCAGACTCGGGAACAGCTTCATCCCCAGAACTATAGCTGCTCTGAACCGGCCCTGCTGAGTGCCCCCCACCCCCATGAACAGTCTCCCTCGGATGGTCACGTCGCACATCGACCCGGCACAGACACATTTGCACTTTAGACTGTTTTATTGTTTTAGTGCTCTTTTTATAAATCATGTTTCTCGGGATATCTAAATCTAAATTTTATCTAAATTCTATTAGTTGTTTAAGTTATGAAATTGGATGGAAGCTGCATACCAAATCTCGTCGCACATATGTGCAATGACAATAAAAGATATTATTATTATTATTATTATTATTATTATTATTATTATTATTAAGTAGAGCTTAGCCCAAATCAAGCTGTGATGCATCCCAACAGCAAGCTTTCTATGGAGCATCTGTAGATGTTGTAAGCGTCATTGGGGTCATGCTGAATTCCATCAGTTCCTGAGGAAGTAGAGGCATTGGCATAATTTGTTGGTGCAGATTGGGTACTCCACACTAACCAATTGCAGTGCATTATTATTAGAAGCTCTGCCTACTACAGGGTTCATATTATCGTAACCCAGCATGTGCTGTTAGTCTAATTGCCGCTACACAACATGCTGTAGTGTACTGTAAGTGTCTTTTAATAAAGTCTGTTGTACCATGTTTGTGAGAATGACTGGACCATTTACAGTTGGCTATTGCTTTAATGTTTTAATGTGGTTGGTCCATGACAGATCATTAGTAATATTTATGCCAAGGAGCTTGAAGCGCTCGGTAATAGTAAGATTAAACGAGAACCTACCAGTTCGAAGTTTGATCGTTATTTTATGAGGAGTAACGATGAGGGATTACGTGAAGAAGCCCCGCCTGGCGCTAGAACGGCATACTTCAAAGCAGCGACATGAAAAACACAGAACACAATAGCCGGAGTAAGATAGTAAGGCTCATTATAGATTTAGAACTACCAGATGATCATTTATTTTATGAGGGTGGGGAGTGGAGGGCACGTAATCCCTCATCGTTACTCCTCATAAAATAACGATCAAACTTCGAACTGGTAAGTTCTCGTTTAATCTTACTATTTTACTTCGGAGTCACGTGAGTGACTACGTGAAGATTTTGAAGCTTCTGTGTTTTTCATGTCGTAGAATCATTCCATACGACAGTCCGGCTAGGTCAACACATACATGAGTAAATAACCTTATACCAGATCAGTTTTAGTTCTTTTCATAAATCTTTTAATGATAAAAGAACATATAATAACCCCCTTTTTTACATCTGGGGAAACCATTACAAAGTGATAAAAAATGTGATAACATAATCGATAATATAAATCAATAGTGAAACAAAGCAGGTGATTATAGTGAACCCAACACCGTGTGTCCAAAGCTTGTCATTGTGCGAACAGGTTTATTGTAGAACTTTGAAAAAGTTTCTTCTTTACACCACCCTACGGTTTCTAAAATGTGTTCGAGTGGTACGTCCTGTAACTTCGCCGCGGACATAGCTGCTGCCCTGGTGGAGTGAGATTTGAACACATCAGTGTCTACTCCTGCTAAAAGTAACACCTGTTTTAACCACCTTGAACTTGTCTGTACTGAAGCTTTTGTGTGTGGTTTCTTATGCGTAATCATTAACGCTTTTTCATCACCTCGAAGAGTTTTGGTAACTTTTATATATTGATTCAAATGTTTAACTACACACAATGTTGGGTCAATAGGGTAAGCTTGAAACATTACCTTCGCTCCAGTTTCCCTGGTCTGCTTTGCTTGATCAGATCGTAAACGTAAAACATAATGTTATCTGAAGCCACATGCATACAATCTAAACGTAGCCTTTGTAATGTTTGCACACTTTGTGCTGAAACTAATGCCATTAACATTACTAATTTAAATGTTAACTTTTCCAATGATATAACTTCGATTGGAGTCCATTGCCTAAGTAAAGTAAGTACAATGCTGACATCCCAAATTTCTGTATATCTTGGTTTGGGTGGATTTTTGTTAAAGATTCCTTTCATAAATCTGGATATTAATGGGTGTGATCCAATTGATTTCTGGTCAGAAATTTGTCCTAAATAAGATGATAAAGCACTACGTGCACTATTAATGGCACTATAACTTAAGTGCTGCTCAAAATGCAACTCGGCAAGGAACTCCAATATATTTGCAATGTTCACAGTATGATAAGATATGTTTGATTGTCTACAAAAACTTCCCATTTCTTTATATGTGTCATATATTGTCTCTGAGTGCTATCTCGCCATGATGTGACTATAACATCCATATTTCTATCAGACAATCCAAGCTCTTGTAGTGGTCTGGTCAAAACCTGCAGATTAACAAATTCATATAAGCATGTAATGGATGAATTTATTTGGTTACTGGTTTGATTAACAAATCACTGCTGCTATGAATTGACATATATGGTTCTTTAATCATGTTTAACATCAACGGGAACCATGGTTGTGTCGGCCAATTTGGAATCACCAATAATCCTGTGGCAGAATCTTGTTCTATTTTCTTCACACATTGCTGAACCAGAGCAAATGGAGGGAAAGCATAAAAGAACATATTCCCCCAATGTAGTGAAAAAGCATCTACTGCTACTGCATCTGGATCTGGTTCCCAAGACACATACTTAGGCAATTGATGATTTAATCTTAATACAAACAGATCAATGTCTGGTAACCCATATTGAATCACAATTTTACTGAAAACTACTGGGTTCAACATCCATTCTGTGTTGTCTTTAAACACCCTTGATCTGTTGTCTGCCACCACATTGTCTTTACCTGGGATATAATTTGCCGAAATCCAAATTTGGTGCTTAATACACCACTGCCATATCTGATTGACCAGACAATCACATGATACCGATCTGACTCCACCCATGTGATTAATATATGCAACAGCTATTTTATTGTCTAATTGTATCAGTACGTGCAGATACTTTTTCGTAGAACAATAGGCTTTTAATCCATAAAACGCCCCCAATAACTCTAAATAGTTAATACCATATGTTTGGAGAAACATTTCCTCTTGGACAGTCCATCTGCCCCCACAACTGGTAAATGTATCTGTCGCCCCCCCATCCGAGAGCACTTGCATCTGTTTGTAAAATTACTTCAGCTGTTGTATTAAAATGTTTTTAGCAGCTTGTGGGACATTTTCAATCCACCATTGCAATTCCAATAAAGCTTATTTTGTTAATTGCATAGGCCTATCAAAATGGCCTGTTCTCTTTTTTAGAGCTCTTATTTTGTCCTTTTGAAGGTTTTGGTAATGTAATGGACCAAATTCTACTGCAGGAAATGCTGCTACTAGTTTACCAATAACCTTTGCTACTTCTCGGATGGAGGGATAAGGTTTGTGAATGAGACCCCTACATACCGTTAAAATATCATCAATCTTATCTGTTGGCAAAGTTACTAACATAGTAACCGAGTTAATCACAAACCCTAAATAGTTAATTGACTGTGCTGCAGCTGGGACTTAATTGGATGAATCAAGAAACCTAACTTCTCAAATAAAGTTTTAGTTGCTGAAACTGATTTTCCAGCTGATTCCTGATTATTACTGATAATTAAAATGTCATCCAGATAAGCCATAATGATGTGCTTTTGTGCTCTTAATTGTGCTAAAGCTGGTTTCAACAGCTTTGTGAAGAGCCTGGGAGCTGAACTTAACCCATTTGGTAAAGCTTTAAATTGCCACAGCTGTCTCAGCCAATTAAATTTTAAATACCTTCGAAAAAATTGATGTATTGGTACTGAATAGTACGCATCCTTTAAATCAATTGTAGCCATATAACAACCTGCTGATATCAAATGTCTTGTAGTGTTGAACGTTTCCATCTTAAAACGGTTTATACTCGACAAATGTATTAAAGTTTGTAAGGTCCAGAATAATTCTGCAACCACCATCTTTTTTAGTTCTTGGAAAGATATTTGACACAAATTGATGTTTATGTTCAACAGTTTTTTCAATAACACCTTTTTTAAACAATTTGTCAATTTCCACATTAATTTCTGCTTCTTCAATAGCAGAAAACATGAAACCACAAGCAGGTTTATTTTGTACCGGAGAATTAACACCTTCTTTAAATGTTATTGTAGCTCCTGAAACTGTTTGTAAAATAAACCGATCAGATGTGATGGCAAGCCATTCTTCATAAAACATTTGTAATCTCCCTCTAACTGGAGATTTGTCCACAGTTTCTTTAAGAATAGAATAAAGTTTTTGTACCTCTCCATATGAACGTGGTGGTCTCCTTCTCCCCGTATACGGGTGAACATTAGGCTGTGTCGGATGGTAATATTTTCTTATCATATTCCTGCCTCAAAATGTTTCCAAAATCAAATCCCCTCCTTGACGAAAAATACCTTTTTTGTCCAAAAACGAAAGGTCTCATGTGGCTAATAGATTTAGCCTCTTCATCCATTTCTCTTATTTGTTTAGGCAGGTTTTCTCCAAATAGATAACCAGGAGCTTGAACACCACTTGAACGACACAGACCTGCAAACCTTGGATGAAATAAGGGCCGAATCGCAATTTTCCTCATACAATTAATTTCATAAAAGGAATTGCACAATAAGCCCAAAGTATCTTTTTGGATTTTAACCATTTCCGACCCTTCCATTTGCCTTCCAAAAGCAGTAATGGCAGCTGAAATCAGTTTGAGGATTCTTTGAAATCTTATTTCTTGTGCTCTCATGCCTGGAGTCATAGGCGTCCATATAGACGGATTAACCGTAGGTACCTTCAATGAGGTGCAATTTTCCGGTGTTTTATATAATTCTGCTGTTTCAACCATCACAGAATCTTGAAGTTGGTGAGATACCATATAATTAATACTGGCAGCTAGGTTTTCTTCCATAGCCTCACCACTTCTGATTTTTTGAATTTTTACTTTCACTTTTGCTGGTCTTTTTTAGAACGTCCCCTATTTTTTCCTTGCACTTACCTGCGGGTCCGTTCCGGCCACTGCGAGGAGCTGCGCTCTGCAGCTCTTGCTTCTGCCGTCAGCGTCGACGTAATGCCGTTCTAGCGCCAGGCGGGGCTTCTTCACGTAGTCACTCACGTGACTCCGAAGTAAAATGGTAATCTCTTCCCATGACAGAAGTTAGACAGAGTGCCTTGCTCACAAGCCTTGTGCCAGGTACAGGCAACACAGCATACCAACAGAGTTGACCTCAGGTGGTCAACAGAGGGCCTCAGGATTGGGATTTTGGCCTGGAAGAAGGGACCAACAATGGATCCCTTGTCCTTTCAGTGAATTGTGGATTTTGTGCACCGGTGGCATCTTCCCAATGCCACGAGGATCTTGCTACATAGTGTAGCTCAGTACATAGTGAGTTTTGTGCCGCATCTAATCTCTCGATCTTCAAATGTCATTTTTCTCAATTGACCGATGGCTGTGCTCATGCATTGAAGGTGAATTTCATGACTATGGTTCTGCAATATAATTACCATCGGCTGACAGTTTCCCCATTTGTTTTAAAGTTTAGTTCTGTAATTGCATGACATTTTGATAGAGGTGCAGCAATGCACCAAAGATTGGAAAAGCCTTGGACGATGGCAGCTCTTTGTGTCACCAGTATTCACTGGGATTAGCTCAATGACAAACATGCATGTGCAGTGACAGCAAATGCTGACATTATATAATTAAAACCTCAACTAAATTGTGATTTTGCAGAAATTGTAATACCACACTATTGAGCCTCCATCAAGGAATTGGTGGCGAGTGCTAACACTCAATGCCTTTGCACACTGACTTAAATTTAATCATTTCTCATGCCAAATCATAAAGGAGAGGGACAGCGATAGCACAGAGACAACTACAGCAATGGAAGGGAGGATCACACAAAGGAATTGGCATACACGTGCCCAGGTTAGCAATATTCAGAAATCAGGCAAAATTAAGAAAATGTCAGAGAATCTGTCCACCCGACAGGCAAGACAGTCACCAGAGGAGTAGAACCACTCCCAGTGATGGGTCAATGTTTTAATGCTCCTCCTCCAGTCAGGGTGCAAGAGTGGGTCTTTCCCCAAGCCAACTTTACCAAGTGACACTCCTCTCTGATTGTCTTGTAATATGATTGCTGGCAACTAAGGAAGAACAACAACCTCAGGGGCCACAAGAAATCACCATTATAAAAGATCTGTTGTTTTTTCCCCAAACAAAAACATTGTCTCATTCTCCCAAGACAAATAGGTCTGCTGCATTTGTAATTACTAGCTTTGACAAAAAGCCAGTTATATTCATCTTGCTTGCAGTCCTGCTGCATTTTTTAAAGTCAATCTGCATCTTGGTTGGTGCCTACACTTGCTCAATATTGTCTAGCACTTATTTACCATTTGGTTATCAAAATAGCAAGTTGACAATCCTGGATGCGAGAAGAGAAAGTAAGCCTGCATGGAAAAACAAGGAACTGTGTATGCTGGAATCTTGAGCAAGACAGAAAGTGCTGGAGGAATTCAATGGGTCGGGCAGCACCTGAGGAGGGATTGGACAAAATGTGCTTCAAGCCAAGAACCTCGACTTCAGTCTGAACCGGAGCGTCTGTCCCTTCCCTCCGCTGAACTGCTGAGTTCCTCCAGTACTATGTTTTAAACCTGACTGCGGCTGGACCCCACGTCCCCCAAACCCTCCCAATCTCTCTAGCCTCTCCCATCTCTCCACCTCACCAACCCATCACGTCGACCAAACCCTCTCCTAACCCTCCCAATATACCAGCCCCTCCCCTCGCAACCCGTCTCCCCACTTCCTCACCATCTCTCCCTGTTCCGCCCACTTGTACACGTAGGAAACCATCTCGGTGTGCAACAGCTGGAAGAGAGCCTCGTCCGCCATCTCTTGCTTGTTCATTCTTCCGAGCGGTGAGTGAGGTCGGACCAAGCCAAGGGAGTGTTACCGGGCCGGAACAGCAGCAGCAGGGAGTGAGGCCCCTGAGCCCACACGGCGAGCCGCCGGCAGCAACTGACAGCCCTGGCACTGCAGGCCCCGCCTGGCCGGTTACCATCACAACGCCCGGCCCACCGCCCGCCGTCACGTCCGCCGGTCGAGCGGGACCACGGTGGAGGAGGAGATGCAAGGAACTCAGTGAGATGGGGAAGGAACTGATGTGTAGAAAGGAACGGCAGATGCTGGTTTAAACCGAACACAGACACAAAAATCTGGAGTAACTCAGTGGGACAAACAGCATCTCTGGAGAGAAAGAATGGTTTCGGGTCGAGACCCTTCTACAGACCAGTTAGGAAAAAGGGAAACGAGAGATATAGACGATGACATGGAGAGATAAAAAACAATGAATAAAATATATGCCAAAAAAATAACGATGATAAAGGAAACAGGCCATTGTTAGCTGTTTGTTGGGTGAAAACGAGAAGGTGGTGCGATTTGGGTGGGGTGGGGGGGGTCTAGAGGGAGAGGGAATGTCAGAGTTATTTGAAGTTATGGAAATCAATACACACACCTCTGGGTTATAAGCTGACCAAGCGAATTATATCTAACTTCAAGTAACCCTGGCATTCCCTCTCGACATTTTAGGTTATGACCTTTCATCAGGTTGGAAAAGAGAAAACCAGCTTATTTAAAAAATTCAGAACATGGATTGTCAAAACCTCCATGAATAATCCCAACAGCCCCGAACAAGAAAAAAATCTGCATTGTTAACCACATACGCAAAATACTGCAGTGGCAGTAAGTTATACTTTATGGGGCTGACTAATAAGAAATCTTCTGCATGATCTTAATTTGTATGATCTGTAAAAATCTTAATTAAGATTATTTTCTACAACTGTTCTTGGCAATTTGTCCACTTACAGAGAAGGACTGTTATTTTTTTTGTAGACACAAGGAACTGCAAATACTGCCTTACAAAGAAAAGCACAAAATGCTGAGGTAATGCATGCAGCATCTCTGGAGGACATGGATAAGTGACATTTTGGGTTGCAATCCTTCTTCACACTGATTGTAGTAGGGCATGAAAGCTAGAAAAGAGATGGGTGTGATAATGTTTGGGATCTGACAGGCAGATACCGGTGAGGGGGTATTTGGCAGATCAGCGGACCCAGGCTGGAGATGAAAAGGAGCACGTTGGAGGGAATGTAAGGAGCTCAGTGGGTTGGGACAGAAAATCAACGGTCCATTCCCAAAATGTTTTTGTATTCTGAAAGGGGCTTTAAACCACTTGGGTCCAATGTCTGCATTGATATCAAGTTGACATCATTTTTACTGTTGACTGGTTCTCCAGATATCACCATAAGAATTATTATTTCTATGTCCATGTAGCCACTAAAGCTTAGTAAAATTTAACTTGCAAGGGCAACACAGAGGATGGCTGGTAGAGCCACTGACACAACACCAGAGTTCCAGATGCTGTCTGTGGAGTTTGCACGTTCTCCCTTTGACCGCATGGGTTTCCGCTGGCCGGTCTGGTTTCCTCACAGATACCAGACGTGTGGATTTTTAGGTTAATTGGCCTCTGTAAATAGCGTGTAGAGAGTGGATTAAAAAATGGGATAACAGAACTTGTATGAACAGGTTGTATGATGTTAGTGGATTTGGTGGGCTGAAGGGCCTGTTTCTTTTCATCAATTCAATTAAACATTTACAAATAACTAGAGAATTTAGATATTGTTCCTACAAATCCCATACAAATGTCATTTCATACATTAATTTATAAGTATATTATATATGTACATATATAGACAATTAATTGAATTTGCAATCTGGTACATTCTAGTGGAGAATTAAACATTTAAAATTATTAAATAATTTATATATGTATTCTTACACATATTTGTACAGATACATGATCCTATATCATAGACATTGCGGTTCAGATACCCAGATATATTTCCTCATAATTTTGAAACATGAAAATACGTATTTGTTTGTGGAATTAAAAAATATTGCCTACATATCATTTTATATAAATATATAAATAGTTAATATGGGTAGTTAAAGCATTCTATTTCTTTATTGCTAAAATATACAAAATGATAAAATGAACTACAATGTTCTCCCTAAAAATACTAAGTAAGATGAATAGTGAGTATTTTTCTTTCCTAATAATTTCCAGATTGTCTTCAAAAAATTAACTAAAGGACTATGCCTCAAGGTGGCGCCACTTGGTGTTGAAAATCAACCAAACTACAATTTCTTCTGTTGCATTGTTTCACTTGAACATTTTAAGTATATTAACAAAATATAGGAATTAAACATCATATCTGAGTTTGTTGTATGGATGATTACTTCCAGCACCAAAGAATATTCTGAATCTTCTTCTATTCTTCAGAGTCTGAGGAAGGGTCCCGACCCAAAACTGCACCTATTAATGTCCTCCTGAGATGCTGTCTGACCCATTGAGTCAGTATTGGGTGTCTTTTTTTGTAAACCAGCATATGCAGTCCTTTGTGTCACAATATTATTTTTTTAAATCTATTTTGTTACTGCTTCCATGGTTGTAGGATTTTCTGCATGGTATGATTTTCAATTTATAATGAATCACATCATTGAGTCATAGAAATTTCACCGTCAAAAGAATACAATTCATCCAACAGCGTCCATGTCAGCTGAGAAAAAGCATGAATATGTGCAAGATGCAGCATTCTTACTTTTGTAGTTTGTGCAACTTCAAGTGCACATCCAAGTACATCATACACGCAGTACGAGTTTCACCTTTTATGCATGCAGTGAGATTGTGATTCTTTGCATCCTTTGGGTAAAGCAAAATGTTCTTAATTGCGCTTAAGATACTCCAGCACTTTGTGTCTATCTTCAGTATACACCAGCATCTGCAGTTCCTTTCTATACACAAGGGGACTGTTTTGCCAAACACTTGCGGTATGTTCAACAATGTCTGCTGGATATTCTGCTTGCTAACCATGTTAACGTTCCTTCCCATTCTGTCCTGTGCCTCTTCCACTGCCAGAGTGAGGGCACACACAAATGGGGGAACATATGCTCTTATACAGCTTACAGCCCAATGGTATGAATATTGAATTCTCCAATTTTAAGTTACACTCCTCCTTTCCCCTCATTCTTTCCTGTCCCACCACATTGTGTTCCCATTTCTTCCAGTATCTCATCACTCTCTCTTCCCCATACCATTTTCTCCTTCCACCTATATCCCTTTTCATTTCACTCCTCATCTCTCGTTATCCACCTCGTTATAGGACGCTGGTTTGACCATGACTGGTGTGTTTGTTTATTTCACAAATTGAGTATTAAACATCTTATTTTTCCTGCTTATGGGGCAAAAGCAAAGCAAAAACCGTGGCACAAAACCTTCATACATTCAGGATAGACACAAAATGCTGGAGCGGGACAGGCAGCATCTCTGGATAGAAAGAATAGATGACGTTTCGGATCGAGAAGCTTCTTCAGACTCGGGTCTCGACCTGATCCGTCTACCATTCCTTCTCGCCAGAGATGCTGCCTGTCCCGCTGAGTTACTCCAACATTCTGTGTCTATCTTCGATGTAAACCAGCATCTGCAGTTCCTTCCTGCACACTTCATACGTTCAAAATGTATATATATTCAATGGTTTTATACTTGGTAGGGGTTCGTACCTAACTTTAAAGAAAGCACCAATTGCTACTCATGTTACCGTTCAAGGCTTCATGAATCTTCAAGCTCGTGTCTGTGGAATAAATGTCAGTTACTGCCTGTTCCCGCACCGATCTAGAACATGTTATCCCGCCCGCCACCTGTGACTGTGAGTTCCTCCAGCATTTTGTGTCCATCTTCGCCACCTGTATGATTGCCGCGAGCATCCTGCCTGTTCCTTCTCCCCGAGTTCTCCGCATGAGCCGGGATTGCACTGGCTCCTGCTGCTGGCTTCTCCGAGCTCTGACTCTGATTGGTCCACTCTGCCGCAGACCACGTTGGTATCTACTTATGATTGGCTCTGTCCGCCGTCGACCACGCTATTATTCATCTGTGATTGGCTTTCTCCGCCGTCGACAACGTGGGTATCCGCCTATGATTGGCTGTCTCCGCAGGTATGGGCGGGCCCAGGTGCCGCCGAGGGGGCGTGACTGCGTCGGCTCCCAGAGTGCTCAGCGCAGGGTAGCGACGGGCAAGATGGCGGTGGCGGTGAGAAGTTTGCAAGATCAGCTAGAGAAAGCCAAGGAAAGTTTGAAGAACGTGGATGAAAACATCCGCAAGCTGACAGGCAGAGACCCGAATGACCTCAGGTAACGGTGCTGTGGTCTCCGGCGCAAGGCGAAGAGTGCGAGCGGGAACCACGCTCACGCCGCTTGTCCGCGCCCACCGCCCCACGTACATCCCGCGGCCTGGTGAGAGCCCGCCGCCGCTGCTCCCCGCTCCTCATGGGGCAGCGGGAGGAGGGGGAGGCGCCGAGATCGCACTGTGAGGGGAAGCAGGCGATGCCCCATGCGGCTGCCCGCCATGGGCGGCCCGCAGCGCCTCACGTGTGAGCTCGGCCTTGACGCTGGAGCTCCAGCACACTGACCCCGCAACCCTCATCAATCCCTACCTCCTCCCCAAATATATATATAGCCCCTGAGCATCCCACCCTGGGAACTATTAACATTGTCCCAGTTCGTGTATTCCTTTATTTGGAGAGGAATAAAGTAAGTATTTGTTATTCTTTCCGATTAAAATGGTCCAATGATTGTGAGATCCTTGGATATACAGGGAATGGAGGGATATGGATCATATGTTGGCAAACAAGAGTTGGTCTTGGCATCATGTTGCACAAACATTGTGGGGCCGAATAGCCTGATCTGCGTAGTACTGCTCTACGTTCTAAAGCTGCTTCCATTCTGCGTCTGAAGAACGGTCCCAACCGGATTGTAGTCTGCCCAGATGCCGTCTGACCCGCTGGTATCTACCAGCAATTTGGGTTTGCTCAAGATTTCAACATCTTGTGTTTTCACTCTCACATATCTGGAAATGATCTTTCTCTTTCTTCCCCAAACCTGCTTCCCGATTTGATATTCTGGTCCATACAGACAGACTTCAACGTTTTCACTTCTATTTGTGTGCAGAATAGGGATTAGTTTTGTTCAGAGATGCAGCATGACAACAGGCCCTTCGGCCCAATGAGTGCGTCAACCAGCAATCAATCTGTACACTAGTTCTATCCCACATATGAGGAACGATTTTACAGCAGCCAATTAACGTACAAACCTGTGGAATCTGGGAGGAAACTGGAGAAAACCCACACAGTCACAGGGAGAATGTACTGACAGCACCTGTAGTCAGGATTGAATACAGGTTTTAGCACAGTAAGGCAGCAACTGTATCACTGCTGCCCCAAGGTGTTGAATGATAGGAATCAGTTCAAGATTTTCTGTCAAATTGTAAGATGAAGTCTAAGATGAGAACATTTTGAATTTAATTGGATGCGATGAATAAAAATTGATTTATTTTACAGAATGCAGTGTGTCAAGACAGCACTTAAGTTAGTGTCCTTAGTTTCAGTGGTGAAATTATGAGGTGCAAGTGCCATAGATTCTGTGCCACTTTATCAAAAGCTAACTGGGTAGGATATTGGTAGCAAGATAGTCACATTGTGCAACAGTGATCAGTCTGTTGGCAAGATCAATGCATAATTTGGGTGTTAATGTGAAAATCGATCTAAATGGGTTTTTTTAATGGCAGAAATGAGAATTGCACATAGCAAGGGTTGTAAAAATGCCATTTACATTTTTATCTCTAGTAAAGGTATGGATAGAGGTGAAATGTGAATAAATAGGAAATGGTTTCTATTGCAATGCAGGCCTCAAAGGTAAAATAACATTAATGTACTGCAATTGTTATTTCATTGCAGATTTTTCACTTGTGGTTCTGCAGTGAATGGATTTGAAAATAGATGATAAGCAGTAAATGCAAAAGAGGTCAAGCGGGGAAAAGACATCACAGAAATTTGCTGTCATTGGAAATCACAATCATTAATTGTTTATGCCATAAATAATAATATGAAGATTGTGATTATTAGATATAAAAATTGAGAAAATTAAATTAGAGCAAAAAGACATGTTGTTTGGCATGGATGAGTTGAGCTGAAGGGCCTGTTTCCATTCTGTATGAGTACATCGGTATTTAATAACTTTTTCTTAATGGAAAGAATAGTGGTACAATTTCTCAGATTAGGAATCAAGTACAAGCAAGAAACTTTGGAGAATATGCTTATAAACCTATTTAGTTTAGAGATACAACTTGGAAACCGGTCCTTCGGCCCGCCAGGTTTACGCCGACCCGTTCATACTAGATCTATGTTAACCCATTCTCTCTCTACACTCTCTACACATGGGCAGATTTACAGATGTCAATTAACATACCAATCCACACATCTTTTGGATGCGGGATGAAACACCCAGAGGACACATGAGGTCACGGAGACAGCGTGCAAATTCCACACAGACAGCGCCCAAGGTCGGGATAGAACCCGGGTCTTTGGCACTGTGGAGCAGCAGCACTACCATCTGTGCTATTGTTATTGTGCAGAGCACTCTACTTGATGTCGATATTTATTCATCAGTTAATACAAATTTATTCTTAATTTCAGGCCCGGCCAAGCTAGACGTTTATCCATCACAGGACCTGGTGGAGGTAGGGGGCGTGGGATTGGATTGCTTAGGTAAGGTTGAAATTCTTTATCATTTCACGTCACCAGTGATGTACTACTTTCAGCATTCATTGGAATTTGTGTATTTATTGAGAATTGCAATTTAGTTGGTGTATAAAATAAAATGCAAAAATGTTATATAAGCAGATCATGGAGAGAATTTTAAATTTAAATTTTATTTTTTGTATATTCTCTGGCTATATACTTTACTGCATTTGGGCTGTCACTTAATACATTTAAAGTAAAGCAGAAAAAAAAGTTTATTTTAAAGAAGTAAAATGGAAAATATCAGTCCCTTTAGCTGACTTGAATATTTTATTTATTTAGACGTGGACTCTCGGATAGCGGAGTAGGACCCCCAGCTAAACAGAGGGATTTGGATGGGGCTATCAACAGGTAAGAACACCTGCCAAACTGTTTCTTTAGCTTAATGTTGGAGGTTTTTCTCCTGTCTGTAAATGGATATGTCAGAGTGGTGTTCAGTAAATAACCTGACACTGAACACCACAAAGACAAAGGAGCTAATACTGGACTTCAGGAGGAAATGGGACGCAGACCCGGCCCCGCTCTGCATAAATGGGGCATGTGTGGAAAGGGTGCAGACTTTCAAATTCCTAGGAGCCCTCATATCCGAGGACCTCTCATGGTCGGCCAACACCACTGCAACCGTCAAGAGAGCACAACAGAGACTCCACTTCCTGAGAGTGTTCAGGAGGCGCAACACCAAGAAGAAGCTGCTGCTGGCCTTCTACCGGGCGACCATTGAGAGTCTACTGACATATTGCATGTCAGTGTGGTATGCAGGCTATTCTGCTGCAGATAAGAAAGCGCTCCAGAGAGTGGTTAAAAACAGCAGAGAGAATCACTGGCTGCCCACTGCCCTCTCTGGAAGATATTGTCACCTCGTGCTACCTCAGCAGAGCCACTAAAATCACCAAAGACTCCACACACCGCGGGCACCACCTTTTTGAACTGTTGTCCTCTAGCAGGCGTAACAAGTCAGCCAAAACACACACCTCCAGACTCAGAGACAGTTTCTTCCCAAAAGCAATCTTCACACTCGATATGAAAAAACACTGAGTATTATTCATGCAGCACTCTTCCATGCTGCTACCCACCTTGAACTTTACTATCACCGTGTACAGTACTGATTACTTATCTTAATACCTAGTTTTTACCATTGTTTTTAAATTGTGTCCTGTGTTTTTATGTTTGTATATTATGCAACAATGGAGTGGCAACCACAATTTTGTTGTATGCAGTGCTTACAACGACAAATAAAGGCATTTCATTTCATTTCAAGGAGTTTAAAATAACGATTCTGGTTCAGTGATGAGGTGACACCTGGCTCTGATTTGAGCAAGTCTTGTTCCTCCCTGAGATTAACATAGAAATTAGGTGCAGGAGTAGGCCATTCGGCCCTTCGAACCTGCACCGCCATTCAATATGATCATGGCTGATCACCTAACTCAGTATCCCGTACCTGCCTTCTCTCCATACCCTCTGATCCCCTTAGCCACAAGGCCCACATCTAACTCCCTCTTAAATATAGCCAATGAACTGGCCTTAACTACCCTCTGTGACAGAGAGTTCCAGAGACTCACCGCTCTCTGTGTGAAAAAAGTCTTTCTCATCTCGGTCTTAAAGGATTTCCGCCTTATCCTTAAGCTTATCCTTAAGCTGTGACCCCTTGTCCTGGACTTCCCCAACATCGGGAACAATCTTCCTGCATCTAGCCTGTCCAACCCCTTCTAGCCTGTCCAACCCCCATTAAGATGCAGCACTGAGAGTACAATTGTTTTTATTCAGCTAGGAAGCGCCACCAAATTAGCAATAATGTAAGTAATTATCTTTGTGCACTGTGTCCGAGTTAAACCAAATATTCTGAGTCTTGAATTCAAATTTTCAAATTCCACAACAATCCTTGTGCCATCTTTAAATTTACAAACTGTAGCAAGTCTTACTTGACGACAATAATGGACGTCAATGAAATCGGTTTTGAAAAGAAAAATTGCAGCTGGAAGGCATATTTAGGTGCCCGAAGCAAGGAAATTATAGTAAATGTGACCACTTGGATTAAGTGGCTGATGTGCAACACTTAGATGTCTGTTTCTTCATTTGTGGTAGTGTATCTTAATCTTGTTCATATCCTTTGACCATGCCAGAGACAAATATCTGATACAATGTCTCATGTACGTTACACAAGACCATTGGAAAGCGTTTTCTGGTGTCTTGATTTGATTGACGTTCGGTATGTTCAGTTGTCAAAATCTTGACTTAAACATTCCTATTTCAGGTGCAGCAGTGATTGTTAACCATTGGACATTTTCTTGTATGGCAGAACTCTGGTTGAACCTATTGGGATGTATCCATATACATTTTTCAGTGGATTGCTTTAAATTTAGTAATCTTTGCTTCTATTGTGTCTCTTTTAACTAGAATTATTCTATGTCAAGAATTGATAGCAATGCTGATATTTTGTGCCCTTCTTTGCCAGTGGTATTTGAATCAAACCTGGTGTAGGAGTGGAGTTTTATGTAGCTGGTACTGAAAGACCTATAGACAGCTCTGAAGTACATCAGGTTTTTACAACAAATTGCATCTCATTTAGAAACATCAAAACATAGAAAATAGGTGCAGGAGGAAGCCATCCGGCCCTTCGAGCCAGCAAGGGGCCCATTCATTGTGATCATGGCTGATCGTCCGCTATCAATAACTCCGTGCCTGCCTTCTCCCCATATCCCTTGACTCCACTAGCCCCTAGAGCTCTATCCAACTCTCTCTTAAATCCATCCAGTGATTTGGCCTCCACTGCCTTCTGTGGCAGGGAATTCCATAAATTCACACCTCTCTGGGTAAAAAAGTTTTTTCTCACCTCAGTCTTAAATGACCTCCCCTTTATTCTAAGACTGTGGCCCCTGGTTCTGGACTCACCCAACATTGGGAACATTTTTCCTGCATCTAGTTTATCCAGTCCTTTTATAATTTTATATGTTTCTATAAGATCCCCCTCATCCTTCTAAACTCCAGTGAATACAAGCCTAGTCTTTTCAATCTTTCCTCATATGACAGTCCCGCCATCCCAGGAATCAATCTCGTGAACCTACGCTGCACTGCCTCAATCATAAGGATGTCCTTCCTAAAATTAGGAGACCAAAACTGTACACAATACTTCAGATGTGGTCTCACCAGAGCCTATACAACTGCAGAAGAACGTCTTTACTCCTGTACTGAAATCCTCTTGTTATGAAGGCCAACATTCCATTAGCTTTCTTCACTGCCTGCTGTACCTGCACGCCAACTTTCAGTGACTGGTGTACAAGGACACCCAGGTCTCGTATCTTCCCCATCTCCTGCCATTCTGAAAAAGACCCGTTCGCTCCTACTCTTTGCTTCCGGTCTGCCAACCAATTTTCTATCCATGTCAACACCCTACCCCCAATACCATATTTTAGTCACCATTCTCCCGTGCGAGACCTTATTAAAGGCTTTCCGAAAGTCCAGATACGCTACATCCACTGGCACCCCTTCATCCATTTTACTTGTCACATCCTCAAAAAATTCCAGAAGATTAGTCCAACATGATTTCCCTTTCATAAGTCCATGTTGACTTGGACTAATCCTTTTACTGCTATTCAAATGCTCCATTATTACCTCTTTAATAATTGACTCCAGCATCTTTCCCACCACCGAAGTCAGGCTAACTGGTCTGTAATTCCCCGTTTTCTCTCTCTCGCTCCTTTCTTGAAAAGTGGGATACATTAGCTATCCTCCAATCCACAGGAACTGATCCCGAATCTATTGAACATTGGAAAATGATCACCAATGCGTCCACTATTTCTAGAGCCACCTCCCTGAGGACCCTGGGATGCAGACCATCAGGCCCAGGGGATTTATCATCCTTCAGTCCCATTAGCCTACCCAATACTATTTTTCGCCTAATGAAAATTTATTTCAGTTCCTCTACCCCCTTAGATCTTCTGCCCTCCAGCACATCTGGGAGATTGTGTCTTCCTTAGTGAAGACAGATCCAAAGTACCTATTCAACTCTCCTGCCATTTCCTTGTTGCCCATAATTATTTCACCCGTGTTTGCCTTCAAAGGGACCCACATTTGACTTTGCTACTCTTTTTCCCTTAACATATCTAAAGAAGCTTTTACTGTCCTTCTTTATATTCCTGGCCAGTTTCCCCTCATACTTCATCTTTTCAGCTTGTATTGCCCATTTTGTTTCCTTCTGTTGTCCTGTGAAAGTTTCCCAATCCTCTGGCTTCCGGCTACTCTTTGCTGTGTTATACATCTTTTCTTTTAGTTTTATTATATCCCTAACTTCTCTTGTCAGCCACGGTTGCCTCCTACTCCCCTTAGAATCGTTCTTCCTTTTTGGAATGAAATTATCCTGCGTCTTCCGGATTATGCCCAGAAATTCCTGCCATTGCAGTTCCACCGTCATTCGTGCTAGGATCCCTTTCCAGTCTACTTTGGCCAGCTCCCCTCTCATGCCTTCATAGTCCCCTTTGTTCAACTGTGTCACTGCCACTTCCGATTTAACGTTCTCCTTCTCAAATAGCAGATTAAAACTAATCATATTATGATCACTACCTCCAAGCGGTTCCTTTAACTCGAGTTCTCTTATCATATCTGGTTCATTGGACAACACTAAATCCAGAATTGCCTTTTCTCTGGTCGGCTCCATTACAAGCTGCTCTAAGAATCCATCTCGGAGGCATTCTACAAACTCTCTTTCTTGGGGTCCTGAACCAACCTGATTTTCCCAGTCTACCTGCATGTTGAAATCCCCCATCACCACCGTGGCATTACCTTTGTTACATGCCAGTTTTAACTCCTGCTGCAACTTACACCCTACATCCGGCCTACTATTTGGGGGTCTGTAAATAACACCAATTAGTGTCTTCTTGCCTTTACAATTCCTCAACTCAATCCACAGTGACTCTTCCTCGTCAGTCCATATGTCTTCCCTCGCAAGGGACCAAATTCCATCCCTCACCAGCAGAGCTACCCCCTCTCCTCTGCCCACCTGCCTGTCCTTTCTATAGGATGTATAACTCTGAATATTAAGTTCCCAGGCCCGATCCTCCTGCAGCTACATCTCAGTAATCCCCACAATGTCATATCTACCAACTGCTAACTGAGCCTCAAGCTCATCTACTTCTTATACTTCGCGCATTCATATACAATACTTTTAATTCCTTACGCATCTCACCTTTCACATCGATCCCTATTACACTTGGCCATACTCTCCTATCCCTTTGAGAGCCTCCTTTCCCTTTAATTCTGGGGTCATTAACCATCCCTTTACTCCCTTTCCCTTTAACTCCATCGTCGACTATATTGATAACACTTTATTTTTTTGTTACTTGAAATTGAATTTCCTGAGGCATTTGAGCTTGATTTCTATGAATTTTTGTTATAAACTGAAATAGAATTAATTTTCTGCCATTGATTGATACATGGTCCATATTGTAGATCAATCGCTTTCTCTTTCTAAGAGCTTGAGAATCGGACCTGTTGAATCCCTTCTCTCGTTCCCGGAGGCCAGTTGTACAATGTGGTAGTACCTGTCGTGCATTCTCAATACTATCCATGATTCTCTGGCAACTTCCACCACAAGACAGAGGTGGGGGGGGGGGGGGTAATAAAGGAGGGGAAGATGTTTTATTGATTAAGGACACTGTTACGGCAGTATTCCGAGATGACATTACTGACGGCTTGACTAGTGAATTTATATGGGTGGAACTGAGAAATAAAAAGCAGATGATCGTTTTGTTGGCAGTGTACTGTACGCCCCCCCCAAATAGTCCACGGGAATGAGCAGAATACATATACTGGGAGATTGAATGCAGCTGAGAGACTAATAGGTTTGTCATAATTGGGGATTTTAACTTCTCTGATATAGATGGGACTGCCATAGTGCCAAAGGCTTAGATGCTTAGATGGGGTGGAACATGTCAAATGTGTTCACAAACGTTTCCTTAGGCAATATGTAGAGACCCCTATAAGGGAGAGGGCAAGTGATGCAGGTTTCAGTGGGCAAATATTTTGGGACCAACGACCACAGTTCTATTAGATTTATAATAGTTATTGATAAATTATAATAGTTATTGATAGGAACAGGGTAAGTCCACAAGTTAATGTTCTGAATTGGGGCAAGTCAACTTCAGTGGTATTAGACAGAACTTTAAAATTGGATGTTTGTAGGCAAAGGGTCAATTGGAAAGTTGGATGCTTTTAAATGAGTGTGAGAGTTCAAGGCATGCATGTTTCTGTTGAAGTGAAGGGCAAGGCAGCTGGGTGTATGGAACCTTGTGTGACAAGAGAAATTGGGGCTCTGGTATAGGCATGTGGTACCAGATACTCTGCCAGGTAAAAGGAGGCATGGTGTTGGTATAGGCATCTGGACTAAGTTCATATCTGGAAGAGTGCAGACGACTGAGGAGCATACTTAAAGAAGGAAATCAGGAGAGCAAAAAGAGGGCAGGAGATAGCTTAGATAGATAATATAAAGGAGAACCCAAGGAGATTTTATAAGTACATTAAGAGAAAGAGGGTCAGTATAGAGAGGTGGGGCTCCATACAAACCAAAGCGGTCATCGATGTATTGAGCTACAAAACATGGGCAAGTTACTCGATGAATCATGGAAAAAATCATGAAGACTTGGGAAATTGTGACAGTTAATGGAAGTCTGTTGAGGACCATCCGTAATACGGTTAAGGAGGTACTGGACATCCTGGGGCACATGAAGGTAGATAAAAACCCCAAGTCTGATCAGATATATCCGAGGATGCTGTGGGAACGGGAAGAAATTGCAGGAGCCTTGGCTAAGATTTATCAACCATCGTTAAACTTGGGTGAGGTGGCAGGTGACTGGAGGGTGGCTCATGTTGTACCTCTATTTATGAAGGGCTGCCAGGAAAAGCCTGTGAACAATAGACCAGTGTGCCTTATATCTGGTGGGCAAGTTACTGGAGACGATTTTGAGGGTTAAGATATATGTGCATTTGGATAGGCGGGCTGATTAGGGATAGTTTGTACATGGGAGTTTGTGTCTTACGACATTGGGTTTTTTTTTTTTTGGAAGTAATCAATAAGGGGGCAAGGCCGTAGGTGTTGTGCATATGGACCTAAGCAAGGCTTTTGATAAGGTTCCACATGGTAGACTGCTCTGGAGGGTTAGATCGCATGGGATCAAAGGAATGTTAGCACACTGGATACAGAATTAGCTTCATAGAAGTAAGCTGAGGAAGGAGGTGGAATGGTGCTTTTCAGACTGGAGGCTGATGATAAGTCATGTGTCTCTGGAATCGTTGCTGGGCCCATTGTTGTTCATGGTTATGTCAACAATTTGGATGAGAACGTAGAAAGACAGAACTGCCGATGTGGTTTACAAAAGAAAATACACAAAGTGTTGGAGTAACTCAGAGGGACAAGCAACATCCCTGGAGAACATGTATGGGTAACATCTCAAGTCTGAACCTTTGTTAAGCAGTACAGGTACAAGTGTGAAATTGGCGTCACAGGTAGATAGGGTGGTAAAGAAGGCATTTTGTACATTGGCCTTCATCAGTCATGGTATAGAAGTTGGGACATTATGGTCCAGTTGTACAAGACGTTGGTTAAGCATTTTGAGTATTGCCATTTGCTAAACACTTTAACTCCCCCTCCCATTCCCACATTGACCTTTCTGTCCTCCTGGGATTCCTCCATTGTGAGAGTGAACATTAAAACCCCTGTCTCACTGTGCGAGTTGGCCCACGAGTGACCCCGAGTTTTCACTCGTGGTGATCACGTAGCGGGAACGTCGGAACTCGCACGAGCAACTTATCGACTCGTGGCGCTAACGGCAGGTACTCGGGAAACTTGTTAACTCGTGAAAAAAATCAAACATGTTTGATTTTTTCCACGAGTCAAATTAACTGTTCAAGTTAAAAATGGAAACATTTAAACTCGTTGTAATAACGTAGTGGCCCGTGCGTTTATCTTAGTGTCTCGTGAGTCTACCGTGGGAACTTTAATAATCTGTTCTTTTGCTCGAGTAAAGACTGAACCAAAGATAGACACAAAATGCTGGAGTAACTCAGCGGACCAGGCAGCATCTCTGGAGAGAAGGAATGGAGTCGAGGCCCTTCTTCAGACTTACCCGAAATGCCACCCATTCCTTCTCTCCAGAGATGCGGCCTGTCCTGCTGAGTTACTCCAGCATTTTGTGTCTATCTTCGGCCTTTCTGCGATGATCTGTCACTTGTCCTTTATTACTGAGGCGCCTGCCCCGTGGCTTCGTATTCGTCACTCTGTCTCATGAGGACACGGTTAAAGACCTGCCGAAGGGGCAAGTCTGGGGTGGTGGGTGGGATGTGTCCACGTGTGATGCTCCATCCACCCCCCGGGGCCGAGAGTGTGGGATTGTGAAGGAACTGCAGATGCTGGTTGACACCGGAGATAGACACACACACAATACTGGAGTAACTCCGAGGGACAGGCAGCATCTCTGGAGAGATGGGATGGGTGAGATTTCGGGTTGATACCCTACTTCAGACTTCTCCAGAGATCCCGCTGAGTTTACTCCAGTAGTTGGTGTCTATCCCGGTGGCGGGGAGCCGGGCTTGGCCGACACGCCGCCTCTACTTGCCGGTCAGTCCAGTGATCATCGCCCTCCGCCCGGGATGCAGCGGAGGTTTCCATCCGGTGAGTTGTCCAGCGCTCACGGTGGACGAGGGAGGACAGCAATAGGCCAGGTGAATGAATAGCAGCACATAAATGAGTCGACCTTTAATATTTCTTGATTTTATGTTTTAATTTACAAGCTGCTTCAAGCGAGGCAAGTTTTATTTTCAGTCCGAAGAAGGGTCTCGACCCGAAACGTCACCCATTCAACGAAAAAGCTGGAGTAACTCAGAGGGTCAGGCAGCAACTCTGGAGAGAAGGAATAGGTGACTTTTCGGGTCGAGATCCTTCTTCAGAAGACGAGCCCTTATCCAAAACGTCACCTTCTCCAGAGATGTCACCTGGCCCGCGTTGTTACTCCAGCTTGTTGCGTCTGCCTTCCGTCCAAAGCCTTGGGATCGTCGCCAACATGAAGACGGTGCGAAGCCCCCGCGCTCGGTGCAATGGACGGGGAGCTGGAGAGGGGAGGGAAGGGGTCACACACATGGCCGGGAAGCAGAGGGGTGGGGGTGGGGTTGGTGACAGTGAGGGCCAACAATGAGATGGAGAAAGACAGAAACACCGATGTGCAAAGGAGACCTACAATAGCGCATGATCTCTCTCGCCTGTCCGCTGTTTCTGCCCCTAAAGCCTTGGGATCGTTGCCCTTTGTGTTGGCGTGGAGGGGGTATTGTGCTGCTTGAATGCCCCCTGCTATCATAGGGACAGGGAGACACAGCGGCTTTTGAGGCTGGTGGGCAATCACTACCAAAGTGTCTGCCTGCAGACAGCGCACATCTCCTACACATGTCTCCCGCGCTAACCATCCCGCAGAGAATGATCCCAGCACCCAAGAGCCTTGTCTGTCACCCCCCACCCCCAACCACCCTCCACCTCAACTTACGCCTGGGCACCAAAGCAGCTCAGGAGGCGATCCCTGAGGTCCGTCTCCCAACAATCTGATGTGCAACTGATGTGAAAGAACAGCGGCTGCGGCCGGCACCCGGCATGGACTTCTCACACCCTCACACACTTACCTTCATTCACGATTGGCTCAAGAGTAACGGGAGAGGAACTTGGTAAATCGGGAGAGGAACTTGGAACATCGCAGCAATGACATACCCGTGGGAACTCGGTTCAACACTTGATCATAACTTGACATCTCGTACATAACCACGAGTCTGTTTTTTTTCTTTCACTTGCGGTCACTCGTGGGATGACTCGCACCGTGAGACACGGCCATGAGTTCTCCAACATCAAGTAACCCTTGCTTTCCCTCTCTCTCCATCCCTCCCCCTTCCCAGTTCTCCGACCAGTCTGATTGCTCCTACTACATTTTATTTCTGTTTGCTTTGTTACCTTCTCCCAGCTAACAATGATCAATTCTACAGATTCCTGGTTTCACACCTTATACTTCCTCATCTATGTATCTCCCTCTCCCCTGACATTTGTCTGAAAAAAGGGTCTTGCAGAGATGCCAAGTGTCCCGGATTCGCCGTATTTTGTCCCGGCAAAATAACCTTTTTACGGTGTTCCGGCAGCCAAGCATGCTGTTACGGAACACCGCCGCGCCGGTGTTCCTCCCGTGGTGAACGCCGGCGCCATGTGTCCCCGGTTTGCCGGCCCGCGCGATCAGCGGCACTTTGCCGGGCCCTAGCGTCCGCGCCTGCGCAGTTGGGGAGGGTTGCCGGGCCCCAGTGGCCGCGCGTGCGCAGTGGGGGAGGGTTGCCGGGCCCCAGTGGCCGCGCGTGCGCAGTGGGGGAGGGTTGCCGGGCCTGGCGCCATTTCGAGCCACGCCACGCCCGGCCCAGAGCCCGGGCGGCGCCGGCCCGCGCGATCAGCGGCACTTTCTGCCACGCCCGGCCCCCACCCCCACCCAGTGCGCAGGCGCAGACCCGCCGGCAACCTTGCCAAGTGCGCATGTGCCGCACCCGCCCGCCGACACCCCGCTGATCTGCACCAGTGCGCAGGCGCATAGCCGCCGGCAACAACCCCAAGTGAGTACGGAGAGAAATGCATTTAACCCCATTTGTTACGGACAAATGGGTTGAATGTTACTGTGAACTAAATTTAGGGTTGGCATCTCTGGTCTTGACACGAAAAGTCTCCCATTCCTTATCTCCGGAGATGCTGCCTGTTCCGCTGAGTTACTCCAACATTTCTGGTCTATCTTTGGAGTATTGTGTTCAGTTTTGGTCACCCTGCTATAGGAAAGATGTCATTAAGCGAGAAATAATGCAGGGACCATTTATGAGGATGTTGTCAGGCCTTGAAGTATAGGGAGAGGTTGGGCAGCTTAGGACTTTATTCCTTAGAGTACTGGAGGCTGTAGGGTGATCTTATAGACGTATCAAACCATGAGAGGTCGGTAGGGTGAATGCGCAGTCTTTTACCCAAGGGAGGGGGCTTAAAATAAGAGGACATCTGTTTCAGGGAGAGGGACAAGTTACCATACAAACCTGAGAGGCAACTTTTTCACTGAAGGGGTGATGGTTATATGAAACGAGCTGCAAGAGGAGGTAATTGTGACAGATACTATAACAACCGAAGGGCCTGTTTCCATGCTGTATGACGCTATGACTACGTCAAACATCTGATCAGAGCAAACCTACTCCTGCAAGCAGAGTTGTTAGATTGTATTTGGGTTCATCGCAACTGTTCATAACCGTGGGTGGCACAGCGGTAAAGCTGCTGTCTCACAGTGCCAGAGCCCCAGGTTTGATCCTCACTACAGGTGTAGTCTGTGCGGAATTCAGTTTAGTTTATTGTCACGTGTACCGAGGTACAGTGAGAAACTTTGATTGCGTGCTAACCAGTCAGCGGAAAGACAATACATGATTACAATCGAGCCATTTACAGTTTGTAATTTCTCCCTATGATCACATGGGTTTTTTTCTGGATGCTCCAGTTTCCTCCTACATTCCAAAGATGTGCAGGTTAATTAGCTTCTATAAATTACCCCAGTGTGTAGGATGTGAAAGTGGAATAGCATAGAAATAGTATATGAGTGATTGAAGTCGGCATGAATTGGTGGGCCAAGAGGCCTGTTTCCATGCTGTATCTCTAAACTTTAAAACAAAGTAGACGGAAAGGAGGCAGGTGCATTGCTCTCAGCTGGGAAATTGCAAACCAAGAATTGCTCCCCACTGCCAACTGAGATATCTGGGAACATTAGGCTGTTCTTTATATAAGAATCTGACTATAATTGAAGTGTGTAGAGAAACCAGCAAATGATTGAGTTGAAAGAGAATCTTGCTGTTAAATTCATGCAGTTTAAAACATTTGTTTACGAGGAATGAAATATTTATCTGCAAGAACAATAGTTAAATACTTTGTTAAACTCTACTTGGAATTGACCCAATACACTGATTTAATTTGTAAATAGGCTGGGAGATCGTCGTTCAAGAAGAGAGTCACGTCAAGACAGTGACGCAGAGGACGATGAAGATACTAAAAAGGTATTGTAAATTTACAGAATTAAACAGTATAAATTGAACAAAAGTGGCGCAGGAGCATGCTCGTCCCAGAGGAAGATAGACTATCATCAAACACAATCGGTCTACTCTTTTAAACGTATATATATTTTCTACCTGTGAATCTAGCATCACTGCTGATACCTATATTCTGCGCTTGGTATCTTTCACCTGCCCTGCCTATTGGACTTGAGTTTGGCTTGATTGTATTTGTGCATAGTATTATGTTATTTGATTGGATAGTATGCAAAACAAAGCTTTCCACTATGCCTCTATACACGTGATCATAATAAACATAATCATTTCTTTTTCATTGTTAATTACAATGCTAGATTGATAATGGAACCCATGTCTCTGATGATCCAGGAGTCTGCTTTAAATTCACTTTCCTGCTGAAAGGTGGGAATTGGGATGGCACATGAGCTGGATGGTCATGGGCTAGTGAACACACTTTGACTAAGTATCGTGGATATCCACTGAGAAATTGATGAAAGTTATTTTTAATGCCTCTGTAATTAGCCTGATGGCAGTCTTTGTTTAGTGTTGGATAAGATACTGACTAGATTCCAGCACTTTGAGATTTTGTGCATTGTCATCTTGTTAAAAGGTGGGAATAGGTTTATACTGAAATTAATGTAAGGTTCCCGCTATATTCTTTGCAGCCAGCGTTGCAGTCTTCAGTTGTTGCTACCTCCAAAGAAAGGACACGCCGAGACCTTATTCAGGATCAAACAATGGATGAGAAGGGCAAAGAAAGGTACATCTTGCTATTTAAAATTAAACAATCTTGAACGTGTATCCTGAATCTTGGCGTAGTAGCATTTGCAACTGTTGAGGGGAAAAAAGTAATTGCACAAATGTATTGGCTGAAGTAACATTGTATTTTGTTTAAGAAAGAACTGCAGATGCTGGTAAATCAAAGGTAGACACAAAATGCTGGAGTAACTCAGCAGGTGAGGCAGCATCGATGGAGAGAAGGTATTGGCGACGTTTCAGACTGAAGAAGGGTCTCGACCCGAAATGTCGCCAATTCCTTCTCTCCATAGATGCTGCTTCACCCGCTGAGTTATTCCAGCATTTTGTGTCTACCGTTGCATTTTGTTTATTGCTCAGGGTTGATATGTAATAAAAGATGTGGTCTGAGAAGTTGAATTAAACCTCAGCTGTTTTAAGGTAACAGTTCTTTGTGAAAAATGTTCCGTGTGGCATGTCCTTATGGGTTTATTGATTTTTGATTGGTCGGGTTTTTTTTTCTTAACTTGTGTCAATTCTGTTTAAGGAACCAGTACTACTTTGGTTTTAGCACAAGAATCTGTTACTAAAGTTAGCTTTTGTAAGTTGCATGATACTGTACTGTTCCAAGAGCACACAATGGTAATCGCTGATGACTTTGAAGGATTTTTTGGTTTCTTTCCAGTTCCATTGCCTGTCAATTCTATTCTCTTTGTGCATGCATGTTTTTAAGGCTTCTGTATTCTGTAAGGCTTATAGAGCGTTGATCAACTCTATAAGCAATAATGTTAGGAGGAATTAATTTCAACCTTTGAACTCAGACTGTCATGATGGCTGATCCACTCTCTCCCAGTGAGGTCCAAAATGACCAATTTTATTAATATCAAGATACTCTTAAGCAAGACAGTGTTGGAGAATTTCAAATAATTCACAATTTAGTGAAGAAATTGCTCCTTGCCGTGCTTTGCAAAATCTGACTTATTCCAAGTCTACGGCCTCCCAGTTGTGGGGTAACCATATAAACCATATAACCATATAACAATTTCAGCACGGAAACGGGCCCTCTCGGCCCTTCCAGTCCATGCCGACCATTTGTTTTCCCCTAGGGTACTGGTGCGGAGAAACCTCCAGCTTTTATTCTACCAAGACTCTACAATTTTATTTTCTTGAGATGACCACTCTAAATACAGTTTAAGAAATCCCTTCACGTGGATCCATCTAATGAAAACCAATTGCGCTCTTAAGTTAGATTTTTATCTTGGCAAAGCCTGAGTGCAGTTGCAACTTGCTCTTGAATTCTGGTCCATTTGTAATAAAGGCTGAGGCTGATTTACTATTTGCTACCCACTTATTAACTCAGTTTGTGTACATAGACACCCAGAAACTTTAGGATACTAGTGTTCTGATCCACTACAATAAACCGGGACGACCGTGGCTGACAAGGGAAGTAATGGACAGTGTAAAAATAAAAGAGAAGCACAACGTAGCAAAGATGAGCGGGAATCAAGAGGCTGGGGTAATGTTTAAAGAGCAACAGAAGATAACTAAAACGGCAATATGGGGAGAAAAGATGAGGTACGAAGGTAAGTTAGCCAAGAATATAAAGGAGGATAGTAAAGGAGGATAGGTATGTGAAGAGGAAAAAATTAGTTAAGACCAAAAAGTTGGACCCTTGAAGACTGAAAAGGGGGAATTTATTATGGGAAACAAGGGAATGGCAGATGAATTGAACAGGTTCTTTGAATCCGTCTTCACTAAGGAGGACGCAAACAATCTTGCTGATGTACTAGTGGCTAGAGGATCTGGGGTGACGGAGAAACTAAAGGATATCCACATTAGGCAGGAAATAGTGTTGACTGATGGGACTGAAGGCTGATAAATCCCCAGGGCCTGATGGTCTGCATCCCAGGGTACTGGTGATAATTTTCCAATGTTCTATAGATTCAGGATCAGTTCCTGTGGATTGGAGGGTAGCTAATGTTATCCCACTTTTTAAGAAAGACGGGAGAAAGAAAATAGGGAATAAATGACCAGTTAGCCTGACATTGGTGGTGGTGGGGAACATGCTGGATGACATTATAATGTCATCCAGCATGTTCCCCACCACCAATGACATTATAATGTAAATTATAAAAGATGAAATAGCGGCATAATTGGATAGCAGAGCCAGCATGGATTTACGAATGGGAAATCATGCTTGACTAATCTTCTGGAAATTTTTGAGTATGTAACTAGGAAAATGGACATGGGAGAGCCAGTGGATGCAGTGTACCTTGATTTTCAGAAAGCATTTGTTAAGGTCCCACATAGGAGATTAGTGGGCAAAATTAGGGCACATGATATTGGAGGTAGTGCTGACATGGTGTTACGACTCCCGAATGCAGGTACTTCAGAGCCGCGTAACATAGTCAAAAATCAGGCTCAAGTTCAAGAACATAGTGTTTTATTTTGTTAAAACTCAAAATAACTGATCCAAACAACCCAGACAAGGACAAGAATAAACTAATAAACAAAGATAACAGTGCTCCAGCCTGCCTCGCAATGGCATACCTGCCAACCATTCCGATTTGGGCGGAATTCTTCCGATTTTTCCATCCCAATTCCGAATTACGATTTTTACCTCAATATTCCGAAAAAAATTGGAATTCGGAATTGGGATGGAAGCGTGCATGCGACCCATGGCGGCGGCGAGGAGACAGCGAGAGACCGCACCGCGCCTGCGCCGCTTATGGGGGCACGCACGGGTGTACGTCAGCACGCAGCCGCATGACCCCGCCCCGCCACGGTGGCGTTCGGCGTCACTTGCCCCCCCCCCGCACTGACGTCACTTTCCCGCCCTCACTGACGTCACGTACCCCGCCCCTTACTGACGTCACGTACCCCGCCCCTTACTGACGTCACGTGCCCCGCCCCTTACTGACGTCAGACTAATACGATTCCGATTTTTCATTCTCACAAGTTGGCAGGTATGCAATGGGCCGCCGAACTAGAGTCTCTAACCTGCCTAAATGGAAATAACCCTGAAACGAAATACACGCAAACCTTCAGGTCAGCCCTTATCTGTCCTAATTCAATATCAATTGACAAATGTAGCTAATAAAACACAAAGTTCTATGCCATGTGGCCAGGCCTCCTGCAGTTCAAACCACCATCTGTTCATGAGTCAGGGTCGACGAAGAGAGAGAGAGAATTCTGGGAGATTCTGGTATTTAAGCTTCCGATGAGTCACCCGTCACCTGACGCAGCTTGGCCAATCGGGTACAGGAGCCCTTAACCCCTTGATTCCTGACTCCCAGCCACAGGGTCTGCACTCAGGAGAGAAACAAAAGAGTTAAGTACATAGCATTCGCCGGGGGGGGGGGGGGGGGAAGTACCTGTCTCATGGATAGAAAATTGGTTGGCAGACAGGAAACAAAGAGTAGGGATTAACGGGTCCCTTTCAAAATGGCATGCAGTTATTTCCAATATGCATCAATGATTTAGATGAAGGGATTCAAAGTAACATTAGCAAATTTGCAGATGACACAAAGCTGGGTGGCAGTGTGAACTGTGAGGAGGATACTATGAGAATGCAGGGTGACTTGGACAGGTTGGCTACGTGGGCAGATGCATGGCAGATTCAGTTTAATGTGGATAAATGTGAGATTATCCACTTTGGTAGCAAAAACAGGAAGGCAGATGACTAAATGGTGTCAAGTTGGGAAAAGGGGAAGTACAACGGGAACTGGGGGTCCTTGTTCATCAGTCAGTGAAAGTAAGCATGCAGGTACAGCAGGCAGTGAAGAAAATCAATGGCATGTTGGCCTTTATAACAAGAGGAGTTGAGTATAGGAGCAACTAGGTCCTTCTGTAGTTGTACAGAGCCCTAGTGAGACCACACCTGGAGTATCGTGTGCAGTTTTGGTCCCCTAATTTGAGGAAGGACATTCTTGCTATTGAGGTAGTGCAGTATAGGTTTACAAGGCTAATTCCCGTGATGGCGGGACTTTCGTATGCTGAGAATGGAGTGGCTGGGCTTGTATACTCTGGAGTTTAGAAGGATGTGAGGGGATCTTATTTAAATATATAAGATTATTAAGGGTTTGGACACGCTAGAGGCAGGAAACGTGTTCCCGATGTTGGGGGAGTCCAGAACCAGGGACCACAGTTTAAGAATAAGGGGTAAGCTGTTTAGAATGGAGATGAGGAAACATTTTTTTCTCACAGAGAGTTGTGAGTCTGGAATTGTCTGCCTCAGAGGGTGGTGGACGCCAGTTCTCTGGATACTTTCAAGAGAGAGCTAGATAGAGCTCTGAAAGATAGCGGAGTCTGAGGAAAGGGAGAAGGCAGGAACGGGGAACTGATTGTGGATGATCAGCCATGATTACATTGAAAGGCGGTGCTGGCTCGAAGGGCCGAATGGCCTACTCCTGCACATATTGTCTATTATCTATTGTCTATATTCACCTACCACATTCTACCTACCTCACATAGCCTGTCTCTGTACCATCTAATGTCATACATATTACTTAATTTAGCTTTATTTAATGGGCAATCATGATGCACTGATCCATGTCTTGCATATAAGGCAAAAATAACTAAGATCCGAGAAGCCCTTACAGGTCATCCACCACAAAGTAACTTGTCAATCAGAAGATGGTGTTTCAGTTATTTCTGGTTCAATAGCATTGGTAAAGTGTATACTGATATATTATTCTCGATTCAAATTCGGCAAAGACCCCACCCTTGTTGGACGCATTACGTTGTAATGAGTCAGACTATAGGAGGGAGATCGATTATCTGATTGAATTGTGCCAGGCAGCAACCTTACTCTCAACCTCAGTAAAACCAAGAAACTGATTATTGACTTTAAATGGTCACGGATCCACGTTCCTATCTTTGCCGACGGGTCGGTGGTGGAGTCAATAACTTTTTTTCTTAGGCAAGCATAACTCTGAAGGTCTGTCCTAGACCAGCACTTTGAAATGATAAACAAAGCCCATAATTGCCTATGCTTCCTTAGAAGATTGAGGAGATTTGTTATGTCGACAAATACTCTCTTGAACTTCTGCAGGCGTATAGAAGAGAGCATATTGACTGCTTGCTCCCAGGTCTGCTTCAGCAACTCGAACGCCCAGGAACAAAGGAGATTGCAAATAGTGGTGAACGCTGCCCAGTCCATCATGGTTATTGACCTCCACACTATCAAAGAGATCTACAGGAAGAGCTGTCTCAAAAAAGGTAGCTGGCATCATTGAGGACCCACACTACCTTGGCCACACTCTCATGTTACACATACTATCGGGAAGAGATATAGGCGATTGATCACCAATGTCCAGATTCAGGAACAGCATGTTGCCAACAACCATCAAGCTATTGAACACTATAAACTCGAACTAAACTCCAAACTACAAACAGCCTAGGTTGCACTAGACACTTTGGACTTTGTTTTGGTTTTGCATTATATTGGGTTTTTTATTTATTTAACTTTTTAACATTTATTTCATGTTGAAAGGTACAGATGAGGCTGGTTCATGACCTTCTGACTTGTGAATCATGTTTAAAAATCGATTTGCCAACATATTTTGAAGTTATGTAACAATGCCTGAGTTATAAATAATCATGTTGTTGCTGAAAGAACATTTAATAGTGTATATGCTGTATTCTTATAGTTCTCAAGTTTTTTTGATAGTTCAATGCCAAGACAACTGATTACAAAGTATTTGATGTTTCCATTTGTTTCTTAAATAGGAATCGGCGGATGTTTGGCCTGCTGATGGGTACTCTACAAAAGTTCAAGCAGGAATCTAATGTTGCAACCGAGAGGGTATTTTTTTCTTTATTATCTGATGTCTTTTGTTAAGAGGCCTGATTATTGCACTATTTTTGTTTTCAACTTTTGTGTTGTGTGTCATTTTCTACGTTGTTCTTTCCATTGCATGCATCCTTGTTCTCTATCCAACTTAAAATACTGACATCAGAAAGTATCTTCTGCTTTCCATTCCCAGTATTTATCTCCTCTCTTGGGGAAACTGGAAAACAAGCTTTTGAGCTCTCAGAAATGTTCTGTTTGCTGTGACTAGTTGAGAACTAGTGTCTTATTTACCCTGAACCAGACATCTGACCAGTTTGCCATTGTGTATTAGTGTAAATGGCTGTCAAATTGGTTGTTTAGCACTTGCTTAGAAAAAAAAAATGCAAAGTACTACAGATGATGGGAGTTTTAAGCTGTCCCATCTGACCGACTTTAAAATGGTCTCACATGAGCAATAACCTGGTCTTTCCCAGGTCCTCTCCTGCAGGTAGAGATCCGTTGACAATTTTTTTTGATCTATAACAGCAAGTCTGCAACCAAAAGTTTAATTGCGATACCTAACAATGGGTTATGACATCCAGATTACAGAAGAAAAGACAACATGCTATCCATGCTGATGAATTCATAATGCAGAATATCTTCAACATGCAAGAAATGTGTGGATACTTTAAAGTATTTTCATCCATTCAATTAAATTAAATATTTAAAACTGTACTAAATGTCATAATAAATTGTTCCACTGGTAACCCTACGGTGTATAGTAGTTCACTTTAAGCGCCTCAATTAGTGTATTGTTTCTTAGTTTTCAGCTCGTTATCCAAGACGACATGTAAGTTCACTTAAAATTATTCTGTACAACTATGTAATTCAGAACTTCATTCCACTGGTTATCGTCACAGGTTTTGCATTATTCCCCTGAAGTTGTAATGATGGACAGCTTTTGTATTGTATTGCCATAAATAAATTCTGTGTTTTAATTTCTGTTTGAGCTGGTCTCCATTGCAAGATTGAAAAATTTATCATTATGCTAATATTGATAAGCAACTGCATTTATTTCAACAATGAGTCAGTCTGCCAACTCCCTACACATTGCTGAGATTTTAGCAATGACAACAGATCATGTTCAGTTAATTTCAGTAACTATCGTAATAATTTCTACTTTAAGACCTATTGTGTACTGCAATGTTTTGTCCACTTATTGCATCAGTGGGAATTGAGAAAATAATGAATTTTCAGTGTTATTGTGGATGGCAAAGTGCAGGTGGGTTAAGAATTTTGTTTTACCCCATTGTGTGACTGAAAAGAAGTGAGGGATTTTCTTTATGATTTGATACAATTTTCCTCCAATCTGCAGCAAAAAAGACGGCACGAAATAGAACAGAAGCTTGAAGTGCAAGCTGAAGAAGAACGTAAACAGGTAGAAAATGAAAGGAGAGAATTATTTGAGGAACGTCGCGCTAAACAATCTGAACTAAGACTTCTTGAACAAAAAGTGGAACTAGCCCAGTTGGTAAGAATATATTTTTGTCTGAATCAGTAGTTAATACATTTTATGGTACCTTGAACTTTAACATGTCTTCCTTTTTCAAACAGCAAGATGTTTGGAATGAACATAATTTAAAAATAATCAAATACATAAGAACCAAGACAAAGCCACATCTGTTCTATATTCCTGGCAAACATTGCCCGGCTACTCAAAAGCTTTTGGATGATTCCCAGAGGAAGATGAATGGTATGTATTTTCATAGTATTAAAGAGGGTCAATGGCACATTTCATGCGCACAGTTATGTTTCATAATGTAGCTTGTTGAACTGAAATTTTATTTTGGCAATAGCATTGAGGGGATTGAAGGCTTTGTGGCCATGTTTGCGGATGATACGAAAATATGTGGAAGGGCAGGTAATGTGGAGAAAGCAGGGACTCTGCAGAAGGACTTGGACAGGTTGGGAGAGTGGGCAGAAAAGTGTCAGGTGTAGTATATTGTAGCAAAGTGAGAAATCGTGCATTTTGGTAGTGGGAATAAAGGTGTAGGTTAATTTATAAATGGGGAGAGAATCCAGAAATCGGATGTGCAAAGGGACTTGGGAGTGCTGGTGCGGGATTTACAAAAAGTTAATCTGCAAATCGAATTGGTAGTAAAGAAAGCAAACTCAATGCTAACTTTTATTTTAAGAGGGCTTGTATACAAAAACTGGGATGTAATGCTGAGGGTCTATAAGGCGCAGGTAAGGCCGTAATTGGAATATTGTAAGAATTTTGGGCACCATATCGGAGGAGTGATGTCCAGAGGAGGTTTACAAGAATGGTCCTAGGAATGTGTAGATTAGCCTATGATGAGCGTTTGTCGATACTGGGCTGTACTGGCTGGAGTTTAGAAGAATGAGGGGGACCTCATTGAAACATACAGAATAGTGAAAGGCTTGGATAGAGTGGATGTGGAGAGGATGTTTCCACTAGTGGGAGAGTCTAGGACTAGAGGTCATAGCCTCAGAATTAAAAGATGTTTTTTTAGGAAGGTAGATGAGGAGAAATGTCTTTAGTCAGAGGGTGGTGAATCTATGGAATTATTTGCCACAGAAGGCTGAGGAGGTCAAGTCAGTGGATATTTTTAAGGCAGAGATAGATAGAGTATTGATTAGTACAGGTGTCATGTTATGGGGAGAAGGTAGGAGAATGGGGTTATGTGGGAGGGATAGATCAGCCATGATTGAATGGCGGAGTAGGCTTGATGGGCTGAATGGCCTAATTCTACTACTTATCACATGACCTTATGAAAAATTATTTCAAAAATCTGTTGCATAAAATAGGATCTCTACAGGTTAATGCAATAAATTTATTAGAGTGGGTATATGTTTGGTTAATGGTAAGAAAACAATTATAGGAATGCATAATAGTGCATTCAATGTTGATAATTAATAAAATGCCATTGGAATCGGTAGGAAACCCTCAAACATTTATAATTTTCCCTAACAGCTTGAGGTGAATAGGCAGTAACATATCTGTGATGAAACTGAGAGTAAACTGCAATGAATAATCAAAGAATCTTAAGTGACAATCAAGAAGGGCACAAGAAAGCAGCTACATTTTTGAACTTCACAAGTTACTCTTGAGGAAATTAGAGTCCAATAACATGCAAGTCCAACAGCAATTGCGCAGTGCTGCAGTAAGACAATCTCCAATATGCCTTATGAACTTTAGCTCTCCATACCCAAAAGCTGCATTGATTCACTAGATTGCTGCCTAGAACGATGTGCTGAGAGTTTCTTATTGTAATTTAGAAGAATGAGCAATGCCATCACTGGAGGCTGCTTCCATGAACTGTGGGACTAAATCTAGAACTGTGGGACTAAAATTGCAGGATGAAGATGGTTATTTAAGGGAGAAAATTCTGCGTATTAAAAATTGGATCTTTCTTATTCTGTAGAGTATATTTGCAAGTTAAGATTGCTAAATTTGTGGACACTAAAGGGGTCAAGAGATTCAATAGTTGGGTGGAAAAATGGATGAAGTTAAGGATAGACCACAATCTTACTAATTGGGACGGGCTTAAAAAGCAATTTGTGTATTTAAAAAAATATATATTGTGTGTGGTACCACCAAAATGCTGGCGTCTTTCTGAAAGCAAGTTCTAGATCTCACCTAATCTGCTCACCTTTCTAATTAACATAATCTAATTTCTGATTAAATCTTTAAAGACTGGATCTTTTACTTTTGTGCAACAACTTGAATCTGATCATCTGGGCACAAATGCTTGGTTCAGAGACATAGGGAAATGCAGATGCTGGAACACAGTGCTGGAGTAAGTCAGTGGGTTAGGCAACATCTCTGGAGGACATGGATAAACAATGTTTATGGTCAGAACCCTTCAGGCTGATTGTACCGGGGGAGAGAAATCTGGAAAAGAGGTAGGAGCGGGACAAAGTCTGGCAAGTGCTGATTACGTACAGATGGGGGAGGGGTTTGATTGGCAAATGGGTGAACAAACCCAAGATATAATGAGGAGACTAAAGGGCACAAGCAAGTATAGGTTGTTGATAAGGAGTGAAGAGGTCGTAAAAGCCGTGAAACAAAGCCAGAGGGAGATATTTGGGTGGAATGGGACAGATGTCCTTGTATGTTTTCACATACTTGACTAATAAATTAATTACAATTACAATGGGGGTCGAGGGAGGGGTGAGGTAGTTGGAAAATGGGTGCGTACTGGGTCAGGAAAGAGGAGGGCTGGGGGGGTGAAGAAAATTAATTTGGTAGGGTGTTACCTAAAAAATGGAAAATTACATGTTTGGGTAAGTGCTTTGTTCTATGTGTAGCCTTGTTCATTTGTATCACTGAGCAATTTATGTACGTAACATGCAGCAATTGTAATGTGAATTTAACTTGGGGTGGCGTGATACTCTACTATGGTCCTGAGAAGCGTTGGTTATTTGAATTGAGATCATCCACCTGAAGCTGGTCGAAGGATCTGACTGTCTTGGTTCAAAATTACTTCTAAATTGTATATTAACTTAAAACGACATCTTGCATGACATCAACCATCTTGCATGAATAGTGACAACAGGTTAAAGTCGAGATAATCTTCACCCACATAAGAAACCACTATAACTAATTTGCCTTAGATTTAATAACATTTGTTAGCCACCCATTAGCATGGGCCAATTGCTAAGTGAAAGATTGGCCGTTTTCTTTAGAAATTTTGCTCTGGCTCCTGGATATCTTGTGTGATATTTCTAATTTGTCCCTGTGAGTGTTTGCATTTTTCAGGCTAATGAGTAACTCAAGAAGATCCCATTGCTGAAGGATTACAATAGTGGTAGAAAAGTTGGTGGTTCGTTTGTATAGAGAGCAGATATTGAAATTAAAAACTGAATCTTTACAATGTGGGTTTTAAACTATTGTTTTTCCATCAAGTGAACTCATTCTTTTATGCCTCCTTGCTGTGTTGCAGTTTTATTGCTGTTATTGAGCCAGTTTTTAGTTTTAGTTTTGCTTTGCATGCAACTTCATTTGTTTTTAAATCCTGCAGGCATTTTCGAGCACAGGCGCCTGGAGTTTGCAGATCAGATTAACAGAATGGAGGTTAGACCTAGACGTCAATCATTCAAGGAAAAAGAACAGCGAGAAATGCAGAAGGAAGAACAACCAAACGAGGAACAGGAGGGTAAGGTGGCTCACCGTGAGGAGATGGAGGAATTAGGTAACCAGAACAATGATGTAGAAATGGAGGCAGCAGAAGAGAAAGTGGAAGTAGTTACGGATAAGAGTGATGCAGGGCAGCAGCAAGAGAAGCAACAGGAAGAGGAAGCTGAGGAAGAGGTAGAGGAAGGGGAAAGCAACAGTCAGCCAGAGAGTGTGCCAGTTGACGGTAAGGAAGCTAGCCAGAGCGTGGAGAATGATCAGGATATGGTGGACGAAGTAGAAGAGTGCATGGAGGAGAGAGTAGAAGAGGTTTGTAGGGAGCCGGAACCAGAGCCAGAACCAGAACCTGAGCCTGAGCCTAAACCAGAGCCAGAGCCAGAGCCTGAGCTGTTACCTGAACTTGAGGCCAAACCAGGATCTGAGCCAGGGCCTGAATCCGAACTTGAAAGTTCGGCTGGGCATGAGCTGGAACGAGAAAGTCTTGCCATTGCTCACCCGATGGAGTCGCAAGTAGAACCAGAAAGGGTGTCGCCGAAGAGAAGCAGAAGTAAAAGTAGTAGCAGGAGCAAAGGCAGAGGTCATGAGAAAACCAAAAGTAAAAGTAGGAGTCGGAGCAGCAGCAGTTCCAGCTCGGGCAGTAGTTCCAGCAGCACCAGCAGTGGCAGCAGCTCAAGCAGTAGCAGCAGTAGGAGCAGCTCTAGCAGCAGCAGCAGCAGCAGTGGCAGCAGTAGCAGAGACAGCAGCAGCAGCAGTAGCAGTAGCGAGAGCAGGAGTCGGAGCCGAAGTCGAGGTCACAGCAGAGATAGAAAGCGCAGGAGGAGCTCGGATCAAAAGCATAGAGGTATTTCCAGTGCAGACAAGGACCGTAAGTCATCAAAGACTAGTGGCAAAGATCTAAAAGGCTCAAGGGAAAAGGGATCAAGGTTAGATAGAAAGAGGTCTATGTCAGAAAATCGTTCAGGCAAAAGGTCTTCACGGACTGACAGAGATCACAAATTGGACAGGAAAGACAAAAAGCACTAATTCACCAGACTGGAAATAAGATGACTTTAGGAAGGCAGCGTACTGCTTTATGTGTACAATGTACCTGATAGGTGGGATGTTTTCTTTCAGCTGGTGATGAAGCCGCCTTAAGTCTTGCTTGCTGTATAGTACTTTTATTTGAAAACCATGCGACAAAATTACCATTGGTCCCTGTAACTTTTACAATGTTTTGTATGCACATGTTTCTCCAATTACAATTAAAGTGTATTTCTGAAGACGGCGTTGTATGGAAAATATTGTACCAATCTTACTAGAAGGATTAGCCTTTCCTCCCCTTTTCAGTGTTTTTTTTTTAAATTTGGTGTATTCAACCACATGCTCCCACTGTACAGTTGAAGTTCCAGGGGGTAAAATATCCTCCCAGTATTGTTCTTAGCGTAAAGATGGTTGTCATTGAATATGTACTATACAGTTTCTTTATGTAGAAATAAATGTAAATTTTAAAGTTGTTGAACTGTTTGTCTTTATTTTAAAGTTTGCTGCAAAAATGTCCTTAATTCACAAAAGCTTACTCTTTAAATGCTTGTAGGTTTTTACGGATGCTGGTCGCTAACGTCCCTTGAGTTAAAATGGTCAGGGAAGGTCATAAGGAATAAACAGAATTAGGTCATTCAGCCCATCTATTCTACTCTGCCATTCAATCATGGCTGATCTATCTCCCTCCTAACCTCATTCTCCTGCCTTCTCCCCATAACCTCTGACACCTGTGCTAATCAAAAATCAATCTATCTCTGCCTTTAAAATATCTACTGACGGCCTCCACAGCCTTCTGTGGCAAAGAATTCCACGGAAACAAGAAGGCAGATTACTATCTAAATGATGTCAAGTTGGGAAAAGGGGAAGTACAACGGGATCTGGGGGTCCTTGTACATCAGTCTATGAAAGTAAGCATGCAGGTACATCAGGCAGTGAAGAAAGCGAATGGCATGTTGGCCTTTATAACAAGAGAAATCGAATATAGGAGCAAAGAGGTCCTTCTGCAGTTGTACAGAGCCCTAGTGAGTATTGTGTGCAGTTTTGATCCCCTAATTTGAGGAAGAACATTCTTGCTATTGGAGTGCAGCGTAGGTTTACAAGGTTAATTCCTGGGATAGCAGGACTGTAATATGCTGAGAGAATTGAGCAGCTGGGCTTGTACACACTGGAGTTTAGAAGGATGAGAGGGAATCTCATTGAAACAGATAAGATTGTTAAGGGTTTGGACACACTAGAGGCAGGAAACATGTTCCCGATGTTGGGGGAGTCCAGAACCAGGGGACACAGTTTAAGAATAAGGAGTAAGCCATTTAGAACGGGGACGAGGAAACACTTTTTCTCACAGAGACTGGTGAGTCTGTGGAATTCTCTGCCTCGGAGGGTGGTGGAAGCGGGTAATCTGGATGCATTCAAGAGAGAGCTAAACGGGGCTCTTAAAAAAGCAGAGTCGGGATATGGGGAGAAGGCAGGAACGGGGTACTGATTGGGGATGATCAGCCATGATCGCATTGAATGGTGGTGCTGGCTCGAAGGGCTGAATGGCCTACTCCTGCACCTATTGTCTATTCACCACCCTCTGACTAATGACATTTCTCCATCTCTTTCCTAAAATAACGTCCCTTAATTCTGAGGCTACGACTTATAGTCCTAGATTCTCCCATGTGGAAACATCCTCTCCACATGCACTTTATCCAGCCCTACCACTATTCTGTATGTTTCAATGAGGTCCCCCCTCATTCTTCTAAACTCCAGTAAGTATAGGCCCAGTGCCAACAAATTCTCATCATAGCTGAACATGTTGGGATCATTCTTGTAAACCTCCTCTCGACCCTCTCCAGAGCCAGCACATCCTCCTTCCTCAGATATGGTGCTCAACATTGCTCCCAATATTCCAAATGCAGCCTTTCCCGATCAGGGAAAGAATTTGAGTTAGTGTCATACCGCACAGATATATGTCCATCAGTCCAACTTGTCCATGCTCACCTAGCTGCCATCTAAGCTAGACCCATGCACTATGCCTGGTTCTGACCTCGAGCTCCAAACGCCGGGACTCCTACCCAACAGCAGCTCAACCATGCGGAACCTTATCAAATGCTTTGAGGTGTGTATAGACAAGATCTACAGCTTTGCGATCGTCATCCTTCTTGGTTACTTACTGGGTCAGATTTATAAGACACTATCTCCCATGTACAAATCCATGCTGAATATCCCTGATCAGTCCCTACCTATCCAAGAGCACATACAGTGCCCTCCATAATGTTTGGGACAAAGACCCATCATTTATTTATTTACCTCTGTACTTCACAATTTGAGATTTGTAATAGAAAAAAAATCACATGTGGTTAAAGTGCACATTGTCAGATTTTATTAAAGGTTATTTTTATACATTTTGGTTTCAATGTGTAGAACTTACAGCTGTGTTTATACATAGTCCCCACATTTCAGGGCATCATAATGTTTGGGACATACGTTTGTAATTGCTCAGGTGTGTTTAATTGCCTCCTTAATGCAGGTATAAGAGAGCTCTCAGCAGTTAGTCTTTCCTCCAGTCTTTCCATCACCTTTGGAAACTTTTATTGCTGTTTCTCAACCTGAGGACCAAAGTTGTGCCAATTAAAGTCAAAGAAGCAATGGAGAAATTTCATTAGTCAGGGGGCGGTGAATAGTAAGATTAAACGAGAACTTACCGAGTTTGAAGTTTGAACGTTATTTTATGAGGAGTAACGATGAGGGATTACGTGAAGAAGCCCCGCCTGGCGCATGATCGGCATACTTCAAAGCAGCGGCATGAAAACACAGAACCAAATAGCCGGAGTAAGATAGTAAGGCTCAACATAAACTAGAACTACCAGATGATCATTTATTTTATGAGGGTTGGGAGTGGAAGGCACGTAATTCCTCATCGTGACTCCTCATAAAATAACGATCAAACTTCAAACTTGGTAAGTTCTCGTTTAATCTTACTATTTTACTTTAAAAGTGATAACCCCTTTATCCCATGGGAAAGTTTGCAATAAAGTGATACCATAAATCGATAATATAAATCGATAGTAAACAAATAAATAAACAATAAAGTGATAAAAGTATAAAGTGATAACATAAATCGATAATATAAATCGATAGTAAAACAAAGCAAAGAATCACAGAGAACCCAATACTGTGTGTCCAAAGCCTGGCACTTTGAAAAAGTTTCTTCTTTACACCATCCTGCAGCCTCTAAAATTTGATCGAGCGGCACGTTGTGTACCTTCGCCGTAGATGTAGCTGCTGCCCTGTTGGAGTGAGATTTAAACACATCAGTGTCTACTCCTGCTAAATCCAAAACCTGTTTTAACCATCTAGAAATGGTTTGTACTGATACTTTTGTATGTGGTTTATTTATTTTTATTTTTTTTGTGCGTAATCAATAACGCTGTCTCACCACCCCGAAGACTCTTGGTTGAGTCAAGTGAACTACCAAGTGTTTGACATTTGATTTACATTATCTGAAGCCATATGCAGTTTGTATATTTTGAGGATTTCTTCATTAACCTGTATTGATGGATGAGACCCGATTGATTCAGTCAAAATTTGAAAGCACTACGAGCACTATTAATGGTACTATAGCCATCAAAATGCAACCCTCAAGGAACTTTTTGATCTGTTCATATGCGTCTACAAAAGACTTCCCATTTCTTTATATGTTTTTTAGTGATATCTCGCCAAGCCGAAACTTATAACATCCATGGTCCTATCGGACAGTCCAAGCCCTTGCAGTGGTCTGGTCAAAACCTGCAGATTAACAAATTTGTATGATCATGTAATGGATGAATTTCTTTTGTTACTAGTTGCACCAACAAATCACTGCAGCTAGGAATCGTCATAAATGGTTCCCTAATCATTTTAAGCATCAATGGGAACCATGCCTGTGTAGGCCAATTTGGAACCACCAATAAACCTGTGGTAGAATCTTGCTCTATTTTCATAAGACATTGCCTAACCAGGCAGAATGGGGAAAACGCATAAAATAACATATTCCCCCATTGTAGTGAGAATGCATTTACTGCTACTGCTCCTGGATCGGGTTCCCAGGACACGTATTTTGGCAATTGATGATTTAATCTAGACGCAAACAGATTAATGTCTGGTAAGTCTGAAGCAGCGTCTCGACCCGAAACGTCGCCTAGCTCCTTAGATGCTGCTGCACCCGCTGAGTTTCTCCAGCCTTTTGTGTACCCGCAAACAGATCAATGTCTGGTAATCCATACCGATTGACAATATTATTGAAAACTTGTGGATTTAACATCCACTCCGTATTGTCTTTAAATTTCCTTGATCTGTTGTCTGCCACAACGTTGTCTTTACCTGGGAGATAAATTGCTGAAAGCCAAATTTTATTATCAATACACCAATGCCATATCTGATTAACCAGACAATCACGTGATAATGATCGTACACCACCCATGTGATTAATATATGCAACAGCTGTGGTATTGTCTACTTGTATTTGGACATGCAAATCCGTCATAGTAGAACAATAAGTTTTTAATCCATAAAATGTCCCCAACAACTCCAAATAATTGATACCATATTTTTGGAGAAACAATTCCTCTTGGACAGTCCATCTGCCCCCACAGGAATTATCTGTAGCCCCACCCCATCCGAGAGCACTTGCATCAGTTTGTAAAAAACACTACAGGCTGCTGTACTGAAATGTTTTTAGCAGCTTGTGGAACATTCTCAATCCACCACTGTAACTCTGATAAAGCCTCTTTTGGTAATTGCATAGGCCTATCAAAATGGCCTGCTCACTTCCTTAATGCTTGTGCTTTTGCTTTTGGAGATTTTGGTAATGTAGTGGACCAAATTCCACTGCAGGAAATGCTGCTACTAACTTGCCAATAACTTTTGCTACTTCTCAGATGGAGGGATAAGGTTTGTGAATAAGGCAACAACATGCACTTGTAATATCAATAATTTTGTCCATTGGTAAAGTTACTAACATGGTAACTGAATTAATCACAAACCCCAAATATTCAATTGTTTGGGATGGCCATAGTTTAGATTTTGTTGGATGGATCAGGAACCCTAACCTTTTAAACAGGCTTGTAGTTGCTTCAACTGATTTTTCAGCTGACTCCTGATTAGTACTGACAATTAAAATGTCATCCAGATAAGCCATAACAATTGTATTGTATTGTATTGTTTATCTTTATTATCATTTTTCTGAGTACTTGCATACCCAGAGGAAAACGAAAAAGCGTTTCTCAACCAGTGTCCATTCAGTGTGTGGTAAAAAATAAATAGAAATAAAGAATAAAAGTACATATATCACGAGTTCCGTTCGGCAGTGGCACGACAATGGCTCTGCTTCAGTGTGTCCAGGTTGGTGTTTGGTGCGCGATACTTTGGCAGGGGGCAAAGTCCATTTATCAGCCTGGGGTTACACAAAAAGCTGGAGAAACTCAGCGGGTGCAGCAGCATCTAAGGAGCGAAGGAGATAGGCGACGTTTCGGGTCGAGACCCTTCTTCAGACTGGTCAGGGATCAGGGAAACGAGAGATATAGACGGTGATGTGGAGAGATAAAGAACAATGAATGAAAGATATGCAAAAAAGTATCGATGATAAAGGGAACAAGCCATTGTAAGCTGTTTGTGGTGTGAAAATGAGAAGCTAGTGCGACTAGGGTGGGGGAGGGAGATAGAGATAGAGGGAATGCCAGGGCCCGAGGGCTGAGGGAGAGGTGGGAAGGGGAGGAGACAGCAGGGGTTAACAGAATTGAGAAAATTCAATGTTCAAGCCCAAAGGATGCAGACTCCCCAAGCGGAATATGAGGTACTGTTCCTCCAACTTGCGGTGTTGCTCACTCTGGCCATGGAGGAGGCCCAGGACCGAGAGGTCGGATATGGAATGGGAGGGGGAGTTGAAGTGCTGAGCGACCGGGAGGTCGGGTTGGTTTTTGCGGACCGAGCGGAGGTGTTCGGCGAAACGATCGCCAAGCCTCCGCTTGGTCTCACCGATATAGATCATCTGGCATCTGGAGCAGCGGATGCAGTAGATGAGGTTGGAGGAGGTGCAGGTGAACCTCTGTCGGACCTGGAAGGACTGCTTGGGTCCCTGAAAGGAGTGGAGGGGGGAGGTGAAGGGACAAGTGTTGCATTTCTTGCGGTTGCAAGGGAAAGTGCCCGGGGAAGGAGTAGAGCAGGAGGGGAGGGAAGAATTGACAAGGGAGTCGCGGAGGGAGCGGTCTTTGCGGAAGGCAGACAGGGGGGGAGATGGGAAGATGTGGCGGGTGGAGGGGTCACGTTGGAGGTTCTCGTTTCGCCGAACACCTCCGCTCGGTCCGCAAAAACCAAGACAGCACTTCAACAGTTCCCATTCTCAATAACTCCGGTCCTTTCCATTGAAACACCGCATCTATTCCCGCTTGGGGAGTACTTCATTTTGGGCTTTTGAATTTTCAATTCTGTTTATGCAAGATTTTCACACCAAAACAGCTTACAATGGCTTGCTATCATCGATACTTTTTTGCATATCTTTCATTCATTGTTCTTTATCTCTCCACAAATTACCGTTATATCTCTCGTTTCCCTGATCCCTGACCAGTCTGAAGAAGGGTAGAATCGCCTATAGATGCTGCTGCACCCGCTGAGTTTCTCCAGGTGTACGATATCTCCATCTGCCTGAAGTACCATTCATAATTGCCTGCGGAGTCGAAGAAGCTGAGGAGCAATATGGATCAGTGATGGAGAATATGTGATGTCGTAGGGGTCCCCCGATAAGGAGATGGCAGTCAATACATTCTTCCTGTTATTATTCCAGCAATAAAGGGAGTGAAAATCCAACATCTCAGCTCGGCGGTCTTCCACAAAATTTAGCCAGTTGGTGCCGTTCGTACGCCAGTCTTCCTGATGCCATAGTTAATGTGCTCTCGATTATCCCCCTATCAAATATTCCTTGAATAGGTGTTACTGCTTGTTTCGTTGTTCTTCGTGTAGTCGCTGCTGCGTCTTTGACCAGTTTGGTGTCGTGGAAAATCGTCAGGTCAAATCTGTGGAGTCCTAGGAGCTTCACACTGCTGACCCTTTCCACATCAGCTCCATCGCAGAGGTGTATTTGCGTTGTTTTGCCCTCCTGAAGTCAACCACCATCTCCTTCGTTTTTCCCACGTTGAGCGGATTTGCACCATCCCGGATGTGAGCAGGTATAACCGACTATATTTACCCACACTGTTGTGTCATCAGCGAACAAGTTGATGTAGTTGTTGTTGAGTCTAGCAGTATGCTTAACAGTTTTCTCAATAACTCCTTTTTTAAACAATTTGTTTACTTCCTCTTTAATTTCCCAAATGCCACTCAAAACACGATTAGGTTTATTCTGTACATAGTACCTTCTACAGATTTTATTGTAATACAGTATCTAATATATACCGGTCAGATGAAATACAGTCCTGTTCATCATAAAACAATTGTAATCTACCACCAATTGGAGGTTCATCCAAAGATTCTTCTGTGATAGAATACAGTTTTTGTACCTCTCCAAACGTACGTGCTGGTCTCCTCCCCACATATGGGTGAACATTAGGCTGTGCTGGATGGTAATACTTCCTTACCATACTCCTGCTTCTGCTTGTTCCAGCTCCAAAATCAAATCCCCTTCTTATCACACTGTACATTTTTTGGCCAAAGATGAAGGGTCTCATGAGGCTAATAGATTTTGCCACTTCATCCATCTCTTTGATTTGTTTGGGCAGGTTTTCTCCGAACAAAACAGTTTGAACATTACTTGTTCTGCACAGCCCTGCAAATCTAGGGTGCAAAATGGGCCGAATTGCAATTTTCCTCATACAATTGAGCTCAAAAATGAATTGCAGAATAAACCCAACATACCTTTTTGAATTTTGATCATTGCAGAACCTTCCACTTGCTTCCCAAAAGCAGTGATCCCAGCTGAAATAAGTTTGAGGATTCTTTGAAACGTATTTCCTATGCCCGCATAACTGACGACATTGGCGTCCAAATAGTCGGATTCACCTTTAGTGAGGCACAATTTACCGGTGTTTTATATAAATCTGCTGTTTCAACCATAACAGAATCTTGATGCTGGTTAGATACCAAGTAATTAATGTTGGCAGCCAGGTTTTCTTCCATGGCCTCACCACTTCCTTCAGGTATAGCAAAGCTTCTTGCCACATCAGGCACACCTGGTTTCATCTTTTTATATTGTGGTGGGTACTCATGACCAACATCACCTCCTTCAGGATCTGTCTCTTGCAGCCCTGGTACTCCTGAGACTTCATCAAATGAGACTTCCTCCAGTCCAATTTCTGGGTCTGGATTATCAAATTCCCAATTTGGCATAATGCCATATTCTTGAAATGCAAACCCCTCAGGACCTGTAAGGGAATATTCTGAGTTCTTGGACCCTTGGTTGATAATAGTCTGGAGAACTTTCTCCATACGTTCCATTTTTAGCCACATAGCTTTTCTATCCAGAGGACTTTCATTATCAGAGTCATCAGAAACCACGGCCTCACGGATTTCCTTTTACTTTTCTTTGGCACAGGAATTTCCTCTGTGGCTTCTGTTTGTGGAGTAATTATAGGCTCACTAACGGGTATTTCCACGGCCACCGGTATCGGAACCGTCTCCGCACTAATCTCATGTCCCGACTGTTTATCGTCTCCCCGGGACACTCGTTTAACCCGTGGTGATTTTTTTCTGGATTTTTTTCCATTTTTATTTTAAACTCCTCCTGGCTCTGCACGCCAGCGTAATGGAGTTTGAAACACGCCCTGTAAGTAAATTAAATGTACTTACCTGCGGGCCTGTTCTTTACTGCTGGTGGAGCTGCGCTCTGCAGCTCTTTGCCTACCGACAGCTTTGACGTAATGCCGATCATGCGCCAGGCGTGGCTTCTTCACGTAGTCACTCACGTGACTCCGAAGTAAAATAGACAATAGGTGCAGGAGTGCGCCATTCGGCCCTGCGAGCCAGCACCGTCATTCAATGTGATCATGGCTGATCATCCCCAATCAGTACCCAGTTCCTGCCTTCTCCCCATATCCCCTGACTCTGCTATTTTTTAAGAGCCCTGTTTAGCTCTCTCTTGAAAGCATCCAGAGTCCCACCATCCCGGGAATTAACCTTGTAAACCTACATGGCACTCCATCAATAGCAAGAAAGTCCTTCCTCAAATTAGGAGACCAAAGCTGCACTCAATACTCCAGATGTGGTCTCACTAGGGCCCTGTACAACTGCAGAAGGACCTCTTTGCTCCTATACTCGACTCCTCTTGTTATAAAGGCCAACATGCCATTCACTTTCTTCACTGCCTGCTATACCTGCATGCTTACTTTCATAGACTGATGAACAAGGACCCACAGATCCCGTTGTACTTCCCCATTTCCCAACTTGACGCCATTTAGATAGTAATCTGCCTTCCTGTTTTTGATACCAAAGTGGATAACCTCACATTTATCCACATTAAACTTCATCTGCCATGCATCTGCCCATTCCCCCAACCAGTCCAAGTCACCCTGCATTCTCATAGCATCCTCCTCACAGTTCACACTGCCACCCATCTTTGTGTCATCTGCAAATTTGCTAATGTTACTTTGAATCCCTTCATCCAAATCATTAATGTATATTATAAATAGCTGCGGTCCCAGCACCGAGCCTTGTGCTACCCCACTAGTCGCTGCCTGACATTCTGAAAGGGACCCGTTAATCCCTACTCTTTGTTTCCTGTCTGCCAACCAATTTTCTATCCATGTCAGCACTCTACCCCCAATACCATGTGCCCTAATTTTGCCCACTAATCTCCTATGTGGGACCTTATCAAATGTTTTCTGGAAGTCCAGGTACACTACATCCACTGGCTCTCCCATGTCCATTTTCCTAGTAACATCCTCAAAATTCCAGAAGATTAGTAAAGCATGATTTCCCCTTCGTAAATCCATGCAGACTCGGACCAATCCTGTTACTGCTATCCAAATATGCAGCTATTTCATCTTTTATAATTGACTCCAGCATCTTCCCCACCACCGATGTCAGGCTAACTGGTGTATAATTCCCTGTTTTCTCTCTCCCGCCTTTCTTAAAAAGTGGGGATAACATTTGCTACCCTCCAATCCACAGGAACTGATGCTGAGTCTATAGAACATTGGAAAATTATCACCAATGCATCCACGATTTCTAGAGTCACTTCCTTAATTACCCTGGTATGCAGACCATCAGGCCCTGGGGATTCATCAGCCTACCCAACACCATTTCCTGCCTAATGTGGATTTCCTTCAGTTCCTCCGTCACCCCAGATCCTGAAGATTGTGTCCTCCTTAGTGAAGACAGATCCAAAGTACCTGTCGAACTCATCTGCCATTTCCTTATTCCCCATAATAAATTCATATTTTTCGGTCTTCAAGGGTCCAACTTAGGTCTTAACCCTCTTTTTCCCTCTTCACATACCTAAAGAAGCTTTTACTATCCTCCTTTATATTCTTGGCTAGCTTACCTTCGTACCTCATCTTTTCTCCCCGCATTGCCTTTTTAGTTATCTTCTGTTGCTCTTTAAACATTACTCAATCCTATGGATTCCCGCTCATCTTTGCTACGTTGTACTTCATCTCTTATTTGTATACTGTCCCTGACGTCATTTGTAGGCCATGGTCGTCTGTTATTCCCCTTGGAATCTTTCTTCCTATTAGGCATGAACTGATCCTGCACCTTCTGTATTGTTCCTAGAAATACCTGCCATTGTTGTTCCACTGTCATCCCTGCTAGGGTATCTTTCCAGTCAACTTTGGCCAGCTCCTCCCTCATGGCCCCATAGTCCCCTTTATTCAAATGTAAAACTGACACCTCCGATCTACCCTTCTCCCTCTCCAATTGTAGATTAAACCTGACCATGTTATGGTCACTACCTCCTAATGGCTCATTAACCTCAAGTTCCTTTATAAAATCCGGTTCATTACATAACACTAAATCCAGAATTTCCTTCTCCCTGATAGGCTCCAATACAAGCTGCTCTAAGAATCCATCATGAAGGCACTCTACAAAGTTTTTCAAAGCTAAAAAAATTGTCAATTCTGGAGTGGCCAAGTCAATCACCCGATCTGAACCTAATTGAGCATGCCTTTTATATGCTGAAGAGAAAACATGTTAAGTAGCCCCCAAAACAAGCATAAGCTAAAGATGGCTGCAATACAGGCCTGGCAGAGCATCGCCAGAAAAGACACCCAGCAACTGGTGATGTCTATGAATTGCAGACTTCAAGCAGTCATTGCATGCAAAGGATATGCAGCAAAATACTAAACATGACTACTTCCATTTACATGATATTTCTGTGTCCCAAACATTATGGTGCCCTGAAATGAGGGGACTTTGTATAAATGCGGCTGTAATTTCTACATGGTGAAACCAAAATGTATAAAAATGTCCTTTATTAAAATATGACAATGTGCTCTTTAACCACATGTGATTTTTTTTCCTATTACAAATCTCAAATTGTGTACAGAGGCAAATAAATAAATGATTTATTAATTTTTTTTGCGCTGATAAAATGCTTTTTTTTAAAGTCACTTGCCAATTTTAATAACACTTTTATACATGCTGATTATTGTCTGTTAATGGAGTGGACAAAGCAAACAAAATGAATAAAATCAAAAACATTCAGCTTCTCTAAAACTGCACTTAAAACTAATTTTAAAAATAATAAACAGCACAGTCGCATCATGGCATTGTATCAGTTATTATGAAATGTAAGCAAACAAGCAAGTTTATTTATATAGCACATTTCAGCAACAAGGCAATTCAAAGTGTTATACACAAGCATTAAAAGTCATTAAAAAGAATAAAAAATAAAATAAAAACAAGCTAAAATAGAATAAGACAAGTATAAAATACAAGAATAAAAGTTACAGTGCAGTGTAAGAAATGAATAATTATTTTAATTTGATTAAACGCAGCGTCAAACAGAAAATGCTTCAGCCCTGATTTAAAAGAACTGAGAGTTGGAAAGAACCTGCATTTTTCTGGAAGTTTGTTCCATATATGTGGTGCATAAAACTAAACGCTGCTTCTCTTAGTTCTGACTCTGGGGACAGAAAGCAGACCTGTCCCAGATGACCTCAGAGATCTGGATGGTTCATAGTGTAGCAGAAGATCAGAAATGTATTTTGGCCATAGACCATTCAGTGCTTAATAAACCAACAGTAATATTTTCAAATCAATTCTTTGACAGACTGGAAGCCAGTATAAGACCTCAAAACTGGAGTGATGTGATTCACTTTTTTGTTAGTCCATAAGTCCTTTAACCCTTGATATATTCTTATGGTGATAGTAGGCTGACTGTAATTGTCTTAAAGTGGCTGTTGAAATTCAGGTCAGAGTCCATGATTACACCAAGAGTTCTGGCTTTGTCCGTGGTTTTTAACATTGCCGATTGAAGCTGAGCACTGACTTTTAATCATTCCTTTTTGCTCCAAATGCAACTACCTCAGTTTTGTCTTTGTTTAATTGAAAAAGGTTGTGGCACATACAATCATTGATTTGTTCGATGCACTTAGTCAGTATTCGTATTGGACCATAGCCCCTGGTGATATGGTTATGTAAATTTGTATGTCCTCTGCATAATTATGGTAACTTATTTTGTTGTTTTCCATAATCTGAGCCAGTGGGAGCATGTAGATGTTAAACAGAAGAGGCCCCAGAATGGAGCCCTGTTGAACTCCACATGTCATATTTGTCTACTCTGATGTGTAATTACCTCTAGACACAAAGTAGTCCCTGTTCTTTAAGTAGGATTCAAACCAGTTTAGTACTGTGCCAGAAAGCCCAACCCAGTTTTCCAATCAGTCTAGTAATATGGTGTGGTCGACCGTGTCAAATGCAGCTGAGATCCAGTAATACTAAGACTGAAATTTTGCCACTGTCTATATTTAACTAGATGTCATTGAAGACCTTAACAAGAACAGTCGAAAAGTGGTGTAGTCGAAAAACTGACTGGAAGAAATCAAAACAGTTGTTTAGTGACAAAAAGTTGTTAAGCTGTTGAAAAACAGCTTTTTCAATGATTTTACTTAAAAATGGAAGGTTTGATATGGGCCTGTAATTGCACATTAGTGACTTGTCTAGATTGTTCTTTTTAAGAGTGGCTTGATGACTGCAGTTTTCAGGGCTTTTGGGAAGACACCTAAGAGACGTGTTTACGATTTGTAGAAGATCTGAGGCCAAATAATTTGAAACATTTTTTTAAAAGCCTGTTGGCAGAATATCAAGGCAGCAGGAGGAAGATTTCAGATGTTGTATAATGTTCTTCAGATTTTTTATGGTTGATTGCACAAAATTGTGTCATGGCATTTGAATTGGTTTTACGTGGCCACACGGACAACACACATCCTGTACCCGATATGGAGGCATTGACTGCTTATCTAATTTTCTGAATTTTGTCAGTGAAGAAGGAGGCAAATTCATTGCAGACCCTGGTGGAAAAAAGTTCAGAGGCTACTGACACAGAAGGGTGTGTTAGCCTGTCGACAGTAGCAAACAAGGCACTTGCATTATTATTGTTTTTGGCGATGATGTCTAGAAGAAGGACCGCCTTGCATTTCTCAGCTCCAAGCCAAAATGCAAGTCTCTCCCGATAGATGTCATAGTGAACATGGAGATTTGTTTTTCGCCACCTGCTTTCAGCTTTTTGACACTTTTTTTCTGTTCTTACCAGTGTGGCATTTCTCCATGAAGATATTTTCTTACTACATACAGCCTTTACCTTAGTGGGTGCAAAGGCATCAATAACATTTGTAATTTTAGAATTAAAATGATCTACAAGCTCATTAACTGAGACCCAAAAGGGGCAGGTGTGGAAGGGAAAAGCTGAATAAATGTTTCAGTGGTGTTTTTAGTGATATACCGTTTAGTAACTCTCTCTTTTTGAACATTTGTGTGCATGGAGATGGGGCTGTCAAAGAGAACATGGAAATGGTCAGAGAGAGCAACATCAGTCACCACAACCTTGGAAATGTTCAAACCCTTAGAGATAATTAAGTCCAGAGTGTGCCCCTTGTGTGTGGGCTGGGTCACATGCTGAGTCAGTCTGTAGTGTCAAGAACCCAGCACAGGTCTTTAGTCCCTCTGTCTTGAGGGTTGCCAACATGAATGTTAAAATCACCAATAATAACTACACAATCAAAGTCAATACAGATTATAGACAGCAGCTCAGTAAACTCATCAAAGAAGCTTGCACAGTATTTAGGCCCAACCAAGTTTCAGTTAAGAACATAAAATCATATTGTGCGTAATAATAAAATTGTTGATTAAAAATTATTTTCCTGCCAAAGACCTGACATTTAATAATGATAGTTTTAATGTGTTAAATGCATTATCTGGCCCATTTTTTGGGTCAGGCTGTCGCTGATGAGGGATGGATGCTAAATTTGCAGTTGAGTCCTCCTTATTTCTTAGCAGATTCACCATTCATTTTCTATTACCTAACAAGCCAGAAATTGCTACCTGCGTTCAGCATTTTCTTCATAAGCAACTTTATCAGGCTGGGCAGACAGAGGATGATGCCATCGTGCAGGGGATGGAGGTGCTCAACATCGTACCTGTGTAATTGTGTCAAAAATGTGATGGATTCAACAGTGGCTGAATGGGAGATGTCAGAGAGTAATGGTGGATGGCTGTTTGTCAGGTTGGAAGCAGGTGACCAGTGGGGTGCCTCAGGGTTCTGTGTTGGGTACACTGTTGTTTGTCATGTACATCAATGATCTGGATGATGGGGTAGAAAATTGGATAAGTAGGAATGCAGATGATATTAAGATAGGTGGTGTTGTGGATAATGAAGTAGATTTTCAAAGTCTACAGAGAGATTTGGGCCATTTGGAAAAGTGGGCTGAAAGATGGCAGATGGAGTTTAATGCTGTTAAGTGTGAAGTGCTACATCTTGGCAGGACAAATCAAAATAGGACGTACATGGTAAATGGTAGGGAATTGAGGAATGCTGTGGAACAGAGGGATCTAGGAATAACTGTGCATAGTTCCCTGAAGGTGGAATCGCATGTAGACAGGGTGGTAAAGGAAGCCTTTGGTGTGCTGGCCTTTATAAATCAGAGCATTGAATATAGGAGTAGGGAAGTAATGTTAAAATTGTACAAGGCATTGGTAAGACCAATTCTGGAGTATGGTGTACAATTTTGGTCGCCTAATTATAGGAAGGATGTCAACAAAATAGAGAGAGTACAGAGGAGATTTACTAGAATGTTGCCAGGGTTCCAGCAACTATGTTACAGAGAAAGGTTGAACAAGTTAGGTCTTTATTCTTTGGAGCGCAGAAGGTTAAGGGGGGACTTGATTGAGGTCTTTAAAATGATGAAAGGGATAGACAGAGTTGACGTGGATAAGCTTTTCCCATTGAGGGTAGGGAAGATTCAAACAAGAGGGCATGACATGAGAATTAAGGGACAGAAGTTTAGGGGTAACGTGAGGGGGAACTTCTTTACTCAGAGGGTGGTGGCTGTGTGGAATGAACTTCCAGCAGAAGTGGTGGAGGCAGGATCGATTTTAACATTTAAAAGTAAAGTGGATAGTTATATGGACGTGAAGGGAATGGAGGGGTATGGTCTGAGTGCAGGTAGATGGGACTAGGGGAAAACAAATGGTCGGCACGGACTGGAAGGGCCGAGAGGGCCTGTTTCCGTGCTGTAATTGTTACATGGTTATATGGTTAAAACTGGGACAGGGGGAATAATGGGGAGAAAAGTAGGGCGGGGGGTGAGTTTGGTTCCAGCAATGACCAGCTCCTTGATCTGGTCAGTGAACTCCAACATGGCGGAAAGGATGAGTGGGAGAGAACAGTCACATAGATGCGGTATGGGGCGGTGAAGGAGATTCCTCGCCTCAGCTCTGATGTCTCCCATGGTCAAAGCTCTCCTCGGGCAGGGGTTGAGATGGTTCTCTGTGGTGCTGTGTTATCTCTTCTTGTTGCTTTGATTCCTCTTGTCCTTGACAGAGGGAACAGATGGGTGATGCAGGAAGCAAAGTAGATTAGAGGTGAACAGCCTTACTGGAATGTATGACATTCCAAAAGACGGAAAAATCCAACATTAAGAGATTAGATGAATGACAAGTTTGTCTGATTGATTCTGATCTTTGAGCAATCATTGTTGATCAGGTCAGTGGGAAAACTCCATACCACAACCCCGCCCCCCATGCCCCTCCCCCCAAAAGAGAAATGCTTACCATAAGACCTTTGCACCACAAACGGGTAATTAGGTTTTCTTTTTAATGTATTATCTGGAAGACGAAGGCCTCAACAAGGCAGCCACTTCCTCAACACTGCATCTAATCAACCTGAAGTGTGTCTGGTTTTAAACTGGACTATTCTGGCCCATGTGAAATCAAAGTGATCTTGCAGAATTCAGGATGGTTTCCTAAATCACTGAGAATTCTAAACCCGGATATTGCAGTGGCAGTGACTGCAAAATTATCTGCTTTGTTTTTGCATGAAACCAACAGTAACATTAATGGTTCTTTATTCTGTTGCACACATGAATCCAAATGTACAGTCAATGCTCCAGTCTTTTCCATTATTTTGACTATTCACTGCTAGAATGAAGGAAAATCAGTTGAAATAGTAGCAACAAAATGTTTATGAAATAGTCTTCTGTTCTGGTTTGTAAAATGAGTAGGTGCAATTATGGTCCAATGTCCTGATCTTGAGTTAGCATCATTATTCATGCAGCAAACTCTAGGCCCAAACACCAATTTTATGGGCACGGATTATAATTGCCTCATGCAAATCATAAAACAGATCGGCATCCATCTTAACCAATGGATTATGTTTATGTCTTAATTTAACACAAAAAGAAATTAATCAAAATCTCTGTATTTTGATCTCAAGAAAAGAACAGAAATATTTGAATGTAAGGCCTCAATTCCAACCTAATATTTTTTCAGTCAATCCCTCTTCTGGGCTTTCAGCCCATTACCTTGGAAGTTAGCAGTTCTGGGGTTTTGAGAGTTTCAGCCGTCGCTGAAACAATAAGCTGGACCAACTCAGCGGGTCAGGCAACATCTCTGGAGAAAGGGATTAGGTGGTGTTTCGGGTCGAGACCCTTTATCCTCTTGCGTCTTCCAGTGTTTGCATCACCGCCCTTTCATTTTGCCTATTTATGACTAACTTATGTCACATTACATCCATCCTTTGAAATCAGTGTATGCTTAAAGACTCAAAACTGGAATTAGCAGGGGGAAGAAAGATGGAAATGAGAAGTGGGGGTGGAACAAACCTCATAGCGTCCAATCAAAGCTCCTACATTCACTTATCACTCTTCCTCCTAATCCCATTATCTGCCTTCTCCCCATAACCTCAGGCAAATTCTTGATTAGAACAGGTGTCAATCTCTGCCTTTAAAATATCAACTGACTTGGCCTCCACAGCCCTATGTGGCAATGAGTTCCACAGATTAACAACCCTATGATTAAAGAAGTTCCTTCTCACATCCTTTCTAAAAGAGCACCCTTTAATTCTGAGGCTATGACCTCTGGTCCAAGACTCTCCCACCAGTGGAAACATCATTTCCACATCCACTTTATCTATGTATTTTATTATTCTGTAAGTTTCAATGAGGTCCCCCATCAACATAGGTGCAACAGTAGGCCATTCGGCCCCGTGAGCCAGCACCACCATTCAATATGATCATTGCTGATCATCCAAAATCAGTACCCTGTTCCTGCTTTCTCTCCATATCCCTTGATTCTGTTATCCCTGAGAGCTACATCAAACACTCTCTTGAAAACATCCGGTGAATTGGCCTCCACTTCCTTCTGTGGCAGAGAATTTCTTGTAAACCTAAAATCCAGCGAGTAGAGGTACAGTGCTATCAAACACTCAATGAATGTTAACCCACTCATTCCTGGAACCATTCTTGTAAACCTCCTCTGGACCCTCTCCAGAGCCAACACACCCTTCCTGAGATATGTGGCCCAAATTTGCTCACAGGACTCCAAATACGGCCTGACCAGCGCCTTATAGAGCCTCAGCATTACAGTGGCTTGCAAAAGTTTTCATACCCCTTGAACTTTTCCACATTTTGTCACGTTACAACCACAAACGTAAATGTATTTTATTGGGATTTTATGTGATAGACCAACACAAAGTGCCGCATAATTGTGAAGTGGAAGGAACATGATACAAGGTTTTGAATTTTTTTTACAAATAAAAAACTGAAAAGTGTGGCGTGCAAAGGTATTCAGCCCCCTTTACTCTGATACCCCGAAATAAAATCCAGTGCAACCAATTGCCTTCAGAAGTCACCTAATTAGTAAATAGAGTCCACTTGTGTGTAATCTAATCTCTGTATAAATACAGCTGTTCTGTGAAGGCCTCAGATGTTTGTTAGAGAACATTAGTGAACAAACAGCATCATGAAGCCCAAGGAACACACCAGACAGGTCAGGGATAAAGTTGTGGAGAAGTTTAAAGCAGGGTTAGGTTATAAAAAAATATCCCAAGCTTTGAACATCTCACGGAGCACTGTTCAATCCATCATCCGAAAATGGAAAGAATATGGCACAACTGCAAACCCCACCAAAACTGACAGGCTGGGCAAGGAGAACATTGATCAGAGAAGCAGCCAAGAGGCCCATGGTAACTCTGGAGGAGCTGCAGAGATCCACAGCTCAGGTGGGAGAATCTGTCCACAGGACAACTATTAGTTGTGCACTCCACAAATTGGGCCTTTATGGAAGAGTGGCAAGAAGAAAGCCATTGTTGAAAAAAAGCCATAAGAAGTCCCGTTTGCAGTTTGCCACAAGCCATGTGGGGGACACAGCAAACATGTGGAGGAAGGTGCTCTGGTCTGATGAGACCAAATTGAAGCTTCTGGCCTAAATGCAAAACGCTATGTGTGGCGGAAAACTAACAATGTACATCACCCTGAACACACCATCCCCACTGTGAAATATGGTGGTGGCAGCATCATGCTGTGGGGATGCTTTTCTTCAGCAGGGACAGGGAAGCTGGTCATAGTTGATGGGAAGATGGATGGAGCCAAATACAGGGCAATCTTGGAAGAAAACCTGTTAGAGTCTGCAAAAGACTTGAGACTGGGGTGGAGGTTCACCTTCCAGCAGGACAATGACCCTAAACATACAGCCAGAGCTACAATGGAATGGTTTAGATCAAAGCATATTCATGTGTTAGAATGGCCCAGTCAAAGTCCAGACCTAAATCCAATTGAGAATCTCTGGCAATTGAAAATTGATGTTCACAGACACTCTCCATCCAATCTGACTAGCTTGAGCTATTTTGCAAAGAAGAATGGGCAACAATTTCAGTCTCTAGATGTGCAAAGCTGGTAGAGACATACCCCAAAAGACTTGCAGCTGTAATTGCAGAAAGGTGGTTCTACAAAGTATTGACTCATGGGGGCTGTATACTTTTGCACGCCACACTTTTCAGTTTTTTATTTGTAATAAAATGTGGAAACCATGTATCATTTTCCTTCCGCTTCTCTGTTTTTGTATTCCAGTCCTCTTGATATAAATGCTTGCATTAAATTTGCCTTCCTTACTACCAATTTGATTTACAAAGTAACTTTGCAAATTAAAGGGACTTGGGAGTTGTGGTGCAGGATTTGCACCACTGATTTCTGGATTCTCCATTTAGAAAATAAAATCTCTGCCTTTATCCTTATTACCAAAATGCATGACTTCGCACTTTGCTATTCAGCATTTCATCTGCCACTTCTCTGCCCACTCTCCTAACCTGTCCAAGTCCTTCTGCTGAGTCCTTGACTCCTCTACATTGCCTGCCCCCCACCTATCTTAGCATCATCTGCAACCTTGGCCACGAAGCCTTCAATTCCCTTATCTAGATACATTTTGGGTCTATCTTCGGTTTAAACTAGCGTCTGCAGTTCCTTCCCACACTTATCACTTGACAGGCTTTGTGCCACCTCTCTCCTGCTTTCTCCCCACTACTATAATCAGACTGAAGGGTCCTGATCCTAACTATCGTCTACCCATCCTCTTCACATATACTGCCTGACCCGCGAAGTTCCTCCAGCACATCGCGTTTCACTCAAGACCCTGTATCTCCATTACAGAATCAATGCCGCAGAGATTGACAGGGGCGGCAAATTAAATATCCGTGTATTTAATGTTTAAATACTAATTGAAAAAAGTCAAATATAAAGTGGAATTTTAATTATCGTCATGATGGTCAGTTTCCCTCCAGCAAAAGGGACAAGGATTGAAAGGTGCAGCCACAATAAACCTGCAGATACTGGAATCTAAAGTAAAACACGAATGCTGGAGGAACTGAGCGGGTCTGGCAGCATCTGTTGAAGATAGATCAGTCTGAAGAAAGGTCTAGACGCGAAACTTTACCTATTCCTTTTCTCCAGAGATGCTGACTGTCCCGCTGAGTTCCTCCAGATTTTGTGTCTATCTTAGATTTAAACTAGCATCCGCAGTCCCTTTTTACACACAGCATCGGTGGGGGAATGGACAGGCTACATTTCTAGTCGGGACCCTTCTTCAAACTGATTGTAGTAGGGGGGCGAAAGCTGGAAAAGAGAGGTGGGGCAGGACAGTCAGTGTTAAAGAAGGAACTGCAGATGCTGGAGAATCGAGGGTTACACAACAAGCTGGAGAAACTCAGCGGGTGCAGCAGCATCTAAGGAGCGAAGGAGATAGGTGACGTTTCGGGTCGAGACCCTTCTTCAGACCCAGGACAGTCAGTGCCTGGCAAGAGGTGGGTGGATTCAGGTGAGACGAGCGGTCGATGGACAATTGTCAGATTTGACCCGCCTCTACCTCTCTTTTCCAGCTTTCTCCCCCATACTACAATCAGTCATGAAGAAAGGTTTGTATCTGAAAGGCAGTCTATCCATTTCACTCCGTAGGTCCTGCCCGAGCCGCAGATTTGCTCCGGCGCTGTGTTTTTTTTCTCAAGAGTAGGTCAGGATAGACGGCCAGCATGTGAAGGCGCTGACCTCTCAGGCGGTGATACAAGGTGGGCTGGAAGCGCCCTGCCCTGCCCATTGTTACCGAACAGCAAGCGTCCCACCACCTCCCCCGTGATTGGCTCAGCCCCACAATGGGTGAAAGTCCCGTTGAAAAATAGCATTCTCAACTGTGAAGACTGGAAGCTGGGGTCAATGTTACAACATTCCCGTGTGCTTACAGATACATCAACTTCATTTCGATATTTTATTCCTAATTCGTTTCTTTTTAAAGTTTTGAATGAGCCCTGTTAATCAACTATTGAAATGGGTACAAATAAGTGAGTGAAAACAAATTAATCCGGGTTTTCTGAAGCAATTACTTGAGATTCATATTCAACGATTAAACAAGCAGTCAAGCAGCGACCTCTTCTTGGTCTGGTGGAAGAGTAAAAGGTCAGAGCGTTTGGTGGGGCTCCAAGGTATGCCAACTCCGCAGTGTTGACGACAGCATCGGATTGGCTAAGAACACGAAGAATTCCCGATAATGTTCACAACGGTAAGAACTCCCGATAATGTTCATAAGGGTATCGGGTTGGATGGCAACTGAAGGCAATGACGACCGCTAAAAAAGTTTGTTTTAGATGTAGTCAGGTTCTGAGTAGGCTGGGTGAGTTAGGACGGATTGTCCAAGGAAACACGCCAATGGAAGCCATGGATATCAACTCACCAACTAGTGTCATCTCGGTTGACTGGTCGGACCAAGTCGGGTCGCGTTTTATTCTTCCGTGCACATGTACCAAGTCAGGTCGTGTTACACACAAGTACCATTCAGGCATTTGTATATTAATGTCGTTTCCGTTTAATTCTTTGTGCTAAATTCCAGCTAGACCTACAGATATCACTATATATGTAGTGTCGCAAAAAATACTATAAACCTGAAATTATTCTCACAACAAAAAGGTATGTTTTTAATCAACAGAGGAAATGGTCCAACATTTTAATCACGTAAATTAGGGGGTGCTTCAATGATAAATCAATAATTCTGACCATTATTTTCCAATTGTCGTCACTGACATAAGAGTCTTCATGTTGCTGAACTGGGCAATTCGCGAGTATTGAATCTCGTCAGATACCTGCTAAACGTTCAGAGTTTGATGATTTACCCGGACAAATCACCCTTTTGTACCGAGTTAATCATTAAACTCTTCAACTATGCCCCACGATACAAGGACACGTCATAACTTTATTGTCTTTTTAATAATTGTAGCTTTTCGAAGGACAATAGTAACTGGGGTTACATTTGTATTTTTTGTGCGAGGAGAGGTGAGGGGAATTAACTGGCTATAGTTTATTTCTTATTTCCAATTCAGCATCTGGTTGCCCAAACTGGAAAATATAAAATTGGAAGAGTAGTTCAACATGGCGTCTGCTGCCGTCCTCAGCACTTTACTCCTGCTCTTTCTACGCTTGAAACCAAGCCAAATGATTTCTAAACTGTCTGATTTAAAAGTGTGTGGGGATCCTGAATGTGCAAGTAAGTGACATTCTGCAAAGTTACGCGGTAATTAAGGAAAACAACTTTTTTTTCCAAGATTGATTGTGATTAATTGATTGAAAGAAATTTTAGTTGTGGTATTTTTATATCACTTTGAGCTAATTCCCTCGTGAAACAATTTGAAACGTATTTTAATTGTTAAAAGATTCATTCTGGTTGTTGAAATGAGTGTAATTGAGCTGATCCACCCACATATATTTAGTTTAGAGGTACAGAATGGACACAGACCCTTGACCCACTGAGTCCACACTGACCATTGATCACCCATTTACACTAGTTTTACGTTTTATCTCTGTCTTATTCACTCCCTGCATACTAGGGGCAATTTACAGAGGCTGATTAACCTGCAAACCCACACGTCTTTGGGATGTGGAAGGAAATTCAGTTAGTCAAAGGGAGAACGTGCAAACCAAATGCAAACTGCATACTGATAGCACCTGATGTCAGGATGGAATTTGGGTTCACAAGTGCTGTGAGGCAGCAGCTCTACCACCTGTACTGCCCTGTAATATTTTATAATAAATCACTTAAAATGGTTTTGTGGCTTCCTACCAGATTCAGCTCTCCTTTCTAATCCAGTAAAGCCAGATATACCAGCAAAACAAATTGGTTCTTTGTATTATGTGAAAGTATCTAATAATCTGTATCATACAAAATTAACCACAGATATGTGTTTGAATAGATTACATAATTTTAGTATTATTTGAATTAAAGTTTATTTTCCTTTTGACCAAACTACCCTTGATATGTATGCAGGGTATCTGAGCAGAGTTACAGCAACATTGGACTACACAGGACGTGACTGCAGATTCCTTACTTTTAGGCATGGAGACTCCATATTTGTTTACTTTAGACTGACTGGGGAAAGAGATGATTTATGGGCTGGAAGTGTAAGTATTGTGTTTTGCAATGTGTTATTTTGTTCAAGAATAGGTGACGTCCATTTTTGTCAATTCATAACCAAATATATTTATTCTGTGTAGAAATTGTAAATGGTTTGATAGTAATCACGTTTCGTCTTTCTGCTGACTGGTTAGCACGCAACAAGCTTTTCACAACACGTGACAATAAACTAAAGTCTCTATACAACATTCCTTCTAGATTGTCTAATTGATTGACATCAGAAATATATCATCTACTCAACACATCTATCTCTGTAATATTCTTCAGATTAGTCTTAGTACAGAGATACAGCATGGAAACGGGGCCTTCAGCCCACTGAGTCCATGCTGACCATTCATTACCCGTTCACACTAGTTCTATGTTATTCCACTTTCTCATCCACTCCCTAAATGCTATTGACAACTTTACAGAGGTCAAACACAGAGTATTTGGGATGTGGGAGAAAACCAGAGGATCCAGGCGAATCCCATGCGGTCACAGAGTGAATGTGCACATAGGCAGCACTTGAGATCAGGATCAAACCTGTGTCTCTGGTGCTGTGAGACAGCAGCTCTACCTGCTGTGGACCTCTTGATTGTCCTGTTGATTGACGTAGGAAATAATACCATGTACTCGGCATGCCTTTCTTTGTACAACAACATTCTGCATTTTAATAGAAACATTTGGTTAACATTATCAACAACTCCAGATACATCACACAGGAGCATAAATGGGTGATAATGGTTATTGTACAGAACAATATATTATTACTAGTGTGAGATACCCTTTATGCTCACAATTAATGCTCAAAGACTAAATCCTGGAAGCAAGAGATTCTTTATTTTACAAGTCTGCAGACCGGGTGCCTCTCCAACTCGAGACACACCGAAGCCAGAGAAATCATCCCCCTTTATACACAGAATCTTACATTCAACCTCCCCTCCGGACCCTTCTCCAATCAGGGTCGGAGGTGCACAATCTGTAGGTACATCCCACCGTACGTCCCCTCGCACCTCCCATATCATACATTGCATGTTCAAACATGTTCATGGTAATGAGCAATTTCTTGACCAGGGGTGTGTTGTAATATTCATTTATTCTATTAAGCATGCTCAGTTGCTCATGACCTGGCCTAGTTTTACTCACCTCCTAGTGAACCCTCTCAGTTCTCCTATATCAGTACTAAAGCTAAGCTATAGTGACAAGGGTCCCATCTATCATTCCCTTCCACTGATAGGGATCTCTCTACATCACTCCCTTCTACCGCTATACAATGCTATCACTTCTTACTCAAGGACTCAAGGATGGGTCTGGCAACCTTCAGACACTGCTGTGTCAGAATCCTCTCTCCAGCCCCTCTCTGTTTGAATTATCTTTAAAACTCCTTTCTTTAATAGGGTTTAATCACTTTATCCCTCACAATCCTCCCTTTTTCTTTTGCTACGCATACACTGATTAAACCCTCATTTTAAGCTCCTTCAACTCGAACTGATGTAACATTGTCCTAACCTTCTCCTCCTGTAAATCATAAACTTCCCCTGGCCTCATTATCATTATTTTCTGTATTTCCCCTTTCTCTCCCATAGGCATGACTACAGCCTGCATCTGACTTATACTTCTAGTAATAAGTTCCCTAAAACAAGGGATACAACAGGGAATAAAGATCAGTCCAGCCACTGCACATAGAAACACAAGTCCCACCGTTCTCCACCATGTTCCTCCGAGGATGGAATCCCACCATTGGGTTCCCATAATCAAATTCCACTTTTGTATTGGAACATGCGCCAACTTACGGATCCCTTCTGATATGTCCATTACTGCCTGTCCATTATCATCGATGTTCAAACAGCAATTAGAGAGGTTGAATTTCCCGCATACCCCTCCTTCTTCTGCCAGGAGGTAATCTAGGGCTAACCTGTTCTGGTATATCGCTGCTCTCATCTGCATCTGCTGCTTTGCCAGCATCTCCAGCGCCCCCGCAGTTTTTCCCATATTTCTTAGTTAGATACCATTTAGGCTCCTCTGGCCACCACACTCGGGACTGATTTGGCCACTGGGTAACGATGCGCTGGCAGGGGCTGCTGCCTACTAGGACGGCATCCTTTGCCCAGGGCCTAGCGATACACTCAGTCCCGACCGGAGCGTCTGCCAGGACCCATACCTGGGGATCTCGGTCTTGTCCAACTGTCAGGTTCCACCCCATCAGGTCCCATATTTCAACAATGGATCCCCTCCACGGCCAACGTGAATTCATCAGTGGTCCTCCGCAGACCCAACAGTTAGTCACATTCAGGGTCCCAGCTATCCGGGTGGCCAAGTCCACAAACAGGTTTTTTTCTCCTTCAGGGATTTCGATCTGCTTCTTTATTTCTTCGTACAGTGTCTGGTGCTCTTGAGGCTGAGTATGTGGGGGAGGGGGAGGCTTAGTGACTACTACCTTAGTAACCTCTTTTATTACTTCCTCCTTCGTCTTATCTATTGCCCATTTTACGATCTGAGAAGGGAAAACTAACTGTACACAAACCCATCTCTCTCCCCTTGGGCAGGTAACGGCCCCAAACTTCCCTATATACCCCCTATTGCCTGCCATCAAATACTCCTTTCTCCCCCCTTTACAAATGGTTCTAGTCTTTTGGTCATGGCATACTTTGTTCACATGGGAATGATAGGTAAATGATCTGGTTATTACCCCTCTGTATTGAATAGGATGATAACATTTATCACAATTATTAATACCTTTTACAACAATTACATACAAAGCAAACAATACCACGACTGCTCCTTTCATACTGTCAGTTATACATTCAATGCTTTTTTTTTTAAATTACTGTTAGGGGTTTACTTCCCGGCTTCACCATCCACTGTTCCTCCTCCTCAGGAACGGGTGGATCGACGGGTCCTTTAACCAGGATCACGTGGGTCCACCCTTTTTCTTTTGTTCGTATTGCCGTCTCGGTTGTCAGTAATACTAGGTACGGTCCAGTCCACCTGGGCTGGAGTTTCTCCTCCTTCCAATTTTTGACCAGTACCCAGTCGCCGGCCTTTACAGCATGTATCGGAAAGTCAAGTGGCGGGCTTTGAGCCAATAATCCTTTAGCTTTTAATTCTGTAAGGGAACGGGACACTGCCAGTAAATAGTTCCTCAAGAATACATCACCTCCCTCAAAGGTTGGTGTGCCTTCCACCTTCCCAAAATAAGGCAATCCAAACAACATTTCATAGGGAGACACCGCAATATCCTTTCGTGGTGCCGTCCGTATTCGCAATAGAGCAATTGGTAGACATTTAGTCCAGGGTAACCCCGTCTCCTCCATTAATTTAGTTATCTGTATTTTTAGAGTGGCATTCATCCGCTCCACTCTCCCCGAACTCTGGGGGTGCCATGGAGTATGCAGCTTCCAGTTTATTCCCAAGGCGCGACAAATTAATAGGTGCACCTTGGAAGCAAAATGTGTTCCTCGATCTGAGTCTATGGATTCAATTACTCCATATCGTGGGATGATTTGTTCCAGCAGTATCTTAGTAACTGCCTGGGCAGTGGCATTTATCGTGGGAAATGCCTCTACCCACCTGGTGAAGTGATCCACTATAACCAGAAGATATTTCCACTGCTGTACTTTTAGTAATTCTGTGAAGTCTACCTGTATTCTCTGGAAGGGTCTAATGGCTAATTGTTGTCCTCCCCCTGGGACAGCTCTCATTACCTTCTTATTCACCTTTTGACACACTACACAACCAGACACCGCCTGCTTGGCTAAAGTATAAATGCCTATACAGGCATAAGTTCGTAGGATCGTGTCGCACAGAGCCTGAGCTCCCCAGTGCGATTGCGAATGTAGTTGTCTAATCAAATCCCTCGTCAATCCTTTAGTAATTATTTGTTTTTCGTCCGGCGTCCACCACTTCCCGTCCGTGGAGCGCCGGGCACCCAACTCATTCATTTTATCTTCCTCCTCCCGCGAGAATACAGGTATCTTCTCTATTCCCTCTCTCAACGGTATTAGAGACAGCATTTTTACCATTCCTTCTGTCGCCGCTGTCTTAGCGGCACTATCGACTGCCCTATTCCCTCTAGCTTCCAGCGAATTCCCTCTCTGGTGGCCTGCTACATGGACCACCGCTATTCTTTCTGGCAAATTTAGTGCTTCCAAAGCTTTCTCAATTAACTGTTCATGAGCCAACTCTTTCCCTCTAGCTGTAATCATCCCTCTTTCTTTCCAGATTTTCCCAAAGGTGTGTACCACCCCAAATGCATACTTGGAATCCGTATACACAGTTCCTTCTTTCCCTTTCAATAGTCCCAATGCCCTCAGTAATGCATACAGTTCACACGTTTGCGCGGACCAACTTCCTGGTAACCTGCCTGCTTCCACTTTTTCAAACCCTTCTCCGGTTATTATAGCATACCCACTATACCTTTTTTCCGTCTATGCATCGGGAAGAACCATCAATGAACCATCTTTCCCCTGTCTCGAGCAGTCGTTCTTCTAAATCTTCCCTACTCTTTGTCTGAAGTTCTATTATCTCACTACAATCATGTTCTGATAACTCTCCTTCCTGCTCAGCACCTGCCGAGTACAAAAACTGAGAGGGATTTAGGTTTTTATCCGTTACTATGGTCAAATCATTCTTCTCCATAAGTATTACCTCATACTTCAAGATTCTAGAATCCGTCAACCACCGACTGGACTTCTGAGTTAGTATCGTCCGGACCGTGTGGGGAGTGGACACCACCAGAGTTCCTCCAAACATCAATTTCCTACTTTCCTCCACTAACACTGCTGTTGCCGCTACCGCTTGAATACATACTGGCCATCCCCGCGATACTGGATCCAAGAGTTTGGAGAGGAACGCGACGGGCTGCCGCTTCCCTCCTTTCTCTTGGGTCAGTACTCCCAGCGCAATTCCATTTTCTGCATTCACAAAAAGATGGAATGGCTGGTCAATAGACGGGAGAGCCAGTACAGGGGCAGTGATTAAACTGTTCTTTAATTTCCTAAACTGGTGTTCGTCCCCGGATTCCCACTTTACTTTATCATTTTCTTCACCTAATTTATCATATAGAAACCTAACCTGTCGGGTATAGTCATCTATCCATAATCTACAATATCCAATCAGTCCAAGAAACTTCCTAATCTCCTTCTTATTCTTCGGCATTGGCAGTCCAGTAATTCCCGCTATCCTTTCCGGGTTTATTCTCCTTTTCCCATCGCTTATCAGGTGTCCTAGATATTTAACTTCTCGTTCTACAAACTGTAATTTACTTTTAGACACTCTCAACCCCTTTTCCCCCAGAAAGTTCAGGAGGGCTATTGTTGCATCCTTAACTGCCTCCTCTTCTTCCCCTGATAGTAATAAATCGTCCACATACTGCAACAGCTGTGTCTCATCAGTCCTCGGGACGTCCTCTAATACTTGTTCTAATATCTGTCCAAACAGGTTCGGGGACTCTGTAAATCCCTGAGGGAGTGCAGTCCACCGATACTGCTGTTTCCTTTGGGTCTCTGCGTTTTCCCATTCAAACGCAAAAAGGTCCCTGCTCTCTTCAGCCAGGGGACAGCTCCAAAAAGCGTCTTTTAAATCTACCACACTGAACCACTTGTGATTCGGGGGTATCCGTCCCATTATGGTATACGGGTTCGGGACTACCGGGTGTCGCGTTCTAACTACCTTATTTAATTCCCTGAGATCCTGGACCAATCTGAACGTCCCGTCGGTCTTCCTTATGGGGAGTACGGGGGTGTTATATGGGGACATACAACTCTCTAATATACCGTCCTTTAGTAAGTTCTCTATAATTGGCTGAAGTCCTCTTCTTCCTTCCATAGAAATTGGATATTGCCTTACCCATACTATCTCACTTTCTTTTTTCAGAGCTATTTTCAAGGGTGGGATCTGCAGCCCACCCCGGTTTCCTTCCTTGGCCCACACCTGCGGGACTATTCTTCCCTCGTCCTCCGTGGTCAATTTATACAATTGGACTATTATCTGTCCCCCTACGGGGGCTGTTCCCATTCCTAATTGCATTTGTAAGTCTCTCCCCATCAAATTTATCCCTGCCTGGGGTACCAAGATTAAATCTTCCATAGTTTCCCGATTCTCATATTTCACCACCACCCCTTCTACCTCGGGTAATGTCATCACTTTCCCTTCTACCCCTGAGATTCTAACTTGTTTTTTTACCCAATCTCATTCCTTCTGGTACCTTAGTTACACTCGATCTTTCTGCTCCCGAATCTACCATAAATATCATATCCTCTCCCTGGGGTCCTAATCTCAAGTTTACCAGAGGTTCCCGTGTGTATCCCATACACCCCAGGGAGCGGAACCCCTGACTCCCCTATTCTTCCTCCATGAGTGCGTACGACTGCACCTCCCGTCGTAGCTTGGGACATTCCCTCTTGAAATGACCCGGCTCTTTACAATAATAACACCGGGGTGGCCCCGTGTACCACCCTCCTGATCCTTGTTCCTTGTTTTCCCGGGGACCCCAACTTCGGTCCCTCCATTCACCTCTTCCTCGTCCTCTAATACTACCGCTTCCTCTTCCCCGGTCTCCACGAGCACCTGGCCTTCTATCACCTTCGATTCCCCCCTTCTGTACTGCTTGCAACATCATTTTTGCCTTTCCCTTCTGTTTCTCCTCATCCCGTCTTACATATACCTTTTGAGCCTCTGTTAACAATTGATTCAATGGTTTTTCATTCCAATCTTCCAATTTTTCCAATTTCTTTCTAATATCTGGCCATGATTTTGTTACAAAATTAACCTTCAACAACTGCTGACCTGCGGTCGTATCAGGGTCTATCCCCGAATACTGCTGGACATTCTTCCTTAATCTTTGTAAGAACACTGTTGGAGGTTCGTCCTTGTTCTGCTGATTTTCAAAAGCCCGTTCGAAATTCTGTCCCTTGGGAATGGCTTCTCTGATTCCCTTGATTATTATCTCCCTGAGATCTCTCATACTTTTTCTTCCTTCCTCTGTTTGGTTATTCCAATTCGGCGCAGTGATGGGATATTTTACTGCTCCCGCTTGAGCCTGTAACCCCTTCTCCTGCCTGTCTGACCATCTGTCTTTCTTCTGAAGTAAACAAACTTCCCCTTATTGACATCATTGTCTGCCAACTCCTCTTTTTTCCTGGGCCCCATTAATTTATTACCCTTCTCCAACCAGAATGTTTATCTAAACAAACCATAAAAGCTGCTTGTTGTTCAGCAATTAACTTATTTCTAATTTTGTTCAAACCATTCCCTCCACAATTCCCAAATTCCAATTCCTAGTTTAAATACATACGACTAACAATTTTCCAAATTAACTTTACTGAAAAGAAATCTATAGAAGCCAAGCAACCTACATTTTCCAACTTCCCCTTTTTAAGTTGCGATGATACAAAGCGTTGTCCGTTACCTTACAATAACCTCCCCCATTGCTTACAACTTCTTAAAGGAACACACACACATACCCTTACAACATGTGGGCCACAGCAAACAAACCTATCACATATACAAACTTCCTCATTCATACAAAACCGGTTTTTACACACACATATCATTAGTTCCATTCTTACTTCAATGAGATTGTTTGAAACAACTCAATATTTTTCACAAAAACATTTTTGGCCCTAGGAACTGATCTATTTGTTCAGCCAGTCCCAAGGGGACTTCCAATACACTTTTCATCTCCTTTTTAAATTGGGTTTCCAGCACTGGGCATATTCCTTTTCTATTTGATTTGGCGTTTGTCTTTCATTCACAAAAACATTCAACGCCTGTCCCACCCAGTCCTCATTTGAACCCAACCGCGGCCACTCAAAGTAACAAAACTTTATCATAGTTTCCTTACTCTTACCCCGGGTGTTCCCTTCACCCCATCCAACATTCACCCCAACGGACTATCGGGCGGAATGTTAGGCTCCATATCAGTATGAGCCTCATCCAGGTTCCCCGGACCCTTACTTTTCCCGTTCCGGTTTCCCATCGTCTCGTCGGACTATTCCCGTCCGACAGACCCCGGTCGCCCAGGCAATACTTAATAGTCGCTTTTCTTACCTGGGTCCTGTGCAATAGAATCGCTCGACCGTCCCGTACGTATTTACCTTACACCCCCTCTTGCTTCCCGAGTCTTTTTCACCGAATATCACTCGCTCAAACTGCTGATGGCAAGCAAGGAGATCAGAGACTGCTGAAATCAGCAGGGTGCACCTTCCCCTCCTTCTTTGCCTCCACCAAGCAGCCGGAGTGGCGATCGCGGACGAGCCCCCAATTTGTGAGATACCCTTTATGCTCACAATTAATGCTCAAAGACTAAATCCTGGAAGCAAGAGATTCCTTATTTTACAAGTCTGCAGACCGGGTGCCTCTCCAACTCGAGACACACCGAAGCCAGAGAAATCATCCGCCTTTATACACAGAATCTTACATTCAACCTCCCCTCCGGACCCTTCTCCAATCAGGGTCGGAGGTGCACAATCTGTAGGTACATCCCACCGTACATCCCCTCGCACCTCCCATATCATACATTGCATGTTCAAACATGTTCATGGTAATGAGCAATTTCTTGACCAGGGGTGTGTTGTAATATTCATTTATTCTATTAAGCATGCTCAGTTGCTCATGACCTGGCCTAGTTTTACTCACCTCCTAGTGAACCCTCTCAGTTCTCCTATATCAGTACTAAAGCTAAGCTATAGTGACAAGGGTCCCATCTATCACTCCCTTCCACTGATAGGGATCTCTCTACATCACTCCCTTCTACCGCTATACAATGCTATCACTTCTTACTCAAGGATGGGTCTGGCAAACTTCAGACACTGCTGTGTCAGAATCCTCTCTCCAGCCCCTCTCTGTTTGAATTATCTTTAAAACTCCTTTCTTTAATAGGGTTTAATCACTTTATCCCTCACACTAGGCTAAGTGGGACCACTCACCCATAGCCTCTAACTGAGCAGGCGCGGCACAATTCCCCTCATCCCCCAGCAATCCCTCCCCCTCCTCATCATGTGTAGGAAGGGAGAGAATGGGGGTGGGAGAGGAGGGGAGTGGAGGTGTGTGTGAGCAGGGGGGAGTGGGAGGGGGGGAGAGCATGGTGTGGGGGAAGGGGGTGTGTGTGGCGGGGGGGTGTGGCGTGGGAGGAAAAGTGTGTATATGTTGAGTCTCTTGTTGCGTTCTGCAGCCGGGGATGGGACGGCTTCAGGAGGGGACTGTCGGTGGCCGGTGGGGGAGGGGAGGAAAGAGCATCCTGCAGCCGGGGGAGGGGCTTGGCTTCAGTTGGGGGCCAGTGGGGGTGGGGGGCAGCGTCCTGCACTCACTCCATGCCCCCTCACCCCCATCCACTCTTCGCGGTTCTCCAGCGGCGGAGCCATTCCCGCCCATTGGGTTCCCATTGTGACGTAGAACACGGTATTACTGCGCAGGGGCAGCTGACGGGCACGGCAAGTGGAAAACGGATTGATTAAAGCTTAACATGGGATTAATTTAAAATATAACAATTTAAGCATTGAAGATGAGATTTATTGTCCATTCTTTCTTGTTGCGTCTCTTGTTGCGTTCTGCAGCCGGGGGAGGGGCACGGCTTCAGGTGTGTCCTGTCGGGCTGGTGGTGAGGGGGGAGAGCACTGCCGTGGCCTACCGCTGCCGCTGCCTATCGGTGCTGCTGCCGTGGCCTATCGCTGTCGTGGCCTACCGCTTCAGGCGGGAAACCGGTGGGGAGCATTCTGCAGCTGGGGACGGGACGCCTTCAGGCGGGGGCCGGAGGGGGGGAAAGGTCCTGCAGCGGGGGGAGGGGACGGTTTCAGGTGGTGGTGGTTGGGGGGTTTCTGGAGGGCCAGTACGGGTGTTGTGGTCTGAAGGGAATTGTTTCCAGAGGGCTAGTACGGATATTATGGGACAAAGTGATAAACAAACTTTGGGCTAGTACAGGTGTTGTGGGGCAGAGGGACTGTTTTCCGGAGGGCTAGTAGGACATAGTGGGCCGAATGGACTTTTATTGGGCTAGTACAGGTGTTATGAGCCGAATGGACTACAGCTGGGGACGGCTTCAGGCGGGGGCCGGCGCGGAGCGTCCAGGGGAGGGGGACAGGTTTAGGTGGGGATCGGTGGAGGGGGTGGTGGGGACACATCCTGCAGTTGATTCGGGGACAGCTTCAGGTGCGGGATCATTCTGCAGCCGGGGGACAGGGACGAGGGTTATTTGGGAGGGGGCGGATGTAGGGTGGAGGGGGTTAGGGGTTGTGTGGGAGGAGAGGTGTGGGCGGGGGAGGAGCAGTGTGGGCGTGAGGGGGAAGAATGTGTGTGTGGGCGTGAGGGTGAGAGGGTGTGTGGGCGTGAAGGGGAGGGGGTGTGGGCGTGAAGGGGAGGGGGGTGAGTGGGTAGGGGTTGTGGACTGGGGAGGAGAGAGCTCGGAGAAAAGACGAAAGTTGTGGTGGAGAGGGGAATATCACGGGGGATGGGGGAAGGAACCAGCGAGGTGGGCCAGAGGGGAAGGTGCTGGAGCTGAAGCTGACGGTGTGATGGGGACTCACAGCGGGCGCTGGTCACTGGACATTCTGCTCCGCCGGGATCAGAGTCTCTGCTTTCCGTTTGGCGACATCTCCAACTCTGGGGCAGGCTGGATTGGTCTGGGCCGCTTCCGGTCCCTTGGAAAATTGTGTCCGGTTGGAGACTTCCGCCGGCCATCCAGAGCCTCCCTCAGCTCCAGTAAAGACGCAATAGCGCAGGAAGGGGTGGAACGTCCCAAGAAGTGACAGGAAAAAAGACCAATCCACGCAGCGCTGACTGGCAGGAGAGGAGATCGTTCTGCGCACACTCGGTTTTTAAGATTTTTAAACCTCGCTAACTTTTACATTAGACCACTGTTCGGAACGAAACTTTGTGCACTCACAGCACAGGAGAATGGTGAGTTAGCTGGCGAAAAATCGTAGCGCTATCACGTGTCATTTTTGGGTAAATAGAAAGACCGTGCAAACCGGAGAATAACAAGATCAGAGCTTCAGTTATGTATAGATAGATGGGTGTCTAAAATTATTATAAAGGTGCAAGAAATGTAGATGTGGAGGGGTTTGTACAGAAATCCCATGGATGAAAGCACAGCTGCCCAAGGTGGGGGGGAGGGAGAACAGGGATACACGTCATCAGAATTTGAAACATTCAAAATAGGTACAGGATTAGGCCATTCGGCCCTTCGAGCCAGCAACGTCATTCAATATGATCATGGCTGATCATACAAAATCAGTGCTCCGTTCCTGCTTTTTTCCCCATATCCTTTGATTCTGTTAGCCCTAAGAACTATATTGAACTCTCTCTTGAAAACATTCAATGAATTGGCCTCCACTGCCTTCTGTGGAAGAGAATTTCAGATTCACAACTCTGAGTGAAAATGTTTTTCCTCATCTCAGTCCTAAATTGCCTACCCCTTATTCTTAACTGTGACCGCTGGTTCTGGACTCCCCCAAGGGGATTCCTAAGGCTGCACATTTTCCAGATTATTGGAGGTTACTGCTGTTAAACCCCAACTATACCGGTACTCCCACAACAACAGCTTCGTCCGCCCCAGGTCATGGAGTTTGAATCGGCCCGTTCGCGGAGCTTGGATTTGGCCGCGGGACTTGCCATCACCCGGCAGGGGGCCCAACATCAAAAGCCTGGATCTCGTCAACGCAGTGGGAGAACAAGCAAGGAAGAGATAAGACTTTAAGACTTTTTGCCTTCCATCCCAGTGAGGAGGTGCCTGGAGATTCACTGTGATGGACATTTGTGTAAACTGTGTTCATTGTGTTCTGTTGCTTTTTTTTTCTGTCATGACTGCAAGGTACGCAATTTTGTTCAAACTATTGTTTGAATGACAATAAAGGAAACTCTAAACTCTACTTTCATTTGACTTTTTTTCATTTTAAACACGTAATACAATGGTATAACTCTCCCAGTAGCTTAACGTTGAGTTTAGAGGCACGGCACGGAAACAAGTCCTTCGGGCCACAGAGTCCATGCCGATCATCAATCACCCATTCATAAAGGGAGATGGAATTATTCTGGACCTTGGCTCTGGTTGCAAACCCACCCATGTTCATGACCTTTAATTTGCAGACCATAGTCACAGTTTCGATCACAGACGTAACCCACAGTCGCAACTATGCCTCTGGTCACACACCCCACTAGCACACTGGAACCATGGCCCTCATTCTGGATTATTGAATGAACCGAATGCCAATCTGTCACGATTTCCAAGCAACTAGATGCTAGATTATCTGAGATTTATTGTGTTAAAGGTTTAATGAGAAAACTGTCTACAGTGAAGAAAATAAATTCCAGCAGAATTTCCTTTTACCATTAATTATCTATTAAGTAGATCTACTTCATGATAACTTAAGTGAATTTTAATTCTTACATTGTTAATTGTCCATGGAATTGATATAATACAATGTTGAGAACTATATTCTGCACTATATCTTCCCAATTGTTCTATCTATTGTACTTGAGTTTGACATGTTTGTGTTTATGTACAGTATTATCTCATCAGCTAGCATGCAAAACAAGGTTTATTCTCTATACCTCAGTATTCATGATGATAATAAATCTGAACCCAAGGTAAAATATCGCTACAATGTTATTAATATGTGAAATCAATCACTGCTGATTAACTGAACATGTGAGAGTAAGACTCTATACAGTGCATCAGAACTCTCTTTTTTTGTGGTCCCCAAGAATGCAATCAAATATCACACATACTTTTATGTGATCTTTTTCAAATGGTTTCTAATTGTATTATTTGTACTATTTAATTCTATTTCAGATAGGGAAGCAATTTGGGTATTTTCCAAAAGATGCAGTTAAAGTTGAAGATGTCTTGACAAGCACTGAAGTTGAACTACCAACCCAGGTAACCCTTCAATAGATGTATCAGTGCATTGTATAGTAATGTATCCATTACTATGTTACAAATGTCTGAAAAATAGGAAATTGTGGATTCACTCAAACAAGTTAAGATGGCTGGAGTGCAGCTGACTACGTGATTTATAACTTGTGGTGGTGACCCTGATTGATTATTTTGATATACTAACTTAAAATAATTTGCAACATCTGTGCATGCAATTCAGAAACGGAATAGTTTGATTCAGAATGTTCCTCGTACATCTCCTGTTGGAATATTTTAAATGGAAATTTTTAAGCAAATGTTTGAGAATATTAAAACTGTACCGGAACGGGCTCTTTGGTCCACATTGTCTGTGCCGAACAAGATGCCAAGTTAAATTAACCTGCTTGTGAACTGTATCTCTCCATTCCTTGCATTTCAATATGCCTATCTAAATGTCACTATCATATCTGCCTCCACTACCACCTGTGGAAGAGTGTTCCAGGCACCGACCACTCTCTGTGTCAAAACCAAAACTTGCCCCGCATATCTCTTTTGAAACTTTGTCCCTCACCTTAAAGATACACCCTCTAGTCCTTGACATTTACTCCCTAAGGAAAAGGTTCTGACCATCTATCCTATCTATGCCTCTCAGAATTCTATATACTATGATCAGGTCTCCCCTCCATCTCCGTCATTCCTATCTTTTTATTTGTATGCAGTCATTCCATAGTGAATCCGTGTTCCTAATTAAAATAATAACACACAAAAACAGTTTCTGACTTTAGAAAAATCTGACACAAAATTATTGAATAACAGAAAACTATCAAACCATCCGAAATAGGAATTGCATACTAAACATTTACCATTTGTTTTTTTTTCAGGAGAGTGATTTCCTTTGCCTTGAAGAAAATTATTACATTGATAATGAAGAAATCGATTCAGTTATTAATGAATATGGAGAGAACTCATTTTCAATGCCAGACGAAAGAAAATTGGGGCATGAACCCAAGCCTAATGAATACAACCAGGTTTACGAAGGTAATTCTGCAAAAAGAGGACCTATGGACAATTTAATTGATCTTAATAAAACGCTGGTTCAAAGAACACATCATGCAGCAAAGCTAGAAAAGAACTCTGATAAAGACCATCTTGCAAAGAGTCTAGCACATGATGAGAATGTGCAAGTAAATGAATTTATTTCACCAGCTAAACATCAGAACGAATTAAGTGATGAAAGTGTCTCCAGACAGACAGATAATGAATTTGACCTAGTCAATCTTCCTGATACCGTGCAGAGTAAATATTTTGGTTTTGAAAATGATGAACATCCAGGGCAGGATATCAGTGAAGATAACCCTCTTATAATGGAACATAGTGATATACCTAAAGCAGTACATGAGGAATCCAACTGGATTGGATCTAGAATCAGTGGGTGGTTTGGTATGGGAAGTAATAAGAATGAAAAGGTTGTGGAACCCGCTGACGAGCCGACGCAGCTAAACTCTTTTATAAGTCGAAAAATTCCATTAGACTATGAAGAGAAGACTGTATTGTCAGAAGAGGAAAATAATAACATGTATTCTGAGGATAGAGGAGTCCTTGGCTTTGGAATGTCAAGCTGGAGTGAGGGTTTGTCAAAATTGTTAAACTTCAACAATGATTTACCAGAAGATGTTTTATCTACCAATGAAGGTGAAAAAAAGCATCAGAATGATAAATTGTATCTGGATGACTTAACAGATCCAAGCAACACATTTGTAGCCGAGTCGGGGACAAAAATATATGAACATTCAGTAGCAGATGATTCCAGACTAAAATATAGTCAATCAGAAAATATTGACACAGATGAAAAAAATGTAATGGGTCATGTTATATCATTGTTTGGTTTAAGTGACAAATTGTTCGGGCAAACCAATAAAGCCAAGAATTCAGACATGACAGAAAGCACCAGGGAAGAAAATAGCAATGATAATGACAAGTCAGAATCCTGGTGGCCTAATATGAATGTAGTTAATGATATCCTCAGATTTGGTGGTGATAATGGGGATCAGACTGGTAGAACCTTGGAGACACAAAATGTAGGTGGAAATGAAAAGAATTCAGGAGAGACGGGTGAATCAAATTCACCATTTAGCCAAGGGAATGAAAATCAGATTCCTTCCTTACCAGATGAAAATGAAGAAGCTATTAATGAAAATAGCAAGGAAATGACATTGGGTGTTGATGGTTCAGTATCAGGAAGGGCTATCTTTGGTTTGAAAGATATATTAATATCTGGTCAAACCGATGAAGATCCTTTTATTTCCAGTCCACCAGGAGAATTAAAGAAAAGCATCTTTTGGGGTGAGAAAAACACCATGAATTGTGAGTCTGAAGAGGCTGATTCAATAAAAAATGAAGATGCAAATCAGTCACCAAAACAATGTCTAGATGTGATGGAGAGTGATGTTGCCTGTCAGTCTGAATATTTGCAGCAATCTGAAAAAGAATACAGGGAAACTGAGAATGAAAACGCACAATCTATAACTGGGTTAAAAAATAACCTGGAAAGCAAAACATCAAAGTTAGAAGAATTACTAGAACAAAATGTAATACAAGATTCAGATTTCATCAATCCTAATATGTTATTGACACAGGAACATCTCCACGAGGATCAAAGTTTGCAAGAACATTTAATATATATTTCAAAAAATGATCAATCTATTTCAGATTATACCGAGACTAAAAATCTACATTCTGGTGAAAAAGTACTTGGCGAACAGGGGGATTTGCAAAACCAGGATCTCGCCTCGGATCAAATTACTATCATAAGTGAACATGATCATTCAGCATCAGATAGTTTGTCTGAAGAAGATAAATATTTGACGATGCATTCTGAATGGGCACTGAATAAAGAACCAGGTTCAGAAACTGCAATTATTACTGCAGCAGATAATGCAGACCATTCAGCATGGGACAAATTGCAAGTTGAAGGTGAAATTTTACAAGATAATAATCAGTATCTGCCAGAGGAAAAATTACATCGTAAGCAACAAATGCGACAGCAAGAAGATGTTATACCAGCTTTGGAATCTGAGCAGTTCAATGTTTCAGGTAACAATAAGCTTTTATTTCAGACACAAACTTGCAATGAACAGCAAAATGTCAATTTTGAATTTAATGAACTTCCTCCCTCTAGTCAAGTTAGTCCATCTTCGCAGAATCAATTGTATGACAAAGAAGCCTTTACACCAGTTACATATTTAACTTCTGCAAAAGAGCAAACTTCAGATCATTACAGTTTGTTATCTGAGAAGAATGAAAAACAAGAGGAAATGTCTCAATTAAGTGGGGATAATAAAGGGGTCACAACTAACAATGTAAATGCTCCTTCATTAGAGAGAGAACGATTTGATGAAACATGGCAAGTACAATTTCTGCAGCTGGTTTACTATCGGACTGGGGATGTGACGCAGGAAAAACTATGCAGTGATAAAAAATCTTTGGAGCGTCAAACCTTGACATTAGATTCTGAATCCAATCAGCATACATCGGTTGCTTCAGATGTTGACTACCCCTTGTCATCAAAAACGCACAATGAACAAAACTTGGAAGTAAAACAAGCATCTTCTAAATCAGAACCTCAAGAACCAGAAAATCAATCTGTTGATTTAGAATCTACTGTTGATTCATCAGAGGAAGTAATAACTGCATATGTCATCAGTAAAACCACTGCAAAAATTGCAAAAAGTAATCAGGTGCATATTTCTCACGAACTTGAATCGACAATTGTAGTTGTGAATTCGTTGTCCCCTGAGGATGCAAATCCACCGGTAGAACATTCTAGAAAATATCAAGACATGGACACTAAAATTAAACCACAGCATGTTGTCAAGGACTCAAAATATAAAATAAGTGATAGCAATGCAGAAACTGATTACGCAAGTAAAGAAGGAACAATAAAGTTGTCCACTGAATCCAATTCTGCAAACTTGCAGAAAGATGAAACACAAAATTCTGAAAAGCTGATAATGGTCTATGATTATAAAACTAAAGAGCCAAGCAAGTTACATGCACAGATTAATGCCAGTCCAGATGCCACTGCTGAAAATATAAATGGAATATTTTCAACAAGTAAACTTGAAACTGGTGCTGAAGACAAATCACTACCATCAAAAGGTATAGAATCCAATGACTATCAAGCTAGTGTTTCCTCATTCCAGGGAATAGGGTCACAAGTAGGCTAAGTTAAAAGTCCACCTTGAGAAGTTCAGAGTACCATTGACAGTATACATCTTGATAATGATTTAATTTTTCTTCAAAAACACGAGATTTTTGCAGTTACAATCTATGGAATGGTGCTTTCAAAAGGTTGAGTTGACACAATTGCGCTTCTAAGAGGATGAAAAAAATTACAATAAAACTAATAATCTGCCACCTTTGGGACTTAGCTGGTGCCCAACTACCAGATTTTCTGGACATTTAGATATTGCTCCTGTTAACACCCCCATACTTTTAACTTTTTAAAATTAAGATGTTATTTAATGTTTCCAGTGATCGGTAAGTTTTAAGGGAGCACAAAAAACACGACCTTCGTGAATTTGAGAGGGAGTATAGGAAACAGAGTCCCAGGACGTTTTAAGGAAGTGCAGGGAATACTTTCCAAAAGTAACCAATTTTTAAGAGGTGTCTAACAAAAGAAATACCTCAAATGAATGAATGAACGAATGCCTTTTTATTGTCACTATACACATGTACAATGAGATTAAAAGCTGCTCCTACTCAGTGTAAAAAACAAAAAATGTAATAAAAGCAATAAGATATTCTAACTGCCACTAAAGTGAAAATGCATCTCAAATGTATCTAACTCAGACATTTGATCTAAAGCATTGGGAATTGACCATGGGATTAAGACATATTGTGTCTTTTAAAGACAACTACTTTTTAAAATTTGTTTTTGATTTGTATTTTTAATCCCCATGTGTGAGGGTTTATGATTTGAAAAGGAAAATTTGTGCACAAGGGCAGCATCAGTTCCAGATCATACACAACAGTCACTTACAGCATTAGAATGTGTTTTAACTCTACAATCCCAGTATTGGAAAACCCCTCCTAGCAGTAGTGATGCAGCTCACAGTGTCAGAGACCCCAGTGTGATCCTGACCTCGTGGTGCTACCCACTTTGCACATTCTCCCTTTGACTGTGCGGGTTTCCTCCCGGTGCTCCGGTTTCCCTCTCATCCTAAAGAATTGGCTGCTGCAAATTGTTCTAAGTGTAAGTGGGTGATAGAATCTGGGGAGAAATTATAACTAATGGCATGAATAAAGTTGAAATAGATTAGTATAAATGGGTGGTTGATAGTTGGTGTGGACTTGGTGGGCCAAAGGGCCTGTTTCCATACTGTATTTCTCTATCTCTGCCACGACAGTGGTTATTTTTTTCCAATCTTTTATACAGGGTATTCGTGAATTTACTTGCCAATTCACATCTATAGAACAAGAAAATGCATGACAGATGTGCAACTCAGCTATCATTTATTCATGAATCATTATAAAAATATTATTGTTGAATTTAATGTAACTCCTGCTGGCTGCTACCAACCATCCTTCATGTAAGAACCCAAAATTTGAAAGATGATCAAACGTGGGGTAATCACAGCTAAATATAATAATTTTCTTGCCTTTCAACCACTTATAATATTAACGTTGAATGAAAAGGCCTGGAAAGTTTCCCCACACTACTGCAGAGGCTTGAAAAGAGAAAAAAATTCAGTATCCCCGCAGTTGAAACATAAATGTTCACCTTGCAGTTTAAGATAGGGAAGGAGATGACTTAGCATGATCTTAAAGTTAAAAAAAAATTGGTACTTTACAGGAAGGATGTCTTTAACTTGTAAAGAGTGCAGAAGGGATTCACCGGGAAGTTACCCAGGCTTGCGGGCTTGAGTTACAGGGAGAGTTTGGATCGGCTGGGCCATTTTTCTTTGGAGTGTAAAAAGCTGAGGCATGACCATTGTGAGGTGTGCATGATCATGAGCGGTATGGATGAAATAGTCAGTCTTTTTCCCCAGAGTAGAGGATTCTAAAACATCAGGCACAGGCTTAAGGTAAAAATGGAGATTTAAGAGGGACCTCAGGCGGGAGGGGAAGGGGCAACTGCTTCACCTGCATGGTAGTCAATATCTGGAATGATATATTTTAAAAGCTATTTTGGAAAGATATATAGATAGGAAAGGTTTAGCGAGCAATGGACCAAATGTGACTCGCCCAGTATTCCAATTTGGTCATGGTGGGTTGAAGGGCCTGTTTCTATGCAGTACAGCTCTATGACTAAATATTCAGGAAATTTAAATTTAAGGAACATTGCAAATTCAGTGGAAGCATGTGGTAGCAATGTGCAGCAATGAGGCAGACTTGGCTTCACTTTTGAAGTGTTCTGTTTTGCCCCTTCTCCAAAGAAAGGTCAAGCAAAGGACAGTTTCTTTCCTAAGATAAATGCAAAGTGCAAAGTAACTCAGTGGGTCAGGCAGCTTCTCTGGAGAAAAAGGATGGGTGACGTTTCGGGTCGGTACCCTTCTTAAGACTCGAAACGTCACCTATCCGTTTTCTCCAAAGACTTGCTAAGGTACTCCAGCATTTTGTGTCTATCTTTGGTTAAATAAAACAGCATCTGCAGTACCTCGTTTCCACAGATTCTTTCCTATTGAGGTGGGGATGTCCGAAAAGGTCAGGTCAATCTTTTAATTGGTTGGGTGTGAAACTGGTGAAACCCGAAGACAAAATGCTGCAGATGCTGGTAGTCCAAAAGAAAACATTACATAGAAGCTGCGGAACATCTCTGCTAAGAGAAACAGTAAAGGTTGCCGGTGAATCATGTTTCATAACAATGGGATAAGTTGGAGATTTATATAATAGAACTTGTGGAGAGAGGGAGGATGGACAGAAACAACACAAGATGAGCTTCAATGGTCAGTAGATTGCAAAACTTGACATTGTAATAAACAACTTTATAGATAATCCAGGATCTATGGAATATAAACTTTGTGTGTGTTGGGTGGTACCAAAATTAATTCACCAGCATCATTTATGGAATCCAGGTGTGAAGTGACATGCCACATATGGTGGAAAATCCTCTCATCTGTGCCAAGGTTCCAGTGATGCAGTCAAGTTGCGCATGTCTAAGCCAAACTCCTGATAAAGGTTTGGGTTTATTATCATGTCTACTAAGGTACAGTTAAAAGCTTAGTTTTGTATGCTATCTAACCAGATCAGATACTAAAAATATAATCGAGTCAAACAATAGGTTGAACAGAGAAGATACAAAGTGCAAAATATAGTTCTTAGCACTGGACTTTGTCAATGAAACTAGGCAAGAGAGTCAATAATGTTTTATTGTCATATGTCCCAAGCAGAATGGTACTGGATGGTACAGTTTTCAGGCTCCTATATCTTCTTCCCAATGGTAGGAGTGAAATGAGTGTGTGGCCAGGGCGGTGTGGGTCTCTGGCTGCCTTTTTGAGGTAGCGACTCCTGTAAATCTCTTTGATGGTGGGGAGGTATGTGTGATGGCAGTGTTTACCACTTTTTGCAGTCTTTGCTCCTGGGTGTTCAAGTTGCTAAACCAGGCCATGATTATTACAATGCCTTATTACCTTAGTGATTAATACAATACATTGTGCACTATAATGTCCACAATAGGATAGAGGTGATTCGAACAGTTTATGATTTGGCTTATGATAGGACTGTTCAGAAGCCTGATAACAGAGGAAAAGAAACTGTTCCCGAGTCTGGTGATGCACGTTTTCACATATATATATACATATACATATACACACACACACACACACACACATATACACACAGAAAGAACAAACAAAAAGACAATAATAGTGAAAAAATACAAAACAAATGCCCGATGGGAACAAGGAGAAAGAATGAAAAACCCATGGCAGCAAAATAAGTATAGCAATAGAAAAATAAATTTAAAATTAGAGGAAAGCCATCACGCAATAATTATTAAAATCTCAAAGGTCAGGTTAACTGTTTCGAGCGGTAACCCTCAATCTTTTCGGTTTTATGAAATGAATTAGAATTACATTGTTTTAGATTTTGTTCACATCATGGTGTCTACATGAAAGCAAGAGTTATGTTCAATTCATTGTGTCCCTATCATAATGTGTCATGCACAATACTTTGCTGAATGTTTGCTGTTAACTTTAGATAGTTATTTTCAGGGAAAACATCTGAAACCATCTAATATCATATCTGTAAATAACTGGAGACGAAAAACAATTACATTTTTTATTTTGCAGATGCTTTCAGTATAGATGACAATTTAGACACGGGAGTTGCAAGTAAAGAAATTCTTGAAAAACCTATTCAAATGAGCAAGCACGAACAGGAGCAGATGGAGACCATAGACTTGGGTGTAACGGAGAAGGGTGAGCTGGACTTGGTGGTCAAAATAACTGATTCAGATAACATGGTGGAACATAAATTAGGAAATCAATTACAGAAGGAATCATGGGATCTAAGAAATGAGGAACCTGGTAACTCAGGTGACAAGAAAAAACCATCGGCAACTGATGACCCAAAAGCTGAAACATGGACTGACGATGACATTGGTGAGTGTAAATAACAAAATTGTTAGTGTGCACAGTGGTGTCTAAAGACAATATTTTTTACATTTATAATTTTCTTAATAGGAAACGAAACAAGTGTTCAGGAAGCAGCTGGCCATACTTTAGGCAGCATTGTCGATGTCATTTTACAGAACTTCATTATAATAGTTGATAATTTCATCCAAAATGTAAGTATTTATTTAATTGTACATATTGTTTACATGGTAAACTGGAAAAATATTGCAATAACATACAATATCACCGTTGACCATTGTTCTGGTTACATGGATATGTTTCAATTATCCAAATGTTACTTTATAGCATGTGATATCCTTTTCCCTTCCCATTTCTCATGTGACATTTTTTACTCAGTTCACTTCCTTTTCCCATGTGATTCATTCTTGAGTGTAGGTCCACGGACGACAATGCTTCCATTCAAGAGCCCATTTGAAGGGGGGACACTGTCAGCAGATTATTCAGACTATTAATTAACTCTAACCCTTATGCTCCTGGCGAAGTACTATTATTTATCACTAAAATACATTTCGAAACCCATATCCACTGTATCGCAAGAATGTGTAGTTCTATATAACCTGCTTTGCCCCTGGATCGGTGCCCATGAATGTTGCTAACACATTCATATATACACAATATATTTTGACTAAGTCATTCAGCACTCTTCTGCCAACCCATTTTCCATCCATTCATAAACTTAAATCCACCTCAGAAACTGCAGCAATCTGCTGAGCTAACAAAATAAGTTAAGATTTAAACAGAAGTTGCATAAAGATGCCAAGAAATGAAGCAGTTTAGAACTCAATGAAAATGGACCGTGGCGCCACGGTGGTGCAGCAGTAGAGTTGCTGCCTTACAGCGCGACTACTGGTGCTGCCTGTACAGAGTTTGTACGTTCTCTCTGTGACTGCATGGGTTTTCTCCGAGATCTTGGTTTCCTACCACACTCCAAAGACGGACAGGTATGTAGGTTAATTGGCTTTGTGGGGTCAAAGAAAGAGCGTTCACGTCGCGACCCTGTTTCCACCAATCTTTCCATCACCACGCACAAGAAGCGATAAGACAGACACCATTGTATGCAGATGCCGAGAAGGGTATTCAGCACTGGTGAACAACTTCTGTGTGTGGACTCGATAAGAAGAAGAAGATTGGCTTGGTGAATGTGTAAATTGGCCCTAGTGTGTGTAGGATAGTGTTAATGTGCAGGGATGATCGCTAGTAGACGTGGACTCGGAAGTAATGAGAAACTGTGTAGGAACAGTCCCTTCAGCCACTAATTATGACTTTAAACTAAACTAGCATTTGCCTGCGATATACCTCCATTCCCTAACTGTACGTGATCCTTTTTACATGCAACTAGACCGTGCAGACCCGTTGGGTCTGCTCCCCCAATGCAAGATTCCACCACTCACTCATTCCCCCAACGCAAGCCGTTCCCCCAACGCAACCCGTTCTCCCAACGCAATATTGCACCACTCACACATTGCCCCAACTGCGCAGGCGTGGCTCATTTCTCCTCGTCCCCCAGCATGCCCTCCTCCTCTTCAATCCATAGAGAGGGAGGGATGGTAGAGAGGGAGGGATGGTAGAGAGGGAGGGTTGGTAGAGAGGGAGTGCGGCAGAGAGGGAGGGGGGGGTAGAGGGGCAGAGAGGGAGGGGGGAGGGAGCGGGGTGCAGAGAGAGAGGGGGCAGAGAGAAAGGGTGTTTTGGCAGAGAGAGGGGGAGTTGGGCAGAAGGGGAGTTGGGCAGATGTGGGGTGGGGGTAGAGAGAGAGAGAGGGGGACGGTAGAGGGAGGTAGTGAAGATGTGGCAACTACCCTCCCTACCTCCTCTTCTCCCTCAATCCCTCCCCACTCTCTCTCTCTCTCCTCACCTCCCCAGGATCTTTTCCCACTCCCCACCCCATCTCCCTTCTCCTCATTTCCGTCATCTTCCTCCCCTCACTCCTATTTCCTGTCCCAGGACTTACCCAGGTCGTAGAGCAGAGCGAGGGCCTGGAACCCGGCCTGGTTCTCATACTCGGCCCGGCTCTGGCTGTAGACTCCAGCCGTGAGCTCGGCCACTGCCTGGGCTCCAGTCCTGGCCCCGACTTCATCTCCGGGCTCGTCCCTGGCATAGACCCAGGCTCGTCCTTGGTTCCAGTGGTCGCTTCTTTCTCGGTCACGGCCTCATCGCAAGCCCAGGACTCGGTCCTCGCTCCAGCACCAGGCTGGGCTCCCGCCTGGGCCAGCGACACCACCCTCCCCACTGGGTGTCTGCAACCGCCGCCACTCACCGAGAGTTCTGGAGTGCCCTCCCTCCCGGAATGTCCCGTCCTGCCTTGCGAGTATATTGTGCCGTCACTCGGGTTTTTTTCCGAAATAGGTGATTTTCTGGGACTTTTTTAAAATTGTAAGGATTAATAACTTCGGGAAATGTAGGTGGGAATGCGACGGGAAGATGTTTATCACCGCGACGGGACAAATGTGAGTAGGATATGTGACAATGGGAAGGCTGTGGCCTAGCGTTTGGAAGAAGATGGGAAAAGCAGATTGACACATCGTGGGTACATCTTCGGCACAAACAATAGGATGACTTTTAGTATTATAGAGATGTGAAGAAGGGTCCAAACCCGAAAGGACGTTTGTCCATTTCCTCCACAGATGCTGTCTGACCTGCTGAGTTCCTCCAGCACTTTGTGTTTTGCTCCAGGTTCCAGCAACTGCACACCTGTGTCTTCAATTTGGGCACAGTTTGCGGGAAGGAAGCTATTGTAGGTGATTTACTGAGTGCAAGTGGATAAATATTACTGTAGCTCGAAGAAGGTGACATAGCAGCGCAGCTGGTAGAACTACTGCCTCTGCACCAGAGACCCTGCTTCAATCTTGACCTCAGGTGTTGTCTGAGTAGAGTTTGCATTTTCTACCTGTGACCCCTTGAGTTTCTTCCAGGTGCCCCGTGTTCTTCCCACATCTCAAAGATGTGAATGTTTATAGATTAATTGTCCTCTGTAAATAGCCCCTAGCGCAGTGGTTCTTAACCTTTTTGGCCCCATGACCCCATCGTACATTCTTGGTCAGTACCGTGACCCTCAAAACAAAAATTGAAAAAAAAAACAGCCCAATGGGATGGCTGAAATTGCTTTGCAGCCATCAGACGATCAAAACGAGGACGAATGTTCGATAGGCAGCACCTCATGTCAGTGTCGATGACAAGCCTATTGCGTGCCTCCGTTTTCAGAGTTACCATGGTTGAGAATCCAACCTCACAGCGATAGATTGAGGAGGACTGGACCAATAGGGTCAGGGCTCTCCTCGAAAGAACAGGACAGTCCTTCACTTTCAGCCAAGAACAGGACAGTCCTTCACTCTTGAGCTGTGCATCTTCACGAATTGGTAAAATTCAACCTTCGCAGCCATGTCAGTATCACTGACAGCACCGTCTTCAAAGGAAAAGGGTCGGACTATCCATTCATCACGAGAGTGGTCATCCAGTCTGGGGAAGTAACGTTCAGCCAGAAGGTTGGTTGAGATCTCCTCGTGGAAGTGGCATTCAGCATCTGGCGTAGCATCCGGGAGATTTGTCATCTCAGGGAAAATATTGTCCCGTGTCACCATCCTGGACTCTTCTCTGGTAAAGGTGAATCTTCCTCCCGAACACTGTCACTTTATCATGAGCCATGTGTAGCATTGAGAGGTTTCCTTGAAGTAACAGGTTCAAGGAATTCATCTCGGCAAAGAAGTCAGCCAAGTAAGCAACCTTCATCACAAACAATTCATCCTGCATCTTTTCATGATGCTGATTCTCCTTCTCAGTACACCCTTTCTCCAAGAACAGCGCTATTTCCTCTCGAATTTTGGTCACACGAACTTTACCATGTGAAAGCCAGCGCACCTCTGTGTGGAATATCAGAATAGTGAAATTGGCACCCATTTCTTCACACATTGCTTTGAAGATTCTTGAGTTTGTTGCACTCTCTCGGATGTGGTTCACAATCCTCACCACATCTGAAAGCACATCTCAAAGACCAGGTGGGAGAGTCTTCATCACTAAAGCATGGCGATGTATCATGCAGTGGGTGAAGGAGACATGGGGAGCGACATAATTCACGAAGGCTTTGAAGCCGGATCTGCATCCGACCATGGAAGGTGCCCCATCTGTGCACAGCCCAACAAGTCGTTCCCAGCCAAGCTGGTGTATGATGAGGAAGGCTTCCAGCATTTTCTGAACACATCTCTCCGAGTGGTAGTGGCCAATGGCTCCAAGAACAGATACTCCTCCTTCATGACTTCTCCGTTGAGGTAACGAATGTAGACTAGCAGTTGGGAACGAGGCAACATCTGTTGACTCGTCCAGTTGCAGTGACCCCTTTGCCGCACATTTTTAGATATTGGCTCATTGGAAACCTTAATTTTCCAGGATTTTTTTAAATGTATGGCACATAGCTTTTTATAAATGTTTTCCGTTTGGCAAAAGTTTGATGAGCGATCAAGAATTCTATTATGTGCGATCAATGGTGTGTGGTCACAGAAAACAATCCCCCGTGGAAGGTTTAGTCGTGTTTATACGAGCGCTGTTCAAAAACCATACGACAGAATTGTTATAGCGGCAAAATACAATTTCTGCTATCTTCTAACTGTTGTAAAAAGTAATGCGATTAGTTAAGATTTGCTGTTGACATTTTGGACTTAGAAATGCTTATCCAAACAACACCTCCCAACCAAAATGTATTGTGACTGTACAGTTTTGCTTGATTTGCAGTGACCGTCGATCCTGCTGTGTACGTATGTATAGCTATAGGAGTACAGAGCCGTAAATACGGCTTTGTAACTACCTGGACTAGTGCATTATTAAGGATTGGTAATAATTCATTCTGACGGTTATGTTTAAATCCTTTACTGTGGTATTATTTCATGGGGTACAATATACAGCATATTAGTCTAGAATAGTTTGGTATCCCTCAATAATTTTGAGTGGTAACAATGTATTGCTTTGATAAACACATAATCCAGTGAGTTGTATGTTCCCGTTTATTTAATGGAGTAACCTGTATCATAATTTTGCAAGTCGAACATTTAATCACAAGCTGATCAATGTAGCACACACTCGTGGCTTCAAAACGACCATGATTTGTGAGAATTAGCAATCAATACTACACAAATTTGTTCTATGTGACCTAAACTAAAGTGCCATTATGAAATTATAGTGAAAATGGGTAAATGTAAGGCCTACTCACAATTTGGCCATGCATGAATGTTAACACATGGCAGTTGACAGGCATGAGCCTCGATCGCACATGATCCAGGCCACACAGTTTGTGTGCGTATATGTACACGCAAACAAAATACTGTGTGGTACGTACGTACTGTGTGGTTCCTAAAAATGGGCTCAACAAATTGATGTTATTTATGACCGCTTCATGACCCCCCCCCAAAAAAAAACCAAACAACCCCCAGGTTAAGAACCACCACCCTAGGGTGCAGGGAGTGGATTTGTAAGTGTAATGATTGAGAACTTGTGAGAATGGTGATTGACGTGCATCTGATGTGCCAAAGGACCAGTTTCCATGCTGTATCTTTCTTTCAATCAATCAATCAATCAATCAATCAAAGGCAGGCCCAAGCAGAAGAATGATGGAGTGGATGTCTTCTCCCCTAGGTCTTCCCACCCCACCACCTCTCTTATTCCTTCCAGTAGTCCCAATTCACCTCAATAAACCCTCATGACATACCTGACGCCCACATTACCTCACTCCCATTTATCCACCTCACATTCACTATCCCCATGACGTCCGTGCCCCCCATTGCCCCTCATTATCCCTCATCACAAGTCAATTGCAACCGCCCATGCTTAGCCCCCGCACCCAATCATCCCCACATTACACCCCCTCCCATTACAGGCCCGTTGTACCGTCCCATGCTCGACTCCCTCCCCGTTATACCGACCTGCTTGCCCACAACACCTCCCTCCCATTGCCCCTCATTGGCAGTCCATGGAAAGTGCCCCATTTGTAAACACCCCGGCAAGTCGTTACCATCCACTGGCAGCCCATTGCCCCCTCCCCTCAGTCCTACCCCGCCGCTCTTGCTCCTGCCCGTCTGGCCGGAAGGCGCGGCCACGGACGCTGCCCTTTGCCTCGGAAGCGGAGGCTGCGCTTTAAAGATGGCAGCGGGCCCGGGGCACCCGGCGGCTCCACGTCCCGACTGAGCGGCGGAGGGACGGACGGACCGAACTGCGGACAGGCGAGTGCATTACCCGCGGCTACTCACGGACCAGCTGCCGGCGATCGCCCACGATTTTCTTAACATGTCGCTCTCCCGGCCGGCAAGTAGTTGTTGACGCCGGTCCAAGGGGTTGGGCACTGCCTCTTCTCTTCCCGATTCCCCTCTTTACGCCACCCTCGGCCGCCCCCACTCTCCTTCCACCCCCACACCAATGGTGTCGGCAGCAGGGAAATCTGGTCGTATATGACCAGGCTGTCCCTTACGAGATGCTCCATAACCTGGTTGTCAAATTACAAAGGATGTGAGTTTTTTGATTGAAAGGTACGGCATGGAAACGGGTCTTTTGGCCCACTGTCCACACCAATCGCCTGTTCTATGTTTTCTCACTTTCATGTCTACTCCCTACGCACGAGGTGCAATTTGCAGAGGTCAATTAACTTACAACCCCGCACATCTTTAAGATGTGGGAGGAAACCAGAGCACCAGGGGGACCCCACACAATCACACAGAATGTACAAACTCCACACCGACAGCACCCCAGATCAGGAACAAATCTGGGACTCTGGCGTTGTGAGGCAGCTGCTCTACCAGCTTCTGGCATGACATCTGTTCTGAGAAGTTATACCTTATTGGGAGTGTCCTTTCCTTATCAAACCCCTTCAACATATGGATCTATTCAACAATAATTGCAGTATTAGCAATGTGTGTCACCCAAAGCTGCTTTAGTGAAGTGTTAGTAAACAACACTTGACACCTCTCACTTTAGCATCCACTCCCGACACACTGGGGGGAATTTGCAGAGACCAATTAACCATTATTGTAATATGCCCTGCAACGGAACATTTAAATTCTTGTTTGTGGCAGGACATCAGATATGTAAACATAGTACTCAGTCGACACCATAATAAACAACAAAAAGTTGACAATATATAAACAAACAAACAAAATAGTGCAAACACAAAAAAACAATGCCTCCAAGCCCCCAGTACAATCGAGGCAGTTCAGAATCATTTGGGAACACAGACAAAAAGTACTTGAAAGAGTTTAGAAGTAACAAAGACGTGTTTAAGGGTCAGCAGCAGAGGAAATAGAATAGGTGCTGAGTAAGGTGGAAATAGCTAATTATACGCCACTAATATGTGTTCTGAGGATCAGCAACATGACACCAGAGTGACAACATACTTTTCTCCCTCATCATGTTTCCCCTTAAGTACATGTATACGTGCCAGCATGACTCTATCATGTGTTGGGAATTTCCACCAATATAGCAAACGTAGATGTTCCAATTTTTTATTTATGGAGGTTTTTTTAACAAATATCATTCAATTTCGGGCTGCATTTCAAGAGGACTTTTATAAACATTCCCCAGGGAATTTATTTCAAGGACAAAAAATATTCCACACCATTTATTTGTAGACACAAAGAAATCCAGATGCTGGAATGTTGCGTAGAACACAAAGTGCTGGAGTAACACAGCAGGCCAGGCAGGATCCGTGGAGGACATAGGTAGGTGAGGTTTCAGGTCAGGATCCTTCTTCAGACTGAAAAGGGCTCTCAACCCAAAATATCGTCTATTCATGTTCTTCCAAGATGCTGCCTGACCCGCTGAGTTACTTCAGCACTTTGTGATCACCACAACATACAATTTAACCTCAGTTGTAAAATGTCTTACTAGACCTTTTTTCAGTTATCGTAAGTTTCTCTGCTCTAATCATAGTTCTGCACATGTATTTTTTCATGTGCTTTTCAATTCTTTTTCTGAAAATGGGACAATGTGTTTTTCTACCTTTTTGTGGCTCTTTACCTGCATTGTTTATCTGTAGTTCCACGTGCCAATGCACCCCATCGAGAAAATCTATTTTCTCTTATGTATATGACTTCCTTATTTTTACCGACTGAAACATATCACTTTGTATATATGTCTTAAAATTGATTTGCCAGTTACATAGACATTTTGATACATTTTCATCATACCGCTCTTCTGTGCCACCAATGTATTGTGTATGTGATATGTCCACTTGTTTAATTATATTTCTAATTTTTATATTTCTAACTTGTTTAATTATCTTTCTAATAGTACTTTACTTGTCCCAAGGTACAGTGAAATTATTTTTTCTGTACAATTCAGTATGTTTCACTATACATGTATGTTTCACTATACATAAGCACTTGGAAACAGTACAAGTGTATAGCAGTAGTATAAATTCAGCGACATTCTCAGTTTGTAAGTGCAGAGTTCTTGACCTGACCATGATGGCCCATTGTCCTGTTTGATAATGCACTTAGTTTGGCCCCTACTGTTGCGAGCAATATCTTTTCTGTTACTCTTCCCCGTAGTCTCAATATTGTTAGATCTGCGAGTCCATATGGTATTGACTTTACCTCTATATTTTACTTGCAGCCCAATCAGATAGTGATGGATACTTTGTCTGAAGACCCAGGAGCTTCTACAAACCTACGGGGTCCTCGCACTGAGTTGTTTCTGATTTCATTTCTGTTGGGGATTATCACTGCATTGCTGTTCATCTACAGGACATGCCAAACAGTAAGTGTACTTGCATGTGATAATTACTTATTTCACAGTAGTTGGACAACTAAGTGCACGTGAACTACCACCTCCGCTGCATCTCAATTTCTCCGTCTCCACCACATCTACTCCCAAGATGAGGCTTTCAATTCTAGGATATCCGAGGTGTCCTCTTTCTTTAGTAAACGTGGTTTCACCCCTACTATCACAAATGGATTCCTTACCTGTGTTTCCTCTGTGTCTTGCAGTTCTGTACCCCTTCTTGTACCCCTATCCCACTCCACTCCTCCAGAAGGAACCAGGATAGAGTTCCCTGGTACTTAACTTTCACCCGATCAGCCTCCGCATCCAGCACATCATTCTCCGACATTTCCGTCACCTCCAACATAATGCAACCCACCAGTCATATCTCCCCATCCTCACCCCTTTCCGTCTTCCGCAGAGACCACACCACATACTTTCTCACCCAAACCACCCCTTCCCCAAGGACTTTCCCCTGCCGCTGCAAAAGATGGAACACCTGTTCCCTATACCACTTTCCGCTCCACCATCCAGGGACCCCAGCAATCCTTCCAGGTGAGATAGAGGTTCATGTGCACCTCCTCTATTCCTACCTACTGCATCTGGTGTTCCCCATGTGGCCTACTGTATATCGGGGTGAACAAGCGTAGACTCAGCGACCGTTTCACCGAGCATGTGCTCAGTCTGCCAAGGCCTACTGAATCTCCCGTTTGCTAACTATTTCCCGTTCTCATGCTGAAATTTCTGTCCGGGGCCTCCTTCATTATTACATGCAAACTGAGAGATCAGCAGCTCGCATTTGACTTGAGAAGCTTACAACCCAACAGTATGAACATTGAATTCTCCAATTTTAGGTAACTACCAAAACTACTCCCCACCCCCACTTTATTTTATTTCTCCACCTCTTTCCAAGTTCAAGTTCACATTTATTGCCACATGCACCAATTGAGGTACAGTGGAATTAGATTTACCATGCAGCCACACAATCAAAAAAAAAAACAGTACACAATAGAATACAACATCAACATCCACCACAGTGGAATCAACATTCTTCACAGTGGTAGAAGGCAATAACGTTCAGTCAGTCCTCCTCCTTTGTTCATCCATGGTCGGGGCCATGAACCCTCCGCAGTCGTCGCTACTGACGGCCCGATGTACAGGCCCTCTCGTCGGGATGAACGAAACTCTGACATCGGGACGGATGGACGCTCGGCTTGGAACTCCCGAATCAGCCGTTTCCTACTGGAGACCGCGGCTTCACAATGTTATAGGCCGCAGGCCGGCAGTTGGAGCTCTTCTCCGGCGATTCCTTGGCAAGAGACCCCAGATTCGGCGATGGAAAGTCCACGCCGTGCCCGCGGCTAGAAGCTCCGCAGACCACAGCCCTATCTATGGTGCCAAAGGCACCAGGCCAACGATCGGAGCACACCTTTCTGGCGACCCCCAGCAAGGGTTCGCCCTGCTCCAAGATGGAAAGTCCACGCCGCGCCCGTGGCTAGACACTCCGCAGACCGCGGCTTCAGGATGTCATAGACTGCGGGCCAGCGATCGGAGCACTTCTCCTGGCGACCCCCGGCAAGGGATCGCCCCACTCTGCGATGGAAATTCCGCACTCCGCCCATTGCTGAAGCTCTGGGCCTGACTCCGGGAAAGGCCGCAATCCAAGCTGTTGGGCCGCGAGGGAGGCCGAAAATGCGACTAGGAGAAAAGTCGCATTCCACCGAGGTAAGTGACTAAAAACGGTTGCCTCCACCACCCACCCCCACACTAAAACACACTTTCAGACATACTAAAAACAAAAACAAAAGTCAAAAGGACGAACAGCGTCACCCAATGATGTGTCGGACTTCCCTTGGACTTACACCTATTTTTCCCCTCCCACTCCCACCTACATCCCTTCCTCTAGCTTCACAATTGTGTCACTCTTTAATCTTTTTGTCTCACACCTTCTTTCTTTTCATCTCTGCCCTTTGCCTACCCATCTACCCCCCAAACCCCTCCTTCCTCCTCACCTGTACCATTATTTGGCAGGCTTTGGCCTGCCCCTCCTCCCCGTCAGCTTTCTGCCCACACCAACCTCCACACCATGATAATTCTGAAGAAGGGTCCCAACCTAAAACGTCATCTATGTATGTTATCCAGCACTTTTGTCTTTTTTTGTAAACCAGTATCTACAGTTCCTTGTTTCTACTAGTAACTGTTACTGTCTTGCATGCTTTTTTTAGGTGAAAAGCAGAAGATACTTGGGTAAGTCTCTATGCGTTTATGTAATATTCTTATTCAGTTAATTTACCCTGCAATCTGATATTTTAAGTTTGCTATATTTTTATATTTTTTATAGTGAGAGAGAAACAACTTGCAGAAACAGTTTCTCAACTGATTGAAGAGAAGTGCAAACTTCTTGAAAGACTGAGTAATTGTAAGCAAAAGGTTTGTGCGACTTTTACTCCAGTTTTGTGCTTTTTTGTTATTTGCAACAATTTGAATTGTCAGTCGTATTATAATAACTTTATTACGGACTCAAGGTCCAGACAAGGGGCAACATTACATTAAAAAATGCATTGAATATCAAATATCATAAATATGTATAAAATCATGGTAAATCACATAAAAACATCATAATTTATATATTTAAAAAAAAACCCCACAATACTTAAGTTAAAAATTCAGAGTAAAAAATGATCAATGTCGTACAACGAGACAACGATACCAGTGTCTCCACAACTGGGATTCGTAGCATGTAGTGCTAACCCTTATGTTTGTCAAGGCCACAATAAGCACAATTTAGAGTCATTTATCCTGCAAATTAATTTATACATGTGGTGTCTTAGGATAGCTTCTAGAGTACTGACTCCTGCAGCCACAAACATATTACTGGCACTACACCATCTTGGTTGCCTTAGCAGTGTTCTCATGGCATCGTTATATGCAACCTTTAGTCTCTGCATACTTGTCTTTAAATAGTTTGACCACAGGTGCGCAGTGTAGAGGGGTGTGCAGTATGCTCTAAATAGCGACATCTTCACCACATCTGCACACGCACCAAATTTACGCAAGAGGATATTCGCCTGTATATACCGCATGCGTCGTTGCCTATAAATATCCTCATCATCTGTCATTTGTTCTGTAATAATATGCCCTAGATATTTTATCTTATTACAGACACTAAGATTGTTGTCAGACAATTTAAAATCAGGATATTTTAGGCTTTTATCCTCTTTGGTTCTACAGACCATAACAGCACTCTTACTAGCATTATATTTAATGTCATGTTCCAAACCATACACGGAACATGCAGTAAGGAGCTGCTGGAGACCAGCGCTAGATGGACTAAAGACCACAAGATCATCTGCACACATAATATGGTTCACTAAAATATTACCAATCACGCACCCAGTGTTACAGGCTTTCAATTGTTTAGACAGATCATCAATATATAGATTAAAAAGGACTGGGGACAAAATTACCCCTTGTCTAACACCTTTGCTAACCCCAAATGGGCTGAGACCCTATTGCCCCATTTTATTTGCATAGTCTGGTGGGCATACCAGTAGGCCAGTATTCTCACAATGTATTTAGGCACCCCTCTTTGACGCATTTTACCAAACAGCTTTCTGTGATTAACACGGTCAAAGGCTTTGGAAGCTTCAATAAAGCACATAAGGATTGAAGTGTTTTTGCCTCTATATTTGTTTATAATCTCCTTTAGGGCATATATGCATAAGTCAGTGCCATGTTTAGCTTTAACGCCAAACTGGTTATTTGTGGAGTTAACAAACTCATGTATTCTATCCAGCAGAACTCTTTCTAAGACTTTTGACAATATGCTGTATTGTATGATATGATGTCAGCGTAGTTTTGATGATGCTATTATAAACTGTGTTAACCTAGTTACCATATTTTATTTGAGTTTGCTTCTTATAGTTATTTTCAGTGGAAAGTGCACATTCCATGTCTGACTGAAATTAAAATAGGGAAATCCTGTAATAATGAAATTACTTTTTTACTCTGCTTCATGTCACTTATGAAATTGAATTGCATCAACTACTCTAAACAGTCTTCATATGTAACCAAATTAAAGTCCACGCTGGCTCTTTTGCCCATTGTATCTCATCCTATTTGTCCGCATTGGGACTGTATCCTTTTGTGCCTTGCCTGTTAGGTGTCTGTCAAAATGCCCCTTGAATGTAATAATTGCATTTAATTCCACCATTATACCTCAGATTTCCTTTAAATCTCTTACCTCTCACCATAAAATAGTCATCTTGTATTTGATACCCTTACCATGGGGAAAAATTTTAACTGTCTCCCCTGTTTGACTGTTTACCCTATCTATGTCACTCAATCTTGCATATTTCTGTTGGCTCACTTCTCTGTTTCCTTTGCTGCTGGGAAAGCAAGTCCAGTTTATGCAAACTCTCCCCGTAACTCTGCAAGGAATATATCAACATTGAATTTATGTGGGTCATTGAATTCTGTGCAGTGCCTGTGAGTGGTGCTGTAAATAGATGTTTTCAGTAACAACTTCGTAACATTGGAGACTTGTTACAACCTGTCTATCTCTTCTGACATTTTAACTATCCAAGCATACTTGTCCTATGAGTTGGTTGGTTGGTTCTGCAATGGTGGAAGTATCTTCCAGCCATGAAGTTTGAGTACAAGCTTGATCCATATTTTGAGAATGGATTATCTCAGTATGGTTGATCTGTTACTTTTTATGGCTATCCACATTCACAATACAAGAAGTATCATGGTGCTTCACTGAATGTGCCTTCAGAGCAAAGGCAGAATTGAATCAACTCTGAAAATGCAGATTAAGTCCCATTGTGATCCGATCAGACTTAAAAATGTAATTACAAATGTAATATTTATTTATACACAGTGCTAAAGAATTTTAAAAAATACCCTTTTAAAGATTTATGTAACTGATGTGCTGCTGCATCTTTAACTTGAGTAGATTATCACAGCAGTTTAGTTTAGTTTTTTAGTTTTGTTCAGAGATACAGCACAGAAACAAGCCCTTCGGCCCACCAAGTCCGCATCAACTAGTGATCCCCGTTACACTAGCACACATTAGGGACAATTTACGATGTTTTATTTTATGGAAGCTTATTAATCAAGAAACCTGTATGTTTTTAGCATGTGTGAGGAAACCGGAGCACCCAGGGTAAAAGTACACAGTCATAGGGAGAATGTACAAAATCTGTACAGACACCACTCGGAGTTGGGATTGAACCCGGGTCTCTTGTGCTGTAAGACTACAACTCTACCACAGTGCCACCACGCCACCCGAATATAGTTTCCAAATGTTTCCATCCTTATGAAAATAAATTTAGATCAATCTCATTTATTAATTTGCCCCTAATTGACGCTGTTGTCCTCTTGCTTTAGTACAGCGAATTTGAAGCATCTGTTAAAGAAGCAGCTGTTTTAAAACAATCAACAGAAACAAAGACTTTGCATCTTCAAGTAAGAATAGTTAAATAAGCTTCTGGAAAATATTTTTAATTACCCAGAAATATGTGCTTGAAATATGACAAATTAAAGCAAAATGATTATGGAAAGGGGTGTATTATAGGGATTGTTGTTATGATTGTTTATATTAAAGATTGTTATATTAAAGTTTATAATTGTTTATATTAAAGAATAATGAAGTAAATCTTATGGAATCACAAGAAACTGCAGATGCTGGAATGTTGAGCAAAACACAAAGTGTTTCAGGTTGGGGCCCTTCTTCAGTCTGAAAAATGATCCTGAACCAAACGGCGCCTGTCCATTCCCTCCACAGACGCTGCTCTCACCTGCTGAGCTCCTCCACCATCTGTGTTTTGTGCAAGTCAATCTCACACTTGAATTAAGATTGTTCAATATTTATGGAGGACCTTTTTGATCAAGTTTCAGTAGAAAGAAGTTATCTTAGTTTCCATATCATGACAAAAAACAGTCAGATCAAGTTTTAGGATTAAGCACTTCTTGGTCTACTTGTATTTATTGACAATTATATTTGTAAGCAGTTTAATAATAAAAACTTTTTTTTAGGAAACATATGCCAAATTGGAGCAATCCAATCACACACTTAGACAATCAATTGATCAGTTCACACGGGATTTAGAGAGAGAAAAACAAACAAGGTCTCAACAAAATAATCTGGTATGTAAAAACTGTTGTTTTAATCCACTATTGACTTATCATGTAGATATCTAAAATGATCAACTATAAAAATTATAATATAGATTCTCAGCAGACAGTTGTACTTTCTTCCATCCAGATTACAGAAATTCGGGCAAATTTAATTGCACTGGAAAATGAAGATCAAAACCTCAAGACCCAAGTAGAAGAGGTGAGGATAGAAGAAATTATAAAACACTGCTGTAGTGTGGCAGACGAAATACTTATATTCCTCTTTGTATTTTAAGGCTAAAACGGAATTAAAAGAAATTCAGGTTAATGATACAAGATACCAGGAATTTATTCAAGCTGCAAAAGAAGAGAATTATCATCTCAAAGAAAGCAACAAACAGGTGGGATTGATATATTTTTTACCAACACTTTTATATCAACTCCTATATTGAATAAAAGCAACTTTGTTTTTGAGCAATTTTCCTCAGAATTAGGCTTGCTGATGTATGTACAGCAATGGCAAGTGTAATGACAATGATACGAAGATGAGTTTTAGAGATTACAAATTATCTTATTTTGACCTGTTTTAATGTTTTGTTCATTGTGCAGTATTTTCCATCATTTTCTGGACTATCTGAGAGCATAGAACAGGCTGTTCAGCCTAATATGTCTGTGCAAACACGCTGTCTCCAATAAATGAGTTTGGTATGACTTTGGTAATCTTGGGCAGATGGGGCTCGTCAGATATGGAAGGCAGTCCATCTAGGAGAGGGATTTAAAACCTCCACTGCCTTGTGGCCATATCCAGTCATGGAAAAGGCTCCTGGAGTAAACCTCAAGAAAATCCGGAGCCGGAGCCCCTAAGGCAGTTTGTCGTTGTCTACAACCTCGCTCTGGCAGCTCCTACGATGGCGCTGGTGCCAAACTGTTAACGGCCCTGCTGTTCCTTTGGATCGATCATCGACGTGGAGAGGGGGGCGTGCTGCACGTGCTCCATATGACATCGCCCAGGCTTGCATCCGACCACACATTACCTGCAAACTAGGATGCATCACCCATGGTCAGTCATGACCAAGGGGGGGCCTACCAAAAAACGCAAGGAATCATGGGATTTGTCAAAGGTCATTCTCCATAAAGAAAAACTGAACAAAACACTGGCTGCATAAACTGTGTATAAATTCTTATCTTTATTCATAATTTATGTATAAAAATATATTTAATCTGAGGGAATGGGGGCGCCAGGTAGAAGGTGAGAGGGGTGTAACAGCAAGAGAAAGAGGGGGCCGATGGGGGTGGGAGATAGGGGGGAGACATTCTCGGCTGCTGCGTGCACACAGACCCGCACCTCATCCGCAGCCAGGATCGTCCCCGGCGCCGCAAGCGCTGCCGAACCGCCACTGGACTGCTCTCCGCTGAGTGTCCCATCCCCGCTGGAGATGTCTGGGGCGACCCGGGTGTGCAGTTTTGGTTCTCTAATTTGAGGAAGGACATTCTTGCTATTGAGGGAGTGCAGCGTAGGTTCACAAGGTTAATTCCCAGGATGGTGGTCTGTCATATGCTGAGAGAATAGAGCGGCTGGGCTTGTATAAAACGCTGGAATTTAGAAGGATGAGAGGAGATCTTATTGAAACATATAAGATTATTAAGGGTTTAGACATGCTAGAGGCAGGAAACATGTTCCCGATGTTGGGGGAATCCAGAACCAGGGGCCACAGTTTAGGAATGAGGGGTAAGGCATTTAGAACGGAGATGAGGAAACATTTTTTACACACAGTTGTGAGTCTGTGGAATTCTCTACCTCAGAGGGCGGTGGAGGCCAGTTCTCTGGATACTTTCAAGAGAGAACTTGATAGGGCTCTAAAAGATAGCGGAGTCAGGGGATTATGGGGTGAAGGCAGACACGGAGTACTGATTGTGGATGATCAGCCATGATCACATTGAATGGCGGTGCTGGCTCGAAGGGCCGAATGGCCTACTACTGTCTATTGTCTATTCATGGGCCACTGGCGGCCCCAGGCCCACAGCCAGTGAGGGGAAGAAGCGCCAACCCCAGCTCAACTCCACCTGGCCAACCGACAGCCCCAGACTGACGGGACACTGGCGGCCCCAGGCCCACAGCCAGCGTAGAGAAGAAACGCAAACTCCAGCCCAAACCCGCTCCAACTCCCGAGGAACCCGCTCCCCGATGGGCCGGGGACTGCCAGCCGCACCCCCAGCCCCACCCAGCAGCCGCCGGCCAACCTCCCCCCCCCCCCCCCGGCGCCGGCAAATGCCGTGCTCCAGCCATCAACACAGAGCTGCAGCAACTCAGCTGGACAGGCAGCATCCTCAGAGAAAAGGAATGGGTGACGTTTCGGGTCGAGACCCTTCTCCAGAGAAGTTGCTTGACCTGCTGAGCCACTGCAGCACCCCGTGTGCATCCCCGCTGATGACCAATGCTGGGAAATACGAATGAAACGAAGGTTCAGCTGCTAAGTTACCAACAATGTTTATGGCGAGTGACCTATGACCTGGGCATGCGCAGTCGAAATACCAAACTCGCTTATTAAACTAATCCCTCCTTGGGAATTTAATTACTAATAGGGTTGGAAGATTGCAACCTTCACGTGGTCTGCCCTGTTTCAACGAATGCAATCAACCCAGCGTGCACAATCGAATAAGATCAAATAGAACGAGTTGTCCTACAACTTTAGGCTGTACTAGTTATAGTTAATATCCTCTATTCTGGGCAGTATCCTGGCAAACCTCTTCTGTAATCTCTACAAAGCTTTCTCATCTTTCAGGTAATGGGGAAACCAGAACAGCACATATTACCCCAGATGTAGCCGAACCAAAATTCTATAAAGTTGCAACGTGACCTTCAATTTTACTGTCCTACACATGCTGATTGTTAGAATCCAGATCCACTGTACAATTTCTTGCTGGGCATTTCTCAGGACTTGAAATACCCAAATCCTCGGACCTCAGAATTTTCTTCCTCCTTCATTAAAAAGGTTTAGTGCCGCATCAGCACTGAGTGAAAAGTTTCTATCCATTCTGTCTTTCCTTGTACTTAGCTTTCAGAGAAAGTTTTGAATGACAAATGGTCCTCTATGCAAAATAGCAACCAATTCAACCCTTGCCCCTATCTAATCATGCAGCATTTAATGACTAAAAGATGGTGAAATTGTGTTTGGTGCCCTTTCTTCTCCTTTCTCTGGCATGTCATAAAATCATAAGCCCTCCTTCGTCTGAATTTATGCTAGTTATGGACACTAATCTATGGTTGAACACTGCAGCCAATCTTTGAATTAAGAAAACCACCATATTTATGTCACAATTTAATTAACAGGGATTACTTTATTTTGTATTAAGCCGGCCGAATTGGTTATAACACGATTTCTATCAGATCTAGAGAAAATTGGCAAACAGAAAATAAAATTGTTTTGGAAAGTCTAGGGAAAATAAACTATTTCCACCTAACCACCTCCCATGCAGTAATCGGACGCCATTGTGTCTCAAAAACAGGATCTGTCAGTTTCATTGCATGTCACCATTGGAATTGACATGTCACTTCTCTTGACACTTGTGCAACATAGAACAGTGCAGGAACAGACTCTTTAGTCCGCAATGTGTGCGCCAAACAAGATGCCAAGTTAAACAAATATTCTCTACCTGGAGGTGATCCACATCCCTCCATTCACTGCATATCCAAGTGCCTACCCAAAAGCCTCTTGAACATCACCATCATATATGCCTCCACCCCTGGCAGTGCAATCCAGGCATTCACGATTCTCTAAGTAAGATACAAACTTGCCCAGTAAATCGCTTTAAACCTTTGCCCCTTTCACCTTAAAGCTACACCTTCTAATCTTTGACATTTCCATCCTGGGAAAATGTTTCTGACTTTCTATCCTGCCTATGCCTCTCATTGTTTAATAAACTATCCGATCACCCCTCTGCAATGAACGCTCCAGAGAAAACAATACAAGTTTGTCCAACCTTTCCTCATGAATAATACCTTTTAATCCAGGTAGCATTCTGGTAAACCTCTTCTGCAACCTCTTCAAAGCCTCCGCATCCTTCTTGTAATGGGGTGACCAGAACTGGACACAATACTCCAAATGCAGCCTAACCAAAGTCCTATAAAAATGCATCACGACTTCGACTCTTATACTCAATATCCTGATTAATGAAAGGAAACAATACTTTATTAAACATTATAACATACTACTTTCAGCATTTTTAGCTTGAAAAAGACCTGTATTTTGGAAAATCCTATTAGGGAAATATCTTTGTTATTGCACGTTTGAAACTCTAGCCTCTAACCCCTTTGCTCTTATCACACATTTTTTCTATAACATGCGGTTTCTTAGGAACACAATTATTGTGTTATAGGAGAATGACCTGTATTGTTAGTTATCTCAGATTACCTCCATTTATTAAGGAGCTGCATTGGATTAGTGAATCAAGCCGTCCATCTAAGTTTGTGTGTATTTTATAACTGCTTAGCCATTTTATTCCTTAGAATTGTTTTAATAATTTTGTTGAGAAAAAATATTTTGAAGGTAATGATAGTGTTCCAGTATGTTTTCTTTAAAGTAATAATAATAATAATACTTGTTCAATCCTTTAGCCTAATTGTGACATTTCTGTCTGCAGCTGTTGCAAGAATCAGAAGGATGGAACGAACGTTACAGTGAGCTGACTGAACATATTAACTTGAGTGTAAAATCGCAGAAGGATATAAGGGAAGTTCTTGCATGTAAAGATAATGAAATAAAGGTAAGATTTGTTATTGTGAAATCAAATAATGCAAATGTTTCAGTTATTCGAAATGTCAATTTTAAAACGTCTTTCTCTTAGTCTCTAACAGATTGCCTTCTGAAAATGAAATTGTGGAGTGTAACTGAAGATAATCCTGCAGAAGGTAATAACTGGGACAAATGATACATTATAGCAGCGAGTGAATCTCAGCCTTGCTCTTAAAAAAAGCTTTTGAACTTGACCTCTTTACTCAGACCTTGCCTAAATCGGCTTGCCAATAGTTGTTAGATTTGGTGAACTCTTTGGGAGAGGCTGTTATGTGAATAATGGCCGGTAGGAGCATCAAATCGTTGGCATGGTTGTTGATCCAGCATTGCAATTAGTCGTGAGACCTCAAAACTCTTGTCCTACCCTCACTCCCCCTGTCCCCTTCTGCCTATATTCCTCTCTTTGGCTGCACATTTCAATACTTTTCTCTCCTTTTCTAACACCCTTTTATCTCCTTTTCACATATAGCCTTTGCTACGTTCCACGCATCAGCCAACCCACTCCCCCCCCCCCCCCCCCCCCCCCCATCCCCTCCCCCACTACAATCAGTTTGAACAAGAGGTCGACCTGAAACATCACCTGTCCATTCCCTCCGGCACCTTGTGTTTTGCTCTTTTGTGATCAGATAGAATTGGGTTAGTAGAGTATGTCCAACAACCCAATTAGGCAGGAAAAATAAATCCATTTACTGGGAAGTGTAAACTCGGGACTCGAGAACAGCTCCTTCCTCTTTGTTATCAAGCTTCTGACTGGTCTTTCCATCAGCTAGGGTACTGTCCGATTTACCTCTACCCCATTGTGGACTGGACTGTCCATGGAACTGATGCGCTAAAATGCTGAGAACTATATTCTGCAGTCTGTATCTTCTTCCCCTTTGCTCTATTTATTGTACTTGAGTTTGACTTTACTGTATTTATGTATAGTATATCTGATCTGATTGGATAGTATGCAATGCAAAACTTTTCACTGAGCCTTGGCACATGTGACAATAATAAACCAAAACAACTGAATTGCTATGCATCTCACAATGTTTTACAGTTATGGTTACTACTTAATTATTGGCCATCTTTACTACTTTACCTATCTTCTACTTAGTCAGATGAGACAGCAGCCTGAGCAGTGGCAAATTGGTAAATGAGTGATTTTCATAGTTAAAAAATGTCTTTCTACCACACATGCTTTGTTTTTTTGTGATTTCTCGTTGTTTTCAAGAAGGTTGGTGTTAATCTACATTTCTTTTAAATATTCTACATTTTAGAGTCTGAGGAAACCTTTCATTTTTTCTAAAAAGTGTTTTTTTAAATATGTATTAGAAATTCCAGAAGAACAACAGAAGCAAAAGATTGAACATTTGATTTATGTTGCTAAGGTACGTTACGTGGCACAGCATACTAGCATTATGTCCTTGCTATAGCAGTTGATTACTTAGTTTCTAACAAGAATATCCTGGCCATTTTTGTTTGAAGCTACACTTAATGGCACTTGTATTGCATGAAGTAACCGTCCTGTTATGATTGGCACTACTTGAAAGATTATTCCAATTATTTTGTTCCTTACCGCTGCCAATTAGGTACATCTATGGAGCGCTGCTGCACTGGAAATGGTTGACAAGAGGTGCAGCCAGTTCTGAAGTACACCTTCAACATAGTTAATACTATTTAAAATCACATTATTTGGCCAATAAATGTTAACACTGTTTAGAACATAAAACAGTACATCGCAAGAACATTTCCTTCTGCCTACAATGTTTATGCCGAACATGATGCCAAGCCAAACTCTAATCTGCCTGCATGTGATCCATATTGCCTCATTCCCTGTTTCAGCGACATTTCAGATCAGGACTTTTCATCAGACTGATTGTAGTATGGAAAAGAAAGCTGGTAGCAAGGTGGGTGCGGGTCATAGTTTGGCAAGAGGAGGGAGTGTTGCTTTATTGATTAAGGAGCATGTCATGGCAGTAGTCTGAAATAACATTACTGATGGTTCATCCAGTGAGGTTATGTGGGCGGAAAAGGGGATGATCATATTGTTCGTGGTGTACTATATGCCCCCAGATAGTCAACAGGAATCAGATGAGTAAATATAAGCTAATATTAGAAGAGCAAAGATCTGATAGCGATTATGAGTATAAAATTGATAAAATTGAGGCCACACCTGGAGTATTGTGTACAGTTTTGGTCTCCTAATCTGAGGAAAGACATTCTTGCCATAGAGGGAGGACAGGGAAGGTTCACCAGACTGATTCCTGGGATGGCAGGACTTCCATATGAAGAAAGGCTGGATAGACTCGGCTTGTACTCGCTGGAATTTAGAAGATTGAGGGGGGAATCTCATAGAGACTTACAAAATTCTTAAGGGGTTGGACAGGCTAGATGCAGGAAGATTGTTCCCGATGTTGGGGAAGTCCAGGACAAGGGGTCACAGTTTAAGGATAAGGGGGAAGTCTTTTAGGACCGAGATGAGAAAAACGTTTTTCACACAGAGAGTGGTGAATCTGTGGAATTCTCTGCCACAGAAGGTAGTTGAGGGTGTTGGATGTGGCCCTTGTGGCTGAAGGGATCAGGGAGTATGGAGAGAAGGCAGGTACAGGATACTGAGTTGGATGATCAGCCATGATCATATTGAATGGTGGTGCAGGCTCGAAGGGCCGAATGGCCTGCTCCTGCACCTAATTTCTATGTTTCTAAAATATTACAGCAGGATCTTGATCAGTTAGGCCTGTGTGCTAAGGAATAGTTAATAGAGTTTAATGTAATTTAATGGAATTTAAGTCTGAGGTGTTGCTTTTCAGGAAGTCAAACTAGGTTACGACATTCATAGTGAATTCCAGTGCTGGAATGTTGTAGAGCATAGAGATTTAGGAGTCCAAGTACACGAGTATAGAAGTTGGAAGATCATGTTGCAGTTGCATAAGACATTGGTGAGACCGCATTTATTGTGTTCAGTTCTGGGCATCATGTTATAGTAAAGATATTGTCAAGCTTGAAAGGGTTCAGAGAAGATTTACGAGGCTGTTGCCAGGACTAGAGGGTCTGAGCTATAGGGAGAAGTTGAATAGACTGGGTCTCTATTCCTTGGAGCCCAGGAGGATGAGTGGTGGTCTTATAGAGGTGTATAAAATTACTAGACTAAGTGGGACCCGTTGGGTCCCTGTCACACGGGAAGCCTGGTCCCCCAATGCAACCCGTTCCCTAACGCTATATTCCACCACTCCGTTCCCCCAACAAAATATCCCACTACTCACCCATATCCCCCAACTACACAGGCGCCTCATTTCCCCTCATCCTCCAGCACTCCCTCCCCCCTTCTTCACCCTCTTCTTTCCCCTCTCCTCCCCCCCTACCCCAATCCCTCCCTCACCAGTCCTTTCCCCTACCCTCAGTCACTCCCTCCCTCCCCCATAACTCCCCACCGTACCCTCCTCCTATGTCTCTATCCCTCACTCCTCACCTCCCCCTATCCCCCCAACTATCCCTCCTCACCTCCCCCACTGCCCTTCTCTCCCTCTATTCCCCACTCTCTATCTCCCCCACACCCCCCCCCTCCTCTACTCCCCCCTCCTCTCCCTCTTTCCCCCTCCTCCACACTCTCCCTCCTCACCTCCTCCCTCTTCTTTTCTCTCACCTCCTACCCTCCCCAATCCCTCCCTCTCCTTTCCCCTACCCTCAGTCACCCCCTCCCTCCATAACTCCTCTCCCCTCCCTACTCCCCTCCTCTCCCTCTATCCCCTCCCCAGGATCTCAAGGTTGCTATAGATAGATGAGAGGAATAGATCGGGTAGATGCACAGAATCTTTTGCCCAGAGTAGGGGAATTGAGGGCCAGTGGATGGTTCAAGGTGAAGGGGAAAAGATTTAATAGGAATCTGAGGGTTAGTGGGTGTATGGAATAAGCTGCTAAAGGAGGTAGTTGAGTCTGGGACTAACCCTTTGTTTAAGAAACGGTTGGACAGTTACATGGCTAGGACAAGTTTGGAGGGACCAAGCGCAGGCAGGTGGGACTATTGTTGCTGGGACATGTTGGCCGGTGCAGGCAAGATGGGCCGAAGGGCCTGTTTCCACATTATGACTCTACATAGTTCCTTGAAAGTGGTGTCTCGTGTAGATAGGGTGGTCAAGAAGGGTTTTGGTACATTAGTCTACATCAGTCAGGGTATTGAGTGTGGAAGTTGAGAGGTTTTGTTACAGTTGTACAAGACGTTGGTGATGCTGCACTTGGAGAATTGTGTTCAGCTTTGAGTTGCAAATTCTGTTCTGATTCTATCCTATTTATCTCTTTTAAGGGAAAGCTGCCTAGATGAAACTTCTATTTGTAGAGTGTAGAAGATAGGGGGTTGATTTAGGTGGGGTGTTTAAGATGATTGACCAGATCAATAGAGAGAACCTTTCCTCAGTTGGGCAAGTCCAGAGCAAGAGGAAAATCTGAAAATTAACGTTAGAACATTCATTGATGATATTTGAAAGCACTGCCTCACAAACCCTGTAATCTATTCTCAAAAAGGCTGTTTAGACTAGATCTTTTTACATTCTCAAACCAATATTGATAGCCTTTTGTATGGTGAGAGTATTAATAGAATATTGACTGGCCTTGAGGGGGATACGACATATATTGCCTGAAGTAGATTCATATTGCCCGAGTCGAAGACGAGGGCAATATGGATCTAGTGAGGGCAATATATGTCGTATCTCCCGAAAGAGGACAGTCAATATTGTTATTATTACCCATTATCAGACATCTAGAGGAAAATCTGAACATCTCATATGATATGAATGTATCTATACATTTTGCAATATGCATTGCAACATTGTAAATAAGGGTACTAAAACCATTCCAACATTGTAAATAAGGGTACTAAAACAATGTAACATTTATGTTTCATTTATGTAATTTATGTAATTCATTTATGTGACAATGTGAAGGTCGAACTTTTAAATCGCGAACCTCTTCTCGCAAACGGCTGCCATTTTTTTTTTAAGATAAATTTTAAATTTCGCACACGCAGCGTCACGTTGCCGTCACGCAGCGTCACGTTGCCAAGTTCCTGGATGTGAGACCAGGGGAATATAAGACTATATTCCCCGCTGTTTAAACAGGTAAAGTCCATAGGCGTTCGCTAGAAAGGGGAATATAAGAAAATATTCACCTGTTAGCGCTGCTGGCAGTAAAAAGGAAGGGAATACAATTTCGTAAAAGCATACCTCAGATGGATGATATGGGTAATAATACAGAATATGCAATGAAGGTTGGCAAATACAACATAGAACAGTGCAGATCAGGAATAGGCTTTTCAACCCACAATGTCTGTGCAGAACATGATGCCAAGACCAACTCTTATCTGCCTGCACATAATCCATATCCCTCCATCCCCGGCACATCCATGTGCTTATCCCAAAGTCAGCAGGTTAAATGTGACCATTGTATCTGCCTCCACCACTATGCCCGGCAGTACTTTCCAGGCACTCGCTACTCTCTGTGTTTTAAAAAAAAAACCCGTACATCTTTAAACTTTGCCACTTTAAACCTTTGGAATTGAAAGTACACATCAGTCATGAGCTGAATGAATGATTAATATTGTTTTAATTCTTGTTTCTTGATCTGTGACTGCAAGGAACAAGAATAAATCAATATTTTTGATCAGTTTGCTTGCCGGACTGCCACTTATGTTATTAATAGTGATACAGCACAAATGAAAGGCACATTTACCTCATTGTGCTAATGCTGACTCTTTGATGAAGTTGTAACTCTCTCCAGGATAATTACATCCATGTAATTTAAGTAATAATAAATAATAACATTAAATATGTAAGTTTAAAACTTCACAATGCTATGCTTTAAATTTTGATTTAATATCTTATTTTTTTATTAAAGCTAAACGCTAGTTTGAAATCTGTGGAGGAAGAAAGAAATCAGATTCACGGCAAGTTGTCGGATGATATCAATGCAAAACAAGAACTGATGGGTAATTATAAAGAGACATCAGTTCTCATATATTTTGTGGAACCTAACGTAATGCCTCATGCCAATGTTTTTTTTTTCCCAACCTTACAACTTCTTGGAACTGATGAATGGTAGTTCATCACACATTGAATCATAGAATTATATAGCTCAGGCTCAGTTCATGCTCAGTCCAACACGTTTATGCCTAATAAGATGCCCAATCAAAGCTAGTCCCATTTACCTGCAATGGCCCATATTCCTCTTAAAACCTTTCCTGTCCTTCTTGCAGGCATTTTTGATGATTATTGTGCTGTATAATAGATTCTTGACTTAGAATAATTCATCTTTCTTGCATGCTGAGGTCTGACTGAACTGTTACCACGTTGTGTGATCGGAGTGAATTTTACAAGTTCTGAATGATCTACAAGGTCACAGGGTGAATGAACATGGATGATAAAGGACTTGCTTTCTGGATCAGAAAATCAAACTCTCTGAAACAACTATTTTTCTTCGCTATAGTCCAGAGTGCTTTTTAAGTGTTGATTTCCAGTTTGAAATCCAGTTTTAAGCTGTTTTGCAAAAGTAAAATTGCGTCCATGCTGGAAATCAGAAATGAAAACAGACTATGCTGGAAGACATTTGAGCAACATATGTGCCTTCTGTTGCATCTTAATTCTACTACTAATTAACCACATTTGGAGTATCCTGCACAGTTCTGGTTACCACAATACAGGAAGGATGCGATAACGCTGCAGTTTTATCTCTTCCTCAATTGTAGCCTCATCTGCTAAGTATTTTTGATCATTTTATTTTTTGCTAAAGGGAAGAAGCGGTTGATTTGTCTAGATAAAGGGAAGATGTAGTGTATTTGGCATTCAACAAGCATTTTAGAGCCAAATACATTTGCAGCACAGACAAGGTATTTTGGCTCATGATTGGGTCATTGAGCCATATAGCAGAGAAACGGCCCTTTGGCCCAACTCTCCGTGGCAACCAAGTTGCTTAAACACCCTCATCCCACTTGCCTGTGCCTGACCCTTAATCCCTCCAAACATTTACTATCCACATACCTGTCCAAGTATCATAATTGTACCCACCACTTCCTCTGGCAATTGGTTTCATATTTGCACCACTCTATGCGTGAAAAACGGACACTTTTATATCTTTCTCCTCTCATCTTAAACCCATGTCATTTATTTTAGACTCCCCTACCCTAGTAAAAAAAACAAAGCCTATTCACCGTCTCTTTGCCCCTCGTGATATTATAAATCTCAATAATAGACAATAGGTGCAGGAGCAGGCCATTTGGCCCTTCGAGCCAGCACCACCATTCAATGTGATCATGGCTGATCATCCCCAATCAGTACCCCGTTCCTGCCTTCTCCCTATATTCCCTGACTCCGCTATTTTTAAGAGCCCTATCTAGCCCTCTCTTGAAAGCATCCAGAGAACCTGCTTCCACCGCCCTCTGAGGCAGAGAATTCCACAGACTCACCACTCTCTGTGAAAAAAAATGTTTCCTCGTCTCTGTTCTAAATGGCTTACTCCTTATTCTTAAACTGTGGCCCCTGGCTCTGGACTCCCCCAACATCGGGAACATATTTCCTGCCTCTAGCGTGTCCAAGCCCTTCACAATCTTATGTGTTTCAATGAGATTCCCTCTCATCCTTCTAAACTCCAGAGTGTACAAGCCCAGCTGCTCCATTCTGTCAGCATATGACAGTCCCGCCATCCCGGAAATTTACCTTGTAAACCTACGCTGCACTCCCTCAATAGCAAGAATGTCCTTCCTCAACTTAGGGGACAAAAACTGCACACAATACTCCAGGTGTGGTCTCACTAGGGCTCTATACAACTGCAGAAGGACCTCTTTGCTCCTATATTCAATTCCTCTTGTTATAAAGGTCAACATGCAATTCGCTTTCTTCACTGCCTGCTGTACCAACTGGCTGGAGTTTTTACGGACATTTTCAACCGCTCACTTCTGAGGTCTGAGGTTCCCACCAGCTTCAAAAGGGCATCAATTATACCAGTGCCCAAGAAGAGCAAGGTGACGTGCCTCAATGACTATTGACCTGTGGCACTAACGCCTGTGGTGATGAAGTGCTTCGAGAGGTTGATCATGGCGCAAATCAACTCCTACCTCGACAAAAACCTGGACCCACTGCAGTTCGCTTACCACCACAACAGATCAACGGTGGATGCGATGTCGCTGGCTCTCCACTCCGCTCTGGACCACTTGGACAACAAAAGCTCATATGTCTGGCTGTTATTCATCGATTACAGCTCGGCATTTAATACTATCATCCCCTCCAAGCTGGTTACCAAACTCGCAGAACTGGGTCTATGCACATCCCTCTGCAATTGGATCCTCAACTTCCTCATTCACAGACCACAGTCTGTTCGTATTGGTGGAAATGTGTCAGACTCGATAACAATCAGCATGGGAGCACCTCAAGGCTGCGTGCTCAGCCCCTTGCTGTACTCCATACTCATGACTGCGTAGCCGGTCACAGTGCGAACTCCATCATCAAGTTCGCTGACGACACCACTGTTGTGGGACGTATCACTGATGGGGATGGAGTACATAAGAGAGATCGAGCAACTGTCCATATGGTGCCAGCACAATAACCTGGCCCTCAACACCAGCAAAACCAAGGAACTGATTGTGGACTTTGGAAGGAGTAGGATGGGGACCTACAGTCCCGTTTATATCAATGGTTGAAAGGGTCAAGAGCTTCAAATACCTGGGCATGCACATCTCTGAAGATCTTTCCTGGTCCGAGAACACTGATGCAATTATCAAGAAAGCTCATCAGCGCCTCTACTTCCTGAGAAGATTACGGAGAGTCGGTTTGTCAAGGAGGACTCTGTCTAACTTCTACAGGTGCACAGTAGAGAGCTTGTTGACCGGTTGCATCGTGGCTTGGTTTGGCAACCTGAGCGCCCTGGAGAGGAAAAGACTACAAAAAATAGTAAGCACTGCCCAGTCCATCATCAGCTCTGACCTTCCTTCCATCGAGGGGATTTACCGCAGTCGCTGCCTCAAAAAGGCTGGCAGTATCATCAAAGACCCACACCATCCTGGCCACACACTCATCTCCCTGCTACCTTCAGGTAGAAGGTACAGGAGCCTGAAGACTGCAACGACCAGGTTCAGGAATAGCTACTTCCCCGCAACCATTAGGCTATTAAACCTGGCTCGGACAAAACTCTGATCATTAAAAACCCATTATGTTATTTGCACTTTATATATGTGTGTATATATTTTGTAGTCCACCATAATCATCACATGTGTGTATATATTTATATATGGTGTATGGACACACTGATCTGTTTTGTAGTAAATGCCTTCTATATTCTGTGTGCTGAAGCAAAGCAAGAATTTCATTGTCCTATCAGGGACACATGACAATAAACTCACTTGAACTTGAACTACCTGCATGCTTACTTTCATAGACTGATGTACAAGGACCCTCAGTTGTACTTTCCCTTTTCCCAACTTGACGGCATTTAGATAGTAAGGTCATCAATAGCTACAAGGTCATCAATAAGGTTACATTTTAAATGACATTTGCGTGGATATATCAATATGAAGGATTTAGATGGCTATGGGCAACATGCAGGTAAATGGGACTAGCCCAGAGTTCCAACTTGGTCAGCATGGACAAGTTGGTCTGTAGGGGCTGTTTCTGTGCTCTATGACTATCCCTTTTTCTCTTATGCTCTGGAGGGGGAGGGGAGGGGGGAATCAAGGGAGAAATCCAGATTTATGTCTAAAATCTTCTGGTTCCAGTAACTTCCTTGTAAATTTTTGTTGTACCCTCTCCAAAGTAATAACATCCTTCTTATAGCAGGGCAACCAGAACTGAGCACAGTACTAAATGTTTAAGAAAGAACTGCGGATGCTGGAAAAATCGAAGGTAGACAAAGGTTGTGGAGTAATGCAGAGGGTTTGGCAGCACATCTGGAGAACATGGATAGGTGACATTTCGGGTTGTACCTGTCTTCACACTAATTATGGGAGAGGGGGTTGGGGGTTGTAAGGAGAGAGAAAGAAAGCTGGGAGAGGCGAGGCAGCACAACATGTGGCTGGTGGACACAGGCGAGGGGGTGGAGGATCAATCAGCAGATGCTTGGAGCAAAAGCCAGAGATTAAAGAAAAAGGTGTGAGGCAGACTGATTGAAGTTGCACATTGTGAAGGAAGGAATGTAGAAAGAGGGGGAGGAGGGAAAGTGGCAAGTCCCGGTGCGGCACAGGGGAGGTGGCAGGGAGAGAGGGGGAGGGCAGCAGTTGTTAGAGGTAACCTAAAATTGGAGAATTCAATGGTTTGCAAGATACCCAAGCAGAATAAGTATCCTAACCGATAAAGGCAGCATGCCAAACACCTTCTTCACAAATATGGGTCAATTGTGGGCAAGTAGGTCTAGCTTGAGGCATTTTAGTAAGCATGGGTGAATTAGATCCAAGGGCCAGTTTTCATGCTGTATGACTCTATACTATATAAGTATAGTATGACTATTACGCTATACTCTATATTATGAGGGGAACTTTCAGGAACAGTAATTTAATAGCTATATTTAAATCAACGTTTGGAAAAAAACTAACTCATGAAGTATAGAATCATAGAAAATGTATGATGCAGAAGGGGGTCCAGTTCCACAATACCATCTAACCTAATTCTCCCTTCCCGTAGTAACCCTGAACATCATAGCTCTTCAAGTGCACATTCATGTACAACAAAGGCTTAGCATCTGTTACCTTTCCAATTTATTTCATTTTGTTTCCCTAACTGACTGGTCCTTTGATATTCTCCTGTGTGCTAAAGCTTCATTTGTCACCTAGCATTTGTCATTGGGGAGGAAAAATTGGAAATTTAAGGAAACACTCATCACTCTGGTGGAGTCTGCAGAAAGTTCATTTTAAGTTACCAAAATAATGGGAGTGTGCTGGACAGGTGAAAGGGAATGTCTCTGGTAAAGTGTTGCCAGCATTGCCAGGTTGTTGGTGATGGAAGAGCCAGCCAGGAGTTGCAAATGGGAGCGGTCTCTTCGGACAGCTGAAAGTGGAATGGAATGCATATCAGGTGGTGGAATCTCATTGTAGGTGGCAGGAATTGCAAGGCATGGTCAGTTGCGACTGTATGACGTGTGATTAGGGAAGATGCCGGAATCTATTATTAAGAATGGGAAACAGCAGATTGAGAAAATCTTAAGGCAATCAAACAGACTTAAAGTTTACAGGGAAATTGCTTACTATTTTTTGAGGATGTAACCAACAAGGTCGATAAATGGTAATCAGTAGGTGTGTATTTAGATTCAAATAACTCATTTGATAAGATCTACGCAAACGGCAACTGCAGCAGAGCCTTTGGGGGTTCCGAAGAGTGTGCTGCAGCATGCAAAGCAATGCAGTTGAAGACGGGCAAGGCTCCTTATCTGAAATTGTTCAGTTCAGTTACAAAGAATACAACCCCAGATTATCCAATTTTACACCAGAGCAAAGGTTTTCAAGTCCTTGCAATTTCCTTGGGAATCCACAGTCAGTGATTATGTTGTCGTACAAAGGGTCCTGGAGGGTTGGACAGTTAGCAAGTAATTATTGAGATGGACATGTGGAATAAAAGTAGTAAGTTTTGTTGCAACTTTGCAGGCTGCACCTGGTGTGCGGCAAACAGTTTGGGCTCTGTGTTAAAGGAAATATATATTTGCATTGGAGACAGTGCAGAAAAAGCATACTTGGTTGACTCCAAGGATGAAGGTGTCGACATATGAACAGAAGCTGAGCAGTTGAGTTGAGAATAATAATCTTAATGAAACTATGTGGGGTGGATACTTAAGGGATGTTCCCCCATGGCCAGATGCCCAGAACAAAGGTATACGGTATAAGATCAGCCATGATCATGTTCAACAGGGCTCGAAATTAGCGGTTGCCCGGGTGCCAATGGCAACTTACATTCCCACCGGGCAACCTAAAAGCCATGCCATTTTGCCCGGCTTGGCAAGCAACCGGGACACCCGCCCACCATTCGTGTCCGGGTCCCAGCTCGGCGCTCTCGGCGCTAGCTCTCGGTTCTGTGCTCAGCGCTAGGCTCGCGGGTCTGCGCTCAGCTCTCGGGTCTCCGCTCGGCACGGCCGGCCGCCGAGCACATCATCGGCCGTGGTTGTGCACATGTGCGGCCCTGCACGTGCGCACTGCCATGGCAACTCGGCGTCGGCCACTTTCTCCCTCCCTTTGCATTGTGGGAGTTCTGGCCGCCATTGTTGTCCGGTCGCTGCCTCCCCGTGACCGCTGAAAACAACGCAGAATCACTACCTGGAGCTGGAGTAACTCCCTGGAGTAGCTCTTGCTTCTTGGTTTCCTGGTACTCCAAAAATATTCGAAATGGAATTTAAACTGGTGGACCCACCACCACCAAACTCCAAACTCTGGAAAAATAACAGCCAATTGCATTTTATCTGTTTATTTATTGTGTATATATATGGTCTATAGTATATAGATACACTGAACCTTTATCTCTTGTTCTGTATTATGTTTACATATTCTGTTGTGCTGCAGCAAGCAAGAATTTCATTGCCCTATCTGGGACACATGACAATAAAACTCTCTTGACTCTTTGACTTGGACTTAAGCAAAAAAGGGTTCTTGGGGGAAAAAAAAAGCTACCATAAATTTAGTTGCGTCTGGTTGGTACCTATGGTAGGGTGAAGACTATTCCATGCTTTAATTGTGCGGGGGAACTCCATGGAGCAGCCAGCATCTCTGGATAGAAAACATTGGGTGATGATTCTTTACATTTCCTCTGGTTTTAGTGTTTTTAGTTTAATTTAAAGATACAGCGTGGAAACAGGCCCTTCGGCCCACCGAGTCCACGCCGACCACCGATCACCCGTACTCTAGTTCTATCCCATCAGTGACGTGTAGAGTGTTTTGTTTTCTCATGGCCCAGTTAGAACAATGAAATCCTTACTTGCAGCAGCACAACAGAATATGTAAACCTAGTACTCTGTAAATAATGTTATAAACGAGAAAACAAAACTCCATACAGACAGCACCCATATTCAGGATCAATTCCGGGTCTCTGGCAATTTTAGGCAGCAAATTTATGGCCAATGTACTGCCCCAATAGCCTTGAACTGAATAGCCTTGTAGTTGTAAAGGGGGACATAGCGTCACTTAGAGATTTAGGACTGAAAATGGATAGTTTCTTTTTTTGAGTAACCAAAGTTATCAACTTATAATTTTTTGTGTGTCGGAAAATAAAATATAGTGGCACAGATGGTGGACTTGCTGCCTCACATGCCAGAGATCTGTGTTCGATCCTGTTCTTGGGCACTGTCTGTGTTGAATTTGCACATTCTCCCTGCAAGCATGCGGGTTTCCTCCCACATCCCAAAGACACATTGGCTTTGTAAGTTAACTTGTCTCTGCAAAATTACCCCTAATGTGCAGGGAGTGGGTGAGGAAAGTGGGATAACAGAACTTGTGTGAATGGGTAGACAAAAATGCTGGAGAAACTCAGCAGGTGAGGCAGCATCTATGGAGCGAAGGAAATAGGCAACGTTTCAGGTCGAGACCCTTCTTCACACTGATGTTGGGATGGGTGGGGGGCGGGAAAAAGAAAGGAAGAGGTGGAAGACAGTAAGCTGTGGGAGAGCTGGGAATGGGAGGGGAAGGAGGGAGAAATCAAGGACTACCTGAAATTGGAGAAGCCAATGTTCATACCGCTGGGGTGTAAACTACCCAAGCAAAATATGAGGTGCTGTTCCTCCAATTTGCGGTGGGCCTCACTCTGGCCATGGAGGAGGCCCAGGACAGAAAGGTCGGATTTGGAATGGGAGGGGGAGTTGAAGTGCTGAGCCATCGGGAGATCAGGTTGGTTATTGCGAACTGAGTGGAGGTGTTGTGCGAAGCGATCGCCAAGCCTGCACTTGGTCTCACCGAGGTTGATCATATGCTGAATAACCATATTTTTGTTTGGAAGTCGAAAGAGATAATAGAAATTGCATTCATTGCAACGTGTAAAAAGAGATGAGATACTGTATTGTAATTTTGCTGCATGTCATTGTGGTATATATCATGTCTTGATTGGTGAATATGTTTAGTTCGTGACTTTATTTGAAGCAGAAATAATATGTGAATGCTTCATTGACCATAATTCCGACTGGTAACTATGCACTTCGTCCGAGCACATTATCACACGTGTCATGCAAGCCGTCTTAAATGACCATCTAAACTGTAATTTGGCAACCTAAAAAGCTGCCGAGGTTGCCCGGCTGGCAACAGGGAAAAAAAGTTAAGCGAGAGCCCTGTTCAATGACAGTGCCAGCTAGAAGGGCCAAATGGCCTACTCCTGCACCTATTGTCTTTGTATAAGGGATTGCCTAATTAAGATGGAAATAAGGAGACATTTTCTTGGTAGATCTTAAATATTTGAACTTGGTTAACATAGAGGGCTGTGGAGGTATATGTGGAGCTGCCTTTAAATATCTTCTAGGCCGAGGCCAGCAATCATTTTAAACTACAACAGACACACAGGATGCGAGGAGAAGATTGGGAAATTGTGCTAAGGGCATGATTGGAAGAGTCATGACCTTAATTGAATGAAGAGGGCCCAATTGACAGCTCCTTTTCTTGTTTCTTATGTTCTCAAGAAAAATAATTTGTACTTTGCAATGAATTCATGAATGCCTTTTGTTTTCTTTTCATGTGGCAGCGCGCATTGAAAAACTTCAGTTGGATCATACCTCAATGCAATCTGTGAAATCTCAGTTTGAGACTGAACACAAAACCATTCAGCAGAAGTTGAAAATCATGACAGAATTGTATCATGAGAAGGAAATGGAGCTTCAAAGGTAACAAACTTGGACTGAGGCAGAATTTGAATGAAAATAAATCCTGCAGGAAATAAATGAAAATAACGTAATACATAACGTAATTCAGAGCTCGGCTTCACTGTGAGAGAGTTAGTTGAAAGTTGGTGCTTTCTAAATGATGGGCTCAGAGGGGCTGTGAGTAGGGAGAATATAAGGGAAGTATTGTCTTTAGAATTGCCTTATCTTCAACAGTTTCCTGTTGATGTGATAATGTAACATCCACGGAAAATATTAGAAATGGGAATAATCAGAGTTGATCCTCAACTATTTACATTAATCGTGTATTGAAAATAGCACAAATATACAGTTGTGATCATTGATTGGTTATTCATTTTACAAAATTAGAGTCAATTTTCAACCTGTAATCAACTAATTACAACTGCTGCAGCAGAAAATATTCAGGAGGGATTAAGTATTGTTGCACGTGAATTTTATATATGTTCAACACTCCCTCAACCCCCTGTGGCCATGCTGTATGACTAATTCTATTGACAAGATATGCCAATTAGTTGTGGAATTATTTTGTAATCTGAATGTGTTGTCTGCAGAAACCTAACTCTGGAAGAGCATCAGCGTTTGCAGAAAGAAGAGAAACTGTCTGAAGTTGATGGACGAATTCATCAAGCAACTGAAGAACTCACTATTTATAGGTAACTTTTGGATGCCAATTTCATAATTAAAATACAGTAAACCCTCATTTTAATGGACCATACGGGCGGGGGTGGGGGGGGGGGGGAGATCCATGTCCTTTATTGCAGATTGTCCGTTATAGCCGAATAAGGTATTATCATTGTATGTAGTTGAAACAAAGAACTGTAATACACTGGTTAATACACAAAAGGACACAAAGTGCTGGAGTAACTCAGCAGGTCAGGCACCACATCTGGAGAACATGGGTAGGTGATGTCAGGACCCTTCTCAGACTGATTAAGTTACTCCAGCACTTTGTGTCGTTTCACTTTAAAACTAGGCGCCGATGTCGCTGGTCTGCACCACCGAGCCGTTCACCAGTGGACGCGGCTATTGTTGTGGCTCATGCGGTAGCCTCTTGCCGTCAGGTCTGTCTACAGGCTGCTGCCAACGACAAGACGCGCTCGGTCACCGTGAGGCTCCCTTCCCTCTCACCTGCTACCACTTCCAAGGTGGAGTATGTTGATGTCTCTGGGGGGAGGAGGAGGTGGCAGTGGAGGGGAGTGAGAGGGGAGGGAACCCCACGGTGACCGAGCACGTCCTGTCAATGGCAGCGGCCTGAAGAATGCAATGTCCCCAGGGGCTACAACGTGGACTGCTATCGCAGCCGTGTCAACTGGATTGTGCGTTGTGTAAAGAAGGGCTTGCTGGTGGGGCCCCTCAGAAGCCTGTGCGCTAAGCCGTTGGGGAGGCAGTACATGTCAGGGATCTGTCCGCTATACTAACCAAAGTCTGCTACAGAGGTCCTTTAAAACAAGGATTGACAGTATACATTTTAAATTGAGATATCGGTTTTTGTTTTCTTTGCAGGCAACGTGCTAAAGATCTTGAAGAAGAATTAATGAAAACTATGCAGTCATATAAAAACCAAGTACGTAAATCAAAGTTGTTCCTCCGATTTTGTGGTCTGATGGATCCATGCTGTACCTCAAAATCTAAACTAAACTAAAGCCGATTAGCCATCCCAACATTGTTTTATGCAATTATCCTATAATTTATAATTTTTAATTGAATTAGAAACAGGTTCTTCGGCCTACTGAGTCTATGCCAACCACCGATTGCCTGTTCACCCAAGTTCTATGTTATCCCACATTTGCATCAACTCGCTACACACTAGGACCAATTTACAAAGGCCAACTCATCTACAAATCCACATTTATTTGGGATGTGTGAGGAAACCGGAGCACTCGGAGGAAATCCACACGGTCCCAGAGAACATGGAAACTCCACACAGGCAGCACCCGAGGTCAGGATTGAATCTGGGTCCCTGGCAGTGAGGCAGCAGCTCAACCAGCTGCGCCATTGTACCACCAAAAATAAAATTTAAACAAATTATAAGGAGGTTTAAATTTTGTGAATGTCAGTGGCCCTATTGCAGGTGAAAGCCATTGTGGAGGCAGAGTTGGCCACTTGCACTTGGAGACCCTGAATTAGCCTGGAAATCAGGTGGCTCCCCGCAGTAGAAAACCATGCCAGGACCGTGCTGGACAAAACAGCATAACCCAAGAGCAGGCACCCAGTAAATTCAGGTGGTTCACCACTCGTTGAAAGGTTGCTCCATTCTTTTTCCCTTTTTCCAAAATGCTTATGTTACCAGATTAGGTCCAGGCTAATTATTGGAAGATATCACTTTAAAAACCAGCATATCAACTGGGGAGAGTCAGTTCTGTCATGATTTAGTTAAATAATTCAATATAGTAGGAATAAGAAGTTGATATAAGGCCATTACTGGATTGTTGTACAAACTCCATTTAGTGCACTCAAGTATTGCACTTAAGAAAAAAACATTGACGTCCTGAACTGGTCCAGTATATGTAACTATAGACCCAGCAAAACATGATGAACTTATTGCCACCCAATAAAAAGATCGAACAATAAATATTGTCTACGATGCCCAGATTGTGTGAAAGAGGACATTTAAATCAAAATGTGAATGGTTAAATTAAAGTTTAGGAGGAGGGTAAGGTGATGTCCACAGTTACATTGTCTCGTGAAAATATGCACACATTTTAAATGAATTGTATTTTTTGTGTCTGCATTTATAGATCGCATCCCATGAGAAAAAAGCGCATGATAATTGGGTGAGTTTCAGACATGAAATGCATTGTTGATCATTTAAATTTCTATATCGATTTAAAGAATTTTATGCCATGCATGACTGGCTTAGTCATGATTTCCTATTTTGAACATTTATTTTATTTATTTATACATTATACTTATGGGCACCTTTCAAAGACTCTCAAGGACGCCTTACAAAATTTAATAAGCAGATTACAAAACATATAAGCAGAATAAAACAAAATACAAAACAAAAATAGTAGGGACAAGGCACAATTCAAAGAGAGAGCAGCGGCAGCTAAACGCGCCAGCGTTCACTCTCCCTTCCGGCAGCCATCTTGGAGACAAAACAATCAAAACATCAAAACAGCTTTTAACATTGAACATCCACCACAGTGACTCCTACACACTCCTCACTGTGGTGGAAGGCGAAATATCGTTCAAGTCCTTCCCCTTGCTCTTCCGCGGTCGTGGGCCTCGAGCCCCCGTTGACGGGATGGTCTTGGCTTCCGGAGCCGGTGTTCGGGCGCTCCACTCCCACATCGGGGGGTTGTCAGCTCACCTACGGCGGGTGAACGAACCTCGCATCGGGGCAGGTCGAGCCTTCCACGGCATTGGAGCTCCCGACTAGCCTCGCCCCGAGACTGTGAACCCTTGCTGATAAAGTCCGCAGTGGTCATGGTGGGAGCGATCCCAGGCAAGGGATCCGCTCCGATGTTAAGTCCACGCCCCGCGGTGCGGCTCGCGACAGTCCGAGGAGGCTTCCAGCTCCATCGATGGTAGGCCACAGAGCCCAGAGAATGCGATTCGGAAAATGATCACATCTCCGGGAAGCTAAGGACTTGATAAAAAAAGTTTCCCCCGATCCCCTCTCCCTCACATAAACACACCAAAGAACATTAAAACAAACTTCTAACAACTTCTAACAAACTAAAAATAGCAAAAAGAATAGAAAAGACAAACAGACTGCCGGTTGGGCTGCCACCTCCCCCGTGGCCACGCCCCCCAAATTGAATACTTCAACTGTTACTCCCAGCACAACCTAGTCAGTGGCTTACCAGGAATGTTTCAGAAGGCATGCATCTGTGCAAGTGTATGATTATGCGCACAAAAGCTTAAGTTTATCAAACTATTCATTGTCAATAGATTCAAATTAAGAAAATAGTCAACCCCTGGTACAAGTGTAGAGCACTCGGTGTCTTGAACGCTGAAAAAAACTGGCATAACATAATGAAAGTGAGAAATCATTGCTCACTGTGAAAACAGAATCAGGCAAAAAAACAACAACCACTGAACATCTTGCTAAACTAATTCTGGGAATGTACCATCATTGAATTGCAGCATCAGTCGTCAGAGGTTTATCATTGTAACTTATGTGCAAAATATTTTCAATTGCAGCTCTCGGCTCGTGAAGCTGAACGGGAAATTGGCAATATTAAAAGAGAGAATATTCACTTTCGACAAAAGTAAGTTTCCAGCTAATTCCAAGTGAGGTCCTTATTTCTTTTGAATTCAGTAACAACCTTTTGAATATTGAAGTGTAAAAGAAAATCCCTAAGTGTTTTGACATTCCAGCATATTAATCAATAGATATATTCAGGTTAAAAAAAAGACACAAAGTGCTGGCGTAACTCAGCAGGTCAGGTAGCATCTCTGGATCAGTGACATTTTGCTTTGGGATCCTTCTACAGCAACACTGAGTTACACAACACTTTGTCTTTTTTTGTAAACCAGGATCTGCAGTTCCTTGGTTCTACAATATGTTAAGGTATGCTGTTTTACAAAAGTTGATGGAAGAGTTGATAAGTACTTAGTCCAACTGCCAGCATTTGATCCATATCCCTCCAAACCTCTCATGTACCTGTCTAACTGCTTCTTAAATGTTGGGATAGTCCCAGCCTCAACTACCTCATCTGGCAGCTTGTTCCATACATCCACCAATCTTTGTGGGAATAAGTTACCCCTAAGATTCCTATTAAAACATTTCTCCTTCACAAACCTATGTCCTCTGGGCAAGAGACTCTGTGAATCTACCAAGAAACTCTGTGCATCTAGCAAGAGACTGTGCATCTATAGAATCATAGAACATTTAAGATGGGGAGGGAGGAGGTGGGAGATGAGGAGGGTTAATGTATCCAGTTCCAAAATGCTACCCGAACCTAATTTTCTCTTCCCATGGTAGCACTGTAGATTATAGCTCTTCAAGTGCACATCCATGTACAACAAAGGTTTCTGCTTTCTGTTGATGTTCCAAACCCTAGACGGTTGATAAAACATTTCTTAACCTCCACTCAAATCTGGGTAACAATTTCTTTAGATCTGTGTCCTCGTGTGTTTTGTCCTCGCTGCTAAGGGAACATGGTCTTTTTTGGTTTTCTTGACCCCTCAAAATGTTACATACCTTAATTAAATCTGGCCTCTCCTTCGTGGGATACAAAACACTGCAGTCTAAGACTGGCAAGGCTACTTATCTGAAATTGTTTAGTTCAGTTACAAAGAATACAAATCCAGCCTATCCATTCGTCCATCAGAGCTAAAGGTTTTCAAGGCCTTGCAACTTCTTTGTAAAAATGCATATCAGTTAAAAACCAGGCAACATTTATCTGAAGAAGGGTCTCGACCCGAAACGTCGCCTATCTCCTTCGCTCCTTAGATGCTGCTGCACCCGCTGAGTTTTTCCAGCCTTTTGTGTATCCCCAACATTTATCAAAAACAATTTCATCAATATACCACCCTCTTCTGTTGTTATTTTGTGACCAGTCAACATATGATAAAATAAACTAATAATTACATGTATAAAATCAAATTAAAATTCTAAAAACTAGAACATCAGTTTTTTAACTTTTTAGAATTGCCGATACGCTGTAACGGCAAATACCATTAGCAAAAAAGCATAACGTGATTAAAATATTTGAACTCCCTGGGTTCTCGGTATTTGGATTTTTTCTTCCAGATATTTGGTAGGATGAAGGAAAATGCATTCATTTTTTTCCATTAAATTAATTTCACCAGTCCTATTACTAACCTGTAAATATGTTAATACTTTGTAAAGTAAATTAAAGTTAAACTTTTGAGGAAAAAGCATCACTGCATTTGGCCAAAAAATCTTCTTAATACACTAAATATTGAAGAATCGTGCTTCTTTTCTAGCCCTTTTCAGTTTTGTTGCACTTGGTGCATTCTTGATATATTTCCTGCCTGTGAAAACATTGTATTTTTATTGCGAATCAGCAGCTGATGGAAATCTTTGAATAAGATGCTGCCAAATAAACCTTTGCTGCACAAAATATGTCTGCCAAATTGCTGGAATAGGATTGCAAGGCTGATTCTGTTTAAACAGAACTTCGTGATTTGAAGTTCCTTTCAACAATTGAGGAAAGCACGTTAAAAGCTTGGTAGATAGCAATCCAACATTTATATTTATACACAGAAACATGCCATTAGGCCCAGTTGGTCAGTGCTTCACACAAGGTTCCCTCTTTCTCCGTATTAATCAGCATACGCATACCCCTCTTTTCCATGTACTTAGTTTTCTTTCAAAAACATTTACATTGTTCGCTTCCATTACATTGCACTTTGTAATCATTCCTTGAGAAAAATGTTTTAATTTTTTAATTGAATTTATTAGTAACATAAATAAAAGAATTTCTAGTGAATAAATATTAACAGTTATGGACCATTCCAAAAGTTTAAAAAAATCTTGTCTATACTATCAAGGTTTGTCATCTTAAAAACCTCTAATCATGTATTGGGGAAAAGAACTGCACCCTGTCTTTTCTGATCATTATAACCGCTTACTACTGATACTTGTAAATAGTTTTTACTATTGAAACTATTTACATATTGCACCCACCTGACAATTCAAGCATATAAAACCAAGTACAGGTCCACCACCGATTATCCAGCAACTTGTGATCACTTGCCTCCTTTAATGTATGCAAATTCATGAGAGCACACTTGAATTCACCTCCCCCCTCCCCTCCCTTGTAAATCAGGGAGGGATTAGGTTTCCAGCAGAATAGGATCATTTTGGGTGACAGAGTATGCATTACCTTTACAGGATAACTGAAGCTGAATTCAAGATCGATATTGCTTTGAAGGATCCTCTTGTAATTGACGTATCTGGAAGGCCTGGGTTAAGTGCTTCAACATTTGTCCCACCATACAGAGGTACTACAGTCCTTTTTGGTCCTTTCTGGTTTTCCAGTGTAACACAATAAATGTCCATGCATCGAAGAGCATTAGCATGTGGTTTGGTAGGTACAGTTCCCATAGTTGTGTATTATTGAAACTTCAATTATTTAAGAATGACCCGAGCAGTTCTTTGCATTGATTAGTACATGATTGTTTTGAAAGGTTGTTTTTTGTTTTTTTTTTCCAAAAATGAGAGCTGTTTTGTGATTTATTTATTTTTGCTTCATAATTGCAGGAGGAAGTTCACCATATGGCCCTTCTCCAGTGGGTCGACTGGGTGCTGATCCCATGGGTTTTCTGTCACCTCCATTATTAGATGGACCATTAAGGTTTTCGCCTTTGTTTCCTGGGAAACCAGACTCTAAAAGTAAAGTATTTAGCATCATAGTCTGTGGGAAATGTATTACAGTCTAGCAAAGCCACAGTCAGAGTAGCATGGAGTCATATGGCAGGGATACAGAATCTTCGGCCCAACTTGCCAGTGCCAAAGAAGGTGCCTCGTCTACACGAGTCCTATTTGCCCATGTTTGACCCATATCCATATAACCTTTTCCTGTCCATGTACCTATCCAAATATCTTTTAAATATTGTTATACTACCTGCCTCAACTGCCAGAGGAGTTTGTTCCATATAACCACCACACGTATCTGAAATGCATCATTTAAATCACAAGATTTTTAAAAACCCTTGCCAGGTGTGAATTTTTCGTTAGGATAAAATATTTGCTAAGCTGGCGTTTCAAGCCATTTGCATCCCAGTCATTCCTCCTCCTCCCCGCTCCCATTGGGCAGAAAATAGAGAAGCTTGAAAGTGTGCACCACAAACAGCTTCTTCCCCTCAATTAACAGATTTTTGAACGGCCCTTCCACGAGCTCGGGTACTGTCTACCTCTACCCCATTACAGACATTAAACTTTGTCTCTGGAACTGTTACACTACAATACTGAGAACTATATTCTGCATATTTCTTCCCCTTTGCTCTATCCATTGTACTTGAGTTTGAGTTGATTGTATTTATGTACAGTATTAGCTGATCTGATTGGATAGCATGTGCAAGAAAGGCTTTCAGTACACGTGACAATAATAAATCTAAACCTTGGTGTATCATGTGTCCACAGCAAGAGGTCCATCAGTTCAGCTGGATCACACCACGAATGAATCTACAGATTCAGTTTCTGACCGATTGTCTGATCAGCATGGTCCACAGTCAGATAGTGGTTCACTGTCTCCTGTATGGGAAAGAGATCGGAAGCTGTTCAGAACGCCGCCAGGTATGAAAGGAACCTTATAAAATATTCCACTATACAACTTACCGATTGAGTTATGTGAATGAGTTTACTTGAATAAATAATTGTAAACTTGTACAATTGTAAACTTATAATTTTAAATATTAAATACTGATAGTCTTGCGAATAATTTAAGTAAATTAAGATTTTAAGGAAACATTTGATGATGTACGTTGTATGCTTTTCAGAATGCTGTTATGTGCTCTAAATATACAATAGAGTAGCCTATAATATCGTATAATGAGACCCAGTTGGGAATTAATACTCCAGATGTGCTCTCATCAAGGCTGTATCAAATTGTAGTCAGGCTTTCTTGTTCCTGTACTTTTCCCCTGAGATGATAATCATTATCTAACCAGCCATCAATTATCCAATGTTAAAACATTGAATTCTCTCAATCACTGTTCATAACTGTAATGAGTCGAGTCAAACACATATCAAAATACGTGGCCTTCTAACCCGTCCAGCACATGTATGAATCTGCCTCACCTCCTTTCACCGGAGAAGATATCGGGGAGGGAATGGGGGATGTGACCGGGGACCCGACGGGGCGGGGAGGTGGTGAGATAGGCGAGCTAGTCGCCGAACGCCACGGGGAGGCCTCAGTGGAAACGTGCACTGAGAGTGGAGCAGCAGGACCGGCAGTGGGAGGATATACAAAACGCGAGACATCTGGATATGTAGTCTGGAAGGATATATTGATGGTTGCGTCTGTAAATGGCTCCGTCCGCTTCAACCAGATAAGAGCGCGGATCTTTGGCAGGGCTATAGATGTGACCCAGACGGCCATAGCCCTTGTTGGTCTGGAGGCAGAACACCTGTCCATTGGCGAGAGGTTTAAGTGGCTTACTGGATTTGTCAAAAAAAAGTTTCTGTGTATCGCGTTTCAATTGTAGTTGTTTCTGGACCACAGGCGGAGAACAAACTTGCGGCTGCAAAAGCTGTTGGGACACAGGAAGGGGAGCACGGGTTTGGCAAGACATCAGTTGTTGTGCTGGGGAACCCAGTATGGGTTCCCCAGCACAATGTTCTTTCTTCTTCTTCTTCTTCTTTCGTGTGGCGTGCACAGCCTAAAGTTGTTGGACAACTTGTTCTATTTGATCTTCCGTTTGTGCACGTCGAGTTGATTGCATTAGTCGAAACAGGGCGGACCACGTGAAGGTTGCAATCTTCCACCCCTCAATGTTCCTAAAGTTGAGCAGGTCTAGGTATACGTCCGATTTTGCAAGGTATGATCGCTCCATTTGTTGTTTTGCGCTTCGGACAGCGCGTTTGCCGAGTCCGTTGGACTGCGGAAACTCAGGGCTGCTGGTAATTTGTCGGAAGTCCCATTGTTTTGCAAAGTTTTTGAAAGACTGGCTGATGAACTGTCTGCCGTTGTCGGGCAGAAGACGTGCAGGGGATCCGTGCACGGAGAAGTGACGTTGCAACTTCTCGATAACCACTTCAGATGTAATGGTTTGGAGTAGATAGATGTTGATCCAGCCCGAATAAGAGTCAACAAGAACCAGATAATGATTCCCATGCCATTCGAATATATCAGTGGCTAACGTAAACCATGGAAGAGGAGGAACCGGGCAGTAAAGGCTGCTTCTGCTGATGTGGCGTCAGGCTTTTGCAGACGTCGCAAACTTAGGTTTTGTCGCTTATGTACTTGGTCATACCAGGCCAGTAAAACATGCTTTGTGCCCGTTGTAGGTTTGCCTCCACGCCGGGGTGGCCCCATGTGGACGGCATCTACGTACAGGACAGCTGGAACAACTACCTTGTGGCCCTTAACTATAATCCCGTCCTGTATCACCAGTTCGTCGCGAACCAGGAAGTTTGGGCGGATTGCGAGCGGGGTGTTGTGTTGTTTATCCAGTCAGCCACGCCGGATGACTGCAGACAGCAATTGTAAAGTCTCGTCAGCAGCCGTGTGTTCTGCTAGGTTGCTCGAGCAATCAGTAGGAACATACAAAACCTTCATTGCTGAGAACTGGTCCTGTTCAGAGAGTTGTTGTTCGTTGGTTTTGCGTGGGGCTCTTGATAGCGTGTCAGCTATGTGCATGTCCTTGCCTTTCTTGTAGACAATGTTGAAATCAAACCGCTGCAGCTGCATCATCATTCATCATAGGCGGGCTGGGGCAGCGTGGATGGGTTTATTCAAAATAGTGACCAGCAGCTGGTGGCCAGTTTCTATAGTCGCAGACTTCCCAAAAACAAAGTCCTTGAATTTTGTGCAGGCGAAAACCACTGCGAGCAGTTCTTTTTCGATCTGGGAGTAACGTTGTTCAGTGTCAGTTAGTGTGCGAGAGGCATAAGAAACAGGCTTGCAGACGCCATCGGTAGTGGTCTGCAGGCAAGCAGCGCCAAGTCCGTGCTGGAACGCATCGCAGGTGAACATTACTGGAAACTCCAAAACAAAGCAGGCGAGAGTAGGTGCGCTAGCCAGCTGCAATTTGAGAGTGTCAAAAGCTCTTTGGTGCTGCGGGGTACTAGGACCACACCGCGTCTTTGTGTGTCAGTTCCCGCGGGGGGGGGGCAGATATGTAGCTGAGGTTGGGAATATATTTCCCCAAGTAGTTGACCAGTCCAAGGAATCTTTGTAGGCTCACAATGTCAGTAGGAACCGGCATTTTGTTGATAGCTGCAGTTTTTAATGGGTCTGGTCTGAGACCATCACTTGTAAAAACATGTCCGACGTAGGTAACATCTGGGACTCGAAACTTGCACTTCAGGGGATTGAGTTTGAGCTGAATGTCTTTGGCACGGCTAGTACTTTCTTCAGATTGGCATCATGTTCAGCCAGGTCGCATCCGTAGACGACAATGTCATCAACAATGATGTTGCATGGATACGCACAAACAATTGTTCCATCGTATGCTGGAAAACTTCGCTGGTGGAGTTGATGCCACGATGAACAAATCAGAAATTTGTATCAGCCGAAGGGGGTGCCGAACGTAGTAAGATTGGACGAGCCTGGGTCCAGTGGAATCTGCCAAAACGAGCTTTTGGCATCGAGAACGGAAAACACTGATGCATTGCCTATTTGAGCAGCAACTTCCTCTACTGTTCGCATAGGGTAGTGCTGGCATCTGAAAGCAGTGTTAAGATCTCTGGGGTTTATGCAGATACGGATCTCCTTGTTTTTTTTCTTTCCGACCACCATGGTGGGTCTGTAACTTCAGCAATTACACCCTTGGAGACCATCCGCTTGAGTTCATTGTGTACTCAGTGACGTATGGCATGCGGAATACTATGTGGTGCTTGGACCACAGGAGTGACGTTGGGATGAACAACAATGTGGTATTTGAGGGGCAACTTGCCAAGCTCGTCGTTAAACAGTTCTTTGTATTGAGAGAGTACTTGCTGAGTGGGTCCGTCAGTGAGAAAGAGTTGATGGACATAGCGACCAAAGTATACCAGGTCTAGATCATGGCATGCATTGATACCGAGCATAGTCTCTGAATCCCCCTTGAAGATATAAAATAACGTATGGGGCTGCTTGTCTATGGTGCACTTTAAATTAGTTTGTCGAAGTTGGTGTTGAACATCTCCCCTATAGGCCCGAAGCGTGGCCGAGACCGTTTCAATATGTTCAGCATTATAAATTTTTTTAAACTCTGATAACGAGATGACGTTGCATTTCGTGCCCGTAACAACCTTAACGATCAAAGGTCTGTTATTCACAAACATGGTCTCAGGGTCATGTTGCTCGTTAGATGAAGGGAGGAGAGAGTGGATGGCAGAGCTGGTATCTGTACTTTCAGATAGCTGAACGGGGGATGGCAAGCCAGGCTCTTGGAATTCGTTAGCATCAAGCTCATGTTGTAACAGGGTACACAAAAAGCTGGAGAAACTCAGCGGGTGCAGCAGCATCTAAGGAGCGAAGGAGATAGGCGACGTTTCGGGTCGAGACCCTTCTTCAGACTGGTCAGGAATCAGGGAAACGAGAGATATAGACGGTGATGTGGAGAGATAAAGAACAATGAATGAAAGATATGCAAAAAAGTATCGATGATAGAGGGAACAAGCCATTGTAAGCTGTTTATAATGTGAAAATGAGAAGCTAGTGCGACTAGGGTGGGGTAAAGAGATAAGAGAGAGGGAATGCCAGGGCCCGAGGGAGAGGTGGGAAGGGGAGGAGACAGCAAGGGTTAACAGAATTGAGAAAATACGCTGTAACAGGTGCAGGTTTGGCCTTGGAGCTGGTTGAGTCACATGGGAATGGCAGCATCTAGCAAAGTGGTTTAATTTCTTGCAGAAGTTACAGGTTTTACCACAAGCAATACAGAACTGTTGACTGTAGCATGAAAATAGTTGCAATTTTGACAATGAACAGCAGATTCTCTCTGCTGCCAGGCAGGAGAGGGCTGGGAACGGCTGTTACGAGAGAGGGTGTCTGTAAGATTGACACTATATTGTGAGCGACGACCAGAAATGACACTAGGTTGCGCTGCATTGAAGGCACCTCTGCCTACAGTCTGTCTGCTTTTTTCCCCTCTTTTTTTAATTTTAGTTTGTCTAAACAATTTTGTTTTGGGGATACTTTCGTTTTTCTATGTAGGGGAGGGGGTAGGGTAAGGGGGAAACTGCTTCCCAGTCGCTTCCTGGCGAGGATGCGACTATTTCTCCAAGTCGTGTCCTCGCCCCCTCCCCCTTCGCGGCCTACCACTGGATCGGAGCGGCCTTTCCAACCGGAGACCGGGGACCGGATCAGAACTTCAGCAGCGATGGCTCGGCACTGGATTCACCGCGGAGCGGGCGATACCTACCTGGATCGCCGTTTGAAGCTCCGGAGCGTTGGGCCCGCATCGCGGGGCTGTGACTTTGGTGCCTTCCCTTCTTCTTCGTCTTCTTCTTCGTCTTCTTCTTCAGCCTAAAGTTGTAGGACAACTTGTTCTATTTGATTTTATTTGATTGTGCATGCCAGGTTGATTGCATTCGTTGAAACAGGGCGGACCATGTAAAGGTTGCAATCTCCCACCCCGGTGCCTTCGCTCACAGTGGGAAACTATTGATTCTGCTGTGTGGGGATGTTTTATGTTGGACTCTATCGTGTATTGTGTTCTTTATTTTATTGTATGGCTGTTTGGTGATCACATTTCACTGTGCCAACTGGCACATGTGACAAATAAATGTATCTTGTATCAGAGGGCACAGACTTGGCGTGAGAAGATGTTATCTCCGCAATCCGACAGGCATGCTCTGATTGATTTAGGGTTTAGTCAGTGTTACGAAGCAGTTCATCCCTTAACTTGCTATCAAGCATACCTCCAACAATCTTGTCACGGATGAGTTCATCGCATAGATCACGAAACCGGCAGCGTGCAGCCATGTGTTCCAATCGCTGATATAACGTTCGATCGGTTCATCTATCTGTTGCATACGAGCATAAAACTTGGTTCGTTCAATAAAGTAGTTCGATGTCAGAGTCAAAGATCAGAGGACTAGGACAGTGAGACGAGTTTGCTATGATAGAGATTACTGGCACATAAACTAATTAAAAAAACAAAACCCGATAAACGTGAACAGAGTAGGTAAGATTCACTCTCTGACACAATGTAATGAGTCAAGTCAAACACATATGAGGGACGTGGCTGAGGGACTGGTGCAGTGGGCAGGGATTCAAGTTTCTTGACACTGGGACCTCTTTTGGGGAAGGCATGATCTGTACACAAAGGACGGGTTACACTTGAACCCGAGGGGGACCAATATCCTGGCAGGGAGATTTGCAAAGGCTACTGGGGAGACTTTAAACTAGAAAGGCTGGGGGGAGGGACTCGGGTAGAGGGGGCTAGGGGTCAGGGTGTGGGGCAAGAGGCAGAGAAGGGAAGCACTCAGACCCAAAATGTAGGCGAGAAAGATGAAAAAGATAATAGACAGAGAATAGGGGATGGTGGGTTTCTAAAATATGTATATTTTAATGCTAGGAGCATTGTAAGTAAGGTGGATGAACTTAGAGCCTGGATTGACACCTGGAAATATGATGTTGTGGCAATCAGTGAAACATGGTTGCAGGAGGGCTGTGATTAGAAACTAAATATTCCAGGATTTTGTTGCTTCAGATGTGATAGAATTGGAGGGACCAGAGGGGGAGGTGTTGCATTGCTTGTCAGAGAAGATATTACAGCAGTGCTTTGGCAGGATAGATTATAGGGTTCGTCTAGGGAGGCTATTTGGGTGGAACTGAGAAGTGGGAACGGTGTAGCAACACTTTTAGGGGTGTACTATAGACCGCCAAATGGGGAGCGAGAATTGGAAGAGCAAATATGTAAGGAGATAGCAGATATTAGTAGTAAGCACAAGGTAGTGATTGTGGGAGATTTCAATTTTCCAAAAATAGACTGGGAAACACATTCTGTAAATGGGCTGGATGGTTTGGAGTTTGTAAAATGTGTGCAGGATAGTTTTTTGCAGCAGTACATAGAGGTATCGACCAGAGAAGGGGCAGTGCTGGACCTCCTGTTAGGAAATGAGGCAGGTCAGGTGACGGAGATATGCATTGGTGAGCACTTCGGGACCAGTGATCACAATACCATTAGTTTCAATATAATTATGGGGAGTCAGAACTGGACCTAGGGTGGAGATATTTGATTGGAGAAAGGCTAACTTTGAGGGAATGCGTAAGGATTTAAAAGGAGTGAATTGGGACACTTTGTTTCATGGGAAGGATGTAGAAGAGAAATGGAGGATATTTAAAGGGGGAATTGTAAGAGTACAGAATCTTTATGTCCCTGTTAGGTTGATAGGAAATAGTAAAAATTGGAAAGAGCCATGGTTTTCAAGGGAAATTGGACACTTGTTTCGAAAAAAGAGAGATATCTACAATATTTTATAGGAGGCATAGAGTAAATGAGGTGCTAGAGGAGTATAAAGAATGTAAAAAGAAAGAAATTAGGAAGGCTAAAAGAAGATATGAGGTTGCTTTGGCAAGAAAGGTGAAAGTAAATCCAAAGGGTTTCTACAGCTATATTAATAGCAAAAGGATAACAAGGGATAAAATTGGACCATTAGAGAACCAGAATGGACAGCTATCTGCAGAGCCAAAAGAGATGGGGGAGATATTGAACAATTTCTTTTCTTCGGTATTCAGCAAGGAGAAGGATATTGAACTCTGTGAGGTAAGGGAAAAAAGTAGCTATGGAAACTATGAGATTCAAAGAGGAGGAAGTACTGACACTGTTGAAAAATATAAAAGTGGATAAGTCTCCAGGTCCTGACAGGATATTCCCTAGGACATTGAGGGAAGTTAGTGTAGAAATAGCAGGAGCTATGACAGAAATATTTCAAATGTCATTAGAAACGGGAATAGTGCCGGAGGATTGGCGTACTGCGCATGTTGTTCCATTGTTTAAAAAGGGATCAAATAATAAAACTAGCAATTATAGACCTATTAGTTTGACGTCAGTGGTGGGCAAATTAATGGAAAGGATACTTAGAGATAATATATATAAGCATCTGGATAAACAGGGTCTGATCATGAACAGTCAACATAGATTTGTGCCTGGAAGGTCATGTTTGACAAACCTTCTTGAATTTTTTGAAGCGGTTACTAGGGAAATTGATGAGGGTAAAGCAGTGGATGTTGTTTATATGGATTTCAGTACGGCCTTTGACAAGGTTCAATGTTCTTTGACATGGAAGGTTGGTTAAGAAGGTTCAATCTTTGGGTGTTAATGGCGGAGTAGCAAGATGGATTCAACAGTGGCTGAATGGGAGATGTCAGAGAGTAATGGTGGATGGCTGTTTGTCAGATTGGAAGCCGGTGACCAGTGGGGTGCCTCAGGGATCTGTGTTGGGTCCACTGTTGTTTGTCGTGTACATCAATGATCTTGATGATGGGGTGGAAAATTGGATAAGTAAGTATGCAGATGATACTAAGATAGGTGGTGTTGTGGATAATGAAGTAGATTTTCAAAGTCTACAGAGAGATTTGGGCCATTTGGAAAAGTGGGCTGAAAGATGGCAGATGGAGTTTATTGCTGATAAGTGTGAAGTGCTACATCTTGGCAGGACAAATCAAAATTGAATGTACATGGTAAACGGTAGGGAATTGAGGAATGCTGTGGAATAGAGGGATCTAGGAATAACTGTGCATAGTTCCCTGAAGGTGGAATCGCATGTAGATAGGGTGGTAAAGAAAGCCTTTGGTGTGCTGGCCTTTATAAATCAGAGCATTGAATATAGGAGTAGGGAAGTAATGTTAAAATTGTACAAGGCATTGGTAAGACCAATTCTGGAGTATGGTGTACAATTTTGGTCCAAAATTGTACACCATACTCCTTTACTCAGAGGGTGGTGGCTGTGTGGAATGAGCTTCCAGCAGAAGTGGTGGAGGCAGGATCGATTTTAACATTTAAAAGTAAAGTGGATGGGTATATGGACGTGAAGGGAATGGAGGGGTATGGTCTGAGTGCAGGTAGATGGGACTAGGGGAAAACAAATGGTCGGCACGGACTGGAAGGGCCGAGAGGGCCTGTTTCCGTCCTGTAATTGTTATATGGTTGTTATATGGTTATATCAAAATACAACACATGTTTATTAAATCTACTTACAGCATCGATCTGCAGGACTTTACAGTTCCTAGCAGCTACTCATACTGAATGGCATAAGCAAGCTCTTGTTAATATAAAACGCATATTATGCGGAGCCACTACTAACAAGCACTACAATTGGCTAGTAGGAAATAACCAATCTACAATAACTTCAGAGCTTACATTTTTATTTTCGCACTAATGATTGTTTATAAATTGACAATACTGTGGTACTCGTGAATTATATGTATATGTGGTGTTTATAACCTCAAACATTGCTGAAGGGAAATACAAAAAATATAATAAAGCTATAACTTAATTTTAAATTATGACAGATTTATAATTTATTTTCACCTCTCCCCAGCTTTGATTTGTGCAGATGGACGCCCCAAACAGGAAAACAGCATGCAATCTTCAAATTCTGCTTCAGAGAGTCAAGCCCGAGACCAAGTAAGTGTACTCGGTCTGTCATAACTAGAGCCAGGATGTTTAGGCACTAAAAAACTCTGAAATAGGCAGGCAAAAAGCACAATAAAATTTAAAAAATGCACGAAAAAGGCATTTATTGACAAAAAAAGGCATAGAAAAGGTATTTCCATCACCAAAATATGGCAAAAAATTATAATATAGTTATACTACATTAAATGACCAAAGTTGCCTGGTTGCACATAATTACTAGCATTTTTTTCAAATTATCTGGTATTAAACTATGCCGTCCGTCAGACAGAATATGCTTCAGTTGTGAAACACTTATTTTTACCCCAGCTGAGGTGACTGGTGCATACCAGAAACAAGCTACAGACTCTATATTCATGTCGATATCTTACTACCTGCATTATAACTACCTTTGAGAACTTTAGCTATGTTTTGTATTTCTTCCAGATATTTGTTAGCTAAAATCACTCTCTCACATTTTCCTTGTATATCTTTACCTACATCACCAGGAACTTTACGAATATCGTCATTTACTTTGTTGAAAATCTGCAAGTTATTCACTAATGTTTCGCTACGTTTCTCAAGGGAAGTGAAACATAGAAACATAGACATAGAAATTAGGTGCAGGAGTAGGCCATTCAGCCCTTCGAGCCTGCACAGCCATTCAATATGATCATGGCTGATCATCCAACTCAGTATCCCGTACCTGTCTTTTCTCCATACCCTCTGATCCCCTTAGCCACAAGGGCCACATCCAACTCACTCTTAAATATAGCCAATGAACTGGCCTCAACTACCCTCTGTGGCAGAGAGTTCCAGAGACTCACCACTCTCTGTGTGAAAAAAGTCTTTCTCATCTCGGTCTTAAAGGATTTCCCCCTTATCCTTAAGCTGTGACCCCTTGTCCTGGACTTCCCCAACATCGGGAACAATCTTCCTGCATCTAGCCTGTCCAACCCCTTAAGAATTTTGTAAGTTTCTATAAGATCCCCTCTCAATCTCCTAAATTCCAGAGAGTATAAACCGAGTCTATCCAGTCTTTCTTCATAAGACAGTCCTGACATCCCAGGAATCAGTCTGGTGAACCTTCTCTGCACTCCCTCTATGGCAATAATGTCCTTCCTCAGATTTGGAGACCAAAACTGTACGCAATACTCCAGGTGTGGTCTCACCAAGACCCTGTACAACTGAAGTAGAACCTCCCTGCTCCTGTACTCAAATCCTTTTGCTATGAAAGCTAACATACCATTCGCTTTTTTCACTGCCTGCTGCACCTGCATGCCTACTTTCAATGACTGGTGTACCATGACACCCAGGTCTCGCTGCATCTCCCCTTTTCCTAATCGGCCACCATTTAAATAATAGTCTGCTTTCCTGTTTTTGCCACCAAAGTGGATAACCTCACATTTATCCACATTATACTGCATCTGCCAAACATTTGCCCACTCACCCAGCCTATCCAAGTCACCTTGCAGTCTCCTAGCATCCTCCTCACAGCTAACACTGCCCCCCAGCTTAGTGTCATCCGCAAACTTGGAGATATTGCCTTCAATTCCCTCATCCAGATCATTAATATATATTGTAAATAGCTGGGGTCCCAGCACTGAGCCCTGCGGTACCCCACTAGTCACTGCCTGCCATTGTGAAAAGGACCCGTTTACTCCTACTCTTTGCTGGGAACTTTGTGGGAACTTTGCAAAATTGGAAGCAACAAGCACAAGATTGTGGTGGAGGAACTTATACAAAATCTGCAGCACAGTAGTGCACAGCAGAGAGCCATGTACCCCACCTACTCAAAACGGGCTGAGGAGGTAGCAGAATCTCTGGTGCCATTTCCTTGAACAACTGCACACGTGACGGTGCTTTGAGGAAGATTTTCTTGACATTGGAAACTAGGCGATCGACATTTGGAAACAAGCTACGTATGTGCTTGGCAATTCTATGAAGTCCTTGAGCTAAGCATGTCAAATGCGACATTTTGGGAAATAAAACTTTAAGAGCACGAGCAGCTTTTTTCATGTACGGAGCTTCATCAGTCACAAACAGAAGAGCATTCTTGTGTTTTATACATTCTGGCCGAAGTACAGCAAGTGGAGATGTAAACAACTGAGCAATAGTTGAGCTGTTTGACTTCTCCAATACATCCGATGTCAACAAATACTCCTTTGATGGTTGACCTGCCTCCGGTCTACCGATGACCACATTGGCAGCATAACTCCCCACAGCATCGGTTGGCTCATCTATTGGGATCCATATTTTGTTGCATGCAACTTCATCTCTAATTTTCTGCACAACAATGTTGACGTTGCTGTCAATATAATTTTTCCATAATGATGATTCGCTTGGTATATGTTTCTTTGTGTATTTCTCTAAAAATCCTGTGAGATTTGTTTTCCAATTTCCATAGTCGAATTCCAGCATCAATAAATGCCTTGCACAGATCACTCAAAAACTCAGATTTGCGACTGGAGCCAGCAGTATATGTAGTGAGGAGACAAGCTTGGGTATTTCGCTTGAGTAGTCTACACCCCAGCGGTAAAAACATTTACTTCTCTATTTTCAGATAACCCTTGTCTTCTCACTTCTCCCCCTCCCCAGCTCTCCTAGTCCTACTGTCTCCGCCTCTTCCTTTCCTTTTCCTGCCCCCCCCCCCCCCCACATCAGTCTGAAGAAGGTTCTCGACCTGAAACGTCGCCTATTCCTTCACTCCATAGATGCTGCCTCACCCGCTGAGTTTCTTCAGCATTTTATTGTCCATCTTCGATTTTTCCAGCATCTGCAGTTCTTTCTTAAATAGATCTTAGAGAGGACTGAACCAGCGGGCAGCGGCACGAACGAATGAACATCCAACGGTGGCGCTCCCGGTTTCGCCCGGAGGTGGAAATTTTCTTGTAAGTTATACTATGTTAATACGTTAATAATAACATTAATATTAACTTGTTAACATAGAAAACGTCATTGTAATCACGGTACAACTAGAGAAAATAGCATGACCTTTTAGCAAAAAGGCAAAAAAAGGCAGATTTAGGCACTCAATCGTGAAAAAGGCATTATCCTGATCAAAAAAAGGTATGAAAAGGCACATGTGATTTATGGCAAAATCCTGGCTCTAGTCAAAACTAATCTCTTACCTTGTTTCTATGTAACTTCTTGCCTTTAAATACTGTGAAAGCAATAATTCCATTTGCAAAAATACAGGATCCCAATGAGCTTCTGAGTAACTGCAATTTTTTGTTTTTATTTGATTGCATGATTTATTATTGGAGAATAAACAAAATGTACCGTCTTTCCTGCAGGACGCAGTAAATGCATTGCTAAACCCATCTCTTCTGGTGGAAGCTGAACTTGGAATTAGACCTGGTTTTACACCTGCCTATCTGAACCAAGTTCCCTCTTTACATGTTGATCTAAGAGGTCATGTTCCACTAAGGGGACTTCCACCACCTCCACGTGGGGGAATCTATGGTCCTTTAGAGCGTTTCCCATTACGAGCATTTGGTTTGCCACCTCATCCGTCCCTGGAAAGTAAGTATATGCATCAATTTGTCCAATTGACTGAAACTTGCTGGAGTTTAGAAGGATGAGGGGGATCTCATTGAAACCTACTGGATAATGTAAGGCCTAGATTGAGTGGACGTGGAAAGGATGTTTCCAGTAATAGAGGGTCTAGAACCAGAGTGCACAGCATTAGAATAAAAGGATGTATATTCAGAATGGAGATGAGGAGGAATTTATTTGGGCAGATAGTGGAATTCATTGCCACAGACTGCTGTGGAGGCCAAAGCATTGGGTATTTTTAAAGCAGAGATTGATAGATTCTTGATTAGTAAGGGCGTCAAAGGCTACTGTGAGTAGGCAGGAGAATGGGGTGGAATCGGAAAGATAGATCAGATATGATTGAATGGCAGACCTGATTCGGTGGGCTTAATGGTCTAATTCTGCTCCTCTGTCTTATGACAATGCATAATGAAATTGTGTACTTGCACCAGATTTTGTATGTGTAGTGTAGAAAAGCAAAAGAAATTGAATTAATCCTTGGATGCAAGCAACCAGCTTGTGTTGTTCTATGTTCTATGATGTGCTAATCTTAGTTTCACTTGAAAAATGAAATGAAATGTGTTACTTGTCATGGAAATTCATAGTTTCAGGAGGTAAATGCACCATCTGTTCATGGGTAATATAGGCTGGGCTCTGCCAGTGATACCCATATTCTAAAATGTGCTGAAATGTTTAAATAAATAACATTTTAATTAGGTGATTAATGCCTTTTTTTTAAAAAGCCAAATTATGCTGAAATAATACAAGAGAATCTGTTGGCCACTGAATTGATTTCAGTTCTAGACATCCCGTTGTAAGAAATATACACCAGAAAGCGGCAAAGGATTCATAGTCATAGAGTTGAACAACATGAAAACTGGCTCTTTGGCCCATCTTCTGCATGGCAACCAAGTTAGCATACAGGTTTTGTCCCACTTGCTTGCATTTTGTCCATGGCCCTTGAAACCTTTCCTAGCCATATATCTGTCCAAATGTTTTTTATGTCAAAGATTTAATATAATGACCAGTAACAGGGAGTTTCAGTTTCATGAAAATGCTTAAACCTTATCTCCTACTAAACCATATCTACTCACTAAATCATATTGAATCCTGTATAATTCTCATTTTTGGTTCCAAATCTTTTTTTTAACCTTTTATCATAGCCTTCCATGCAATGACATCCCCAAACCCTTTTGCAAGTTTGACAGAACGACACAAAGTGCTGGAATAACTCAGTGGGTCAGGCAGCATCCGTGGAGAACGTGGATATGTGACATTTTGAGCTAGGAACCTTGTTCAGACTGATTGTTGTGTGGGGAGAAAGTTGGAAAAAAGGTGGCTGTGGGTCAAAGCCTGGTAAGTGATAGGTGGATCTAGGTGAGGGTAGGTTTGATTACAGATGGGTCGAAAAACTATCAAGCATGAGATTTCTCTGCGGACCCGCGGATTTTGAAATTTGTTAAAAAAAAATCTAAATCTCTTTCCGCGAGACAGTGGGGGTGGGACTGATGATCCAGGGCGCCGATTGGATGAGAGGGACGCCAGTCAGCAGGCACTGGGGGGCGAGACATGATGATTCAGGACTATGATTGGAGGAGGGAGGCGTCTGGAGGAGGGACAAGGCGAGGCCTGGTGGAGTGATGCGCCGGGGCCAGGAGCACAGTTAGCACAGGTAGCGGCGGTCCCAGGGGAGGGCAGCGGGAGAGTGGGCACTGGGCTGGGAAAAGCCGGGGTGCGGCTGCAGGGCCGGGGCCTTGTCGGTGTCAATAAGCGTTTTAAAGTAAGTAGAGGGAGTGCGTGTGAACCCTGGTGAACGTGTGGTGGGGGGGGGGAGTCTCTGAGTGTGTAAAGGTGAGGGGAACGCCCGTGTGAGCAGTGAGGGATTCCCTGTAAGTGTGAGCAGTGAGGGGTTCCCTGTGAGTGAGCAAAGGTGGAGGGGTTCCTGGGAGTGTGAGCAGTGAGGGGTTCCCTGTGAGTGTGAGTAGGGAAGACCCTGCGAGAAATTAATGGTAAACAGGCAAGAAAACAGAGCATTTCAAGGTACAATTATTTTTTTTAATTCTGCGTCCTTTGGAATCCCAATCTCTCTTCCTCTTTTTTCCTGTCTCGTGCCTGAGTATATAAATGAAAATGGGACAAAGGGGTGTCAGATAAGGAGAAAAAATATGAAGCCAGTGGAAGGGATATGGGTGGAATGCAATGGGAGGGAAAGGGGAGGGAGGGACAAGTTTCTGGGAGAAATGGATGCGCACCCGCGTGGAGCACAGGGAAGAAGGGGGGGGGGGGGGGGGGTGGAGGTGGTACTAAATTCAGATAATTTAATGGTTTGTAACCTACCCAAAGGAAAATGAGATGATGTTCCTCCAGTTTATGTGTGGTCTCACTCTGGCATTGGAGGTGGCCCAGGACAGAAAGATCAGAATGGGAAGCGGGGTTACTCCAGCAAACTCTATGAATCCTTGCCAGTTTCTGGTGTACTACCAATGGGGTGTCTAGAAATGAAATCAATTCAGTGGCCTTGACTGTCTTGTATTACTTCAGCATAACCTGGCCTTTATATTGAAAGGCATTCATCACCTAATTAAAACGTTTGTTTTTTGTAAACCAACATCTACAGTTCCTTGTCTCCGTTTTGCCAGTTTGAGTTTGTTGTCATCCATTACTTTTCCCTACTCTTGGCAATTCTTTCGTCGCTAACTTGCCTTTAAACCTCTTGCATTGATTGACCCCTCCTTTGACTTCCTCAAACCATTTTTTTGATAACCAAATTTATCTACAAGACACTCTCCACTGCCCAGAAGAGTGCTGGTTCAAAGCACTCATTCCCCGAGATGCCAGTTTAATCACAGGAGGCCATTTAGGTAAACATTTTACAACCCATCCTTCCCCAGCTATTGTTGCATCTGTGTCCATGATTTATATATATATACACTTTTTTTTGCAATCTGGGCATTGCAAGCAAGGCAATTATTTACTATCCATCTCTAACTGGCCTTGAAAAGGGATGGAGAATCCCTGCCATAATACAGCAAATTTTCTGAAGACATTCCCACTGTGATGTTGGGAAAGGAGGACCTGGAATTTATACCCAGTGATGACACAATATATTTTCAAAGTGATATAGTGTGCGACTTGGAGTACTTGCTGTTCATATGTCCTTTTTTGGTGGTACTAAACCCAAGGTTACAAAATAGAGTTCAACTTTCAAAGTCTGGGTCGTTATTGTCACTTCCTAGTGGTTGCAAACTGTGTAAGTAGCATTATAATCCAAATGGGTTGATGTATTTTGAGTTTCACCAACATTGATGGGCAAGTAGGTACCTTTGTGTTAATTTAAAATGTTATAACTAAACTACTTAGGAATTTTATCAACAAACATTAAAAAAGCTTTTAAGTATCTGAGAATAAAAACATTTAAGCTTTTATAGTAGTAAAGTTAGAGGTAGTGTTTTACCAATTGCCAAAGCTTTCATACAGTGCCCTCCATAATGTTTGGGACAAAGACCCATCATTTATTTATTTGCCTCTGTACTCCACAATTTGAGATTTGTAATAGAAAAAATCACATGTGGTTAAAGTGTACATTGTAGAAACATAGAAAATAGGTGCAGGAGGCCATTCGGTCCTTCGAACCAGCACCGCCATTCATTGTGATCATGGCTGATCGTCCGCTATCAATAACCCGTGCCTGCCTTCTCCCCATATCCCTTGACTCCACTAGCCCCTAGAGCTCTATCCAACTCTCTCTTAAATCCATCCAGTGATTTGGCCTCCACTGCCTTCTGTGGCAGGGAATTCCATAAATTCACAACTCTCTGGGTAAAAACGTTTTTTTCTCACCTCAGTCTTAAATGACCTCCCCTTTATTCTAAGACTGTGGCCCCTGATTCTGGACTCACCCAACATTGGGAACATATTTCCTGCATCTAGCTTGTAATGCAGGAAATATTATAATTTTATGTTTCTATAAAATCCCCCCATCCTTCTAAACTCCAGTGAATACAAGCCTAGTCTTTTCAATCTTTCCTCACATGACAGTCCCGCCATCCCAGGGATCAATCTCGTGAACCTACGCTGCACTGCCTCATTCATAAGGATGTCCTTCCTCAAATTAGGAGACCAAAACTGTACACAATACTCCAGATGTGGTCTCACCAGAGCCCTATATAACTGCAGAAGAACCTCTTTACTCCTATACTGAAATCCTCTTGTTATGAAGGCCATCATTCCATTAGCTTTCTTCACTGCCTGCTGTACCTGCACGCCAACGTTCAGTGACCGGTGTACAAGGACACCCAGGTCTCGCTGTACCCCCCCCCTTACCTAACCTAACCCCAATAATCTGCCCCCTTGTTTTTGCTGCCAAAGTGGATAACCTCACATTTATCTATAATATGCTGCATCTGCCATGCATCTGCCCACTCACTCAACCTATCCAGGTCACCCTGCAACCTCCTAACATCCTCTTCACAGTTCACACTGCCACCCAGCTTTGTTTCATCCGCAAACTTGCTAGTGTTGTTCCTAATTCCCTCTTCCAAATCATTAATATATATGGTAAACAGTTGCAGCCCCAACACCGAGCCTTGCGGCACTCCACTCGCCACTGCCTGCCATTCTGAAAAGGACCCGTTCACCCCTACTCTTTGCTTCCGGTCTGCCAACCAATTTTCTATCCATGTCAACACCCTACCCCCAATACCATGTGCTCTAATTTTTGTCACGTGGTTTAGTGCTCTAAAATTGTCAGATTTTAATAAAGACCATTTTTATACATTTTGGTTTCACCATGTAGAAATTACAGCAATGTTTATACATAGTCCCCCCATTTCAGGGCACCATGATGTTTGGGACACAGAAATGTCATGTGAATAAAAGTAGTCATGTTTAGTATTTTGTTGCATATCCTTTGCATGCAATGACTGCTTGAAGTCTGTGATTCATGGACAACATCAGTTGCTGGGTGTCCTCTCTGGTGATGCTCTGCCAGGCCTATTATTGAAGCCATCTTTAGCTTATGCTTGTTTTAGGGCCTAGTCCCCTTCAGTTTTCTCTTCAGCATATAAAAGGTATGCTCAATTGGGTTCAGGTCGGGTGATTGACGGCCACTCAAAAATTGATCATTGTTTAGCTTTGAAAAACTCCTTTGTTGCTTTAAGCAGTATGTTTGCGATCATTTGTCTCTGTAGAATGAACCGCCGGCCAATGAGCTTTGAGGCATTTGTTTGAACTTGAGCAGATAGGATGTCTATATTCAGAATTCATTATGCTACTATCAGCAGTTGTATCATCAATGAAGATAATTGAGCCAGTACCTTCAGCAGCCATACATACCCAGGCCATAACACCACCACCGTGTTTCACAGATGAGGTGGTATGATTTGGATCTTGGGCAGTTCCTTCTCTCCTCCATACGTTGCTCTTGCCATCATTCTGATATAAGTTAATTTTCGTCTCATCTATCCACAAGTCCTTTTTCCAGAACTGTGGTTGCCCTTTTAAGTACTTCTTGGCAAACTGTAACCTGGCCATCCTATTTTTTGCAGCTTGCAGTGTAGCCTCTGTATTTCTGTTCATGAAGTCTTCTTTGGACAGTGGTCATTGACATATCCACACCTGACTCCTGAAGAGTGTTTCTGATCTGTCGGACGGGTATTTGCGGATTGTTCTTTATTATAGAGGGAATTCTTCTGTCGTCAGCTGTGGAGGCCTTCTTTGGCCTGCCAGTCCTTTTGGGATTAGTAAGATCACCAGTGCTCTTTCTTCTTAATGATGTTCCAAACAGTTGATTTTGGTAAGCCTAAGGGTTGGCTGATGTCTCTAACAGTTTGATTCTTGTTTATTGGTCTCATAATGGCTTCTTTGACTTTCATTGGCACAACGTTGGTCCTCATGTTGATAAACAGCAATAAATGTTTTTGAAAGTGATGGAAAGACTAGGTGCTGAGAGCTCTCTTATACCAGCATGAAGGAGGCAATTAAAGACACTTGAGCAATTACAGACACCTGTGAAGCCATGTATCCCGAACTTTATGGTGCCCTGAAATTTTGGGGGGGGGGGGTTCACATCTGTGAATGTGCACTTTAACCACGTGTGATTTTTTTTGTTTTGTTTTTTCTATTACAAATCTCAAATTGTGGAGTACAGAGGCAAATCAATAAATGCTGGGTCTTTGTCCCAAACATTATGGAGGGCACTCTAGATGTTTCCAGAGATGAGCCATATTTTCAATATAGGAGGTTCTGCTACAGTTTGTTCCTTGTTGCTGGAATCTGATCACAACAAACTAGTAAGATCGGCCTTCTAAGATGTTCAACTGCTAAGTGGGTTTGGAGGCACTGGGTCAGTGAGATGACCTATTGTCTGGGTGTTGCTATGACTCTGTTATAGCTAGGATTTCCAAAAACTTTTGTTTATTTCAGTTCGACCAGGACTATATTTCCCACCACCTCGTCCCGTGTTTCTGCCACATCGACCATTTTCCGACATTGCAGGTGGCCTCCTTCCTACACGACTTCCTCTGCCCAATTTACCATCTACTGAGCGCCCATCTTCACAAGATAATGAATGACTCCCCACTTGTTGAAGTGCAGGTTACACTATTTTTTTTTATTGGTGTTTGTTAAAATTGGTGAAACATTTAATATTGATGGTACGCTTTAAATAAAGACACGTTTTGATAATGCTGTTTGATTAGAATTGTACAGCAGATTCTGGCTATGCACTATTTTAGTTAAATTTGTAAATGTTTAATTCTTTAAATGGCAAAACAATATTTGAACTGCAAAATTTTAATTATCATTCATGTGCATGTCCAAGGTGGAGCTAATATTAGTTCCACTGATGTAAATGCAGATTTATTGTCCTAAGATAAAAGGAATGTTTGAAGAACATTTAGAATGTAAAAATGTTTATTGTAACATACTGAAAAAAAACAAGTTTGATTTAAACAAAATGAACTTTAGATGTGTAATTCTCTTCATACAATTTTACATACATAGCAATGAAGATAAACTTATGGGATTTTACAACTTGTTTTTCGCATCCATTTAAAAAATATCCCTATCCACTTAGTTCATAGGTGTCAAATTTGTCATGTCTTTCTTAACCTAAAACTCATCTCTTAAACGAAAGATACAGCAACAATTTTCAGGTGAAATCAGCCCGAGGACATGTTTTGTAACTGTTGCAAAACTAAGAGACAAGAAACTCTTGGGTCTGCTTTAAGATGTCACTTTTGTTAGGAAAAGTATTTAATATTTTCTATACTGAGATTGTGAAAACAATGGAATATTGCTTGTTTTTATTGTCATGCCACCATTTTATATCTAGAAAAACCTAAAAGCATGCAAGTTCTGATTTGCATTGACTAAAATGTTTAATGTTGTGATTTAGTTATGATATTGGCCAATGGTTCAAATAATAAATGAGCTTGTGGTAAAGAGAGGCAAAGCTGCAGGATTCACAATCTTAATATGGATGTGCTAAAATATTAGTCCCAGAGACCTCAACATAAGATCTTGCATTTAAATCACATTGAACACAATTTGAAGGAAGCAATGAAAAGAAACAATGGACAGGACAAACAGTTTGAAATCCCCAACACCAGCAGCCCAAGTGACATGATCACCTGAACAAACCTTGCCAATGCCAGCCTGGAAATTCTCTTGTACTATCAATCTAAGGAATGCAAACCATGTTGAATCAACACTGAAGAACATTTTAGAATCGGACACCCCTTGTTAAATACTATGGGAATCAAGAGTAATTTCAGGTGACCTGTAATAGAAAAATGTCATCCTTACCACATCAGTTTGAAAATTTGGTCATGCAATGAATACATTTGCAACTTAGTCTAGCAAACGTTAATTGCAAGGATAAATAAAATAGTTGGTTGCTTCTATGCAGCCACTGAGGTTACCAGAGATATTTCAATTCTGCCACAATTTAACTGGCACTAGTGATTATAATTGTTTTCTGGGCATAGACCAAGCAAGTATCAAACTACAATAATGGAACTAATATCCTAAATTTCTCACTCACCACAAATCACTAATTTCAATTACTATTCCTTTCCATCTAACAGACAGGTGTTAAGCTACTGCTTAACCATGTTCTCACCATAAAAAATTTAATGACTGCCATCAAACAGCTTTTCTTGCCCAATCAGAACATTTTACTATAAATCACAGAGCAAGCAATTTACAAAAAAAAAGGGAAAAACTCCAAACAATAACTTGGGCTAAGTCCTGTTAATTATGTTCAAATCGTTTTAAACTGTGGCGGTAGTCGGGTAAAAAAAATATTGTAATGTGTTGTGGAATTGCCCTGGTAATTAAACTTCATAGGATCACTGTAATTTCAAATGCTACATTCAAGAAGCATGGTAGGAACAAAAAAAAATCTAGTTTGAAACCACACCTCACTGCGAATACTAACAGTATTCAAAGTGTACGTAAAATAGTTTAGACGTTTAAACCAATTAATGTAGTTTACTGTCAGTACATGCAACTTTTTGCAAAGTTTACACATGATAAAGCTTAAAACATCATTGTAAATTCCCAAAACTTTAGTACTAAACATTACGTAAATAAGACATTTGAATGCTTTATTGATAGATTAAAACAATCAGCAGTCAACACAAACTTTAAACATTAATTTAACATTCAACTGCTTTCCTCACATTTTCTGTCAGTATTTCATATGATCTCATTCAATGATAAAATCGCACCACATCTGGCATTTTCATACATTGCACCAGTGGATCCACTCTACAGATGTACATATAAAATCCGCATGGTAAGTGCATTAATCACTGGTGATACGCAACATAATGCAAACCTGTCAAAACGCATCATCTTTGACACAAGATGGTAAAACCATTTGAAACAATCACCACTCACACTTTCTTCATAAATAGAATCTTGACATATGTTGCATACAGTAAATTTGTTTTACAAGCTTATACAAAGCAGCCAGGTCACAGCACTGCTGGGCAGCATGATGGCCACACTGAGTAATACTGGCTGTCCTTTACATTAAATGCACAACATTCGTACCACTTAAAACTGGGGTCAGGTGCTAGTCTCACAGAGACCACGACTGTACCCGCGGTTGCCCTGAACATTGCGGCTTTTAAAGCCTCTTGCTTTAACAAGATTTTAAAAGCTATCCTAGTGGAATGTTCTCAAAAAATCATAGCAGCAGCTCCTAGCTTTGTTAGAACTGATTTTTTTGTATTCACTATTCACAGTGAACCAGGTGCACGTTCATTAAAGAGCTGTAACGTTGTTGACTGAGCCACAGCACAGCTGTGTACCGCAGGTCGAAAATTCGACCTTTTAATCTCGTAGGTTCTGGCTGACCAGCCATTGGCCTGCCCCTGCCAGCATGTGGGCACTTCTTCATTCTGTTTTCTTTGGCAGTTGACACAGGCGCTGACAGAGAAAATCCAGTGACTCTTGCCACATCTACTTCTAAACCAATACCAACTACATTTACAGATTAAGCAGGATAAACAAGTGTATATATATTTAGAACTAATACTAATTAACAGCACAGGTAAATGTTAACTTATTTCTAAGAAATGCAGACATTTTGAAATGCTAAATGCCTTCACTGAAACGCTGCATCTCTTTGTAAAAATAACGAGTAGTCTCACTGAAAACATAAAGGGTTTCATTTTTCATCACCGGATGCCACCGTTTTCCCAGACCTATGGATACTTCTTCAATGAGATTATGCAGAGGATCTCCATCCAGGTCAGCCATTGCGTCTTCATCAAAATTAATGCTCTCCTCAGTGACCTCCAGAACTTGCAGCTCAGGTCCACGAAGCCGAGCTATAGCGATAAGATTATGGGCCCAAACTGCATAGCCTAGATTGAAAATTGAAAGTTCAAAAGGTTATGGGATCAAGCATATAAAACAAAAACTTTAAATCCCTAACAAACCATCCCAGAATGACAAAACAAAATGCTGGAGGAACTCAGCGGGTCAGACGGCATCTGTGGAAGGAAATGAATGGTGTAACGTTCCAGGTCAAGAACCTAAAGAAAGGTCCAGACCCAAAACCCTTGAGCTGCAGCATGATGATGCTGCAGCTCAAGATTCCAGAATGACACATTTTCAAATTGAAAATCTTTGTAAGAATAAAGCATCCCAATATTTGTGAAACCACAATTTTCAGAATAATAAAACTCGATTGAAAAGCTATGTAATCCAAACATAATGCTATTAAATGGAAAGTTTGACCAATACCAAAGAATCATGAATGGCCACAAAGCTATGCCACTAAAACAATTCACAATGCAGAATCATGAAAATCACAATGTTACTCTGTAAAAATTGCTACTGGCTCAGTTTTTAAACAGTGGATGATTTTACCCTCTACAGAAATGTCATCTATATTACTAAAAGCCTGATCTTAACAACTTCCTGTTGTTCTGTATATTGATTTTAGAAAAAACATTGCCACTTACGGCTGTGATTTTTGGCCATCCAAAGTGCTAAAGCAAGCTGCGTTACCTAATTAGAGCCGCCTAGCCTCATTAGAACCTCCTAGCATAATTAGAACTGCCTAGCCTATATAATTAAAAGTATAATCTTGACCACTTCCTGTTTGCGCTTCATATTGATTTTAGAAAAAATGCTACCACGTACGGCCGTGATTTGTTCGCCATCTTAATCAGAGTCCCCCTCCGCTCATCAGGTGCCGAGGATTTTTCCCATCGGTGAAAAATAAGAGTAAATAGTGTTTAAAAAATGTTGAGATTCTCTCTCTTGAAGGCCAGGCCCCTTCCAGAGGGACAATAAAACCCGGAAGTGTGGAGGTGCATCAGTTCTCTGCAAAATGGGGGAGCGAGAGGTCGCAATTCTCAGTCTGAGCTGTGAATAACACTGAACATATGTCTACTAAACTGTGAGATGTTTTACTGACCTGTCAGTGCCCTTAACGTGGTTTGAAAATGCAAACGTGTGTTTTGGTTTGAAAGTGCTAAAGCTGCATTGCCTTTGGTTTTGAAAGTGCTAAAGCAAGCTGCCTTGTCTTTGGTTTTGAAAGTGCTAAAGCAACTTGCCTTTGGTTTCGAAAGTGCTAAAGCAAGCTGCCTTGCCTAATTAAAGCTGCCTTGCCTTTTATATAATTAAAAGTCTAATCTTGACCACTTCCGGTTAGCGCCTTATATTGATTTTAGTAAAAACGCTACCACGTACGGCTGTGATTTTTGGCCACCTTACTCAGTCCCCCTCCGCTCATCAGATGCCGAGGATTTTTCCCATCGATGAACAATAAGACTTATTAGTGTTTTAAAAAATGTTGAGATTCTCTCTCCTGTCAATCACACCCCTTCTGGTGGGAGGGGGGGGTGGGATTATAAAACCCGGAAGTGTGGGCGTGGCTCAGTCTCTGCAAGATGGAGGAGGGAGAGGTCACAACTCAGTCTTTCGTGGCCTTGCACCCTGCTTGAAATGGAATTTCAAGGAATAGTTGCGAATCAACTGCGAGCCCACCAGCCGTGAGTGAGTGTGCTGCCAGCACAACAGGCTTGAGTGACTGAGCCGCCGGCCCAAGAGTCCATTCGGCCCACAATGTCCATACTCGCTCTCGGGAAACCAGTCCCTTCAGCGCACAACACCCATACTAGAGCTCCAGAACCCCCCCCCCCACTGGCCACCAATGTTGGAATTGGTGGAGTGGTGGAATATTGCGTTGGGGGACCAGCCCTCCCGTGTGATGCTGGGACCCAACTGGTCCCACTTTGTCTAGTAAATTTAATATAGTTAAATAATTTCAAAATGAATTCAATTGCTAGAAAATTAATTTCTCCATTTCGATGACAAGTTCTCTAGAAAATTTGATAATTTAACTTGTCAAAGATTCAATCGCTCTTCAATCTGTTCACAATAAGAGTTATTGTTATTCTGTAATAATTTTGGCATTTCATGATCCAACAAATGCACAAAAGTTAACACGTCTACAATCATGATGAGAAATACACATTTGAGTCAAAAGTAACTATACAAGGTCAATATTAATGCAAATATTCAGATACATTTACTACTTACCATGGATTGAGAGGTGAGAAAGCTTTGTACATCTCCATGCTAAAAGCACCAAAGGGTCTTCATTTCGGTTGTCGCTGAGATCAGGGAAGCCATTAATTCTTTGCTCTACATCCTTTATTAGGAGGAAGTGGGTAAGGGACTTGTCATACTGCCTGGATATGATATCTACCAGAGCACCTGAAACACCATTAGTGGAGCTGTCAAAGTGAATTCTTCCTAAAGGTATGCTTGGCTTCAGAATTCTTAGCAAAATGTCATTCCTGACATTAAAGGCCATGATGTAAACACGAAGATTTGCACGGTGCCTGGTGAGCACCTTCCAATCTGCATCCTGTGGCATGTTATCTAAAACGTGTGTGTTGGACATTGAGAGGTGATGTATTACAAGCGACAACCTATGCAAAGGCACGTGGTTGCTGTTGGCGAGTACTCGTGACACCTCAGCAGTAAAATCACAGAAATCCAATGCAAGTGATCGCAGATTTAGAAAGCGCTCCAGCTCAACTGCCTCAATAACTGGGGTTTTATTAATAAAATGGGTATCCAGGAGACTCAGATGTTCAATGCAGTTGGCACTGGACTGAGGCAAGGCTGCTAGTGTTGTGGGAGTTACTACCTCCAGCATAAAACCTAGCGAGAGCCATTTCAGATGTTTGGAATTTCCCAATACCTCTTCAATCAATTGCTGGATTCTGTAATAAACAAAAAGTATTACATTTGCTATATTTCTAAACAGCAGTTCATCAGATTCGCAAGTCCAAATGCCTAAAAATCTTTCAACAGTTCCCAAAGAGACTGTCGGGAATAGAATTCACATTGAGTCAGGAATACATATTGAATCAAAACTGCAAGAATAGAACAAGATAAATCTATGCCGCCATCATTCAGTTTTAATTATTAAAATCCAGTTACTTAACAGACACTCTTTTATTCCCTCTGCCCCTCCTTGTTTCTCTGCAAATTAAAACATGTTTGGCAGTTCTAATCAAGAGTTAACTGAAAACAAATAGTTCCTCTCTCCACAGATGCTTCCTGACATACCGAGTAGCTCCAGCACTGTTTTGATAATAATTAAAAAATGATGCAGGGAAATTGGATCATCTCTTTAAACTGTGGATTTCTGGGCTTTGAGCATTGTCTTAGTTATACAGTATTCAACTTCCATTTTATCAACATACCAATTAAATACAAGTGCCTAAAACAAGCACTTGGTTCTTTTCTTTAAAAAAACTGGGTCAATGGTTACTGCCATGTAAAACATAACTCAAGGCACTTGCTTTTCAAATTGTATGAACATCTCCTGTCGTGATACAGGCTGTATTATGAATTACAATCTCTATTCCCTATAGTGCTAATTAACATTGGGAAATTTGGTTCATTAAATGGGCCATGTTTATGACTCAGCACAACATAACAGTGCAAGAGCTGCACAAAAAGCAAGGCGACAAACCAAAATTGAAATATCTGGGTCAGGTTGCATTCTCCTCTGCTCATCATTGCAGTATCAATGCTGCACACAAGATGGTGGCAAAGTATGATCATTCAAAATAACAGTGCCTCCATTTAAAGCAATTACAAATTCTGACACTTGCAATGCACTTCATTCTTTTTTTTAAGCGAACACTCATTTATTAAAAGAACATTTATTTGATCTTGACAATGTCAACCGTCACGTTTCATAATAGAATTTAATGCAAAGAATTGTATTAACCAATAGTGCTGATGATAATGACAGGTTTAATACAGTTAAATAATTTTACAAACATTGACCTGAACAACTGCAATTCACTGGTGAAAGGCATTTAAGTTTTAATACACAATACGGTTATTTCCTGATGCTATATAAAAAGGATAGAAACATGGGATGTATACTTATTACCGTTCTCCTTCCTTAGGTCCACACACCTAAACTGCTCCAATTAACGTAAGGGTCCATTCTGCAGTTAACTGCTGGTGATACGTTCCCCAAATTATTTTTTCAACCTCCTAGACCAAAATCTAACCTTAGCTCAGAATTGAAAAGCCCATGCAAATTCAGGAACCCCGAAGAAAGCTGATGGCAGAAGTCAATCGATGAGCAAATAGGTTGCAGGATCAGACAACCCACAAGGACATGTTTGGTATGTTTTGTGCGCAGTTTTGGTCTCCTAATTGGAAGGACATTCTTGCTATTGAGGGAGTGCAGCGTAGGTTTACCGGGTTAATTCCCGGGATGGTGGGACTGACATATGATGAAAGAATGGATCGACTGGGCTTATATTCACTGGGATTTAGAAGGATGAGAGGATATCTTATAGAAACATAAAATTCTTAATGGGTTGAACAGGCTGGATGCAGGCAAAATGTGCCCGATGTTGGGGGGGGGGGGGGGGAGTCCAGAACCTGGGGTCAAGAGTATTTTATTGTCATACGTCCCAGACAAATGAAATTCTTACTTGCTGCAGCAAAGATATAACGGGAGAAAAAAAAAGTTGTCTGAATATATACATACATACACACACACTCAATAAACAAACAAGTATAATGCAATAATGAGTCTATTGTAGTTCAGAGCTGATTTGTTGTTGTGTTTAATAGCCTGATGGCTGAAGGGAAGAAGCTGTTCCTGAACCTGGACGTTACAGTTTTCAGGCTCCTGTACCTTCTTCCTGATGACAATGGTGAAATTAGTGTGTGGCCAGGATGGTGTGGGTCTGATGATGTTGGCTGTCTTAAGAATAAGGGGTAGGCCATTTAGGACTGAGATGAGGAAAAACCTTTTCACCCAGAGAGTTGTTAATCTGTGACATTCTCTGCCACAGAAGGCAGTAGAAGCCAATTCACTGGATGCATTCAAGAGAGAGTTAGATATAGCACTTAAGGTTAATGGAATCAAGAAATATGGGGAGAAAGCAGGAACAGGGTACTGATTTTGGATGATCCGAAGGTCCGAATGGCCTACTCCTATTTTCTATGTCAGACATAAATTCTCCTTAAAATGTGACTGGAAATCTAACTATCAAAATTCACTGAAGACAGACACAAAATTCTGGAGTATCTCAACAGGACAGGCAGCATCTCTGGATAGAAGGAATAGATGCCGTTTCGGGTCGAGACCCTTCTTCAGACGGCAACCCGAGTTTTGATATACGTTTCAGTATCACAGGCCCTAAAATAAAATATCTTAGCAAACCCTACCTTTAATAAAAAGAAGAAAAAAATCCACGCATACAAGACCTACATTTTTATATAAATTGTCTGGACCACCATAAAATATTCTTTAGCATACCGAAGAATCAATGGATGCAGTCTGGGGCGGGAAAATAGCTGCCCAGACTTTGGTTTTAAGTAGCAATCTAAATAAATAGAAATAAAAGAGAAAGAAAATGAAAGTGGAAGAGAAAACAATACAAACATTTATAAAACAAGACAGACAAAAAGGGCAAATACAGAGCCTATGCAAGAGTTGTCAGAAGCTCTCTTACCGGAGATTAAAATTTTCTAAAATTATGCAATCTAATCATTTTGTACCAGAAATCAATGAAGACAATTCAACAATAAACTAAAATAATTGCAGAATAGTTCATCGAACGGTTCCATAAAACAATTACAGTTCATGTCTGCATTTTTCATAAGGGTCTATTAATTGAAACCATGTAATCTCGCTGACTATGGCACTTCATGTTTATTTTGATTTTGCCTAAAGATAAATAATGAACAGGGATTTTATAAAAATCTCAAAATTCATGGCAGTCATGTGGGACACAAATGCAAACTTTAAAGATTCATAATATTACTCCAATATTACAATACTACAAAATGGCAGATCTATAGCCAAACTAATAGATTCCACTCAGCTTCGAAGCACTGCACTATTTAGCTCAAGATGGGTTTCAAATGGTAGTCATATTCCAGCATCCTCAACAATTCTCACCAACCCCCCCCCCCCCCACTCTGCTTACACCCCTGCCTTGCTTCCCACTTGCACCCCTACTCTGCACCTATTTTCTATGTTTCTAATCAAACTTGCACATTTCTTTTCCAATCCAGAGAAAAATTGCAGCTTTGTTCCACAATGTGATTTTCAGCCATTATGTTTGTTGGGTCTATTTTACAGCCTGACCTGATTACTACAAATAAATCCAGTGTCAGATCTCCAAAAAGATCTCTGACCATCTGCTGCTTTTCCACAATTTTATGAAAGACGTTGGACCCTGGAGATTGTTGGAATTAGGCCTTTGCTAACCAATAGTCTCCGCAGTAAGGTTATGTAGTAAGAATGTAAGGTTATGTTTTTATGTATTTTCACATAAACAAACATGAGAGCTGACAAAAGAAAAAGCAAGCAGGTATTTTTATCTGTAAAATATTTATTTTATATTCTACGTCAATAGAGGAGCAGAAAACCCTATGCAAAGAGTTACATTAAAATCCAGCAAGTTTGCTGCCAGCACTATGGGAAAGCATTGGTCAGATTAATTTGGCCAACAAAGTCAATATGATGAAATGTTAACGAAGAAACTGCAGATGCTGGAGAATCGAGGGTTACACAAAATGCTGGAGAAACTCAGCGGGTGCAGCAGCATCTAAGGAGCGAAGGAGATAGGCGACGTTTCGGGTCGAGACCCTTCTTCAGACTGGTCAGGGATCAGGGAAACGAGAGATATAGACGGTGATGTGAGAGATAAAGAACAATGAATGAAAGATATGCAAAAAAGTATCGATGATAAAGGGAACAAGCCATTGTAAGCTGTTTGTGGTGTGAAAATGAGAAGCTAGTGCGACTAGGGTGGGGGAGGGAGATAGAGATAGAGGGAATGCCAGGGCCCGAGGGCTGAGGGAGAGGTGGGAGGGGGAGGAGACAGCAGGGGTTAACAGAATTGAGAAAATTCAATGTTCAAGCCCAAAGGATGCAAACTCCCCAAGCGGAATATGAGGTGCTATTCCTCCAACTTGCGGTGTTGCTCACTCTGGCCGTGGAGGAGGCCCAGGGCCGAGAAGCCGGATACGGAATGGGAGGGGGAGTTGAAGTGCTGAGCGACCAGGAGGTCGGGTTGGTTTTTGCAAGCTATTTCTCCAATGCATCCAAGATTCGCACCGCGATGGGTCAAAGAATCAATGTTTTGGAGAAACTTGCAAAAAAAATAAAGTATATGCGCGCGCGCACACACACACAATGGCCAAATGAAAAAATCACCTCTGTTCCGAGGTTCATCTACTATTCAATACATTGCGGCGGCAGAGATCAGTTCCATTGCACATCCAACCCCCAGGAGGAGAGTTGCAGGATGGACAAAGCATCCAACAACTCGCCGCCATAACACATCTTCCCTGAGATGAGCTCAGGGTGGTCCTGACCTGCATGGACCCCATTCCCAGTCCCCTTATCCGGTTGCACCTCCCTCTACTACCCTGCCTTACTCCCCACTTGCACCCCAACTCTGCCCAGCCCAGCCTCTACTTGCACCCCTGCCCAGCCTCTACTTGCACCCCTGCCCAACCCCCCTTCTTTATTCCTGCTCTCCCTACCCACTTGCAGCCCTGCCCCTCCTCTACTTGCACCCCTATTCTCCCCTCCCACTTGGCTTCCGATACCTACTCGTGCGAGTGTTTATCGTCAGGCTCCTGCTGGTAGATGTCGCCGAACACGCTGAGTTTCTGTAGGTTGCGGTTGCTTCTCACACTCCTCAACACGCACACCACCTCGTCCATGTAGCCCCGCAGCGGGTCGGGCCGGCTGCTGCCGCTGCTGCTGCCGCCGCCCCCGGCGAACTCCACCCGCAGCTCTCGCACGAACGAACCGCACTTCTTCATGAGGAAATCGAGGCGGCAGCGCTCGGCGGCCGAGCCGCGCAGGCGGAGCCGCAGCTCGGGCCACAGCGACGGGTAGAAGAGGCACTCGCGCCAGCGGGAGCAGACGGACGAGGCCCGCAGCCGGTCCCAGGGGGGCAGGAAGGAGAAGATGTGCACGATTACTTCGCAGGGCAGCGCGGCCACTGCCGCCCCGCACAGCGCCATGGCCGCGGCTCCCGGGCTCTGGCCGCCTCCCCTTCACTGCCGGCCGGCCGGCCCGAGCGCTGGGCCTCGGGCTACCGTCTCCCTCCCCGCTCCTCTCGACTCAGTCCCGCCGCCGCGAGCTCTTGCTCGCCTCAAAACCCCTCTGCTCAGCCCAGGCTCGGTGGCGCGGCCCCTCTCTGCCTGTCTCCCCCTCAGCTCAGGCTCTGGCGGGCGGGGCGGCCTCTCTCTCTCTCTCTCAGTGCCGCTGCCTCGTCGCTTCCAGCCCAGGCCGCGCACCGGAAGTCAGGCGGGACCCTGGCAAGTCGGAGGGGCGGGGAGGTAGCGAGGGCCATGCACATCACATACCCTTCAATCACCCACACGCTTAGCACAAAGCTCATCGGTTTATTTATTCAGGGGTTTATGATTAAATGCTCTGCACCGACGCTAGGTTAAAGTTAACTGGGAACTGTAAAGATTGGTTTGTTTTGATCTCTGGATTCTCACGTCTCCCCCCTTGTGCTCTCGGCTCATTCCGGCGCCTCGAGCCTGTTTACAACATTCCGCGAGTACGCCGCGTGACGTATTATGACGTCAGGCTCTGGGCCGCTGCCCCACGTGACACCGCGCCAGGGGCGGGTCCATATGTCACGTGACCGTTGTTACTGTCACGTGGTCTCTGCCTCCATCCCCTTCTGTTTGAACCCAGACACAGAATCCTTCACTTCTTACTTTGCATTCCTTAAGCTCAGTTCCAAACAACTCAGGCACCTGGACCTCGACCGTTTCTGACCAGACTACTACTATTCTGTTGTGCTGCAGCAAGTAAGAATTTCATTGTTCTATCTGGGACACATGACAATAGGGCCCTTGCACAGGCGAGGTCACGACCCCTGACCCATACTGTTGCCACGCAACGCCTTCTGGAGTACAATCGGTGAACTTCAGGTAAGCACTTACTATGGCTGCCAATACAGCGGGCCCGACTTCTGTTGCAGCATAATTAATAAATTAATGTAAATAATTGTGTAGGGTTCAAACAAGAACATTTGAAATGTATATTTTTTCAAATAATACAGTGTCCTGACAGCTTAAACACCCACTCCCTTTCAAAGATGTAAATTTACTGAGCTGGATTTTGTCCAATTAACAGCTAACAATTACGCCATTCCTTGGCTTTTTTTTAAAATGATAAATTTAGCTTCAGAAGTTTTTTTTTGCACTCACTTGAGAACCATGGGCGACTTTACAGCCAGATTTATCACTTCTAAAACTTTTTAGATACCAAAGGAATCAAGAAAAAACACAATGAATGCCTAACTGTTGAGGAAATGCTGTGAGCAAATGCGATAATTCCCAATATTTTCAATCTTGGTATGTGCACGGCCAATGTTCGCCAACCACTTTAGCTGTTGTTGTCCCTTCAGCTCTCGCTTCTCTCCACCATCATTTCTCCTCACTTTTGGAATTTTCTGGTATGATAAATATCTCTCAGGGTTACCCCTATTTCCACAATTCTTTATAGCACAAATATGGACCGTTTTGGTGGTTTTTACCAGGGAAGAACGTACGTGTTGCGTGTGTTACTAGTGTATGCTGGAAGCTGCCTTGTACTCCAGAAGGCTTGAACGACTCCGTGCATCCCGCTCTTTGACTTTATGCCGTTCCGTGCAACCCACCTATAAAACACTCTTAACTGTTCCTCTTTCTTCCCAGAATGGTCTTCTACCCTCTTTAGACCTTTATTTCTAATGGCTGCGTTACATCAACCGTCTCAACTTTTCCACTCCACTTACCTACTCTAACCTCACCCCTTCTGCACGTATAGCCCTCCGCTCACTCTGCACCAACCACGACATTATCATGGAAGCCGCCAACAAGGGAGGTGCCATAGTAGTCTGGCGAGCTGACTGTTGAGGCCAAGCGACAGCTCTCAGACACCTCGTCCTTCCTATTCTTGGACCATGATCCTACAGATGAGCACCAAGCCACATTCTCACAGACCATTTCTGATTTTATCACTTCTGGCTGTCTGCCTTCCACTGTCTCCAACCGTATTGTTTCCCAGCCTCACACAGCCCGGTTTTACCTTCTCCCCAAAATCCTTTAACACAACTGCCCTGGCAATAGAATGGAAGAAGCGTCTCGACCCAAAATGTCTCCCATTCCTTTTCTCCAGAAATGCTGCCTGTCCCGCTAAGTTACTCCAGTTTTTTGTGTCTACGAAAGGGATAATCACCTTTTTGGGGGTGTACTACAGACCCCCAAATAGTCAACAGAATTAGAAGAACAAATATGCCAGGCGATTGCAGACAGCTGCAAGTCAAATGAGGTAGTTGTAGTAGGGGATTTTACGTTTCCCAATATTGACTGGGAAATTCAGTGAAATGTTTAGATGGGGTGCAATTTCTCAAAGATGTTCAGGAGAGTATGAAATTTGCATTGTTCCTATGACTGTGTGGGTTTCCTCCTACATCCCAAAGACATGTGGGTTTCTAGGCCAAATTGGCCCCTCTAAATTGCTCATGGTGTGTAGGGAGTAGATGAGAAATGGAGATAACATTATGTCGTCTCCATTTCTCATTGTGCTTGCATGTGTTTTCCCTGGCTGCTCAGCTTCCCACCATATTCCAAATATTGATAGATTTAGTGACACTAAATTATCAATTAGCATAGACGGATGAATGAGACTCCGATTGAAATTTGAAAGAGAATATGTTGCAGGGAGATAAGTGAGCGAACAAAAAATATACCTCTGATTTGATTTGATTGATTGATTGGAAAATACAGCATGGTAATAGCTCCTTTGGCCCACCAAGTCCATGCTGACCATTGATCACCCATTCACATTACTACTTTGATAGTAATACTAGTATCACTAATAGTACCACTAGTATAATAGTACTAGTGTGAATGGGTGATGCAAACTCCACACTGACAGCACCAGAGATCAGGGTCACTGCAGCTGTGTGTCAGTAGCACTGCCCAACATGACTGGGAAAAAGACTCTGCGTATTCACCTTATCCATTCTCTTCATGATTCGCCTGCATAAGAGCATCCCTCAACCTCCTGTACAGTAAGGAATAAAATATATGCTAGTCACAGTTATCCTATATCCTTCTAAACTTTCTCTATCCATGTACATGTCCAAATGTCTATATGTTGTTTTTGTACCTGCCTCAACTATCTCCTCTGGCTCTATGACTCAATGACTGACTACTGTTTCCTCAAGTCAGCTACACTACTTAATATTTTGTTTAAACATACATTTTCCTCCCATTACTCTGTTTCTATATCCTTTAATTTCCCTCTGAAGATCTCAGTTTTGCACAGGAAATTCCAAATACACACAGATGTCTGGATGAAAAAAACTTCCTTCATCTCAATCTTAAACTCTTATCCTACAATTATGTCTCAAGTTAAAATCTCAACACACCACATATAATCTGCATTTCAAGCCCTTAAGGAGTTAGCAAGACACTGATGAATATGGAAAACTGTTCTAATTTGGTCTAAAATAAGTGTTGGTATTGCTGCTGCTTCATTTTCTTAAGCCCTTTGCTCCTCTATGGAGCATAGGCCATTGACAAATGTCCTCCACCTCACTTGGTTGAAGGCAGTTCTTTCAAGATCTCCCCAGTTGACCCCACTCTCAGACATTTCTGTCTGGACACCTCTTCTCCAGCTGTTCCTGGAACAACCTCTTTTTCTTTTTCCTTGGGGTTCCATTTCAGGGCTTGCCGGGCGATGTTTGTGGCAGGTTTCCTGAGGGTGTGTCCAATCCAACTCCATTTTCTCCTTTGAATTTGTAAGTCAATGGGCTCCTGGCTTTTTCTTTTCCACCCAGTGACAAAGTATTGCTGCTTGGTCTGTGTTATATTGGAGGTGAGAGCCTCAGAAACAATTAACATTGTTGATTTTTAGCTATAAATGTATCCTTTTTGTTTCATGCTTTCACTTTCTATAATCTGTTTGTTGGTGGTGTTGCAGATTTTGTTTCCTTTCACAAAATTACTAGCGTTGCAAATTTTCCTTTCAGCAACACAAACAAAGAAATGACTGTCTGCCGATGTTTAGATGCCACAGGCCAGAACTCAAGCCATCAGTGTGATCTCAAAACTGCTTTGTTAAATAAATAAATGCTGTTTATAAATTTCTGAAATGTGCAAAGATTGATGTCCAACAAATTGGTCTGCAGCATGGTATGAAAAGTACAAATCATTTTTGTAATGAAGATAATTTAAATTTTAAATTAGAAAATAGATTGATTCGACTGAAAGGACTAAACGAATATTGTGTTATCTGAGGGAAAAGAAAGATTTTTTTTTCAAGGTAGTTAGAAACATAGAAAATAGGTGCAGGAGGAGGCCATTCGGCCCTTCGAGCCAGCACCACCATTCAATGTGATCATGGCTGATCGTCCTCTATCAATAACCCGTGCCTGCCTTCTCCCCATATCCCTTGATTCCGCTAGCCCCATGAGCTCTATCTAACTCTTTCTTAAATCCATCCAGTGATTTGGCCTCCACTGCCCTCTGTGGCAGGGAATTCCATAAATTCTCAACTCTCTGGGTGAAAAAGTTTTTTTTCTCACCTCCGTCTTAAATGACCTCCCCTTTATTCTAAGACTGTGGCCCCTAATTCTGTACTCGCCCAACATTGGGAACATTTTTCCTGCATTTAGCTTGTCCAGTCCTTTTATAATTTTATATGTTTCTATAAGATCCCCCCTCTTCCTTCTAAACTCCAGTGAATACAAGCCTAGTCTTTTCAATCGTTCCTCATATGACAGTCCCGCCATCCCAGGGATCAATCTCGTGAACCTACGCTGCACTGCCTCAATCACAAGGATGTCCTTCCTCAAATTAGGAGACCAAAACTGTACACAATACGCCAGATGTGGTCTCACCAGAGCCCTATGCAACTGCAGAAAAATGTCTTTACTCCTATACTGAAATCCTCTTGTTATGAAGGACAACATTCCATTAGCTTTCTTCACTGCAGGTTAAGGTAGGAGTGCCTTGGGAACCTGGTCATTCTTCATCAGAAATAAACTGGCATCGTGATATTTAGCTGCAGAATGCTTCATGCTAAATCCCATTCACACGTGAAATTTTGGTTCAGGCTAAGGTTTAGTTTGGTGGTCTAAACCTAAGGACACTAAACTAATTAGTATTGCTCTAATGCACTGCTCCAACTACCTCTGCACAAACTGGAAATCAAACATGGGGCCTTCCAGTGAATATAGGATGAAACCAGGTAAAAGTGCAATTATTTATGGCACTATAAACGGAACATATCATTTAGCTAATACACCATATGATAGGACTTATTGTTCCAGCGTTTCACAATAATATTTTATTTCTGTGCTATATCGTAAATAAACCATATGATATGCTTGCCTTCATTGGGTGGGGCATTGAATATAAGAGACTGGAAGTCATGCTGTAGGACTTTGGCTAGGTCGCATTGGAATATTGCAAGTAGTACTTGTCGCCCCAATAAATTAAGGATGTGGAGAGTTTGGTGAAGGTGCAGAGGATATTTATCAAGATGATGTCTAAATTAAGAAGTATTAGCTACAGGGAGAGGTTGGACAGTCTTGAATTGTTTTCTCAGGAATGCCAGAGATTGGGGGGAGACTTGATAGAAGTAAATAAAAATATGAGAGGCATAAGATAGGTTATAGACAGCTAGACCATTTTTCGCAGGATGGAAATATCAAATATTGGAGCCCATAGCTTTAAGATAATCTCGGATGAGGACCGAGATGAGAAAAACATTTTTCACACAGAGAGTGGTGAATCTCTGGAATTCTCTGCCACAGAAGGTAGTTGAGGCCAGTTCATTGGCTATACTTAAGAGGGAGTTAGATGTGGCCCTTGTGGCTAAGGGGATCAGGGGGCATGGAGAGAAGGCAGGTACGGGATACTGAGTTGGATGATCAGCCATGATCATATTGAATGGCGGTGCAGGCTCGAAGGGCCGAATGGCCTACTCCTGCACCTATTTTCTATGTTTCTATAAGAGGGGCAGTTTAAATATGTTGAGGCGTGTTTTTTATTTGCACAAAGGTTGATGGATGCCTGGAATGTGCTACTAGGGGTGGTGGTGGAGGTAGATATGATAGTGGCATTTGAGGCTTTTTGATAGGCACGTTAAAATGTAAGGAATAGAAAGGTATGGATCATGTGCAGGCAGAGGAAATTAGTTTAAATTGGCATCATGTTTGGCACATGGACATTATGGGCCAAAGGGCTTGTTCCTGTGCTACATTGTTCTATGTTCTCCGTAAGGACAAACAGTGGTATATTCTCCGGTGTAAAGAATTTGAACGATCCACCACCACGCTCTCGTTAAAGAAACGTGGCACTTTTCATTTTACTACTCTTATTCTCTCCTAATCTGACACCCTTATGTCTTCTTTTCATCTATAGCCTTTGTCACTTATTCCACCCATTTATCAATCCAAACCCCCTTTACCTGTATCCACCCATCACTTGCCAGACCTCCACATTTTTCAGCTTTCTGCCCCCTTACTACAATCAGTCTGATGAAGAGTCCCGACCCGAAACTTAATGAGGTGGATTAGAGATGGTGAAGAAGAAACTTCCAGAGCTGCGTGTAGCTGAAGACACAGCCAATCATGGTGGAGAGATTAAAATCAGTGAAGATGAGAGATCCTGAGCATTAATAGAACTGGAATATTTCTGATTCTAATTTAATATCTATTAACATTAATGTTGCATAAGGATAGAAAAGTCACAATGCTTTCTCTTCATTTTACAAAGTGACTCTCTATGTCAATTTCCCTCCACAGATGCTGCCTGACCAGTTGAGTTACTCCAGCACTTTGTGTTTTTACTCAAAATTCCAGCATCTGCAATTCCTTGTGTAGCCCTTATATTTGGTGGAGCTAACTTTTTATTTATCTTGTGCCAAGAATATTAATCTTCATCAGATTTGTTGATTTTCTCTTTAATGATGGGTGTAAGTGATCTGATACGGGACAGGCAGTATTTGATGCCAGAATCCCAGTATTCACAACCCCTGCCAACAGTTTGGCTGGGGAATGAAATGTTGTGTTTCAAAATTTGTTGATAATAAAAAAAACTAGTTAAGCCAGTGAGTAGGGTTAAAAATGTAAAGAGGCTGCACAAGAGTATGGACAAGTTAAGTAAATGGTTGAGAGCATAGAGTTAGAATATAACGTTAACAAACGTGAGTTTCCCACTTCAGTGTGAGAAACAGAAATGTGGAGTTTTTTAAATGGTGACAAATTTGGAAATATTGATAATCAAAAGGACCTGGGTACATGGTCACTGAACACTAAGGTGCAGATACAGCTCGGAATTAGAACGCATTTTGATCTTTATTATAAGGTGAAGCAACATCTGAATATTATGTGCAGTTATGATTGCCTTCCCTAGAAAAGAAATACATTCAAGAGAGTACAAGAGAGTGTGACTGTGGGTTGTAGTACAAAGAGAGACTCAATAAACTAAGCTGGTGGTGAAAAGAATTGGCTGTGATGAGGAGACAGTTGCCCACTGCTGGAGATATAAAGGCAAGGTGCCCTGTCACAGTTCTTGCCACTACGTGATAGATTGTCTGATCTACAGATTGTTTTTCAGGGACGCGCACGCGCACACAGTCAACTCAGTAAAGACACTATTTGGTCTGCATGAAATGTGTTGGTCTAACTCAACAATGAGATGTCCATTATTTTTGAAATGTATTGAGTATAGAAGTTGGATGGTCATGTTACATTTGTATAAGACATGGTCAGACCACATTTAGAGTATTGAGTTTAGCTTTGGTCACCGTGTTATAGGAAAGCATGCAAAGTAAAGCGTAAGCCTAAACCAAGGCACAGATAGAATGTGGATATGCAGGGACCCAAGAAATATGGCTCGGGTGCAAGCAGAGGCGATTTGTTTAACTTGCCATCATGTTTGGAACAGATATTGTGCTCCAAAGAACCTTTTCCTGTGTTGTACTGTTCTACATTCCATAAAATATTTGGAAGACTAAACAAAGAGAATGCTTCCCCTAACTGAGGAGACACTCAGAAATAGAGGTAGGTCATTGTGCACTGAGCTGATGAAACATTTCTTTGGTCAGAGGGTGGTATATCTCAGTTACTGCGTTCATTCAAAACAAACATGGCTGAACTTCATGAGATTAACAGTTTCAAAGGATATGGAAATATTGCAGGAAAACTTGGTTTAGGTAAAAAATCAGCCATGATCTTGATGAATGACAAAGCAGATCCTGAGCTCAATTGTTATTTACTTATTCAGCGACAGATTTACCAGCGTGTAAATGGCACATTTTGTAATATGAGTAGGGTGCTCTTTCTATGAAACGACAAAGATACTAAACTCACCTGCAAGCAGATGAAATGAGTTTATCGTGGCATCATGTTCGGCACAAGACATTGTGGTCTGAAAGACCTGTTCTTGTGCAGTGCTGTTCTATGTTTTATGAAATAAAATACACCTTTTGTTTAAGTCAAGAGTATTTAATTGTCATGTACTGAAACAGAACAATGAAATATGTAGCAATGAAGCAGAACAATGCAGCAATTATAACAGGTTTGCAAACGCAGTACTCAATAGTTAACAAAATAAACAAAAAAAAAGTTTGATAAATAAAACACACAATATATGCCAAAATAAAACAAAGTCAAAAGTCGTTTGTGCAAGACAAATCGTAGTTTGGAGTTTAGTGGGTGTTCACTGTGCACAATAGCTTTATGGCTGTCAAGAAGAAGCTGTTCCTGAATCTTGAAGTCACAGTATTCAGACTCCTGCACCTTCTTCGCGATGGCAGGAGTAAAATGAAAGCAGAGCTAGGGTGTTGTGGGATCTTGAGGAACATAATGCCAAGTTAAAATAATCTCTGTGTGCGTGTCATCCATACCCCTCCATTCCTTGCATATCTATGTGCGTATCTAAATGCCTCCTAAATTAAACTATTGTATCTGCCACCACCACCAACCTTTACAGCACATTCCAGGCACCCACCACCCTCTGTGGGGGAAAAAAACATGCCTCGACATCTCGTTTAAACTTCACCCCTCTAACTTAAAGCTATGTCTCCCAGTCTTTGACATTTCCACTCTGGAGAAAAGGTTTTCTGTCTGCACATTGCACCACTGGCACTCATGTGGTTATCTGGCGTGACATCCCTTCCCTTGTTTGAAGGAGGGGGGATTGCCCCACCTGACTCAACCCCTTAATGTTGAGCAGAGGAAGGACCCTAGCCTGTGGTGGTCCGCTCCCCTCCACCCCTCTACGGATTGATTGCAGTGTCAGTGCAGTTGCCCTTTCTGATGAAGCGAGCGGTTGACTACAGACAGTGAGCCCACCCACTGGCACAATTGCGCCCTATTGCCTGATAACGGGTGCAGTCGGACACGGGGCAGCTGGGCAACCTGTCCTTGCAGGGAGGAGCCAGCTCCCTGGCTCCCGCCCCCGGCCCATGGCGGGGAGCGCCGCCGCCTGGCCGCCCGGCAAACTCCGGCCCGGCAGCAGCAGCAGCTAATGGCGGAGAAGCTCCCCGGTCTCGGCCTCTACCTCAGCCCCGGCAACGTGCTTCTGAGCGGGGCCAGCATGGACGCGGAGAAGGTGAGGGGAGGGGCGGGTAGGGAGCAAGGCCAAGCGCCGGGCTGGTCCCCGCGGAGCCACGAGGGGCGGGGGAGAGGGCGCGGTCGGCAGCGGCCCTGGGTCCCCCCGCAACCGCTGGGAATTGTGCTGCCTGCCCCACCATGGACGGGCTGGGGATGTCCCCCTGTCACCAGCTGGGAGAACATTCTCCCCCATATCTCCCTGCCGACGGATATTACCGGAACTGTCGGGTTGGAACAGGAAATCTAATTCTCAATGCAAATCGTCTGGCCATTCACTTCCCATCTGGACAAAGTCTTGTATAATTTCCATCCGTCCACTTACAGCATTTTGCAGGACTACTCTCTGCCCCCCACAAACCAGTGTCCCCTTTCCCATGCAACGGCTAGCGATGGAACACTTCCCCTTCCACCTTCCTCTTTCCGTCACCCTCTTCCCATCCCCTTTCCTCTCCATCCCTTTCCTTTCTATCCCCCTGCGTCCCTTTCACCCTTCCCCTTCGATCGTCTTTCCCTTTCATTCACCTCCTTCAAAGCTTCCAGGCATCCAAACAGTGCTTCCAGATTGCCCAGCGATTCACTGACACATTGTAATAAGCACGAAAATAGGTATTTTGGCCCAACTCATCCACATTGATCAGTAGAGCCAGGATTTTGCCATGCGTTCCTTTTCATGCCTTTTTTGAGAATTTCAACAGGATAATGCCCTTTTCACGACAGAGTGCCTAAATCAGCGTTTTTTTGCTGTTTTGCTAAAAGGTTGTGCTATTTTTTCTTCTTGTACTGTGATTACAATGACAATAGACAATAGGTGCGGGTGTGGACCCTAATGTGATTTCTTTCAGTTCCTGTGTCACCCCAGATCCTCTGGCTACTACTATATCAGGAAGATTGCACTCCCTCATTAGCAAGAATGTCCTTCCTCAAATTAGGGGACCAAAACTGCACACAATATTGCAGGTGTGGTCTCACTAGGGCTCTTACAACTGCAGAAGGACCTGTTTGCTCCCATATTCGATTCCTCTTGTTATGAAGGCCAACATGCCATTCCCTTTCTTCACTGCCTGCTGTCCGTGCATGCTTACTTTCATAGACTGATGTACAAGGACCCCCAGATCCCGTTGTACTTCCCCTTTTCCCAACTTGATTACCTCACATTTATCCGCATTAAATGTCATCTGCCATGCATCTGCCCACTCCCCCAACCTGTCCAAGTCACCCTGCATTCTCATAGCATCCTCCTCACAGTTCACATTGCCACTCAGCTTTGTGTCATCTGCAAATTTGCGAATATTACTTTGAATCCCTTCATCCAAATCATTGATGTATATTGTAAATAGCTGCGGTCCCAGCACCGAGCTTTGCGGTACCCCACTAGTCACTGCCTGTCATTCTGAAAGGGACCCGTTAATCCCTACTCTTTGTTTCCTGTCAGCACTCCACCCTCAATACCATGTGCCCTAATTTTGCCCACTAATCTCCTATGTGGGACCTTATCAAATGCTTTCTGAAAGTCCTGGTACACTACATCCACTGGCTCTCCCTTGTCCATTTTCCTAGTTACATCTTCAAAAAATTCCAGAAGATTAGTCAAGCATGATTTCCCCTTTATAAATCCATGCGGACTCAGACTGATCCTGTTACTACTATCCAAATGTTCGGCTATCTCATCTTTTATAATTGACTCCAGCATCTTCCCCACCACCGATGTCAGGCTAACTGGCCTATAATTCCCTGTTTTCTCTCTCTCGCCTTTCTTAAAAAGTGGGATAACATTAGCTACCATCCAATCTACAGGAACTGATCCTGAGTCTATAGAACATTGGAAAAATATCACCAATGCATCCACGATTTCTAGAGCCACTTCCTTAAGTACCCTGGGATGCAGACCATCAGGCCCTGGGGATTTATCAGCCTTCAGTCCCATCAGTCTATCAAACACCATTTCCTGCCTAATGTGGGTTTCCTTCATTTCCTCTGTCACCCAAGATCCTCTGGCCACTACGATATCAGAAAGATTGTTTGTGTATGACTCCCATAGCTACCCGAACTACTCTTCCTCCCACCCTGCTTCCTGTATGGACTCCATCCCCTATTCCCAATTCCTCCATCTACGCCGCATCTGCTCCCAGGAAGAGGTGTTCCACACCAGGTCATCGCAAATGTCCTCATTCTTCAGAGAACGGGGATTCCCCTCCCCCACTATAGATGAGGCTCGCACCAGTGTCTCCTCCATACCCCGCAACACTGCCCTCTCTCCCCATTCCCCCACTCGCAACAAGGGCAGAGTCCCCCTGGTCCTCACCTTTCACCCCACCAGCCGGCAAATACAACACATAGTCCTCCGCCAGTTTCGCCACCTCCAACGTGACCCCTCCACTCGCCACATCTTCCCATCTCCCCCCCTGTCTGCCTTCCGCAAAGACCGCTCCCTCCACAACTCCCTTGTCAATTCTTCCCTTCCCTCCCCAACCGCAAGAAATGCTACACTTGTCCCTTCGCCTCCCCCCTCCACTCCTTTCAGGGACCCAAGCAGTCCTTCCAGGTTCTACAGAGGTTCACCTGCACCTCCTCCAACCTCATCTACTGCATCCGGTGCTCCAGATGCCAGATGATCTATATCGGTGAGACCAAGCGGAGGCTTGGCGATCGTTTCGCCGAACACCTCCGCTCAGTTCGCATTAACCAACCTGACCTCCCGGTGGCTCAGTACTTCAACTCCCCCTCCCATTCCGTATCCGACCTATATCTCTCGTTTCCCTGACCAGTCTGAAGAAGGGTCTCAACCCGAAACGTCGCCTATCTCCTTCGCTCCTTAGATGCTGTTGCACCCGCTGAGTTTCTCCAGCCTTTTGTGTACCCTCGATTCTCCAGCATCTGCAGTTCCTTCTTTAACACATTGGTACACTGGAGGCAGGTCAACCATCAAAGGAGTATTTGTTGACATCAGAAGTATTGGATATGTCAAACAGCTCAACTATTGCTCAGTTGTTTACATCTTCGCATGCTGTACTTTGGCCAGAAGGTATAAAACACGAGAATATTCTTCTGTTGGTGACTTAAAGTTTTATTCCCCAAAATGTTGCATTAGCTTAGTTCAAGGACTTCATAGAATTGCCAAGCACATACGTAGCTTGTTTGCAAACGTCGATCGCCTAGTTTCCAATGTTAAGAAAATCCTCAAAGCACCGTCATGTGTGCAGTTGTTCAAGGAAATGGCATCTGAGATTCCACTCCCTCCTCAGCCCTTTTTGACTAGGTGGGGTACATGGCTCTCTGCTGTACTCTACTATGCTGAAAATTTTGAAAAGATGAAATAAATCGTCAACTGTTTTGAAGAAGAAGAATCTGCAGTCAGGATCGTCAGTTAAATCATGCATAAAAAGTCCCTCCACTGCGATCATGCGTTTATTGCTTCCAATTTTGCAAACTTCCCACTTGTCACTTCCCTTGAGAAACGTGGCGAAACATTAGTGAATAACTTGCAGGTTTTCAACAAAGTAACTGACGATATTCGTAAAGTTCCTGGCGATGTAGGTAAAGACATACACAGAAAATGTGAGAGAGTGATTTTAGCTAACAAAGATCTTGAAGAAATACAAAACATAGTTAAAGTTCTCAAAGGTAGTTGTAATACACAAGATATCAACATGAATATAGAGTCGATAGCTTGTGACCTCAGCTGGGGTAGAAATATGTTTTTCACAACTGAAGCATATTCTGTCTGACAGATGGCATTGTTTAACACCAGATAATTTGAAGAAAAATGCTAGTAATTATGTGCAATCAGGCAACTTTGGTCATTTTATGAAATATACATTTATATTATTATTTTTAACCAATGCCCTTAAAAAAAATGCCTTTTTCGTGCGTTTTTTGTAATTTTATCATGCCTTTTTGCCTGCCTATTTCAGAGTTTTTTAGTACTTAAACATCCTGGCTCTACTGATCAACCTTCCATCTATGATAGTCCCATTTGGCCACATTTCACCCATATCCCTCATCCAAACCCTTTCCTATCCAGGTGAATTTTAAATGTTGTAATTGTACTTGCCTCAACTATTTACCCAGGCAGCTTGTTCCATATATATGTACTATACAATGTGAAAAAGTTGCTCCTCAGAGTCCTGTTAAGCCTTTCAACAAATCTGTTCCCTCTAGTTTTTGATTCCCTTTACCTTGTGAAAAATACTCTGTGCATTCACCCTATCGATATCCCAAATGATTTTAACCATCTTCACTGTCCATGATACCACCTATTTTAGTGTAATCTGCAAATTTAATAATCATTCTCATCCAAATCATTGGTTTAGATGCAAACGACAGGGAGGGGGGGCAGTCAGCACCGATTCTTGAGGCACAGCACTAATCACAGGCTTCCAGTTTTAAAAAAACAACCTTCTACCAACTCCCTCTGTTTGCTATCATCAAGCCAATTCTATATTCAGTTAAGTGGTTCTTCCTGGATTCCATGCTCTAACCTTCTAGACCAGCCTACCATTTATATACCTTGATACTTTATCAAAGAGCATGTTGAGGTTTATATAACCTATGTCTGTGGCTTTGCCCTCATCAACTTTTTTGGTAACTTCTTAAAAAAACTAAATTCGTAAGACATGATCTCCAATCTACAACATCAGGCTGATCATCCCCAATCAACTCCACACTCTCCTAATGCATATGGACATTTTCCCCATGTCTAACAATGATTTGTATATCTTAGTCAGGTGTCCCACAGTTTCTTCTCTAGCTTCCTACAGTGTACTTTGATAAACCTGATCAGGCCCAGGAGGTTTATCTACCTTCATGTGTTTTAGGACATCCAGCACCTTCTCAACTGCAGCACAGACTATCCTCAGGATGTCACCATTAAATTCTCTAGTTTTCATGTCTTTCTCTAAGGTACAAACAGAGGATAAATACTCATACTCAATACTCGTAGATGACCACTTTGGTTAAGAATAAGGGGCAGGCCATTTTGAACGGAGATGAGAAAAAACGTTGTCACCCAGTGAATCTGTAGAATTCTCTGCCTCAGAAGGCAATGGAGGCCAATTCTCTGGATGCTTTCAAGAGAGATAGAGCTCTGAAAGATAGGGGATATGTTGAGAAGGCAGGAACGCGGTACTGAATGTGGATGATCAGCCATAATTACAATGAATGGCGGTGCTGGCTCGAAGAGCCGAATGGTCTACTCCTGCACCTATTGTCTATTGGCTCTATTCTCTCCCTCGTTTCTCTTTTCTCTTAAAATACATAAATTATCTTTGGATTTTTCTTAATATTATTTGCCAGAGCTAATTCATGCTTCCCTTTTTGGCTTTCTGATTACCTTCTTAAGTTAGTTCCTTGATCCCCTATACTGCTCGTTATACTTCATCCCAGCTGCCTATTTCTGATCAAAGCTGTTATTTCATCATCCAGAGTTCCTTACTCCTACCTACACATGTGGCCTCCTGTACATCGGTGAGACCAAAGGTAGATTTGGTGCCGTTTTGCTAAAATGTTGCACTCGGTCCGCCAAGGCCTACTGGATCTCCTGGATGTTAACCATTTTAACTCCCCCCTAAGCCCACAATTTCTATGCCAAATATCTTGCCAAGTCTATCGTTTATCTACCTGCTCATGTCCGTATCCCTGCATTTCCTTAATATCCGTGTGCCTATCTAAAAACCTCTTAAATTATATTGTGCATCTGCCTCAGCCACCACCCTGGTAGCTTGTCTCGGGCATCCACCAATCTCTGTGTAAAAAAAAACTTGCCAGCACATCTCTTTTAAACTTTCTCTGTATCATCTTAAACCTATTCCCTCTAGTCTTCATGAATTTCTGCTCTGGGGAAAAAGGGTTCTGACTGTCTTCCCTAGCTATGGAAAGACTGTCTTTGCCTCTCTTGTTTATATATTTCTTTCAGGTCTCCTCTCAACCTCCGAAGCTCCAGAGAAACCAATCCAAGTTTGGATTGTTGTGTAAATGAGGAATTGTAAAGAAGGTAACATTTTAACTGAAATCATGGGCAGAAAGCAAAATATAAACAGGAAAAGTCGAGAGATTTAGTAAGATGGACATGAGGGACTGAAAACATTAACATTTAAAAAAAACATATCTTTAATACTATTGACTCCATTCATATATAATAAGGTTCAGGGCCAGAGAGGTGGTTTGCTAGTCATTTATTACACTGTTTACACTGTTATATATTCACCTACTCCTAAATGCCTCAGTCCTGACTTTTCTTAGCAATCTGTAATTGTTATATGGTTAATGAAGGCCCCAATGACTTTAATTTCTGTGGCGACTCTTTCAGAATAATGACAGAATATCCCATAAGATAGCACATTGGAACTTTTGAATTATCTATATTCAGAAGCTAGAAGGTGTCTGATTTTCCAATGGTGATATCCTTGCATTATTATCACAAGGTATGTGCCACAATTTACCTTGTGTTCCCTTAAATATTATTTTGCAATCATTCCATGATATTTTGGAAGTTATTTATATTAACTTTACTAAGATGCAACAGGTCAAATAATGTCCTTGGAAACAAAAGTCAGTTAATATTTCTGGCACAGCGCATGAAACTCATTTGTTTATATTCCACCGAACTGAATGTTTCCGATTTTGCCCTTATTAACATATAAAAACACAACTGCACATTAGGTTGTAATCTTCAAGTAGAACTCTTCCCTCCAAGTCAGAATTATTTTTGAATGATTTAACAGAAACCTGCATCTACAACATGGAGTAGTACTCTATTGTGAGAAATGCAAAAAATATTAAATTGAGATCACCCTGCCAAGCCCACTTAAATAAAATATCCTGTAACACAATTCAAAAAGAAGGGACATTCTCCTGATGTCCTTCAAGATTTTTTTTTGCTCTGTGTGATGCAGTGGCTTTTGTTCTACACGGAAGAATGCTCAATAGAAGCTGGATGAGAGAACGTATTGTCGTACTTAATATGCCTAGTTATTGCATCATAGTAATACAAAGCAATGGTACCAAATTAATAGCGTAGGTCGTGTTAAAATTCTTGAATATTCCATTTTAAATGCTATTTCTGTTCTGTGTTGCACTGGGAAGGGTTCACTTATGCCTGTGGGAAGCTTCAGAGATAATTAAAGTTGGCTTTTGGGAGAAAAATGTTTTGAACTCCCTTTGGTTATGAACGAAGGTGATGGTATTACAAAGTAATTCGAGTCGTATAGAGTCTTACACTGTCGAAACAGGCCCTTCGGCCCAACTTGCCCACACTGGCCGCACGTAATTCTTGAGCTCTTCAAATATCTCCTGGCAGGAGGAAATCTCAAAGAACAAATCTGGACAGGATTAATGAAAATATCTTTCTTAGCTTCAATAGTTAGGATCTATAGTAGAAGTGATCAGAAATTATTTGAATGTTTGTTATTTTGTTGTAAAGGAATCAGTACATTCAGACTTTAAAAATAAGTATTTAAAATAATTTAGTTACCAAATTTCAAATAGCACACAATGCTTTCTTTTAAAAGCACACCAATGCTTTCAACAAGAATCTCATGATAAACTGATCCAGAGGATTAGGCAAGTGGGATCCACAGCGATTGTCAAAGTCAAAGTCAAAAGAGTTTATTGTCATGTGTCCCTGACAGGACAATGAAATTCTTTCTTTGCATAGCACAACAGAACATAGTAGGCATTGACTACAGTTATATACTTAAATACACACATTAATTAATAAATTAATAAAGTGCAAATAACAGATGGAGGGGTATTATTGTTCAGAGTTTTGTCCGAGCCAGGTTTAATAGCCTGATGGCGGTGGGGAAGTAGCTATTCCTAAACCGGGTTGTTCTCAGTTCTCAGGCTCCTGTACCTTCTACCAAAGGTAGCGGGGAGATGAGTGTGTGGCCAGGGTGGTGTTCAGAGCCGATGATGGACTGGGCAGTGTTTACTACTTTTTGTAGTCTTTTCCTCTCCAGGGCACTCAAGTTGCCGAACCAAGCCACGATGCAACCAGTCAGCAAGCTCTCTACTGTGCACCTGTAGAAGTTAGAGAGAGTCCTCCTTGACAGACCGACTCTCCGTAATCTTCTCAGGAAGTAGAGGCGCTGATGAGCTTTCTTAATAATTGCATCTGTGTTCTCGGACCAGGAAAGATCTTCACAGATGTGCACGCCCAGGAATTTGAAGCTCTTGACCCTTTCAACCATCGACCCGTTGATATAAACAGGACTGTGGGTCCCCATCCTACTCCTTCCAAAGTCCACAATCAGTTCCTTGGTTTTGCTGGTGTTGAGGGCCAGGTTATTGTGCTGGCACCATATGGACAGTCGCTCGATCTCTCTTCTGTACAGGCTGCGTGTTCATCCCCATCAGTGATACGTCCCACTACCGTGGTGTCGTCAGCGAACCTGATGATGGAGTTCGCACTGTGACTGGCTACGCAGTCATGAGTATAGAGTGAGTGCAGCAGGGGGCTGAACACGCAGCCTTGAGGTGCTCCCGTGCTGATTGTTATCGAGTCTGACACATTTCCACCAATACGAACAATCTGTGGTCTGTGAATAAGGAAGTCTAGGATCCAATTGCAGAGGGATGCGCAGAGACCCAGTTCTGCGAGTTTGGTAACCAGCTTCGAGGGGATGATTGTGTTAAATGCCGAGCTGTAGTCAATGAATAACATTGACTATTGTTGGGTTGGGTTGAAAAGTGTCTTGCCTATAGAAGACAAAGAAAAGATAGTGATGGAGCAGTATTATTCTGACTGGATGTCTGTGACCAGTGGTGTTCCACACTGATCAGTGTTCGACCTCTGAAGTTTGTGATGTTTATAAATGATGTGGACCAAATGTAGGGGGGGTTGATTAGAGTTTGCAAATGACACAAAAATTGATGGGATTGTGGATGGTGAGGAGGTTGTCCAAAAATCCAGCAGGATATCGACAAGATGGAAATGTGGACTGAGAAATATCAGATTTACTTGGCAGGGTTTGTTTTACACAGATAGTGGTAGGAATCTGGAAGGCACATCCAGAGTAAGTGATGGAAGCAGAAACAATAGCAAAAAGCATTTTGAGAGGCACATGAACATGCAAGGATTTGAGGGTTATAGACCACGTGCAGGTAGATGTGCAGTTCAAATTGCATCATGGTTGGCACAGATATGGTCAGAAGGAGCCAATTTCTGTGCTATATTTTTCTATGTACATGAGAGTTGGGAGTGCTATTGATAATAGTGGAAACATTTATGTCTCACAATCTTCTTATCGAGTCCACATCACAAGATTAGAAATTGTTCAGCCAGAACTGAACATACTTCTCTGCATCTGCAAACAATGGCGTCTTGTGCATAGTGATGGAAAGATTGGTGGAAACAGGGCCGCGACGTGAACCCCCATGTCTCACAATGAAGAAGGCAAAACACATTTTTTAGTCGAGCCCTCAGTCCAGTTACAGCAAAATATTATATATATTCAGGTGTCTGTATCAGTGACAGAATGTGCAATTTCCACACCGACAGCACCCGTGGTTGGGATTGAACCCAAGTCTCTGGTGCTATGAGGCAGCTGCTCTATCAGCTGCGGCACTGTATCGCCCCAATGATGCTACATGGTAACTTAATGGACTACATTTTATAACCCTACTAGCCAGGTAAATTTATATTTGACCTGATTTTGAAAATGCTAGTACTAGGGTCGTGAATGTAGAATATCCACTCAAAAAGAACAAGCAACTGGAGATCAATATTTCAAATAATTGTGAACCCAGTTACAAAATTGTATGCATGCTGTTGATCAGTGATGCTGCGAACTTAGCAGCATCAGGAAATACAGCAGCACCATGCATGTACATTTTTTGCCATCTAATGTTTGAATTTCTGTTAGTGTACAGTTTTGTGTTGTGCATTGAGGCAATATATACTTGGAATTGAGATTGTTGAATGTATTCTTTCATGATTCGCTTAGATAGTTAACTTTATTTTTGTTTCTTAAAAGCTGCAGGCAAATGGAAAATCATTTGAGAATGTGGAACTTGGAGATGTTGGTATGAAAAAACCAAAGGTTCCTCGGAGAATCATTCACTTTGCAAGTGGTGAAACCATGGAAGAGTACAGCACAGATGAAGAAGAACAGGAAGAAGAGAAAAGAGATTTGTTGCCTACAATTGATGTCGTAAGATTTTTCTACTATAAAGTTATTTTTGTAAATCATAGGCAAAATGACAAACTAGGTATAAAATATTACTTTTTTTCCAGAGCAAACTTCCTTGGGGCCCATTCATGTGGTTCTACATGCTAAGATTTGCTACGGGAACACTGTCAGGTAAGCATAATGTATAGATAGTATCATTAATTTCAAGACTTATGAGCTATTGTCAGGATCTGATGATAGTTGTAGACGCAAGTAACTGCAGATGCTGATTTACACAACAAAAAATACAACGTACTGGAGTAACTCAGCAGGTAAGGCAGCATCTCTGGAAAAAATGGATAGGCAACGTTTCGGGTTGGGACTCTTCAGATTGATTATAGTGGAGGGAGAAAGCAGGAAGTGAAGTGGGAGTGGGACAAATCTGATGACGGTTCTGAGATTAGATGCAGGAACTTGATGAATTGATGGTGGTCAGGGAGCAGAATTAAATGAAGGAAACAAAATAGAGAAATAGAACCCGAGGGATAAGTGAAATGTTTTTAGCAGGGGATAATTGAAGTGATAATTTTGAAAAAATATCTTGTTCGTAGTATTAATGATATAATTGAACATTCATTTGTAATCTTGTAATTTTTTTTAGTGTGCGACTTCTTAGGAGAAAAGTTAGCTTCCCTTTTTGGTATAAATGCACCGAAGTACCAATATGCTATTGACGAGTACTATAGGATAAAGAAGGAGGTAAGCAAATTGCATGTGACTATTCAGTAAAGGACATGTAATTTAGAGGGTGTCTCAATCCTCGCTTTGGATATGTTTGAGAAAATCACTAAGTACAATTGAACTCCCCAACTGAAAATAGAGGGCTACATCTGAATCCCAGTATACTGTCTCAGAATTTGTATTTAAAGTTTCCACTTAATGCAGAGAAAAGGTGGCTTCACATCATGACCATAAGATTTTCTGTGTAGGAACTGCTAATGTTGGTTCATACCGAAGAGAGACACAAAGTGCTGGAGTAACGCAGTGGGTCCGCTAGTTTCTCTGGTAAAAAAGGATGAGTGACGTTTCGGGTCGGAAGGTCTGCAGAAGGGTTCCAATCCGAAACGTCACCCATCCTTTTTCTCCAGAGTTGTTGCCTGACCTGCTGAGTTACTCCAGTACTTTGTGTCTATTCAAGATGTCTATGATGTAAATAGCATTACGGAGAGAGGACTAGCCTTGTATACACAGTGGCTGGAAAGAAGTACTCCAAGAGCCAGCTCAGCCTTGTTCTTCAGCCCAGCTATAATTAGGCAACTGAACAGTCCTCACATCAGCTGGTTCTGGTTCTGACATCCCGTCTACCTCCGTGGAGACCTTTGAACTATCTTTAATCAGGCTTGTCAACTATACGAGGCATTGGACACAAGTATGAAACTACATTTAACACATTTAAAATACTAATATTTAATAAAGTCTCTCTTGATTGAAATCTTTATCTGTGCAACATTTTCATGAGCAGAGGTTATTTGAATGGACTCTCCATGCAAATAGCGAGGTTACAATGTTACTTTCCTTTGCTACACACCATGTGGACAGTTTCAGACAAAGTCAAGTATTGCAAACAGCTCCTAACAACCTTGGGGACCTCCATTCTTCCATGAGAAAGAATGTCTTTAGTCGGAAGGTGGTGAATCTGTCGAATTATTTGCCTCAGAAGGTTGTGGAGGCCAAGTCAATGGATATTTTTAAGGCAGAGATAGATTCTTGATTAGTACGGGTGTCAGGTGTTCTGTGGAGAATGGGGCTAGGAGGAATAGATCAGCCATGATTGAATGGCAGAGTAGACCTGATGGGCTGCATGGCCCAATTCTTCTCCTATCGCTTCTGACCTTATGTAAATGTCATTGCAACTTTGGCACTCCTAATGTCCATTTTGCAGAGACACAGTTAATAATGTAGATATTGATCATTATGGGCTTGTGTAGGGTAGTTAATTATGGGAGCAAGTAGAAACAGTGGTGGCTAGGAAGACCTAAGCAGATATCCAGTGATATTGGCAAATACTGATTCTCGTGTAGTTTATTATTGTCACATGCAGTGATATGTAGTGAAAAGCTTTTATTTGTGTGCTATCCAGTCAAAAACAAGGCCACATGAATATGATCAAGCTGGCCACAATGCCCAGATAAGGGTACAACATTTATTGCATGATATAACATTGAAGTCTGATAAAGTCCAAATAAAGATAGTTTGAAGGTCTCCAATGAAGTAGATCGGAGGTCAGGAATGCATTCCAGCTGATGAGAGGACCGTTCTGTTGCTTTATGACAGCTGGGAAGAATCTGTTCCTGAATCTGGAAGAGTACGTTTTCAAACTTCTGTTCCTCTTGCCTGATGGGATACGAGGGTGACCGGAGTGAGACTGGTTCTTGATAATACTGGTGGCCTTGCTGAGGCAGAGTGAAGTACAGACGTAGTAGAAGGAAGGCTGGTTTGTGACATCTTCTGGGCTACGTCCACAACACTCTGCAATTTATTTCGATCTTGAACAGAGCTGTTCCCAAACCAGGTGGTGATGCATCATAGAAATGATGCACCTGGAGAAGTTGGTGAGGATTGTTGGGGACATGCCAAACATCCTAAACTATATTTTTACATGATATCTGATGGTGAATCTAGATAAATCAGCAATTTACTAGCAAACATTAAAAGCTGTTCTTCATAAAACACATACTGATAAATTGTAATGGTGTGAAATGAACCCAGGTACCGGGGTAATCATTGCAACTAAGTATGTAGTTATTATAAGTTGATGAGTTATTATAGAGGACACAGCAAAAAATTGGCATTAGACGAAGAACTATTGCAAAGGAATGAGAAAATGAATGTTATAGAAAGAGTAATTGCCAGTTTTCTTATGCAAGACTGCTAATATCTGAAACTAAATGTTGCAGGAGGAGGAGGAAGAGGAAGAAAATAAAATGTCAGAAGAAGCTGAAAAGAATTACCAAGAACAAATACAAAAGCAGCAAGATGTGGTCAGTGCACAAGATAGCTTGCCGGCTGTTAATGCATCATTTGTAAATGTCAGTTTTGAGATGGAAAACGATCCTACACCTACATCAGAAACCAAACAAAGAGGTGATCCTATCCCAACTTAGAAGCTCTACAAAAGGAGGAAGATAAGCAGACGTTATGCCCTTTTCTCTAAAAACTAAACCACGCCTTAATTTACTGATTTAAAATGCAGTTGTGCCTTGTAAAGCCGTTCAATTCTCACTTCATTTTGCTTTTCATCATGTCTCTGCTATAATTATAATACTACGCAGGTTTGTTTAAACTAAATAATTGCGTTATTTATTTGTAGTGTTATTTTTCTTTTTATAAATAAATTGTCTATTCGCTTTTCTTAACTACAGAACTTTAATAAAATTTCTGCAAACTATTTTTACATTATGTACAATTCACAGCAATTCAATACAAATGCTCAAGTAAACCAAGGGGGAAAACAAACAGAAACAATGCGTAAAATCACGAGTCATCCAGATCGGCATTACCATCATTGTCATTCGCAACAAGAACTTCGCGGTTTTCATAAGTCCAAAATCCATTTAGATCAATTAGAATACTGCTGACAGTGTCGCCTTGCCCACTGCTTATCAAGTCTTGAAGTGTGATTTTATATGGATCTTTAGGTTTAACCATGTCAAAGATTTCATCCTGCAAAAATTAAATTACTTTTCAGTATAACTTATAGGTTATGCATTCATTGCAGTAAAAACAAGGCTAACAGTTTAAAGAAAAACATTGTCCATTGGTTCTCTCCACAGTTGCTGCCTGACTCACTGAGTTACTTCAGCGCTTTGTGTTTTGTCTATATTTTACTCTGCCTAAATGTAACAGCTAAGCTGGAGTTTCTATAGATCCCAGCAATAACATATTGTCACAATTCACAAGGTTAATTCCCGGGATGGCGGGACTGTCATATGCTGAGAGAATGGAGCAGCTGGGCATGTACACTCTGGAGTTTAGAAGGATGAGAGGGGATCTCATTGAAACATATAAGATTCTTAAGTGTTTGGACACGCTAGAGGCAGGAAACATGTTCCCGATGTTAGGGGAGTCCAGAACCAGGGACACAGTTTAAGAATAAGGAGTAAGCCATTTAGAACGGAGACGAGGAAACACTTTTTCTCACAGAGAGTGGTGAGTCTGTGGAATTCTCTGTCTCAGAGGGTGGTGGAGGCAGATTCTCTGGATGCTTTCAAGAGAGAGCTAGATAGGGCTCTTAAAAATAGTTAGGGGATATGGGGAGAAGGCAGGAACGGGGTACTGATTGGGGATGATTAGCTATGATCACATTGAATGGCGGTGCTGGTTCGAAGGGCCAAATGGCCTACTCCTGCACCTATTGTCTATAATTCTGCTCAGTGAGGAACAATTGCTCCTGCCTTTTTGAAGTTGGATTATAAGCCATAAACAATAGGTGCAGGAGTAGGCCATTCAGCCCATTCTTTATAATTGGATCAGTGTGCTGGGATCAGGAAAGATCTTCGGAAATATGCGCGCCCAGGAATTTGAAGTTTTTGACCCTTTCCACCATCGTCTGTCTGGTTGATATAAACGGGATCGTGGGTTGCTATCCTACCCCTTCCAAAGTCCAAACTGGTTTTGCTGGTGTTGAGAGCCAGGTTGTTACGCTGGCACCATTTGGTCAATCAGTCGATCTCACTTCTATCCTCTGACTCATCACCATCTGTGATTCGTCGCACAACAGTGTTGCCATTGTCAAACTTGATGGAGTTCGCACTATGTCCGGCTACACAGTCATGAGTATAGAGTGAGTAGAGCAGGGGGCTGAGCACGCAGCCTTAAGGTGCTCCCGTGCTGAGTGTCATCGAGGATGACACATTTCCACCAATACTGACAGACTGGTCTGTGGATGAGGAAGTCGAGGATCCAATTGCAGAGGGATGCGCAGAGACCCAGATCCGTGAGCTTGGTAACCAGCTTGGAGGGGATGGTGGTGTTAAACGCCGAGCTGTAGTCTATGAACAACAGCCTGACATACGACATTTTGTTGTCCAAGTGGTCCAGAGTGGAATGGAGAGCCAGTGAGATCGCATCCACCGTTGACCTGTTGTGCACTACAGTGGGTTGAGGTTCTTGTCGAGGTAGGAGTTGATTTGCGCCATAATCAACCTCTCAAAGCACTTCATCACCACAGACGTTAGTGCCACTAGTCTATAGTAGTTGAGGCAATTCACCTTGCTCTTCTTGAGCACTGGTATTATTGATGCCCTTTTGAAGCAGGTGGGAACCTCAGAAGTGAGTTTGAAAATGTCCGTAAAAACACCAGCCAGTTGGTCTGCACAAGTTTTGAGAACACGACTGGGTATACCATCAGATCCAGACGCTTTCCGAGGGTTCACCCCTCTGAAGGATCTTCTGACGTTGGCCTCTGTGACTGACTGAAATACCATCATGGCAAATGGGGGCTTGGGGAGGCACATCAGTGTTCTCCCTATCAAAGTGTAAGTAGAACACATTGAGCTCGTCAGGGAGTGATGCTTCGCTGACATTTGAGCTGCCTCCTGATTTCGCCTTGTAGGAGGTGATAGCATTCAAGCCCCGCCACAGTTGCCGAACATCTGTCTCATCCTCCCTTTTGGCCTTTTTGATGGTAGAGAATTTATCAGCGAGGCTGGCGTCATTGGTAGGCAGGTGAAGGTCGGCGGCAGCACAGCCTTTTTGATGGCCTTATCAAGGTCGTTTCTGGATCTCCAGACCTGAATGCCCGGAATCTGGTCTTCAGAAGAATGCGGATCTCATGGTTCATCCAAGGCTTCTGGTTAAGAAACACTCAGAAGGTTTTTGTTGGGACGCAGTCCTCCACACATTTCCTTATTAAGTCTGTAACGACTGTGGCATATTAATTCAGGTATGTTGCTGAGTCCTTGAACATTGCCCAGTCTACAGACTCCAAGCAGACCTGGAGTTGTTCCTCTGCCTCCCCCTACGAGCTCTGTACAGACCTCACCTCTGGGGGTGCTATCTTCAATTGCTGCCTGTAGGATAAAGTGTTTCCTCTGTGTGAAAAAGTGTTTCCTCATCTCCGTTCCAAATGGCTTACCCCTTATTCTTAAACTGTAGCCCCTGGTTCTGGACTCCCCCAACATCGGGAACATGTTTCCTGCCTTTAGCGTGTCCAAACGCTTAATAATCTTATATGTTTCAATAAGATCCCCTCTTATTCTTCAAAATTCCGAGTATACAAGCCCAGCTGCCCTATTCTCGCAGCATATGACAGTCCCGCCATCCTGGGAATTAACCTAGTGGACATACAATGCAAAGCTATACTTTAACGAGTTGTTTTGAATCCAGCACGGGTCTTTTGGGAATACCACTTGGAAAGGAAAATGGGCAGTTAAAAATTGTACTGTCCATCACCGTTTTTCATTTGTGATAAATAATTTATTCCTATCTCACTACTATGATCAAATGGCAAATTTACAAAAATTGCAGAAGTAGTTGTTCTTTTATTGTATTCTTTATAATCAATATCACGGAGTTACAAATATACCTTAACATCTTGAAAAGAAACTGGCTCCTGCCCATGAAGTTTCATTTGTTCCTGGATAGCCTGTATGAATACAAACAAATTATATTACCACCACTTGATATACGAATAAATCAGAAAAACATTTCTGCTAAAATCACTGTAGATTAGTGTGTTAGTACTATATATGTTACCGCACAGATTATGCATGCTGCACGTTCCTTATGTCACTCATACTTCTGATCCGCCCACAGGCTTGATTGTGAGTTCTATCTTTCTCTCTCTCTCTCTCTCTCTCTCTCTCTCTCTCTCTGTTTAGACTAGCTGAATGCATGGAGACGAAAGCACCTAGTGTTTCCTCTGTAGAGGTGTTAATAAAAGACTATGGATTCTAATCACTATGTGTGAGTTTGATCATTTCAACATGGTGTCAGAAATTTCAGACCCTAACCTCGCCTAGTTGGTTTACGTTTATTTTAGTTTGTTTTTTTTTTTGTTCAGTTTGTGATTTTACAATGGCTGCTTCTCTTCGCAACATGAATGTTGTTTGCGCAGCCAAAGGCAGGGTGAACCTGTCGAAGTGTACATCAGTTCTTTGAAGCACATCGCCAGTCAATGCAAGTTTGACAATTTGTGCGATAGTCTGATACGAGACAGACTGGTTTATGGAATTCTCAATGATAAGGTACGCGATGAACTTCTACGTGATGCTGACCTCACTGAAAATCGCTGTCATATTTCGGACCAATAGGTCTACAGAGGACGCCATATCGGCGGCCCTACACTCTGCCCTGACCCACCTGGACAGCAATAACACCTACATCAGGTTGCTGTTCATTGACTTCAGCTCCGCCTTTAACACTGTCATACCCGCTAGCTTGATCACCAAACTCAGTGGTCTTGGCATCTCCACTTCCCTCTGCAATTGGACACTGGATTTCCTCACTAACAGACCACAGTCTGTTAGGGTCAACAACCTCACCTCCTCCACTATAACACTGAACACTGGCGTGCCACAGGGCTGTGTGCTCAGTCCTCTCCTCTACTCTCTCTTCACCCATGACTGCATCCCTAAGTATGGCTCCAACGACGAGTCAGCCTACAGGGAGGAGGTCCAGCACCTGACAACCTTGTGTGCAAAAATGCCAACCCTAAATTTAGTTCACAGTAACATTCAACCCATTTGTCCGTAACAAATGGGGTTAAATGCATTTCTCTCCGTACTCACTTGGGGTTGTTGCCGGCGGGTCTGCGCCTGCGCACTGGTGCAGATCAGCGGGCTGCCGGCGGGCGGGTGCGGCACATGCGCACTTGGCAAGGTTGCCGGCGTGTCTGCGCCTGCGCACTGGGTGGGTGGGGGGGGGAGGTCCGGTGATGGGGCTGCCGCGAGCGGCCGGCTGGCGGCAAGAAAGTGCCGCTGATCGCGCGGGCCGGCGCCGCCCTGGGCTCTGGGCCGGGCGTGGCGTGGCTCGAAATGGCGCCAGGGCCCGGCAACCCTCCCCCACTGCGCACGCGCGGCCACTGGGGCCCGGCAACCCTCCCCAACTGCGCAGGCGCGGACACTAGGGCCCGGCAACCCTCCCCAACTGCGCAGGCGCGGACACTAGGGCCCGGCAAAGTGCCGCTGATCGCGCGGGCCGGCAAACCGGGGACACATGGCGCCGGCGTTCACCACGGGAGGAACACCGGCGCGGCGGTGTTCCGTAACAGCATGTTTGGCTGCCGGAACACCGTAAAAAGGTTATTTCGCCGGGACAAAATACGGCGAATCCGGGACACTTGGCATCTCTGTGTGTGGTAATAATAACCTCGTCCTCAACTCCCAGAAGATGAAGGAAATCATTGTCGACTTCAGAAAGAACAGAGGGGGCAGACACACCCCCATCCACATAAACGGGACTGCGGTTGAGCGGGTCTCCAACTACAAATTCCTCGGGGTACACATCTCGGAGGATTTGTCCTGGTCCCTCAACACCTCCAAGCTGATCAAAAAGGCGCAGCAGCGCCTTTACTTCCTGAGGAGGCTCAAAAAAGCCCACCTGTCCCTCCAGATCCTGACCAACTTTTACCGCTGTACCATCGAAAGCATCCTGACCACCTGCTTTACGGTATGGTACAGCAGTTGCACCGTAGCAGACAGGAAGGCACTACAACGGGTGGTGAAAACCGCCCAGTACATCATCGGTGCCCCGCTTCCTGCCATGGATGCTCTCCACCGAAAACGGTGTCTGAGACGGGCCGGGAAGATCATCAAGGACCCCTCCCACCCTAACCATGGACTGTTTGCCCTCCTACCATCGGGGAGGCGGTACAGGAGCCTCAGGTCCCGCACCAGCAGGATGAGGAGTAGCTTCTATAATAACACCATCGCACTGCTGAACTCGGAGTCCCGCCGATAGATTTCCACATCTGTATTTATTTATCTGTATTAATCTATATATTGCTATCACTTCGTACTGTCACTAAACTGCATTTCGTTGTACCCATCCTTGTATCTGTGCAATGACATTAAAGTTGAATTGAATTGTATTGCAGAAATTACAGATTCTCACACCAAATCTTTGGGGCAGGATCCCCATTCTGCCTATAATGTTAATGTCGCGGGCACGATTTATCTGGCCTAACGCCAGTTTTCACAGGTGCCTGGTAGATCTGGTGTTAAGTTCATTAATAATTTTGTGAACTGAAGTTTCGTATGCAGGCATTCGTGAATGTTACCCGGCTTATGGAAAACTTTGCCACTTCTGTAAACGCAGAAATCACTTCATTTGTTGTTGCCATTCGCATGGAAACAGAATACAGACAAAGCAATCTGTCCACCTGCTCCAACGTGAGAGCTTAGATCCAGAGCCTTCCCATGCGGCTCTCTGCAAGCTTCTCTGACTAACGAGGACGTACTGCCTGCTAACGAGAGACTGGATATCAAGGTACATTCCTTGTTGGATTTGTCTCGTAAACATCAAGATCCCATGGTCACTCTCCTCATTAACGGAATGAATGTTATTGTTAAACTCGACACTGGAGTTCATTGCAATGTTCTATCCTTATCTGAACTCAATTGGATTCGGAAAAACGAGGTCATCAATCACGCTCTACTTCCATTTGCAGGTGGCACAGTGCTCCCTGTCGGTCAAGTTTAGCTACGATGCTATTTTGATTCACGTGTCCACAGCCTGAGCTTCTTTATTGTCCGAGAAAAAGTGCCTTCTCTGCTAGGCATTGATGCTTGTAATGACCTGGGTGTGGTCACCTTCAGTACATCTGCCTATCAACTGTCTGCTACATGTGGCTTCATTCAACAAAACCTGACACAATACAAAAGTCTGTTTGACGACAAGCTGGGCAGGTTACCTGTCAAATACATAATCACGACTGACCCAGAGGTACTCCCAGTTGTCTGTCCGGCACTATGCTATGCAGGACCGTGTACAAGGTGAACTCAACAGAATGATGACTATGGGTGTGATTACCCCAGTCGCTGATCCATCGGATTGGGTCTCGACCGTGGTCGTAGCAACGGAAAAGAATCAGGAAGAAATACGGATTTGCATCAATCCTAAAGATGTAAACACTGCCATTAAACGACCACGCTATCCCATGCGCACAGTGGAAGAGATTGCAGCGCAGCTGGGCAAGGCGACTGTATTCCAGGCACGTGTTGTCAGGGTAGGGAAGGTAGGCAGTGCCTACCCTGACTAAAATTTTTAAATGGTCATTATTTTATATATATAAAATATATATAAAACATATATAAAATGGTCATAAATAGTAAAGGCAAAGTCAAATTTTTTTAATTGTCATTTAGAAATACATCGATATATGCAATTCCAAACAAAATTCCGTTGCATTTGGCTCCCCGTGCAACACAATAATAAACAGAAGGATAAAAGGATAAAATGGATAAAAGGATAAATAGACAATGGTGGCAGCCCATTACATGGCATTCAGGAGTCTGATGGCTCGTGGGAAGAAGCTGTTGCAGAACCTTGATGTTCTGCTCCTTATGCTACGATATATTTTGCCCGAGGGCAGCAGCGTGATGGAGATGTGTGGGGTCTTTTATAATACTGCTGGCCTTAGACACGCAACGTTTGGTCACAATATCCCCGATTGACGGGAGAGAAGTCCCGATGATTTTTTCCGCTGTCCTCACCACTTTCTGCACGGACTTCCAGTCGGAGGCTTTACAGTCCCCAAACCAGACAGAGATACAGCTGGTCAAAATACTCTCTATGGTGCCCCTGTAGAAAGTGGTGAGGACGGGGATGGGGGAGGTGAGCTCTTCTCATCCGGCGCACAAAGTGCAACCGCTGCTGCGCTCTCTTAACTGTTGATGAGATGTTATTTGACCAGGTCAGACTGTTAGTGATCTGCACCCCCAGGAACTTAGTGCTACTGACCACCTCCACATCGCTGTCATTGAAGTGGTGTGGGACTGTCAGTTGATGATGACTTCAGGAAATGGCAGAGATCAGAGATCGATCACTTAGGGAGGCATAATTCTCCCATGCCTTTCATCCGCAGTACATTTAAAACGCATGCCGTCGACAATGCTTCAAGCCATCAGTGGGAACGGTCCATAAAGGCAGCTGAAATTCTGCCTTTACACCATGGACTGCGTGCATGTGCTGCGCACGTTTCTTGGCAGGTTTTTCAAAGGTGGACAGTGATTACCTGAAGAGTTTTCTCGAAGCAAACTTATGAGGAAAAGACCAAAATAATTGAAAATGGCAGACCAACGCCGGAACTTAAACAACGTCAACAGCGCAAAGGAATAAAAATAATTAGAACATTTAAAACAGCTTGGTACAAAAGGAAACAAAGAGAGAAGAATGGATTTTGTGTACAAATAATATGGTAAGTAAATTTCTTTGAGCTATATGTTTTTAAATAGTTTATTAAGTGATAGGACCTATTGAAGACAAATTACTTGATAAAATTAGAGAGAACAATCTGCGCATACACGGTTTCCAAGTATTTTTAAAGCCGATTGACAGCTCGCCGGGGAGAGAATAATCTGCGCATGTGCGGTTTTCAAGATTTTTAAAAGCCACTGCCTCCTCTGACTAATTACTCATGGCACGTGCCTGCTGTATTCACAGTGCTAGATGCCAAGAGTTCATTCTGGTAGATTGCCCTAGATCACCACTCCTCCAAGTTAGATTGCCCTAGATCACAATTCCTCCACCTTCAGCACACCCTTTGGACATTACAAATTTCTTCGTATGCAAGAGAGAGAGAAAATGAAAGTGAATGTGTAAGAATAGAACCCCAAGACTACCAAATAAGTGTAGTCGAAGAGCGAGTAAGTAAAACAAATGAGAAAAATGTAAAGCAATAAATAGACAAAAACAGAAAAAAGAAAAAAGTGATGATATACCAGCTTCATTTCTCTCCCCACCCATCACCCAGTTCGTAAGTCGGTTTAATTCCGAAATTGTGTTGCACCATACTATCCTTGTAATGAATCAATGAATGGAATCCAGGTCTTTGAAAATCGCTCAGGTTTTCCTGCTAAGACAAGTCTCATATTTTCAAGATGTAGCGTCTCAGACATGTTTGTAATCCACATTTTAAGAGTAGGGGCAGATGTATTTTTCCAAAATTTAAGTATGAGTTATTTCGCCGTTATCAGGCCATAATTAAGGAAACGTCTTTGAAATATTGATAGCTCAGGGCAGGCTTCTGATGTTCCGAAAATAATCAGTTCCGTATGGGGGTCCAGTTTTGTTTTTAATGTTTTTGAGAAATTTTCAAAAATTCCTTTCCAAAAGTTATGTCGTTTTATTCAAGAGGCAAAGGAATGTGTTATAGTCGCTTCTTGAAGGAGACATTTGTCACAAATAGGAGATACATTTGAAAATATCTTATTCAGTTTAGTCTTTGAGTAGTAGAGTCTGTGCAGAGTTTTAAATTGGATTAAAATGTGTCTAACATTAATCGAACAATTGTGTATATATAAAAGATTTTTTTCCCATCTGTCTTTGGAAATTTTTAGGCCTAGTTCCTCTTCCCATTCTCTTCTAATTGTGTCTGACGATGGAATTTCTATATTTAGAAGGGTATTATACAAGTATGATGTTAGATTTTACTTCGGAGTCACGTGAGTGACTACGTGAAGACCCCGCCTGCACGCATGCGCGGCATCTCAGCGTCGTGCAGGGAGTCCACGAGGAAACAGTACCTGACATATGTTAGAAAATGGGAAGAGTTCTGCACCAGGACGAACACTACATATGACTCGGCCACCATCACTGAAGTACTGGAGTTTCTGGCCACCCTTCATTTCGATGAAGGATTGAGTTACAGTGCCATTAATTGTGCAAGAAGTGCCCTTTCTAATTATCTGGGCAGAGGGAGTGATCACCTGGCTATAGGATCACACCCACTAGTATCTAAACTTATGAGGGGTATATTTAATTCCAATCCCCCAGGCCAGATACAACCATAACATGGGATATAGGCATAGTATTAACTATGTTACGAGGATGGACACCCATATCGGGGCTCATTCTGGACAAACTAACATACAAGATGGTAATGATAATGGCACTTGTAACAGCACAACGGGTCCAGTCCTTACACAAGCTAAATATGGACCGCCATGTATATCACAAAGTGGCAAGATTAACTTTTCTAATACAGGGGTTACTCAAACAAGACCAACCTGGTTCCTCTGGCCAAACAATTAGAGTTTCTGCCTATCCTGCAGATTAGTCGGCTCTGCATTGTGACACATATTTTACAATATATAAAAGTCACCAAGACTCTTAGGGTCACGGAGAGAGAGCTTTACTCATAAGCCATAAACGCCCTCACACATAAGGTCACAGTGCAAAACCATATCCAGATGGTTAAAGGGTGGTATTAGATGCAGCGGGGTGGATACTAATGTTTTCAATCTCACTCCACCCGGGCGGCATCTAATCGGCGGAGGATGATGGAAGTTCCTTTGGACCACATCCTTGCCACAGCGGGTTGAAGCAATGAACAAACTTTCAACACTTTTATAATAAACCCGTAGCCGTTCCTGACACGTTTGCAGGCAAAATTTGAGTTCTGTAAAATAAATTACCCAATGCGGCATACTGTTAGGTATGAATATATATATACCTTTTCTTTGTTTCAGCACGGTTGGACTGTTCAGGGCATGACATGAGGATGTCATCGTTACCCTTTGATCCGCGTCCCACTCCGCTCCCAAAACCCTCTATTTATAAAGATCAACTGTATGCAGGTTCTCTCTTATCTTACTATATTAGTCACTCTGGTATCTGTGATTTCACACCACTGCTTTGAAGAATGTCGCGCATGCGTGCAGGCGGGGTCTTCACGTAATCCCTCATCGTAACTCCTCATAAAATAAAGATCAAACTTCAAACTGGTAAGTTCTCATTTAATCTTACTATTGATAGAAACATAGAAACATAGAAATTAGGTGCAGAGTAGGCCATTCAGCCCTTCGAGCCTGCACCGCCATTCAATATGATCATGGGCTGATCATTTCTTACTATTGTTTGACTCTGTGTTTCTATTCATACCTTCCTTCGTCTAATATATCTGGCAGCAATGTTTGATAATCATGGGTATATATTTTCAAATAATCTCGAATTTGAAGATATCTAGTGAAGTATTTCAACGCGCTATGGAACAATTGTTTGCAGGTTACTCCATCATAGTTGATGATATCCTTGTTGCTGGACAAACTATTCAAGAACACGTAAATTTAAAGAAGGTTCTGAACCGCGCTAAAGAAATCAACCTCGTTAAACCCTCTAAAGTGCAAATTCAGAGTAAATGAGGTGAACTACTTAGGCCATGTGTTCACTGCAGAAGGCCTCAAACCCATCAAAAACTATTGCTATCAAAGAGTAATCAGCATCCAGAGTCGAGAGAACACTGGAAAATGATCTCGAATGCATCGACGATTTCTAGGGCCACCTCCTCGAGTACTCTGCGATGCAGACCATCAGGCCCTGGGGATTTATCCGCCTTTAGTCCCTACAGTTTACCTAACACCATTTCCTGACTAATGTGGATTCCCTTCAGTTCCTCCCTCCCACTAGATCCTTGGTCCCCTAGTATTTCTGGGAGATTATTTGTGTCTTCCTTAGTGAAGACAGAACCAAAATACTTGTTTAACTGTTCTGCCATTTCTTTGTTTTCCATTCTAAATTCACCTGTCTCTGATTGTAAGGGACCTACATTTGTCTTCATTAATCTTTTCCTTTTTTACATATCTAAAGAAGCTTTTGGAGTCAGTTTTTATATTCCCCACAAACTTTCTTTCATTCTCTTTTTTCCCTTTCTTAATTAACCCCTTTGTCCTCCTCTGTTCTAAATTTCCCCCAGTCCTCTGGTTTGCTGCTTCCTCTGGCCAATTTATATGCTTTTTCCTTGTATTTAACACTATCCTTGATTTCCCTCGTTAGCCACGGTTGAGCCGCCTTCCCCGTTTATTTTTTTGCCAGACATGGATGAACAATTTATTTGTAGTTCATCCATGCGGTCTTTAAATGTTTGTCATTGCATCTCCATCGATCAACCCTTTAAGCATAATGTGCCTGTCTATCCTAGCCAATTCCCATCTCATTCCTTCAAATTCCTCCTTTAAGTTTAGGACCAGAGTCTCTGAATTAATCGTGTCACTCTCCATCCTAATGTGGAATTCCACCATATTATTGTCACTGTTGCCCAAAGGAGTCTGCACAACAAGGTCGCTAGCTAATCCTTCCTCATTACACAATACCCAGTCTAGGATAGCCTGCCCTCCAGTCGGTTCTTCTACACATTGGTTTACATTCCGTATACATTCCAAGAAATCCTGCTCCTCAGCGCTCCTAACAATTTGGTTGGCCCAATCTATATGTAGATTAAAGTCACCCATGATGACTGCTGTACCTTTCTTACACGTATCCCTAATTTCCTGCTTGATGCTATCTCCAACCTCCCTACAGCTGTTTGGTGGTCTGTATGAAATATTAATTCTATTTATCATCCAGAAATTCTTCCTGATGTTTTGTGTATTCCCAATGTTTGATTTTTATTTTCAACGTTTGCAATTTGTCTTGCTTTTCAGATAACAAGTAGGTAGCTTCACAAATATCTGCAATTTCAACAATAATGGAACCTAGCACCAAAAGTGTAAAGGCTGTAGTGTTAATTAATTATCCTTGCTTGAACATGCAATGTTGATCTCACCGTTGCTTAATCAAAAATCCAGAACACGTAATGTGAGAGCATTCTGGGTATACTTTTTGGAAATGCGATGAACAAGTGGCTATTAATTCAGAGACCATGACATAATTTAACATGAATTGGTTAATTATTTGAAGGAATATAAAGAGTATCTATTGCAATGGGGAAAATAAAGTCGTGCTTGCATAATTTCCAGCCAACTCTCGGGAGGCTAATGATTCTCCAAGCAAACCAACTAACACAAAACTAATGCTTGAAAGGTATTCCCAACAACTTCAAATCCTGTGACCCCCCTTGCCATGAGACTCAGACTTGGTGTGTTCAAAGGGCTTGAGACCACCATAATAAATATTTTTTAAACATACAAGAGAACTTAAAGTATACAAGTTAATTAATTAATTTGACTTGAGATACATAATACCACAATTACTTATGGTGAAAATATACAGATGTGCAATGTGTAATCATAATTAGGTATTCCTTTATATTGTGGAAAAAAAACTTAAGTACGCTTTAGTTTGGGGATTTTGATATTGTACCACAGAAATCAAAATACAGTAAAACTCAGATAACCTGGCATGCTCAGGACATTGGCAGTGCCAGACACGTAATATCTGGACTTATTAATATCCCATCGCACATTTAATTTACTTTCTTTGATATAAAGGCCACGCAATAGTTTAATAATTTTTCCAGTAAACCTAGTAAAATTCAATGGGAGCACAGGTCATCAGCCAATGAGCCAGATAACAAACGTGCAGGGATTCCAAATAGTCACAGAATGGATTATTGGAGTTTTACTGTAAGTTAATTATTTTTAAAAATCGGGGCGCCGAATGTTCTAGTTAGATTCAACACCAAATAGTATGGCCAGGCAGCTGGAATAAAAGCCTCGTATGGTTAGAGCCCTTGAAGTAATAGCAAATGCGTTACAATTTTACATAGTAGAATCTGGATAATTTGTTAAAGGTACATCAATACACTAATAAGACTTACCCTGAAAAAGAAATTGAGGGAAAAGACATTAAGATATCCTTTATTTTCCATATCCAATAATTTAAAGATATACTGGAGAGCAGCGGGTTCCTTTCGATTCTCCAAAGCAAGAACAAAATCCAGATAAGTCTTGTAGTCCTAGAGAAAATATGCAAAAAGTTGTCGCCTTTGACATCCAAGATACAATTTTACTTGCAGAGATATTAAGTATGGCACAATAATAACGTGATGGACAAAAATCAGCAAATTTCTTTAAAAAAAACCATTTATATCCCCCACCCTCAATTATTCTGATATATTTCCCTTATTTTGTTTTCTCTAGCTTCAGCAAGAAAACCTAATGGTTTAGAATTCTCTTTTGTTAACAATTGTAAATAAATATGTAACAAAAGGGACACTCTTATTGAAAATCTGAAATGAATACTAAAATACTGGAAATGCTCAGAGAGTCAGGCAGCATTTCAGTTTTAGAAAAAGTTAATTGTCTACATTTTTTTATTAAGATACAAATGTGTGAATGCAGGATGAGAAGGGAAGAATAAAAAGTTGATGAAATAATAGTGGTAGATAAAAAGGGTGTTAGTGAAACGAGAAAAAATGGGTAGCAAATGTAAATGGGAATATCACAATCATTACCAAACACTGCCATCCAAAATGAAAAGGAAAACACTGATGATTATGAAATCTTATGATTTCAGGTTGTTAACTTAATTTCTTAATCAAATGATGAAATGTTGTTCCTGAAAGGTATTTAGAGCTTTCAAAAAAGAATACGGTCCCTAGGATAGAATTGTCAGTGGGAAAGAACATTTAAAGTGATAGGCAACTGGAAATTCAAGTTTGCAGACTGAATGGAGTTCTGCAAAATTACTGTCCAATTTCCATTTGTGTTTGCAGAAGACTTCAGACACTGTAGTCCATGCTCAGGATGCAATAGAAACTATAACAAACAAACCACTCCTTCACCTGGAAAGTGTTTGGAGATTCATACATCCCCTAGAGAAGAGAAGAAGTAAAGGACAAGTTGGCGTGCTGCTTTTGCATAGGCGCTGATGTGAAAGGACACATGGAAAGGACAGAATGAACCACATTGGCTACACTGTTTCTGAATCTGAAATTTGGAAAAGGTACGTATGTTTATGTGAACACAATGAATGTGGTAAATACAATGTTAGCAGAAGGGGAGCTTTGAAAATATAATATATCTTTCAATCGAGGTGTCATAGCATGGGCACCATATGAAGTGTGATGAATCATTAACCTATTCCACAACAATAAAAGAAAATATTATTTTTAGTAGATATAACAACTCATTCCATTTCAATGGAAAGGAAAAATTGACCATTTTGAAAAATTGTACAGTTGACTTTTTAGGCTCTTTACCAATTTCCATCCATCATAAATGTTTAAACATTCCGAAGAACCCGGTCCCAAAAACACGCCTGTAAGATTCCAGTACAGAACGTGACAGTTCCTCTTTACTGAGCTTTCCATTGTGATTTTATCCAAATTTAGTATTGTCTCTATCGAATATACAAACAATAACACATTAGAAAACCACACGGAACAAAAAAAATACACTACCACCATCAGTTTACATCTACATCTGACAACCTACCATAACACGCTCATGAAGAAGAGCTGAAAACCAGTTTATTTCTTGACTATTCTTTGACAATTCCTCATCTCTGAGCTACAAATCACCAGGTCACAGCAAAAGCATATATATACATATTTAATATATTCATGCATTAGATGTCAAAGTATTTTTGTTTAGATTGCCAATTCCTCCAATTACCTCTAACTAGTCAACAAAAAGCTGCAGGACCAATTTATCTTGAATCTTTATTTTGCCCTAGAAGGCTAATAAAATGAGAAAAATAATGCATAAGCAACTATCCAGAGCATATATAGGTAAGATAACTTTAAACGTAAAAGATTGAATCAGACATGCACCTAACCGCAGCAATTTAAATTCAATCATTCTATGATTCAAAATGTTCAGATGAATGAATCAGAATATGCCAACACTTCTGCGTAGAACAAACTAGTTTAATTAATGGCTGTAAAAACCCTTGCTCATGTTCAACAGAAATTGGCAATCTTAAACAACTGCGATTAATCCAGTGTTTATCCAGTAACCATGATTGAATAAATCGAATGTGACAACCTTAATGATCCAATTTACTTGTGGGAGATTTATTTAATGCTACCAGTAATGTTAAAATTATTTTTTGCAGAAGGGCATGCATTGGCAGATGTTCAGTTGGGAGTATGGGCGGGGGGTGGGGGGATAAGCATGCAAAGCTGACATGGGCGATATAAGGCTCATAGCGCGATAGTGAGCTCAGTTAGAGAAATAATGCATAGAGCAAATTTCAATACAATGGTCTGACTCAGAGTGCATTGATCAGTATTTGAAATATGATTTAGTGTGCTGTCGCAAAACATAAGAAGGAAGGGCAATTCAACATTTTCAGGATGTAGAATCTGCAAGTGTGACAAAAGGTATGGTAAAAGAAAGTGAGGCATTGTAGTTTGGTTAGATTTCATTAATAGACCGTAATATGTGAGAATATCTAAGAAAGCTCTTCAAATGCAGTTATAATGGAAGTTGAGGATCAAAAATGGTCCATCCCATTTTGGGTCACACTGCAGACCTCCTATACAGTCACCAGAAAGTAAAAGGAATCATTAATCATACACAAACTACGAATTAATGTAAGAGTATAGTGTCATACAGTCAGCAATTTAAAAACCTTCACCCAGCTGTTAACTGGGGATACCTTAGTTTAAACTTAGATGGATGGATTTTTAAAAATGCCCCATGAGACTATCGAGCCAATACTTGTATCTACAAGAAAGAGGCAGGCTGAAACTAATCTGAGGGAATGTCAGTTTATAGTGTAGTGAAATGCATTTTGGTACTACACCCGAAGTTTTGAGGTAGTTTAATGAAAAGAAAGATAAGTCTTGAAATTAAATCAAATTGGTGGAGGGTGAAGGCATATTCAATAATTATACAGCCTGACATAGTAACATAAGATCAGGTATAGTACTTAGTGTGCTTTGTAGTTTAAAAGGGACAATGAAGTCCATGTTCCTGTAAGCTGAAAGCAAGGAAGCAGTCTCGAGAAACGATGGACGTTAAGTTGTTGAAGGTTAAATAAAGGAGAGAAGTATATGGTAGACATGGAGAACAAGAGCGCCCAGGAATGGCGCACGTAGATTTGCTGTAACATATCATGCTTGCAGCGCCAGAGACCTGGGTTCAATCCCGATTGCAGATGCTGTCATGCTTGAGTTTGTACATTCTCCCCGTGACCACTAGTTTTCTCCAAACTTTCGTTTCCTCTCACACTCCAAAGATAAAGTATGTAGAATATTTGCCTGTAGTCTAAATGGTCCTATTATGGTAGATATGTTGTAATGTGGATCGCTGTCGATTGCGGACTTCGTGGCCAAGCCCGTTTCGTGCTATAATCGTCTAAACTAAAACTAAAAAGGCAGAAATGTTAGGAAGAAGATGATCACCCATGATTGAATGGCGAGTAGACATTATTGCCAAATGCTATTTATCCTCCTATCCACTTATACCTTACATTCGCTAATTTCACTGCCAATTCCCTACCACCCACCTACAAATACAACGAACTTACTGTTGCGTTAACCCCATCATTATCCTAAAACTAAACTAACTGAAAATCGGAGAGTCCTTCATCAAGAGCGTTGAATATAGAGGAATTTTCGATAGAAACAAGTAGGGCTTGTGAATGTATCCAGGCAGTTATAGAGACAAGGGAAGAGATTGTTAGAGATCTGACAGAAGGTTTTCATAACCTTCACTGATTACAGTGAATGCCAGATGTTGGAGAAGTGAAAGTGGTTTTATTCAAGAAAGACGGCACGCAACCAAATAATGAACAGAAGTAAGTCCAAATGTAAGTGGTAAAGAAGTAATTTGAAAAAAATGCTGGATTGCATGGTTTGACTGAGCGTCTTCCAGCGTTTTCTGTTTTTGTACTTTTAAAGATGACAACATGAGAAATATTGATATTCAAAAGGTTCATTTTATCATATACTGACGTGAACTCAGTTGAACAGTATTAAGGTTAGAAATTTGATTTGTTGCCTTCGGATATTAAATAGATTTGGTTTTGAGGTTAAGGTTTATATCTGTAAAATATAGGGACACTGAAAACTATACAAGAGGACAATGGACATTTGGTTCCTTCACTAAAGGGTAACTGACATAAAGAGAGTGCCACAAAGAAATGACGAGACTATGCGATGATAGTGCATAACAAAATTAGAGTCTAGCTAGTACTCTCCAATATTTGGAAAGAATAGGCATCCTCCATTAGCAAACTTACAAAATGTTTACAGGGCTTTGGAGTGAATGCGACTAAGAATGTTTTTCACGGTTGGGAACGCTGCAACACAATTAAGCAATTAATTGCCTATTCCTATGCCCAATTAACCAGAACTATTTTTTCTGTAAAAGTCCTTCCACTATGCTTTGGTAATAGATACTGGGGTTTACTCAGTGAATGATAAGACGTGAACACCTCAATCAGGATGTGTGTCACTTAATTGTGCCATCCAACACTGCAACTTGTGCATACCCTCCATGCAGATGCAAAGACACAAATGCTAGAATTTTGAGGCAAAACACAAACTGCTGAGTCCTCTGCGCAGGTCAGCACAAATCTGTGAGAACTGGCAAGCAACATTAAAGGTCAACACTATTCAACTGGAAGTCAGTCATCTTGCTTTCCCTCCACAACTGGAAATCAAGTTCCTTCCAGCACTTTTGAGTCTTGTTTTGCTTAGTGTTCCCATTCAGCTGTTGCTCTTGACCTGATGAAGAAAACTCAAGAAGCAGCATTCTTCACTTCCTGTTGGTTAACTAAAGAAATTTACAACTGGGAAGCAAATTGAATTATGACAGAGCATCACAAGACGGTGAAGGACAGAGCGGTAAGAATTTTTAGAGGCCAGCCAAGGTAATAAAAAATATATATACAGAGGGTGCGATAATAAAAACTATCAAACTTAATATAGGAGCTTACACAGATAGTAAGGAATAGCACAGCTATTGTTGGTCTACGGAAAAAGTGAGTAGAATAATATTAATCAGAAAGAAAGGGGGGAAATTCTGAATGGACACTTTATGAACAGAAGAAAAACAGTTGCCAGCGAAGCAATTCCACACATTTCTCTCCACCTCAATCTCTCATACAAAAACCCATCAAGTCCTCTATCATCTATTTTTATGATTAACCCGAGTTGAAGGATAATTTACAGAAACCGTTTAATCTACAATGACCAATTAACTGTTTGTCTTGACTGTGAAATCAGTAACCAGTGGAGTGTCACAGGATCAGGGGGGGGGGGGTTCAACTATTTATAATCTATGTGAAGAACTTGGATAAACGGACATATTGTATTGTAACCACATTTTCTGACAATATAACAGCGAGTGGGTTAGCAGTAGACAGATGCAGAGCCGGTATCGAGTCCCGTCAGTGATTTCTTGATGGGATTTGAAGTGAATTCATTGGCTGCAGACAGGCTTTTGTAATATTTTTTCTGTATTTGTACAATACAAAAAAAATCATGTTTTGTTTTTAAAACAGATGCACAATTTTCTGATTATAGGGAATCAAAGGATCTTTCACCAATGCAGTTAATTTGAGCCGAGGTTGAAGATCTGGCTCGATCTTGATATATGATGAAGCAGACTCGAAGGGCCAGCTGGCCTACCTCTGCTATTAGTTTTTATGTTACAGCTTTTATATGTGAATCCCAGTCTGAGAATGTTGTGAATCCATTGGCTCTTAAGTCGGCTTTTCATTTCACTAGCTGGTGTACTGGTTTAACACACATCTCTGCATCAGAAAAAAAGAAGTAATAGCTGATCATAGAGGAGACGTGCTAACATCTGTGAATGGGTGTGTCTGCTAGAGTAATCTATAATGGATACGTTAAAGTCACAGAATATTTAAATCCAATGGCGGAGTAAATATTAACTTGCCTGTTCTGAGTGGGTCAAGGAAGAAGAAAAATTTTCTAACAGCTGTGCAAACATAAAATGAATAGAAGGACTTCTCTAAACCATCAAGCTGCGGTAAAGTGGGAATCAGCTCCAAAATATAATTCTCCAGATCCTGTTGGTATAATGTAGCATGGCGTCAATATTTCATAGAATCCAACACACCATGTTAAAGGAGAATCATGTTAAATTAACTGCTAAATCTGCACACAAGGTAGGAGGATACTTACAGATTCACGGAGATATCCTTGACCTGCCACATCATACAAACTGAGACCTATTCTTGTCTGATGTAGCCAAACTATAATGCAAAGATTTAGTATGTTATAAATAAATTGATATTCAGTTAAAAATGATGCTTGTAATCTAACAGTTTGCAATACAATACCACTCGCTACCTTTTCGCATGACGTAGTTGAAGAACTGCATTATAGAAATCCTTCCATATGGGTCATTGTGCAGGAGTTTTGCAAATATTTTAGCTGCAAAGAACTGTCTGTGGAACATCATTAAAATGCAATATGAAAATGATAATTATAAACACTAATAAATTAATACATACCATTGGATCAACATTTGAAGTAACTGCTTAGATGAAGTACACGTTGCAGAAATGTGTGATTTCTGTTTCTAATATGTACTGCAGATTGTTAATTTTATTTTATACTATATTTGTGATATACATGAGGATTTGCATTTAGCATGTGAATATTACTATGGAAAATGTGTCTTGCTATATTCATGTTTTGGAAGTGTGTAGATTTAGCAACATCTTAATTTAATCCAGATCACGACTTTCAGATTTTCAGTTATATATTGCTAAATAAAGTAGTTTTAATTGTAACCATTTATCATTAACACTGGACAGTCTGCATGTAGGAAAGTGGTACTATTAAAATAGCTGGGGCTTCTTGGTTGTTTTATCTCTAAGGATATGTACAAGAACCACTTACTTGCATTTCTGCCCTGCCTTTTCTTTGACTTCCAGAAAATTTTCATTATTAATCATTGCTTCCTCTCCTATCAAAGGAGGGGTTTGATGTTTGTCTAGGAGGAACCATAGATTCTACAAAACAAAATTAAGCAAAATTATACTTGATTATTTGAGACTCAAAGTAGTCAGTAAGGAACCTGGAATACAGGTTTGGTATTGGCGAGTTGAGATCATGTTGTCAAAGAGGAGATGTGGTGGTCTTAAAGCACATAGACAATAGACAATAGGTGCAGGAGTAGGCCATTTGGCCCTTCGAGCCAGCACCACCATTCAACATGATCATGGCTGATCATCCCCAATCAGTACCCTGTTCCTGCCTTCTCCCCATATCCCCTGACTCCACTATTTTAAGAGCCCTATCTAACTCTCTCTTGAAAGCATCCAGAGAGCCTGCCTCCAACGCCCTCTGAGGCAGAGAATTCCACAGACTCACCACTCTCTGTGAGAAAAAGTGTTTCCTCGTCTCCGTTCCAAATGGCTTACTCCTTATTCTTAAAGGCGTGGATAAATTCCAAGGCCCTGAACAAGTGTGTCCTTGGGCATTGTGGGAAACCTAGGACATAAGTGCTGGGGCCCTAGCAGACATATGCAACATTGTTAGCCATGGGCCAGGTACTGGAAGACTGGCACTTAAGCAATACAAGATTAAAAACATGGATCTGGAAAACAGAAGCCGTCGACTGAATCTACGAATTGTTGGTTTGCCTGAAGGTCAAGAAGCGAATAATTTTATAAAATATGCCTCTAAAATGATAAAGGAGACTTTCAACACAGAGCACTATGAAAATCTTCCAATTTTGGATAACGCACACAGGATCGGCAAGAAATCTGGTCTCCAAGATAAACTGAGACATTTGATTGTTCGGTTTCACTCTTTGCAGATGAAGGAGAATATCCTCTGAGCAGCAAAAAAGTTGGGCATGGTTGAATATGAAGGATGCAAGTTTTGGTTTGTTCCTGATTACAGCCGTGAGCTTATGGGATTGAGAAAGTCTTTCCATAATGTAATGTCTGAGTTGTTTAAGAAACAGCTGCGCCCCACCTTGCTCTATCCAGCTAGACTGTGTATACGACCGATTTTTTTTTAACAATCCGCAAGAAGCTTCCAGCTTTCTGGAGGCTTATTGGGCTGAAGCCGCGACGGGGAGTTACTGATAGTCGACCAAGTTACAATTGGAGATTTATTGTTCCTATTTTGACAATATATCGTTTTGTAAATGATGAAGAATTTAATTGGATGAGTTATTCTTTAATTACCTCTTAGAATTTTAGTATGATGGTATCAAATCATAACTTTTACCTTCTCTAAGATACTGTTAATTTTATGTAATGGTATTATATATTAACTTTTAAGATCTACTTTTAAAAATGTCAATCGAAGGATTTTTTCCCGTCTTTAGACAAACAAAGTGAAGCAGTTCTTGTTTTTCATATTTTGACCTTGGATAAATAATGTAAATTAGCTCTTGTTTTTCACAGTTAACATGCACTTTTTAACCATAACATTAATTTGTTTTGGCTATTGAGTGGTAAATATGCCTGCTTTTTATGTTGGGTGTTGTCATTAGGAGAGGAGGGGGTGAGGGGGGATTAGGTAGCATACTGACTATCTACTGGTCAGTTTTGGGCTTTCATGGGTGGGGGGGACACTTTTGCTTTCAATTTAGTTTTTTCTATCTGGGCAAAATTTCAACTACATAAATGTATGAAATGTCGTCACTTCTGGCTCCGCCTTAGATTCTTATCTTTCCAGTATCATGAACTGTTATGCTCTACGAAATTAACCTTTTACATTCCACATGATTTTTACAAACAATATGGATAATATTATTAACTTCCTTTCATGGAATGTGAATGGTCTGAACCATCCCATTAAGAGGAATTTTTTTAAGTTCTTCGTAGTCTAAATGCACAGATTATCTTTGTTCGGGAAACTCATGTAAAGAAAGACGACAATCAACGATTCTTTAAGTTTTGGAGAGGACAGCAGTTTCATTCAAATTCACAGGCAAAGGTGAAAGGAGTCTCTATTTTTATTGACTCCTCAATTTTGTTTGTTCATTATGAAACAATTTCTGATCCATACGGTAGATTTTTGATGATCACTGGTGTTCTTCATAACCAAAAAGTTGTTATGGTGAATGTTTATGCACCTAATATTGATCATGCTGAGTTTTTTTAAACAGCTAATCGCATCCTTTCCTAATTTAAATGAACATCTTTTGATAATGGGTGGAGATTTTAACTGCTGTTTGAACCCCTCTATGGAAGATCTGCATCTGATCATGTGCTTCCAAATAAATCAGCTTGTTTTATCAATTCTTTTTTACTTGACTCTGGATTGTTAGAAGTCTGGAGATTCCTACACCCAAATGACAAAGAATTTTCTTTTTTCTCTCATGTATATCATAGTTACTCTAGGATTGACTACTTTATAATAGATTCTCGGCTAGTTTCATCGGTCACTAAGTGTGAGTATGATGCAATTGCTATTTCTGATCATGCACCATTAAAACTATCAATTAAACCACCTGATTCTAAGTTTCATGCTAAACAATAGCGATTTAATACTACTCTGCTTCAAGATCTAAATTTTGTTAATTTTATTAAAGATCAGATTGCTTTTTTCTTCTTAACAAACTCTTCTGAAGAAATATCCAATGGTGTAGTCTGGGATGCTTTCAAGGCATATATTCATGAACAAATTATTTCATACCCCGCGGGATTAAAAAAACAAACTCAAAATGAAATACATATATTGGCTGATGAGATTAAAGAAATTGATAAAGCTCCTAGTCTAGAGCACAATAATAGAGTTGAACTTCAATTGAGACATGATTTGTTATTAGTATCACCGATTGAGAATCAGCTACTTAAAACTAAAAGTCAATTCTATATACATGATGATAAATCTGGCAAATTACTCGCCAATCAGTTGAAAGCTGTGTCAGCCAAACGTCAGATTATTAAAGTGAGTAAACGGGATAGTACATTGACCGTAGACCATGATGAAATTAATAAATCCTTTCAGGAATTTTATACCTCCCTATACCAATCAGAACTTCCTACTTATTCCAATATAATGCATGAGTTTTTAAAGAAACTGAACTTGCCAAATTTACCACATAACGAGTCTCTGTTGTTAGATCAACCCATCACGGAGGAAGAAATACATAAAGCAATCCTTTCAATGTATTCTGGTAAAGCGCTCGGTTTAGATGCGTTTACAGTGGAATTTTTAAAGTATTTCTCAAGTTTACTGTCTCCCTAGCTATGCAAGGTTTTTAAAGAAGCCTTTTTAATGAATAGATTACCACAATCCTTTTATGAAGCATCTATTTCTTTAATTCTTAAAAAAGATAAAGACCCTACTGACATCATATAGACCTATATCACTGTTAAATGTAGATTCCAAAATTCTTTCAAAAATTAGCTATGAGATTGGAAAATATTTTACCGCAAATTATTTCTGAAGATCAGAAAAGGTTTTATTAAAAATCGTTACTCATACTTTAACGTTAGGAGATTCATGAATATTGTATATACAGCGTCAAATAAAACTCCATAAGTTTGGGAGGGGGAGTTGAAGTGCTGAGCCACCGGGAGGTCGGGTTGGTTATTGCGGACCGAGCGGAGGTGTTCGGCGAAACAATCGCCAAGCCTCCGCTTGGTCTCACCGATATAGATCAGCTGGCATCTAGAGCAGCGGATGCAGTAGATGAAGTTGGAGGAGGTGCAGGTGAACCTCTGTTGGACCTGGAAGGACTGCTTGGGTCCCTGAAAGGAGTGGAGGGGGGAGGTAAAGGGACAAGTGCAGCATCTCTTGCGGTTGCAAGGGAAAGTGTCCAGGGAAGGGGTGGAGCGGGAGGGAAGGGAAGAATTGACAAGGGAGTTGCGGAGGAAGCGGTCTTTGCGGAAGGCAGACGGGGGGGGGGGGGGGGGGGGTGGGAAGATGTGGCAAGTGGTGGGGTCACGTTGGAGGTGGCGAAACAGGCGGAGGACTGTGTGTTGTATGTGCCTGCTGGTGGGGTGAAAGGTGAGGACCAGGGGGACTTGTTGCGAGTGGGGAAATGGGGAGAGAGGGCAGTGTTGCGGGGTATGGAGGAGACCCTGGTGCGAGCCTCATCTATAGTGGGGGAGGGTAATCCCCGTTCTCTGAAGAAAGAGGACATTTGTGATGACCTGGTGTGGAACACCTCATCCTGGGAGCAGATGTGGCGTAGACGGAGGAATTGGGAAAAGGGGATGGAGTCCTTACAGGAAGCAGGGTGGGAGGAAGAGTAGTCCAGGTAGCCATGGGAGTCAGTGGGTTTATAGTGGATGTCCGTCAGGAGTGTATCCCCTGCAATGGAGATGGTGAGGTCAAGGAATGGTAGGAAAGTGTCGGAAATGGTCCAGGTGTATTTGAGTGCCGGATGGAAGTTGGTGGTGAAACGGATGAAGTCAGTCAGTTGTGTGTGGGTGCAGGAGGTGACACCAAAGCAGTCGTCGATGTAACGGAGGTAGAGGTCGGGGATGGGGCCCTTGTACGCTGAGAACAAGGATTGTTCGACGTACCCGACAAAGAGGCAGGCGTAGCTGGGGCCCATGCGTGTGCCCATTGCTACGCCGTGTATTTTGAGGAAATGGGAGGAATCAAAAGAGAAGTTATTGAGGGTAAGGATCAACCTCCGCATCTAGGTGGAGGAGGGTGTCAGTGGAATGGTATGATTGCTCCTCTGGTCGAGGAAGAACCGGAGGGTTTTGAGACCATCCTGGTGGGGGATGGAGGTGTAGAGTGTTTTGGTCCTGCACACTTTTGGAAAAATATTGGAAATAAATGTTTGATACTATTTCTGTAGTTTTAGGTATTGATTTACAACCTCATCCTATTACTGTAATTTTTGGGCTACCAATGTTAGATTCTACTCATCTGTCCCGTTCCGCCCATCGGCTGATTGCTTTTACTACATTAATTGCCAGAAGATCTATTTTATTTAAATGGAAATACTCCAACCCTCCGACCACACTCCAGTGGTATTCTGAAACGATATCATGTTTAAATTTAGAAAAAAAAAAATCAGGAGTGACATTGTTGAACCCTTGGTTAAATTTGATATGACTTGGGGAAAATTTCTTCAACACTTTCATACAACATAAATTGCTCCCTCTTTAACCGTTATAAAAACTATTTTACCTTTATATGGTGGAACGGAATTGTTGAAATTCTCAGCGGATTCTCTTTTGCTTTGCTTTGTTTATTTTGTTTTTATTTTTTAATTTCTTTTCCTTTCTTTTTTTCTTTAGTTTAAGGGAGTTTTGTTTTTTTCCTTTTCTTTTTGTCTTTTTATCTTGGTGTTTTTTTTTCTACCTTCATAAGTTTTCTTATAAAGACTTAAATGTGTATTTGACACTGGTCTCATATTAGGTTATACCTGTTATTAATGTAATCCTGATCCCCATGTATCAATATAATTGTTATGTTTATCATTATTCTTTTTGCTCTGTTTTTTATGTTTTGCTTTTGTTTTTTGGAAAGAAAAACAATAAAAAGATTTTAAAAGAAAGAAAAAAAGTTACAGACTGAGTATCCAGCAGACAGCAAGTCACTTCCTGCTCCTCCAAAGCCTTTCAATCACCCACACAACACAATGATTTGTCTGGATGTGTGCAACTCCAACAATCTAGCAACTAAATATTATCCAAGACAAAAATAGACACAAAGTGCAGGAGTAACTCAGTACTCAGTAGGCCATGCAGCCATCTCCAGAGAACATGGGTAGGTGAGGTTTCAGATTGGGATCCTTTTTCAGGCTGTTTATGGTAGGGAGGGAGAAAACTGGAAGAGAGATAGGGTAGGATAAAACCTGCCGAGTGATGGATGGATAAAGGTGAATGGGAGAGTTGATAGGCAGATTGTTGGACAAAAGTCTGAGATGAAAAGACAGAAGGAATGAGATAAAGGTGCAAGAAGAGGTGTGAATTGTGAAGGAAAGGAGGGAATATAGCTGGAATAGGAAAAATGGATGGCAAGTCTAGGAGGGCCATAGGGAAGGAAGAGAGTGGGGGAGGGTTTGTTTGTAGGCTAGTTACCTAGAATTGGAGAATTCTATGTTCATACCATTAGATTGTACAAGACAAAGCAGCCCATTTGACTGATACCCCCAATCCACCACGTTAAATATAATTTATCTTTGGCATCTACCAATTTTATCGCAGTCATATGCCTAGACTGCGACAGGGTCGTACAAACCCATGATCTAAACCACTAATCGAGGACAAGCAAGCAAATGCAAGCAAACACACTACCTGCGTGACCATGACCAATTCACATCTCGACTTGCAAATACACTGCTATTCTTTCAATGGCATGAGATAAATCCAGGAATACTGTACCCATCAACATTTCTGTTCACCAGAAGTACAGCTCGCGTTCAAGAAAGCACCCCACAAATTATTCTCAGGGGCTTTACAGTTGGATAATAAATATAACCATATAACCATATAACAATTACAGCACGGAAACAGGCCCTCTCGGCCCTTCCAGTCCGTGCCGACCATTTGTTTTCCCCTAGTCCCATCTACCTGCACTCGGACCATACCCCTCCATTCCCTTCACGTCCATATACCTATCCACTTTACTCTTAAATGTTAAAATCGATCCTGCCTCCACCACTTCTGCTGGAAGCTGATTCCACACAGCCACCACCCTCTGAGTAAAGAAGTTCCCCCTCACGTTACCCCGAAACCTCTGTCCATTAATTCTCATGTCATGCCCTCTTGTTTGAATCTTCCCTACCCTCAATGGGAAAAACGTATCCACGTCAACTCTGTCTATCCCTTTCATCATTTTAAACACCTCAATCAAGTCCCCCCTTAACCTTCTGCGCTCCAAAGAATAAAGACCTAACTTGTTCAACCTTTCTCTGTAACATAGTTGCTGGAACCCTGGCAACATTCTAGTAAATATAGGTCTTGCTGCTGACACCCATGTTTCACAACATTAATTAATAATAAAAATAAACCCATACTGAAGACAAGTTGAATCTGGTTAAGGCAACTGTCATAACATTAAAATGAATAGTTAAAGATTCATTAGGCATTTTCCTTTTGCTGGGAAAATACACTATCAGTTAACATTTTATGGCGAATTTAAAATGAAGCTACTATACTCTCAAAGGTTCTTCCTTCTAGTTTATTTATCAGTTTATTTATTCATGTGTGTATGTATTTATATAATGATATATGGACACACTGATCTGTTTTGTAGTAAATGCCTATGTTCTGTGTGCTGAAGCAAAGCAAGAATTGTCCTATCAGGGACACATGACAATAAACCCACTTGAACTTGAACTTCTTGGCTTCTGAAATATTTAATAACTAAGTATGCCAATGAAGCAAATGGCAAATATTAATCATGTGTTATTGTTTTTTCTCCAATATAATTATAATGCAACTCTAAAATGCAATCGTATTTTAATCATTTTAAAAATAAAAGGTTTTCATACCTGCAGTTCTTCATTATCTAACAATTCTCTGCTTTTTCTTTGAAGAAATACTGCTCTAGATTCTTCTCTTAATTTCTGCAACAAGATTTCATCTTCAGCTGGAAGCTTATGTGGCATTAGAAGAAAGTTTGGAAATGTTAGTTTGCCCTCAGCAAAATAGTCACCATTAGGAAATGAAGAAAATAAACTAACTTTTGAAGCAAAAGGAACTATTTAAAACATATAAAATAGAAGTTATTCTAAAAACAGTAAAACTTTCTAACTTAAATTTAAACGAAAGAAAATACATTTTACTATTTTCCCAGACAGATCAGATACAATGCCCTCCATAATGTTTGGGACAAAGACCCATCATTATTTAATGGCCTCTGCACTCCACAATTTGAGATTTGTAATAGAAAAAAAATCACATGTGGTTAAAGCGCACATTTTCAGATTTTAAAGGGCCTGTCCCACTTGGCGATTATTTTGGCGTCATTCACTGACGTACGTATCAAGGTCGCCGAAAGATTTTGAACATTTCAAAATCCAGCGGTGACAAAAAAATTGCGTTGCAACTTGAGGAAATACCGCGCGTCAATACGTCATCACGCCACGTCACGACTCACGTCACACCGCGATTTTTTCGGTGACTTGATACGTCAGTCAGTGATGCTGGCAGTTGCCGAAATAATTGGTAAGTGGGACAGGCCCTTAAAGGATAGTGTAAAAAGAGAAGAAGTATAACATAGCAAAGATGAGTGGGAAGCCAGAGGATTGGGAAACTTTTAAAGAGCAATTGAAGATAATTATAAAGGTAATATGGGGAGAAAAGATGAGGTACGAAGGTAAGCTAGCCAAGAATATAAAGGAGGATAGTAAAAGCTTCTTTAGGTATGTGAAGAGGAAAAAAATAGTTAAGACAAATGTGGGTCCCTTGAAGACAGAAACAGGGGAATTTATTATGGGGAACAAGGAAATGGCAGACAAATTGAACAGGTACTTTGGATCTGTCTTCACTAAGGAATATGCAAACAATCTCCCAGATGTACTAGTGGCCACAGGACCTAGCGTGACGGAGGAACTGAGGGAAATTCACATTAGGCAGGAAATGGTGTTGGGTAGACTGATGGGACAAAAGGTTAATAAATCCCCAGGGCATGATGGTCTGCATCCCAGGGTACTTAAGGAAATGGCTCTAAAAATCGTGGACGCATTGGTGATCATTTTCCAATGTTCTATAGATTCAGGGTCAGTTCCTGCAGATTCAAGTTCAAGTGAGTTTATTGTCATGTGTCCCTGATAGGACAATGAAATTCTTGCTTTGCATCAGCGCACAGAACATAGAAGGCATTTACTACAAAACAGATCAGTGTGCCCATACACCATATATAAATATATACACACATGAATAAATAAACAAATAAAGTGCAAATAACAGATAATGGATTATTAGTTATCAGAGTTTCATCCGAGCCAGGTTTAATAGCCTGATGGCTGTGGGGAAGTAGCTATTCCTGAACCTGGTTGTTGCAGTCTTCAGGCTCCTGCACCTTCTACCTGAAGGTAGCAGGGAGATGAGTGTGAGGCCAGGATGGTGTGGGTCCTTGATGATACTGCCAGCTTTTTTGAGGCAGCAACTGCGTAAATCCCCTCAATGGAAGGAAGGTCAGAGCCGATGATGGACTGGGCAGTGCTTACTACTTTTTGTAGTCTTTTCCTCTCCAGGGCGTTCAAGTTGCCGAACCAAGCCACGATGCAACCGGTCAGCAAGCTCTCTACTGTGCACCTGTAGAAGTTAGAGAGAATCCTCCTTGACAAACCGACTCTCCATAATCTTCTCCGGAAGTAGAGGCGCTGGTGAGCTTTCTTGATAATTGCATCTGTGTTCTCGGACCAGGAGAGATCTTCAGAGATGTGCACGCCCAGGAATTTGAAGCTCTTGACCCTTTCAACCATCGACCCATTGATATAAACGGGATTGTGCGTCCCCATCCTACTCCTTCCAAAGTCCACAATCAGTTCCTTGCTTTGCTGGTGTTGAGGGCCAGGTTATTGTGCTGGCACCATATGGACAGTTGCTCGATCTCTCTTCTGTACTCCGACTCATCCCCATCAGTGATACGTCCCACAACAGTGGTGTCGTCAGTGAACTTGATGATGGAGTTCGCACTGTGACCGGCTACGCAGTCATGAGTATAGAGCGAGTACAGCAGGGAGCTGAGCACGCAGCCTTGAGGTGTTCCCGTGCTGATTGTTATCGAGCCTGACACATTTCCACCAATATGAACAGACTGTGGTCTGTGAATGAGGAAGTCAAGGATCCAATTGCAGAGGGATGCGCAGAGACCCAGGTAACCAGCTTGGAGGGGATGATAGTATTAAATGCCGAGCTGTAATCGATGAATAACAGTCTGACATATGAGTTTTTGTTGCCCAAGTGGTCCAGAGTGGAGTGGAGAGCCAGCGAGATCGCATCCACCGTTGATCTGTTGTGGCGGTAAGCGAAGTGCAGTGGGTCCAGATTTTTGTCGAGGTAGGAGTTGATTTGTGCCATGATCAACCTCTCAAAGCACTCCATCACCACAGGCGTTAGTGCTACAGGTCGATAGTCATTGAGGCACGTCATCTTGTTCTTCTTGGCACTGGTATAATTGATGCCTTTTTGAAGCAGGTGGGAACCTCAGATCTCAGAAGTGAGAGGTTGAAAATGTTCGTAAAAACTCCAGCCAGTTGGTCCGCACAGGTTTTTAGAACACGACCAGGTATACCATCAGGTCCAGGCGCTTTTCGAGGGTTCATCCCTCTGAAGGATTTCCTGATGTCGGCCTCTGTGACTGAGACTGAAATACCATCACAGCGAATGGGGGCTCGGGAAGGCACATCGGTGTTCTCCCTATCAAAACGTGCGTAAAACGCATTGAGCTCATCAGCGAGTGATGTTTCGCCGACATTCGAGCTGCCTGATTTCGCCTTGTAGGAGGTGATTGCATTCAAACCCCGCCACAGCTGGCGAGCATCTGTCTCATCTGCCAGCTTGGAGCAGGTCCCTTTTGGCCTTTTTGATGGCCTTACCAAGGTCGTATCTGAACTCCTTCTAGACCACTGTATCACCAGATTGGAGGGTGGCTAATGTTATCCTACTTTTTAAGAAAGGCGGGAGGGAGAAAACAAGGAATTATAGACCAGTTAGCCTGACATTGATGGTGGGGAAGATGCTCGAGTCAATTATAAAAGATAGCGGCAAATTTGGATAGCAGTAACAGGATCGCTCCGAGTCCGCATGGATTTACGAAGGGGAAATCATGCTTGACTAATCCTCTGGGATTTTTTGAGGATGCAACTTGGAAAAAGGACAATGGAGAGCCAGTGGATGTCGTGTATCTGGACTTTAAGAGCAAATTTGATAAGGTCCCTCATAGAAGATTAGTCTGCATAATTAGAGCACATGGTATTGGGTGTAGGGTACTGACATGGATAGAAAATTGGTTGGCAGACAGGAAACAAAGAGTAGGGATTAAGGGGTCCCTTTCAGTATGGCAGGCAGTGACTTGTGGGCTACCGCAAGGTTCAGTGCTGGGACCGCAGCTATTTACAATATACATTAATGATTAGATGAAGGGATTAAAAGTAGCATTAGCAAATTTGCAGATGACACAAAGCTGGATGGCAGTGTAAAGTGTGAGGAGGATGCTATGAGGATGCAGGGTGACTTCGACAGGTTGGGTGAGTGGGCAGATGCATGGCAGATGCAGTTTAATGTGTATAAATGTGAGGTTATCCACTTTGGTGACAAAAACAGGAAGGCAGATTTTATCTGAATGGTGTCAGGTTGGGAAAAGGAAAAGTACAACGAGATCTGGGGGTCCTTATTCATCAGTCACTGAAAGTAAGCATGCAGGTACAGCGGGCAGTGAAGAAAGCTAATGACCTTTATAACAAAAGGAGTATAGGAGCAAAGAGGTCCTTCTGCAGTTGCACAATGCCCTAGTGAGACCACACCTGGAGTATTGTGTGCAGTTTTAGTCTCCAAATTTGAGGAAGGACGTTCTTGCTATTGAGGGAGTACAGCGTAGGTTCACAAGGTTAATTCCCGGGATGGTGGGACTCATATAGAATGGAGCAGCTGGGCTTGTATATTCTGGAATTTAGAAGGATGAGAGGAGATCTTATTGAAACATAAAATTATTAAGGAATTGGACACGCTAGAGGGAGGAAAAATGTTCATGATGTTGGGGGAATCCAGAACCAGGGGGAACAGTTTAAGAATTAGGGGTGGGCCATTTAGAACGTAGATGAGGAAAACCTTTTTTACCCAGAGAGTTGTGAATCTGTGGAATTCTCTGCCTCAGAAGGCAGCGGAGGCCAATTCTCTGGATGCTTTCAAAAGACAGTTAGATATAGCTCTTAAAGATAGCAGAGTCAGGGGATATGGCGAGAAGGCAGGAACAGCGTACTGATTGTGGATGATCAGCCATGATCATATTGAATGGCGGTGCTGGCTCAAAGGGCCGAATGGCCTACTCCTGCACTTATTGTCTATTGTTTATTGTTCACAGTCTTAGAATAAAGGGGAGGTCATTTAAGACTGAGCTGAGAAAAAACATTTTTACCCAGAGAGTTGTGAATTTATGGAATTCCCTGCCACAGAGGGCAGTGGAGGCCAAATCACTGGATGGATTTAAGAGAGAGTTTGGTAGAGTTCTAGGGGCTAGTGGAGTCAAGGGATATGGGGAGAAGGCAGGCACGGGTTATTGATAGCGGACGATCAGCCATGATCATATTGAATGGCGGTGCTGGTTCGAAGGGCCGAATGGCCTCCTCCTGCACTTATTTTCTATGTTTCTACGTTTCTATTAATAAAGGCCATTTTTATACATTTTGGTTTCACCATGTAGAAATTACAGCTTTCTCTTCAGCATATAAAAGGCATGCTCAATTGGGTTCAGATCAGGTGACTGACTTGGCCACTCAAGAATTGACCATTATTTAACTTTGAAAAACTCCTTTGTTGCTTTAACAGTATGTTTGCGATCATTGTCTTGCTGCAGAATGAACCACCGGCCAATGAGTTTTGAGCCATTTGTTTGAACTTGAGCAGGTAGGATGTGTCTATACACTTCAGAATTATGCTACTACCATGAGCATTTGTATCATCAATGAAGATAAGTGAGCCAAGCCAGTACCTTCAGCAGTCATACAGCAGCATAACACCCCCACCACTGTGTTTCACAGATGAGGTGGCATGCTTTGGATCTTGGGCAGTTCCTTCTCTCCCCCACATTTTGTACTTGCCATCACTCAGATATAAGTTAATCTTCGTCTCATCTGTCCACAAGACCATTTTCCAGAACTGTGGTTGCTCTTTTAAGTACTTCTTGGCAAACTGTAATCTGGCCATCCTATTTTTGCGGCAAACCAGTGTTTTGCATCTTGCAGTGAAGCCTCTGTATTTCTGTTCATTAAGTCTTCTGCGGACAGTGGTCTTGAAAAATTCACACTTGACTCCTGAAGAGTGTTTCTGATCTGTCGTACAGGTGTTTCAGGATTTTTCTTTATTATAGAGAGAATTCTCCTGACATCAGCTGTGGAGGTCTTCCTTGGCCTACTAGTCCCTTTGTGATTAGTAAGCTCATCAGTGTTCTCTTTCTTCTTAATGATGTTCCAAACAATTGATTTTGGTAAGCCTAAGGTTTGGCTGACGTCTCTAACAGTTTTATTCTTGTTTCTCAGTCTCATAACAGTTTCTTTGACTTTCATTGGCGCCTTTGGTCCTCATGTTGATAAACAGCAATGATAGTTTCCAAAGGTGATGGAAAGACTGGAGGAAAGACTAGGTGCTGAGCTCTCTTATACCTACATTAAGCAGGCATTTAAACACACCTGAGCAATTACAACTGCATGCGCAGAACTGGGTCTCTGCGCATCCCTCTGCAATTGGATCCTCGACTTCCTCATTCACAGACCATAGTCTGTTCATATTGGTGGAAATGTGTCAGACTCGATAACAATCAGCACGGGAGTACCTCAAGGCTGCCTGCTCAGCCCCCTGCTGTACTCTCTGTACTCATGACTGCGTAGCCGGTCACAGTGCGAACTCCATCATCAAGTTCGCTGACGACATCACAGTTGTGGGACGTATCACTGATGGGGATGAGTCGGAGTACAGAAGAGAGATCGAGCAACTGTCCATATGGTGCCAGCACAATAACCTGGCCCTCAACACCAACAAAACCAAGGAACTGATTGTGGACTTTGGAAGCAGTAGGATGGGGACCCACAGTCCCGTTTATATCAACAGGTCAATGGTTGAGAGGGTCAAGAGCTTCAAATTCCTGGGCGTGCTCTGAAGATCTTTCCTGGTCCGAGAACACAGATGCAATTATTAAGAAAGCTCATCAGCGCCTCTACTTCCTGAGAAGATTACGCAGAGTCGGTTTGTCAAGGAGGACTCTCTCTAACTTCTACAGGTGCACAGTAGAGAGCTTTCTGACCGGTTGCATCGTGGCTTGGTTCGGCAACTTGAACGCCCTGGAGATAAAAGACTACAAAAAGTAGTAAGCACTGCCCAGTCCATCATCGGCTCTGACCTTCCTTCCATCGAGGGGATTTACCGCAGTCGCTGCCTCAAAAAGGCTGGCAGCATCATCAAAGACCCACACCATCCTGGCCACACACTCATCTCCCTGCTACCTGCAGGGAGAAGGTACAGGAGCCTGAAGACTGCAACGACCAGGTTCAGGAATAGCTACTTCCCCACAGCCATTAGGCTATTAAACCTGGCTCGGACAAAACTCAGAACATTAATAACCCATAATCTGTTATTTGCACTTTATCAGTTTATTTATTCATGCGTGTATATATTTATATAATGGTATATGAACACACTGATCTGTTTTTATAGTCAATGCCTACTATGTTCTGTTGTGTTGAAGCAAAGCAAGAATTTCATTGTCCTATCAGGGACACATGACAATAAACTCACTTGAACAAACACTTGTGAAGCCTTCTGTCCCAAACATTATGGTGCCTGAAATGGGAGGACTATGTATAAACACGGCTGTAATTTCTACATGGTGAAACCAAAATGTATAAAAATACCCTTTAATAAAATCTGATAATGTGCACTTTAACCACATGTGATTTTGTCTATTACAAATCTCAAATTGTGCAGTACAGAGGCAAATATATAAATGATGGGTCTTTGTCCCAAACATTATGGAGTGCACTGTACTTGAAATACTACAAATTCTGCAGATTTTACAAAATGAATACAGTGTGATTATTTGCAAATTGTAAACAGAAAGTACATACCCTATAATAAAATCTTGGGATGCTTCTGTAAGATAAATTGTTCTTTTTCTTGTCTCCATTCCATTCAACATAATATTTAGTAAATAGATCCATCTCATTATCCTTTAGTTCTTCATCTGTCTGTTTAGCTATTTTATTCAAACAAATAAAACCATTAAAACTTCTTTAGCACGGATGATCATCTGCACCAAGGTTTGCTTTTCATTTATTAACTAGACCAAGTTGGACTCGTTGGGCCCCGTTCCCCCAACGCAATATTCCACCACTCACCCATAGCCCCCCATCAACACAGATGCGGCAGACGTTTTTAAAGTTTAAAATGGCAATAACGTAATAAATAAGATCAATGTGAATGCATCTCACTCTCCTTCTTCAGTCCCCTATTCCCCTCCTCCATTATCCTCCCTCTCCCCATCCTCCACCAACCCTCCTCTGCTTCCCCCCCTCACCCGCCCTCTCTACCCCCCTCCCCATTACCTCGCCATCCCTCTTCCTACCCCTATCCTCCTCCATTTCCCCTCATCCCCCAGCACCCTTCCCTCCTCTTCACCCTCCCTCTTCTATTCTCTCTCCTCCTCACCTCTCCCTCCCTCTCCTTTATCTACCCTCAGTCACTCCCTCCCTCCATGACCCCTCTCCCCTCTCTACCCCCCTTGACGTCATTGTGAGATGTAAGCTGCTATTTTTTTTAAATGTAAATGAGATCCCATTGTGATGTAATTGTGGGGTGGAACACTGCTGATGGGCAGTTTATGTAAATGAGATCCCATTGTGACGTCATAGCTGTTAACTGTCAGTGCAAGTTCAAGTGATTTTTCTCAAAATTGATGTTGTAAAGGTTAAAACGTGCATAACTTGTAAAATATACCATCAATCTGAACGAAACTTGGTACACCACACCACAGGACAATGGTGAGTAAGGTGGTCACAGACAGACAGACAAAAAACAAACTAGATGAGTTTTAGTGTATAGACTAACTGGGACCCGTTGGGAGGCCTGGTCCCCCAAGGCAATATTGGACCACTCAACCATAGCCCCCACGGGAGGCCTGATCCCCAACGCAACCCGTTCCCCAAGGCAATATTGCACACCATTCACCCGCTTCCCCAACGCAACCCATTCCCCCAACGCAAGAATCCAGCAATCACCCATAGCCCCCAACTGCGCAGGGGCTGCTCAGTTCGCCTTATTCAAAATGCAGTGTACTGTGACTTTAAAACCCTCCCTCTATGCTGCCAGGATTAAACAAAAAAAGGGATAGCAACATTTCTAGTGCTGTCAGCCTGGCTGGACTAAGTGTGCCGAGATTGCAACAATGTAGCAATTGTGACGGCATTGCTGAAGATATAGCTGCATAGTGGGATTTGTACTAAAATCTTGACTTTAAGTTTAAAAATGTAAAATTTCTTGTGAAATATAAGATCAATCTGAACAAAACTTTATAGGAACGCAAAGGGGACAAAGGTGAGTAAGGTGGTGCAAACATTTTTGCGCTACCGTGTACCGTTTTGGCATAGCTCCTGAGATCACAGACAAACAAGACTTTTAATAGTATACTAGTCCAACTGAGACCTGTTGGGCACCTGTCACACGAGAAGCCTGGTCCCCCAAGGCAATATTGGACCACAGCACTTCCAATTGCAATACCAATTAGCCCTCCCGTTGAAGCACTTCCTGACAGGAGCTGGAGTAAGTGTCATAAGATGGCAACATTGTTGCAAATGTCAGGTGTTCCTGTATTGCAACTTTGTATTGAAGTTTGTTGAAAGCTGGTAGGAAGGATTTTAACAGTAAAATTCTTTAAAGTTGGCTTTTTTAAACCTAGAAATATCAATCTTCTGAAATATAACATCAAATCTGAAGGAAACTTAGTAGATGGACGACGGGAAAAAGCCGAGTAAGATTCTGCAAAACGTTCTGCGCTATCGTGTACCGTTTTGGCAAAAATACAAAGACAGACAGACACACACACACACCCCAACACAGGGGGGGGGGGGGGGGGGGGGGGGGGGGGGGGCGTGCAGTGTTACACGGGAGGGCTGGTCCCTGAATGCAATATTCCACCACTTACCCATAGCCCTCAACTGAGCGGGCGCGGCTGATGAATTCCCGTTGTGACATGACCCCCCACACACACTAACACCCCCCACACACACACTAAACCCCCCCACACACACACTAAACCCCCCCAGTCACTAAACCCTCACACACTACCCCCCACACACTAACACCACCCCACACACACACACTAACCCCACCCACACAAACCCCCTCCCACCCACACACACTAACCACTCCCCATCTCTCTGTCTCCCTCTCTGTCAGTCTCTCTTCCCCCATCACACACCCCCCCCCCGTCACACACTCCCCCGTCGCACAATACTCTGTCACACACTCAACTCCCCCAGTTACACACTGCCCCTTCACACACTACACCCCCCCCCCCGTCGAACACTCCCCCCATCACACACTCCCCCCCATCACACACTCCCCCACAATGCCCAACCAGCTACAATGTTGCAATTCCAGAACACTGAGTCCTTCATAGCAAATGTCCTGAATCTGCCAGCCTGAAAGAGCAGCAACACCTCGCTCTCTCTCATTTCTTCTCACCTGGGGGGATGGGGGCAAAAATCTCATTCTCTCCTTACTTCCCCACATTATGATGTCATTTTTGGTTTTGGAATGTGCACTGCAGAGTGTGCCTGAGATCCCATTGTGATGTCATTTTTGGTTTTCGGAATCCTCACGGCAGCTTATGTAAATGAGATCCATTGTGATTGGACGACTGTGAGAAGGCATTGTGACATCATCACTGGAAGCAGCTGGAAGTGTCTCCCTGTCAAAGGCAGTTATTCTTTTCAAACTGGACTTTTTAAAAACATTTGAATATCAATAACTTGTGAAATATAGCATTAATCTGAAGGAAACCTGATTATCGCGACAACCGGAAAAATGTGAGTATGATTCTGTCAACATTTCAGCACTACCACGTAGCAATTTGCAGACCTCCCAACATTTGATTGTCAAAATTCATAATATTTCCCCTCAAAATTCATATTTTTAAATGAAAATTCATAATATGTCGCGGCGCCCTATTCGGGGTCCCATGTCACAAATTCTAAATTGTGAAGAAGTATTTTAAATGCCAAAATGTGAAAAAGGTACATGTATGCTGAAACATTTATAATTCTTTGTTAAACTTTGATAAACTTGGCACTAGACTCACCTTAATTTCTCTCACTTGGGGTTGTTGCCGGCGGCTATGCGCCTGCGCACTGGTGCAGATCAGCGGGCTGCCGGCGGGCGGGTGCGGCACATGCGCACTTGGCCAGGTTGCCGGCGGGTCTGCGCCTGCGCACTGGGTGGGGGTGGGGGTGGGGGGGGAGGCCCGGTGATGGGGCTGCCGCGAGCGGCCGGCTGCCGGCAAGAAAGTGCCGCTGATCGCGCGGCCGGCGCCGCCGGGCTCTGGGCCGGGCGTGGCGTGGCTCGAAATGGCGCCAGGCCCGGCAACCCTCCCCCACTGCGCACGCGCGGCCACTGGGGCCCGGCAACCCTCCCCCACTGCGCACGCGCGTCCACTGGGGCCCGGCAACCCTCACCCACTGCGCACGCGCGGCCACTGGGGCCCGGCAACCCTCCCCCACTGCGCACGCGCGGCCACTGGGGCCCGGCAAAGTGCCGCTGATCGCGCGGGCCGGCAAACCGGGGACACATGGCGCCGGCGTTCACCACGGGAGGAAGAATTTAGCGGGATAAATTAGGGTACAAATCGGGATGGCGGGAAGGGAACCTAAAAAGCGGGAATATCCCGCCAAAAGCGGGATAGTTGGGAGGTCTGCAATTTGCGAAGATACAATAACACCAACACCCATACAGATACACACACACATGTCCAAGATGAGTTTTATAAGTATACTAGACCAAGTGGGAACCGTTGGGTCCGGTCCCCTATTGTGGCGGCGCTCACCCCGGAGACAGATGCCCCCCAGAGCCAATTACCTCCATCAACCCCCACACGAAAAATTATGGAATTTATAGAGGCAATCAATCGTCCCAACATTGGGGGGGGGGGGGGCAGCGGGTGCATCGGGGGGGGGGGGGGGGGGGTGGGCAGTGTGGCGTCGACGTGTGGGGGGGGGTGGTTGCGGACAGCGTCGGAGGAAAGTTCTGGAATTTTTTTGTAAATCGGCAATCAGTCTTTATCAATGAATAGACTCGACTTTTGACTCGACCCCTCCCCCCGTCATACACTCCCCCCCCCCCCCTTGTGCGGCCCAGTCAGACTGAAGATGGTGGTGCGCAGCATTGTCTTTCAAGCTGCTGCTGCCGTTATCGTTGGCAACTCACAATGCAATATTCCACTACTCAACAGTTCCCCCAATGCAACCCAGTTCCACCACGCACCAGTTCCCCCAACGCAACTCTCTCTCTCTCTCCCTCCCCCCCTCTCGATGGTGGCGCGCAGCATTTTCCTCCAAGCTCCTGCTGCCATTACCATTGGCAACCTGTTCTTTAAGCTGTTGCTGCCATTACTGTTGGCAACGTCCCATTGTGATGACATTGTCGCACTTGGCAGCCTGAGTAAATGAGAGCCCATTGTGATTGGTGGACAGTGAGATGGCACTGTGACATCATCACTGGAAGCTGTTGGAAAACTCTCTCTCAGAAGCTTTTTGGGGCTTTTAAAAAAAACTTTAATCATCAATAACGTGAAATACAGCATGAAATCTGAAGGGAACCTGATTATCGCGACAACTGGAAAAATGCGAGTAAGATTCAGTTAAAAATTCTGCCACATTTTGTTTTGTGGGTTTGTTTTGGTATCTGCAAAGATACCAAAACAACTCACACACATACAAGGTGAGAGACAGACAGACAGACATATAGTATGCACAAGTATCCAACAGCTAGATGTAGAATATCTGGAAAGAAACATTAATTATCTCTTCAATATACAAACCTTTTAAAAATTCTACTCTTATTTACAACCTAATGTGTACCTCGAGGAATGAAGATAGATTACTTGGCTTGCCAAATAATCATGATGCAAGTATTAAAATGTGATTAACAAACAATACTTGCAATTTTATGGAGACACAAGAAACTGCAGATGATGGAATCTTGAGCAAAAAACAAAGTGCTGGAGGAACTCGGCTTGTCATGCAGCATCAATCTGAAGGGCATGACCCAAAATGTTGTCTGAACAATCTCGCCACAGATATTGCCTGGCCTGCTGAGTGCTTCCAGCATTTTGCTGTTTGCTTGCAATTTTTTCATGTTTTAACTAATATAAGGGTCCTTAGTGAAACACAAGGAACAAGATGGATCGCGCAGAGAGGAGAGATTTCAATATTTAAAACACCACAACCTGGACCAATACTTATTAATTTACTGTATGCAGTGTCACTGGTAAGGTCAACTTTTATTGCTCATTGTTAATTTAGTATGTGCCGGTGAGCCACCTCCTGAATCAAACAGTTTATATGATGAAGCTGCTCTCATGCCCTCTTGGGAACAGTCCGGGGAGACAATGTTTCCAGTCCGAGCGGCAGACACGTCGGTGGCTCCAATCCTGGAGATGGGACTTGACCGGCGAGACCGACGTCAGGCAGAGCCCTAGTGGTGGGTGACTCCATTGTCCGAGGAGTGGACAGGAGATTCTGTGGCGGCAGACGAGATGCGAGGATGGTCTGTTGCCTCCCTGCTGCCAGGGTTCAGGATGTCACGAGCCAAATTCAAAAAGGGGGGAGAGGGGGGGAGAGAGGGGGGGAGAGAGGGGGAGAGAGAGAGAGCGCACACAGCTGGCAGTAGTTGTGCACATAGGCAAAACGGGAAGAAGAGGAAGGAGGTTCTCCTAGAAGACTGAAATGCCGGACTTCTAGGGTGGTTATCTCTGGATTGCTTCCAGTACCACGTGCTAGTGAGGACAGGAACAGAGAGATAGGGGATCCTAATGCGCAGCTGAGGGGCTGGTGCAGGGAGCAAGGATTTAGATTTATAGACACTGGGATCTTTTCTGGGGTAGGGTGACCTGTACAAAAGGGACGGGTTACACCTTAACTGGAGGTGGACCGACATTCTGGCAGGCAGGTTTCCAAGGCTACTCGTGTGGGTTTAAACTAAATAGTGGTGGGGAGGGATTGACAAATTGAGAGTATAAAGATGGAGTTGAAGAGGAAGTGGCTACAGGAACAATTACAAAAGATTCTCAAATTAATGGGAAGGAAAGCTTGAGCATGGACAACAGAGTAGGTCAGGGCCAATTGCGAGCGGTTGCCCTGTTGGTGAGGAATGAAATTCAGTCCCTTGCAAGGGGTGACATTGAAACAGGAGATGTGGAGTCAGTATGGATAGAACTAAGGAATTGTAAGGGTAAAAAGACCCTAATGGGACTAATGTACAGGCCCCCAAACAGTAGCCTAGACATAGGGTGTAAGTTGAATCAGGAGTTAAAATTGGCATGTAGCAAAAGTAATGCTGTGGTTGTTATGGGAGATTTCAATATGCAGGTAGAATGGGAAAATCAGGTTGGTACTGAAAGGGACTTTGTAGAGTGCCTTTGTGATGAATTCTTTGAACTGCTTGTATTGGAGCCTACCAGGGAGAAGGCAATTCTGGATTTAGTGTTATGTAATGAACCGGATTTGATAAAGGACCTCGAGGTTAATGAGCCATTAGGAGGCAGTGACCATAACATGAGGGAGGAGCTGGCCAAAGTTGACTGGAAAGATACACTAGCAGGGATGACAGTGGAACAAAAATGGCAGGTGTTTTTAGGAGTGATACAAAAGGTGCAGGATCAGTTCATTCCTAGGAGGAAGAAACATTCCAAGGGGAGAAAGGGATGACCATGGCTGACAAATGACGTCAGGGACAGTATAAAAATTAAAGCGAAGAACTGCAACGTAGCAAAGATGAGCGGGAAGCAAGAGGATTGGGTAATGTTTAAAGAACAACAGAAGATAACCAAAAAGACAATACGGGGGGAAAAGATGAGGTACGAAGGTAAGCTAGCCAAGAATATAAAGCAAGATAGTATGAGCTTTTTTAGGTATGTGAAGAAGAAAACCATAGTTAAGACCAAAGTTGGACCCTTGAAGACCGAAAAAGGTGAATTTATTATGGGGAACAAGGAAATGGCAGATGAGTTGAACAGGGTCTTTGGATCTGTCTTCACTAGGGGGGGGGGGGGACAAAAACAATCTTCCTGATATAGTAGTGGCCAGAGGTTCTGGGGTGACAAAGGAACTGAAGGAAATCCACATTAGGCAGGAAATCGTGTTGGATAGACCGATGGGACTGAAGGCTGATAAATCCCCAGGGCCTGATGGTCTGCATCCCAAGGTACTTCTGGAATGTTTTGAAGATGTAACTAGGAAAGTGGACAAGGGAGAGCCAGTGGATGTAGTGTACCAGGACTTTCAGGAAGCATTTGATAAGGTCCCACATAGGAGATTAGCGGGCAAAATTAGGGCACATGGTATTGGGGATAGAGTGCTGACATGGATAGAGAAGTGGTTGGCATACAGGAAACAAAGAGTAGGGATTAACGGGTCCCTTTCAGAATGACAGGCAATGACTAGTATGGTACTGCAAGGCTCGGTGCTGGGACCGTAGCTATTTACAATATACAACAATGATTTGGATGAAGGGATTCAAAGTAACATTAGCAAATTTGCAGATGACACAAAGCTGGGTGGCAGTGTGCACTGTGAGGTGGGTGCTATGAGAATGCAGGGCGACTTGGACAGGTTGGGGGAGTGGGCAGATGCATGGCAGATGACGTTTAATGCGGATAAATGTGAGGTTATCCACTTTGGTAGCAAAAACAGGAAGGCAGATTACTATCTAAATGGCGCCAAGTTGGGAAAAGGGGAAGTACAACGGGATCTGGGGGTCCTTGTACATCAGTCTATGAAAGCAAGCATGCAGGTACAGCAGGCAGTGAAGAATGTGAATGGGATGTTGGCCTTTATAACAAGAAGAATCGAATATAGGAGCAAAGAGGTTTTTCTGCAGTTGTACAGAGCCCTCGTGAGACCACACCTGGAATATTGGGTGCAGTTTTAGTCCCCTAATTTGAGGAAGGACATTCTTGCTATTGAGGGAGTGCAGCATAGGTTTACACGGTTAATTCTCGGGATGGCGGGACTGTCATATGCTGAGAGAATGGAGCAGCTGGGCTTGTTCACTCTAGAGTTTAGAAGGATGAGAGGGGATCTCATTGAAACATATAAGATTGTTAAGGGCTTGGACACACTAGAGGCAGAAAACATGTTCCCGATGTTGGGGGAGTCCAGAACCAGGGGCAACAGTTTAAGAATAAGGAGTAAGCCATTTAGAACGGAGACGTGGAAACACTTTTTCTCACAGAGAGTGGTGAGTCTGTGGAATTCTCTGCCTCAGAGGGCGTGGAGGCAGGTATTCTGGATGCTTTCAAGAGAGAGCTAGATATGGCTCTTAAAAATAGCGGAGTCAGGGGATATGGGGAGAAGGCAGGAACGGGGTACTGAATGGGGATGATCAGCCACGATCACATTGAATGGCGGTGCTGGCTCGAAGGGCCAAATGGCCTACTCCTGCATCTATTGTCTATTGTGCTGTTGGATAGAAAGTTCCAGAATTTAAATCTGGTGATGATGAAGGAATTGGGACATATTTTCCAAGTCAGAATATAATTTACAGGGGAGAAAGTAGGTGATGGTATTCCTATGTATCTGCTGCCCTTATCTTCTACTCTGGAGTAGAAATATGTGTGTGTGTGTACTTGTGAGGATGTTTAGTTTAGTTTAGAGATACAGCACGGAAACAGGCCCTTCAGGCCACTGAGTCTGCGCCAATCCCCATACATTCACACTATACCTAGTCTGTTGTGCGGCAGCAAGTAAGAATTTCATTGTTCTATAAGGGACATATGACATTAAAACACTCTTGACATCCCTGGCCACACTCTCATCTTACACCTACCATTAGGAAGAAGGTGCAGGAGCCAGAAAACTGTGACCATCAGTTTCAGGAACTGCTTCTTCCCAACAACCATCAGGCTGTTGAATACTACACAGTATGAACTTCTGTGGACTGTCTTTGGTTGTATTATGGACCTTGTTTTTTTTTGTAACATTATGCATTGTACAATGATGTTTATATTCTACATTTTCTTACATTCTACATTTTCTTACATTATTGTTTTATTTTAATTATGTATTATCTGTGCGTATTATGTTTACAGGCCTTGTTATGTTGGGTCAAGTAAGAATTTCATTGTAACACTGCTCTGCGTAATATGACAACAGAAGTAAGAATGTATTTGTTCCGATGCGTTTTAATATATGACAGTGCTACATACGACAATTAAACACTTTTAAGAGACGATGTTATCAGTCACACAATATTCATGGGTGGAATTCACCTTTCATTTGGTAATTCACATAGTAGAATTGATACATTTCCCTAGTCCTGGTGACCGCCGGTGGGGATCAGTGATCGGAATGAGGAGAGGGTCAGTGATCTTTATGCTCAGTCGGTATGGATACTTACGTTTCTGAGAAGCCCCGGCGACAAGGCGACTCTTCAGCGTCTGCCTCCAGTCCCCAGCCGTCTCCATGCCGTGGCCGCGGAACGGATCTCTGTCACCTCATTGGCCGAGCATTTGGTCGCGCTCACCTCTGACCCAAGGTCCCCCCCCCCCCCCCCCCCCCCCCCCCCCCCCCCCCCCCCCCCCCCCGACCGACCGACCGACCGACCAATGCGCTGCCGGCGGGATTGTTGTCGTCACGACGCGCGCGGTGGAGCTGACGGTTGGCGGGTGCGCGGTGGAGCTGACGGTTGGCGGTGCGTCGTCCTTCGCCCACTTTCGTCTAGTATCGTGCTCTGCTGCGCGAGTTCCTCCAGCCCTTTGTTTTCACTCAGATATTGCGCAATTGTAACCTTTCACCTGCGAAATGCGGTGTTTGGGGCCTATCTTTATTACGACATTTTGAGTTTAAAGGGTATATATGTAGGAAGGACCTGCAGAATGCTGGTTTAAACCGAAGGTGGACACAAATGCTGGAGTAACTCAGCGGGGCAGGCAGCATCTCTGGAGAAAAGGACTAGGTGACGTTTCGGGTCGAGACCCTTCTTCAGATATGTTGCCCCGGCGCCTGATGACTGTTCTCCATTTAAAATGTGCGTTCGCTCCTGTGGTCAAAGCCCATGGTAAATCTAAGCTTTTACCATGCTCCCTTGCTCCGTGGTCCTGCACCTCGTGGAGGTTTTTAATGTTAGGCGTGTGCAGACACAACGGTGACAAAAAGAGGGATTCGTCGAGTACTCGACAAGAAAGAGTGATTCGCAGGGGTGCAACTGGCACTTTTACTTTATTTACTGCAGGGGCTGCCAGAAAAAGAGCCGATTTGGCAAAAAGCAAACTTGGTAATAAACTGATCGATATTCCAAAGGTGGCGAGCACTGCAAAAACGCCAATTCCAATAAACCCTTTGAGTATAGATGAATGGAAGAAACTGAAAGCTGATGCATACAACAAAACTCGTTTTGAAGTAAGCATGATGGAAAAACTGCTGTCCAATCATGCTGATATTGACGTGGCTAAATCACTTTTAGTTTTTGTGACAATGGAAACTGGTACTATTGGATATGAACTACTTTTGAAGTATTTAGCACTGTGTGTCCAAGGGCATCATCTAAACGAGGTGCTTGATGTGTATGCCATTATGAAAACAAAATTTAAAACTATGGATATAGGAGCTAACAGCCTCTTCATCAGTGGTTTTAGCAAGACGGATCGTTGGAAGGAGGCTTTAATATTTTTGGATTCAATTAAAAAAATGATTAACCCATCACCAAGAAATTATGGTGATGTTATTATTTCCGCACTTCAGCACAAAGAAGTAGAAACTGCTTGGAGATTACTTAACGAGATGGAAAGCAGAAATCTACAACCAAATGAAGAAACATTGCAAGCATTTTTTGATTGTGTTAAATCATCGTGTGATAAGCAGCATGAAAATATGATGATGAATATCCTTTCATACCTGAGAGATAATCAAATATATCCTGGGGAAAGTTTATTGCACAGTATCCAGTCCTGGTTTGAGAGGTAAAAATAATTACTTATGTTCGTTTGGACATCTTGGTTAGGATTCAATGGTAAATCCAAATATCCATTTTAATGCGTTGCAGGTGAAAAACTCCCTTGTCGATGTTTTGATTTAGCAAGCCCTTGATTACTGCACAAAAGGATCAATGATCCATTCTGCAATATTTACTATTTTATAGTCAAGCCACATTTATTTATATAGCACATTTAAAAAACAACTCTTGTTGGCCAAAGTGCTTTACATTTGTTATAAGAATAATAAAAACAAACAAACTACATACATATATACATATAGTTGCGTTCTAAGATTAATTGGCAACATTTCATGTTATTTGCTTGATTTTTAATTTGCTTTAAACATGCATTTCACACAACAATAATATCTAAGCTTAGTTATTACTCTTATCTTGTAATGAAGCCATCTGTTGATTTTTCCTTTACTAATTGGACCTGTTGCTTGAGTTGTGCAGGTATGGTCATATTTTCTGGTAAATGTATAAAACTGAGAGTCGTTGTAGCATGACTTTCTAAGTTAATTGCTTCATTTGTACTAATCTTTTTTATAACAGCTTCAAAACAATATTGATAAAACTTTACAGTCCACATTCATCAGATGTGGAGTCTAAATTCTCTTAATAATTGATGTCACGTGAATGCACAGATGTTGAAATTGGAAGTTGACCATGCTTAAAATTATGGATATTTGTTTATGCATTCATAGTGACCATCACAACATTTCTTGCCATAGTTAAAATCCTTGCATGGTCTCTCCATTTGATGGGCCAAAATAACACAGAGCTCGTATATCTTCTGGTCATCTACATTGTTAGTTGTCATCTTAATGCACACTTTACAAGTCACTAGAATTTGAGGGTAAGGTAAAATATTGTGAGGAAATAACTTTGGAATTACTATTCTTATATTAACAAATGTTTTAAAGTTTGCTTTAATTTATTATTACTATTTTATTTATTCCAATATTTCAATTTCAGCCTTCCAGGTAGGGTGTGGGAAGGACACAAAACAACTATTGAATACAGGTATGAAAATTTATGATGGGAAGTATTTAAATTCCTTAACATATATGATTTTTATTTAATCAGTTCAATTGCTAAAGCTGTGAATTTATTTATTTTAATAAATTCTCTTAAAATTAAATTAAAACGTAAATTACTACCTTATTTACAATGGATTACAACTACATGGAGCGGACGGCGAAGCAGAGACAGCGGGAAAATCAATAGGCGTTGGAATATGCTTCTATAATAAACCAGGTCTGGTGCAGCGACATCACGGTATTGTCTAACTTCTGTTCCCCCAAACTAGAATCCTTCTTTATAAACTGCAAACCCTTTTATTCTCCGAGGGAATTTACCTTTTTTATTCTCGCTGGAGTTTACATCCCCCCCCCCCCCCCCCCCCCCCCCCCCCCCCCCCCCCCCCCCCCCCCCCCCCCCCCCCCCCCCCCCCCCCCAAGTCTGCGTACGTGAGGCGCAAACGCAACTCGCTGACCAGGTAATGAGGGGGTAGAGAGTGACTTCCCGTACTTCATGGCTATTGTTTTGGGCGACTTTAACATGGCTAACCTCAACCGAGACCTTCCAAAGTACAGACTTCATGTTACCTTCCCCACCAGAGGGGAGAGAACACTCGATCACTGTTACACTTCAATCAAGAACGCATATCGCTCTGTTTCGCGGGCGGCTCTGGGTCCCTCTGATCATTATTTTGTTCACCTTATTCCGACCTACTGGCAGAAATGAAAATCTGCTAAGCCTGTGGTCAATGAAAAGGTGGACAAGAGAGATTGAAACCTACAGTCCTGCTTTGACTACCCTGAATGTAATGTGTTCAGGGAAGCATCCACAAGCCTCGATGAGTATACAGACACTGACATCATATGTCAGCTATTGTGAGGACAGTTGTATTCCCACTAGGACACGGATCTGGTTCAACAATGACAAGCCCTAGTTCACAGCAGAACTCAAACAGCCCCGCCAGTCTAAAGATGAAGCCTACAGGGGGATGCAGATCTCTACAGACAGGCGAAGTACAAGCTGAGAAGAGGAATCAGAGCGGCCAAGGAAAGATACTCTGAGAAGTTGAGGAGCAAGTTCTCAACTAGTGACTCTTCTTCAGTTTGGAAGGGCTTGCAAGAAATCACCAGTTACAAGAGGAAATCACCAGCTACTGCAGGTTTGATAAACAGAAACTTAACTCTGGTACCCCCTCCCCCCTCCCCAACCACCACTTTTCACCTACTTACAGCCTGACTCCAGTTTGCAAAGACTGGACCCTTCCCCACCCACTCCTCCCCAACCACCACTTAACACCTACTCACAGCCTGACTCCAGTTTGCAAAGACTGAGTCCTTGTCCACTACCAACCCCCTCCTTGCTGCGCAACATCAGTCTAGCCACTTCTCCATCACTAACAATAGAAATTGAGGAGGTGGAGAGGCTATTCAGAAGACAGAAAAGCCAGAAATCCCCAGGACTGGACATTGTTTCCCCTCTACCCTCAAGCTCTGTGCCGATTGAATGGTGGTGCTGGCTCGAAGGGCCGAATGGCCTACACCTGCACCTATTGTCTATTGAACAACTGGCACCGGTCTACACAGACATTTTCAACCAGTCCCTGCAAACATGTACTGTCCCTGCCTGCTTCAAAGTCTCCACTATTGTCCATGTTCCCAAAAAGACAAGGATTACTGGTCTTAATGACTACAGGCCTGTCGCACTGACTTCTGTAGTCATGAAAACCCTTGAAAGACTTGTGCTGGCCAAGCTGAAAAATATCACGAACAATCTACCACAGGCTGGACCCTCTGCAGTTTGCATACCGGGCCAATAGATCGATGGATGATGCAGTCAACCTAGGCCTGCACTTCATCCTCCAGCACCTGGACTGCCAGGATTTTGTTTGTTGATTTTAGCTCTGCATTCAACACCATTGTGCCAGAGCTACTAGACTCTAAACTCTCCAAGTTGACTGTGCCTGAACCCCTCTGTCAGTGGATCACCAACTTCCTGACAGACAAGAAGCAGCATGTGAGGCTGGGAAAGTACACCTCGGACCTGCAGACCCTCAGCATACCGCAAGGCTGCATACTCTCTCCTCTCTTTTACTCTCTCTACACAAACTACTGCACCTCCACAGACTCCTCTGTCAAGCTTCTCAAGTTTGCGGATGGCAAAACCTTGATTGGGCTGATCCAGGATGGGGAGGAATCTTCCCACAGATAGGAAGTGACGCACCTGGCGTCCTGGTGCCTTCATAACAACCTGGAGCTCAATGGTCTTAAGACTATAGAATTGATGGTAGACTTTAGGAGAGCTCCCCCTCCCCTCCCCCCACTCACCATCAACAACACCACAGTCACATCTGTGGAGTCTTTTAAGTTCCTTGGAAGCATCATCTCCAAGGACCTGAAATGGTGGGCCACCATCAACCACAGTCAAAAAGGCCAACAGAGGATGTATGTCCGACGGCAGCTGAGAAAACACAATCTACCACAGGCAATGATGGTCCAACTCTATACTGCCATCGTAGAGTCTGTCCTCACCTACTCCATCATGGTCTGGTTTGGCTCAGCCACCAAGCACGACATCCAGAGGCTGCAGCAAATTGTCCAATCAGCTGAGAAGGTTGTTGGCTGCAACCTTCCCCCCCCCCCCCCATTGACGAACTGTACACTGCAAGGGCCAGGAAGCGAGCAGGTCAGATCATCTCTGGCCCCTCTCACCCTGGCCACAAACTCTTTGAAGCACTTCCCTCTCGAAGGCGACTCCGGACTGTCAAAGCCGCCACAGCAAGACTTTCCACGAGTAGTAGTTCTACTCAATAATTAAAAGTCTAGCCTCATTTTGCTCTAGTATTTTATTTCATTCACATGTTTAACCTGTAAAGTTTTATTATTAATGTTTTATGTGTTATTCTTAATTGCTACTGTGTGTCGTGTTGTTACTTGCAAATGGAGCACTAAGGCAAATTCCTTGTATGTGTACATACTTGGCCAATAAACGTATTCATTCATTTTTGCCTGGTGATTTAAGGGCTTGTCCCACTTACGCAAATTTTCAGCAGACTATCTGCTACCTTCAAGCTCACACTAGCCTGAAAAAAAAAAACACACACACACACACACACACACACACACACACCACACACACACACACACACACACACACACACACACACACACACACACACACACACACACACGCACGCGCGGGGCCAGGGAAAGCAGGGAAGAGCTGTCTGAAATTCACACGTACAAAGCCAAGGTGAACAGGAAGTTTAAAGGGGCTAGCATAGTGTACGGTAAGTCCTTTAAAGGGGGGGGGGGGGGAGAGAAGGAGTGGTGGAGACAGTTTTAAGAAGCGAGACAACTAATAATGAGCCCGAGTTACACACCTGTGAAGTTTAGCGGGCATTTAACATTACTGGTCAGTTTTCCTTGGTTCTGAAAATGCGTGCTAAATTTTTTTTCTCCAATGAGCCAATTAAAATGCCTGGTCAACAAATGAGATTTCCTACGGCTGCCGCGACTACGACTTCAACGACATGGCGACCCCATTACCATGCGCTGCCGCGACTACGACTTCAAAAGGTATTGATTTTCTCCATGGCAACCAATTTTTGGTCGCGGAAAATGTTTCAACATGTTGAAAAATTTTGTGCGACCATACTGAGGCTGCGAATAGTTACCATCATGCAGGAACTCCTCTCGACCATGCAGGAAACTCAGCAGAGACCACCTACGAACATGTGGCGAGCATAGAATCTCCTGAACTCGCAAATAAGGTCGCCTAAGTGATTCAGGCCCTTTACGATTTTTTGTGAATATTCATAATTGTGAAGATAACAGATTAAGGAAGAATAAGCTTTACTGTGGTATCCTTTCACTATACTTTAAGTTTTTGCTTGAATGAGCAGTTGGGTGACTTTTCAAATGGTGACTATTGCCCACAGAGGCGCAATTCAATATGAATTTATTGCTTTAAGGAAAGGATAGAAAAAGGAAGGCAATTGGATAATTCAACTTTTCTTGGCAATATTTCTTAATTTTACAAATTATTTATACTACAACATTTTGTAGTTAAATTTGATTATACCGCTTTCATGACATATTTAGAAGTCTAGTTAAAATAATGGAATAGGAAGTAGAGGAAGAAGAAGATGAAGATGAAGGACACTGAAGTCTAGTTAAAATAAAACTGGAAGAGGAAGGAGTAGAGGAAGAAGAAGATGAAGATGAAGGACACTGAATATTACTTACTTGATGAGACTGATTAACGATCACTTATCTAATGATACTGTCCACCCACGGAAAAGGAGGAGGATTTACATTGAAGGAGGACTCGCAGGGAAGGAGACGGAACAATGGACATGGAATCTATCTTGGGGTCAAGGAGGGATGGATGGATTATTAATAAATATAGTTTTGTATTAACTACGCCTCAAAAATGTATGTTAGCTCTCCTAATATAGTGCTACGATACTAATTGTAATTGATATTAGTAGTATTATTAATCACAAAGATATAAATTTAATACCCCACCCCGACATATATAGCCCTTAAGGCAAAAACGGAGCTGGAATTATTAACATCTTTTTTTTTTCTCACGGAAGTCTGTAGATTAGTAGCCATGCTAGTGTGGCTTACACTAACACTAACTACACTAACTAGTTGTAGTCACTTTTTTTTCCCCTTTACACTTTATTAACACCACCTACTTTACTTACATTTTTTATTATTATTTTTATATTATGTATTTTATTTCACTATTATATACTATATGGATTTGAGTATGATTGGTATTATATAGTTAGTTCAAGGAGACGCGTGTATAAGATAAAGTCACAGATATTAAATTTCATCGATCTGATGTCTGGGTATAGGATTGGGTTGGATGAGCTGAGACATCTACTCCATTATAAACCACCTTAATAATAAAATGTATGATATAAACACTCGGATTGGGGGTGATGGAATCACCTTCTGTAGTTGGAATGTTAAGGGAATTAACGAACCAATTAAAAGAGGTAAGGTTTTAGCTCAATTAAATAGATTGAAATCTGATATTTTTGTCCAAGAGACACACCTTAAAAAAGACGCGCAGTATAGATTAACAGCAAAAATGGATTTCCAAAGTATATCACTCTTCATTTACACATAAGTCTAGAGGGGTAGCAATAATAATTCGTAAAGGTATACCCTTTAAACAAAGCTCAATAATAGAAGATGTTGAGGTAGATATATGATAATTACAGGTGAATTATACTTCTAAAAAAGTAATCCTTATGAATATATATGGTCCTAATTTTGATAATCCATTATTCTTCAAGAAAATATTTAACAATATCCCTATATCCACTCAACATAATCTAATAATTGGAGGTGATTTTAATTGTACCTTAGATAATTATTTAGATAGATCATCAACGAAAAGGAAAACCACTTCTAAGTCAAGTACATTTATAAATTATTTTATTAATACAGCAAACGTTAAGGATATCTGGAGAACTGATAACCCATCTGGTCGAGAATATTCATTCTTTTCACCTGTATTTGGAACCTACTCGAGGATAGACTATTTTTTAATAGACTCAAAACTAATCCCATTTACATATGACTCAAAATATCACAATATTATTATCTCGGATCATGCACCATTAACATTTAAGATAAAATTAAAAGATATAATTATTAAAACCTCTAACTGGAGACTCAATCCCCAAATATTAAAGGATAGGGCTTGTTATGATTACTTGGTAAAACAGATTAAATTATTTTTTTAAACTAATGACAAACCTGGAATTTCACCATCACTGCTTTGGGATACATTTAAAGCATTTATGCGTGGTGCGATAATATCAGCACACGCATACTTTAATAAGGAAAATCGAAAGACTCAACAAAAGTTGGAAAATGAAATAAAACAATTAGATATTGAAAATGCAATATCCCCTTCTAAGGGATTAAGTAATAAAATTGCATCATTAAAATATAAGCTAAATAAAATATACTCAAATCAGATTATTAAACTTTTTCAACAGACTAAACAAGTACATTTTGAATTTGGGGATAAACCACAAAAATTACTGGCACGACAGCTTAGAAAATTAGACGAGGAGAAAATGATACATAAAATTAGATCTGATCAAGGAGAAATATTGACTTTACCAAAAGATATCAATGATACATTTTTACAATATTATCAAAATCTTTACTTATCTAAACTAGCAGGACAATCAGATGGAATGGAAACATTCCTACAAGAATGTCATATTAATAGTTTAGATCAGGAAGGTAGAGACTTGTTAAACGCTGATATATCAGTAAAAGATATTGAAGAATCAATTGGATCATTAAATAACGGAAAAGCTGCAGGCCCTGATGGCTTAGGTGTTGAATTTTATAAGAAGTTTCATGATCTGATCTCTCCACGCTTACATACAATGTATAAATATGCTTATGAACAAGGAAAGTTACCAGAATCATTAAATGAGTCTACAATTACACTTATCCCTAAAGCTGATAAAGATTTGGAAGACCCGGGATCATACAGAGCAATAGCTCTTTTGAATACTGATCAAAAAATACGAACTAAAATTTTATCTCGGAGGCTAAGTTTAGTGATTAATAAATTAATACATCATGACCAAACAGGTTTTATTCCAAAACGCTATTCATCCTATAATCTGAGACGTCTATTCAATGTCATGTACTCAAAAAGAGTGAATGATATTGAACTAGCTGTCATATCCTTAGATGCTGAAAAAGCATTTGACCAGGTTGAATGGCCATATTTATTTAAAATAATGCAGAAATTTCAACTGGGGGATATATTCTCCAAATGGGTAAAAATCATATACTCGAATCCAACTGCAAGAATATTAACAAATCAAATGCTATCAGCAAAATTTAAACTCTTTAGGGGTTGTAGACAAGGATGCCGTTATCACCATTACTATTTGCTCTGGTAATAGAACCATTAGCCAAAATGATTAGATCAGAACCAGAAATATATGGATATAATACCAAAAAACTACAACGAATAAAATATCTCTATACGCAGATGACATCTTAATTTATATTACAAAACCGGAGATTAGTATTCCCAATCTATTTAATGTTATAACTAAGTTTAGTACATTTTCTAGGTATAGAATTAATTGGAATAAAAGTGAAATTATGCCTATAACTGGAATAAAATTAAATATATTAGAACAATTCCCACTTAAAATTGTCACGGACAAACTCAAATATCTAGGAATTAATGTATCTAAATCGTATAACTGTCTATTTAAATATAATTACCCTCAATTGTTAAATAAACTAAAAAAATATATTTTATATTGGAAAACACTACCTATATCAATGATCAGTAGAATAAATGCTATAAAAATGATTTTTTTACCACAATTGTTATATTTATTTCAAGCAATCCTCTTATATCTCCCTAAAGTGTTTTTTAAAAATATAGATACTTTGGTTAATAGTTTTATTTGGGACTATAAAAACCATCGAATAAGTAAAAAACATCTATGTAAATCTAAAATAAATGGCGGACTAGCACTACCAAATTTCCTATATTATTTCTGTGCAGTTCAGATTAAGAATATGAATTTTTGGTTGGTAAATTTAGATCATGAACCAAGCTGGCTAAAGATGGAAAAGGAAGACTGTTTGCCTTTTGATGTAGGTTCGATTCTTTTTGCAACAAGGGAAGTACAAAAAAAAATGTATGGTAACAACCCTATAATTCATAGCAATAGACGTATTTGGAAACAAATAGTTAAGATCCTACATATGGATAATTTGTCACTTTGTTTGCCAATTATGAATAATCCTTTGTTTAAGCCCTCTGTATTGGACAAGGGGTTTAAACATTGGAATGATTTAGGAATTAAAAGGATAGAACACCTTTATAAGGAAGGACAATTTCTTTCATTTCAAGAGTTACAGGATATCTATGGATTGCAGTCAAATAACATATTTAGGTATTTACAAATTAGAAATTATATTAAGTCAAATATGCAAGACTATAAAAATAGAAAACCAGGATTATTAGATGAATTGTTTAATAAACACCCAAATACAGAAAAATTAATAGCGTATATATATATAATACTATTTTGGATAAGGAAATCCCAACTTCGGAAATATATCGACAAACATAGGAAAATGAAATGGGTTTATCTATAACGAAGGAAATTTGGGAAGAAAGCCTACAATGTATACATCGTTGCTCATTAAATGCTAGACATATATTGATACAATTTAAGGTATTACACAGATTACATTATTCAAAAACAAAATTAAATAGAATTTATTCTAACATTTCTCCTATTTGTGATAAATGTCAGAACTTGGAAGCTAATTTAACGCATAGTTTTGTAACATGTATAAAAACTTAATTGTTATTGGATAGAAATCTTTAGAGTTATTTCTGAAGTTCTTAAAATTAAACTAGACCCAGATCCAAAATTAATAATATTAGGAGTTCCGAATTCAAATCTAACATTAACAGTAAACCAAAGAAATTTCTTGGATTACTGTTTGATAATAGGGAAAAAATTAATATTGAAATTTTGGAAGGGAACACTATCCCCCACAATTAAAATGTGGACAGTGGAAATGTTGGAGACGTTGCATTTGGAAAAAATCAGATTTGTCCTAATGGTCAAATACGAACTCTTTGAACAGATATGGTCTCCATATACGGAATATTTGAAGGGGTAGCTGTTCTTGGCATCACAACTCAATGAGTACCCGGCAGGATTAGATGAAAATAACTTTCTGTTTTTCTTTTTGATTTGTATACGTCTCCATTAATATCGCTATTTGAAATTGTGTTATTCACTATTAAGATGTATAGTATAATCTCTATTTTTTCTATATAATACTTTATTTTAATTAAATATATATAACAAGAATATATACATATACATTTTTTCTCCTCTTTTCTCTTTCTCTTTCTTTATAATCAAAATTATTATTTAATCACCATTCTTATTGATTAAAATCTATTCTTTTCTTTTTCTACTTTAAAAAAAAATAGAAGTTTACAAGAACAATTCGTAGCATTCGTATACTTATTGAAATAAGTTGGTTGTGTATTTGAAAAGTTGTAATATAAAAATAAAAAAAAAATAATAAATAAAATAAAATAATGAAAGCACGGGATATTAATGATTATTACCCATATCACACATCTGAGGTATGCTTTTACGAAATTGGTTTTTTGCCACTGCCAGCGGGTAACAGGGAATAATATTTTCTTGGAAAGCTATGGACTTTACCTGTTAAAACAGCGGGGAATATAGTCTTATATTCCCTGGTCTCACATCCGGGAACTTGGCAACGTGACGGCAACGTGACGCTGCGTGGGAAATTTAGAATATTCAAACGGCAGACAGGAAGACTGCCGCGTCCATTTTGGTTAAATTTTGCGTGGAAGTCCGCCGACTGAGATGTTAAAATTTTCTCTAGATGTCTATAATGGGTAATAATAACAATATTGACTGTCCTCTTTCGGGAGATACGACATATATTGCCCTCACTAGATCCATATTGCTCGTCTTCGACTCGGGCAATATGAATCTACTTCAGGCAATAATGTCGTATCCCCTCAAGGCCAAGTCAATATTAATGATTATATGTTGAGCTTTGACTAAACTACACTACTTTGAAGTCTGTTTAATAAAATCACACTTCTGTGCTGAGCTCTTTGTTGACTATACTCAATGCCTGCTGGCTTTTAATGTTCATATGTGTTTGCAACATGCTAAATGAACATGGACTCAACAGATGAGTACATTTCCCTGTTGCAGGATATTTAGAAAATAGCCCAACAAAATCTAACTTCTTTAGACTTTGGCATAGAATAAAGCATTCTGATGCAGTGTCTTTCATATCTTTTTTCACTCACAAAAATGTGTTTGCTATTGGTACATCATCTCATTAAATTAAAATGATCTTCAATAGATGACAAATGCAGCTAATTTATTCTTGGGGCTCTATCATCATCAATACCTTCTGCTGTTACAGTAAAACATTCAGCTTCAAGTGCACATCAGGATTATGGAATCATAAATCAAATAAGCCCTGAGCATAAAATGTTTAGTCTATGTATATACCAGTCATTGAAGCATCTTTAAAAACATTTTGGGGGGCTTTACATTTTTTCAGTGAAAGCATTTTTCATAGATTTATTGGCCATAATATTACTAATCGGCTAATTTTTCAACATCATTTCACAAAAAAAACACGAGCAATTTTATGTAGCAAAAATTCTACTGAGAAGTTAACCAATAAAACATCAGCTGAGTTCTGGGTGCATTTTTCAGCTCATACATAAGAGGGCGTAAATTTCAAATCCCTTTTTGTTGCACTCCTTCCTTCAAATGTTTAATCCCAGGCCCGTACGAAGCTTTTCAAAAAGGGGGGGTGGCATGATAGAATTACCCAAATTTTATGTCAAATAATGTGCGCCTAGCGCACATCACGAGCATGAAGCCTGTTGCGGCCGTGGTCCAGGGCCCGCTTAAGGGCCCTGGAAGCTCTGGGTTTTAGATGATCTCTGGTGCATTCTGAGCCTTATTTTGGAGCACTTTTGCACCAAATATATGACCAATATTTCAGAAATATTGGTTGTCAAGATTAACGAGTGGGTGCAATGGGCTAATTGGGGTCACTGTATACATTTTTTAAAATCGGGAATTGTCCTTGTTTTAATAATCAAGTTGTACTGTTGTAAAATGTTATAAAGGAGCATGCAAAATCTGCAAAAAAATAAATAATTGCAGTAAATAAAACGTTTTTTTAGAAAATGTTGTGTTGATTTGATTGCCTGTTACTGTTAGACTGTGTTAGTGTGTACAGTGCACCTTTAATGGTCCTCCTGACCTAACAACTTCACATCACATCAATTTCAACATGGAATAATGATGATGTGAATACAACATTTAGTTCGACAAATTTCCATCATGAAAATTGGTCAAACTAAATGGTGCATTTACATTGCCATGATCGCTTTCAAACTAACCTATTTTACTGTCATATTATTATAACCAATTCTATTTCCATGATGACTCATAAACAAGATCACAAATCACATTTTGAATTCTCAAACATAATGTGATTGTGAATAATTGCAGAGCTGCCAAGTTTCACCGAACATTTCTGTACTTATCAGTATTTTGTTGGGGAAATCGGTCTTTGCCACGTGCTATAGACACTGGATTTGAAAATCAGTATTTTGCATGCAACCTCATGTATTCTCAAATATCAGTATGGAATACTGAAAATCAGTACTACTGAATTGTGAAACCATTCTTGAAACGTGAATTTATAATTCCTGATTTAGATTCGATAACGTAAAAATATATAATAACATAACATAAATTTCACAATTCATCATATACTTTACCAAACAATCAAATCAATTATGCTGGCATGATGCTGCATAATCATTCAGGTGCTCCTGGATGTATATTGCCATTTACCACTACTACTAATGCAAAGGCATTTGTTGGCCTTAGCCGATATGCCATCTCTGGTTCCACGAATATAGCACCTCAGACCAGTTTATCTTGCATGGCATCCTCAGTTTGTTAATGCTGTCAAAGCTTGTATCGTTCCGCAGTACACTGATGTAGGTGGCCCGACTTCTACCTCTTCTTGCAGTGCCCTGTTTGGGCTCCCAAAGTGTGAGGGGATTTGCAGACGGTTCAGGGTTCCTCTCACAAACTTTGACAACACTTTTGGTAGACCAGCATATATTGCCATTTAGCCATAAATCACATTTTCCAGTTCCATTTTCCGAGAATGTAATTGTGCAAACCAAGTCACCACTTTGTCCATGTCATGGGCAAAGTCATAGAGAATGTACATTAAGGCGAGTGCAGACAGCCTGTCATTGCTCATGGAAGTCCTTGTCTTGTGATGCAGGCGATGGACACTCGTGGCTCGCCTGCATATATTGCCATTTAGCCAGAATTCATGTTTTCCAGTTCCTTTTTCCAAGAACGTAACTGCAAACCTAGTCATTATTTTGTCCACGTTTATGGGCAAAGTCATAGTGAATGTGGATTATGATGATTACAGACAGCCTGTTATTGCTCATGGAAGTCCTGGTCTTTGCTTCTTCGTGGATGTGCAAACGTGTTTGTCCTTGTTGGCTGGATCAAAGTAAGATGCCGGGCGAGACCACGCCCACTGCAAGCATGCCTCCCGAGGCGAGCGTCTCTCTGCTGCTCAGGCTCAGGACCAAAGCTACCTCCCGGCTACCTCCGCAGTCAAATGGAGGGGGACAGGCAGGGTCGGCAGAGCGCCGTGGGGAGACTGGCTGCCAACAAGGCCAAGTACTTGAAGAGCCAGGCGGCGAGGAGGAGCCGAATGGTTTCGGCAGCTCTGCCCCCGAGGAAGGCAGCGGCAGCGGGGCCAGCAGGAACACATAGACTTACCTGGCCTCCGACTGCCCCCAGCAGAGGAGGCAGCTGGGACTCCCGCCTGACATTGTGTGTCGCTCCAGCTCCAAGAGGCAGCTCAGACCCGACTCGCTGGTCATGTACCGGCAGAAGTGCGAGTTCATGCGGGGAGCGGGGGCCACCAGCAGTTTCAAGGGCGGTGGCAGCCTGGTCCGGCAGCTGCTGCCCGGCTCTAGCGGCCGGGGCGACAAGCAGCAGGGGCCGGCAATGGGAATAGCGACGTCAGAAGGGGGAGATTAGCAGAGGGTACAGAGGCTGCAGCACCTCAAGGCGCACACGTAACCACACCAGCAGCAGCCCAGGGAGAAACAGCAGCCTCGCCAGCAACACCCCAGGGTGCATAAGTAACTACACCAGCAGCACCCAAGGGTGCACAAGGAACCACTCCTGCAGCGCCCCCAGGAAGCACCAGTCGCCACGCCAGCAGCATCCCAGGGTGCACAAATAACCACGCCCGCAGCGCCACGAGAGGCAGCAGCAGGTCGCCCCAAGGAGCCGCTCAAGCGGCAGGTTGGTGAAGGTGGATTACGGCGCTCGCACTCCAACCTCAACTGCCGTTTCTCCCGAGCCTGCTCGGGCTTGGACAGTTCTTTCGAGCACTGCGGACACGAGCCTGAAATGATCGAGTACCTGGCCAGGGAGTAGTTTGCCGCTGACGCCGCCTTCGAAAGCCATGCCCTCAAGTTTCGCAGAGTGAAAGGCCTGTGCCACTTGGGTGGCATTTTCGGCGACAGCCTGAAAAGAGGTTGTCTCATCGTGACGTGGCATGATGCGTAGTGACGCGCGGTCTCTCTCTGTTGCCCTTGGACTTTGTAGAGTTCAAAATCCAGGGGCAACATCTGGGTGTCTCATCATGGCGTGCGCCCTGTCAAACACTGACATACGCTGTCCTGCGGGTGACGACCGGTTAAGGTTAGGGTTGGGGACCACAGATGGGCTGTAAAATATTCTTCCTTCATTGCATGTATTTTAAATATTAATATATTAAAATTCATACAATAAAATCAATTGTGCAAATGAAAAGATGTCTGTCCAGTTTTATTTACAAATGTATTGGTCCGCTTCCAGATCCAATCACCATCTTATCACAGGGATGGATATTGCTATTGGTACATAAACTCTCTCGCTTCCCACATAATTTATCCACAATAAAATATACAGGTTGCAAGGAAATTTCTAAAGGCATTTTATGTTAATAGCTGTTAAAACCGACTATACCTATCTGACTGGTTAAACATTACACTAACTGACAAGAGATGGCCAAAGGACATAACTGCAGCAAATGTTCTTTTGGCAATATGTTTAAAGATGTCAAAATGCCACATTACCGGACATTCAGATTAGATGTATGTGTTGTGAACAGCAATGGAGATACCCAGTTTGTACGCACTAGATTAAAAAAAAATTATTGATAAACGCTGTTTCCAGCATTCCCACTTCAGAATTAATGTTAAAATTTCAACTGAAATATCTCCTGACCCAGTTCGTAATGTATATGACCGATGTATAAGAGCATTGATTTGCCGTTAAAATGAATTCTGTAATGTGTCAACGGTAGCTGTGACAATCAAACACTACGGTTTTATTGTTTCATGTGTTCACAATTTAATTAATGCATCTTTATGGATTAAAACAAATAATAACAATGGGAAATAAAACATATTTGATTGCATTCCATTATCAAACATAGTCAATGTTCGCTCTGAAGACATTTCCAGCGCAGTAGGGTCGGGGGGTGATTCAGAGCAGGATGGATTGATGGCGGGGGGTTGAGAAGGAAATCGGAGCGGAATGGATGGATTGAGGCAGGGGAATTAGTGACTGTCGGTTGGAGTAGGTAAAATTATGAGGGGAGAGCACGGGGGATGTCAGTGGGGATTGAATGGGGGAATCAGTACAGGATGGAGGGGGGAGGGAAATCAGTACAGGATGGATGGGAGGGATCAGTGCAGGATGAATGGGAGGATTAGCGCAGGATGAATGGGTAAATCAGTGCAGGTCCCTGTACACCACCAAGTCTCGTTGCCAAAGGGGGAGGCAGTTGGGATCTCCTCGCCACCGCCTCCCCTCCTCTGCCAGCCAACAGGAAGGTGCAGGGCCGAGCAGTGCAGATGCTTCAGGCGGCGGAAGGAGGCTCCCCCTCCCTCCCTCCGGCCTCGGCGTGCAGGAGGATTTGTTTTGAAAGCGGTTATCGCCGTTGGCGGAGCGGCACGAAGCGACCGCTATGAGGGCGGGCTGGGTGTGGGAGGAGGTGGAGCCGCCGTGGCCGCTGCTGCTGCTTTGCGAGGCCCGTCATTCACTCCGACCCTCCGTCACCCTGCAATACAGCTGTCGTTTTTTCCGAATAATGCGAGAGCCCGGGGAGGGGAGGGGGGGGGAGTGGACCCAGCAGGTCACGGCCGCTGCCAGGACTGTTCAGTCAGTCGTTCCCGCCCGCCCAACGGGCGTCCAGACACCGCAGCCCCACCCCCCGGGCATGGAGAAAACGGGCACTCCTTTTTTTTTTTCCCCATTTTTTTTTTCCCGATTGGACCCTTCGCACCCCCGATATAAAGCAAACAGATCCCCCCTCCCCACAACACAATATTTCACGGTCCCACTCACCTAAACTAGGCCCAGGGCGTCGAGGTGATGCAGTGAAAAATTGGCGCCGATCTGATCCCGCCCACTGTGCGCATGGAGAGACGGCGTCATTTTACATCGCTACCGCGTCACCAGCTTCCCCTCAACTGCACAGGGGCGGATGGTCGTAAATATTTGTTTTCAAATCATCCCGCGGGCCTGAACCAGAATTTCCCGAATTCTCAGTAAATTCCTTCAAAGTGGAAACACTGATTGCACTCCAATTTTTAATTTTTTTCCTTGTGATTTGTTTTTATTCTGGGAAAAAAAGGGGGGTGTGACCGCACCCAACGCACCCCCCCTTCGGATTGCCATGCACCCTATGCAAGAATATCAATGTGAATGTTGAAAGGGTAGTCTAATCTCCAGGTCAATATCTGAAAGTCATTAAAAATGTGTATGCAATGGAAAATCTATGTACTTTTAAAACTGTCTGTGGGTGTGTGTCATTTTGCCTTTGAAACATATTTCCTCGAAAACCAAACGCAAAAGGGTGGAGATTTTTACAGTAGGAATTTACCTTATGAGCAGAAATCCACTCCTTGGTCAATTATTTCCCCAGATTTTGAATAAAATTGTTCACAAAACCCACTTTAAAAAAAATAATCACCGCATGCCAGCTGCTGACGTCACAATACCCACATGCCCACCAATCGAGGCCCACCTGCCAAATCATTGTTTATTTCTTTTTTTCATAGCATTAAATTTTATTGTTTCTCTGTGTCTGTTTCCCACCCCCCCCCCCCCCACCCCGGCCCGGCCCTGGATTAAACATCTGCTGTTTTGCACTAGTTAGGTCACACCCCCCTCTCCCTGTTCTTTAAAAGGCGCAGAAAGATCGAGGAGATACTGCAGCAGACCCTACAGCTCAGCTTAGACAGCTCCGCTATAGGATCTTTGTTTTCTGCCTATCGCTCACACGTTCATGCTGAAAAGCTTCTCACTGCAAAGTCGGCGCGGCGCAGCTCGTGAAGCCTCGCCCCTCCCATCCCCCGCCTGCCTGCCCGCTCATTCCAGCTGTGGGTTTCCAGAGAATCAGAAGCCGGCGAGAGTCAGAGGCCCGATCGTCTGGCCCCTCCCCCTGCCCGGCTCTGTCACGCTTGTGGGTGCGCTTAGCGGAACCACGATCGGCTGTTCCCCTAGCTGCTTTTCATCGTCCTCAGATCGCTCCATGCCTCACTCGGGCCCGCACATACTACCGCCCCGCGCCTCTCTCTCTCGCTCTTTCTCTCACTCTTCCAATTATTCCCCCCCTCTCTCTCCCCCACTCCGCTCTCTCTTTCTTCCCCCCCTCTCTTTCCTCCCTCTCCTCTCTCTCTCCCCCTCCCCCTCTCCCTCTCATTCTCTCTCTCTCTCTCTCTCTCCCTCTCTCTTCACCCCACACACCCTGCCCTACCCCACCCTCCCTCCCCTAAACCCCCTTCCACCCTCCCCTCCACCTCCTCCCTCCCTCTCCTCCCCTCTCGTCCTCCCATTCTCTCGCTACCCCCTCACCCACCCCAGCCTCCCCTCCTCCTCCACCTCCTCTCCCTCTCCCTCTCGTCTCTGCCCTCTGTCTCTGCCCCACGTCTCTGTCTCACTTCTGTCTCTCCTCCTCTCTGTCTCTCCCCATTCTCTGCGCTCACTCGCTACCCCTCCCCCCATCTCTAGACGCGCCTGCGAGTTGGGTGGGGGCTATGCGTTAGTGGATAGGGCGGTTATGTAGTAAAAGGAGCAAATGAATAATATTAATATATCAAGGTGGGTAGTTAGCCTGTGTGCAGGGTGCGGTAGTTAGTGTGTGTGTGTGTGTGTGGGGGTGGTTGGTGTGTGTGTGACGTCGCATGCCGCCCCCACCCTGCGCCCCCCCCCCCCCCCCCCCCCCCACAAATGCGCGTTGGGGAAACAGACCCACCGTCCTGCTCTTGGTCAAGTTACCAATAAAGGTCTCGTGGGATTAATATCTTGCATAATTGAAAAACTGAATTCTCCCATAAAATATAGTGAAAACAACAGTTTAGTGTAATGATTGTAAATTATGGGCTTTGCCAATAAAGTTTTATAATCACATCCCTATGTAAAACTAATGAAATTGAAACTTTTTGTTACAGTGGGGAATGCCACATATGCAACACATTGCTAGAATCCATTCAGCTAAGTGATGAAGAGTACAATATATTAAGAGATTGTGTGATGAATGATGTTATACAAGGGAGAGATGTTTTTAAGAAGACGACTCCTGAGGTAAGCAAATTGTATAAAAAATTTTAAAGTGTCTTTTATCCCAGGCATACCAACACTTAGTTGTCGAGAAACTTTGTTTTGATTGTTGCTGGAAGTCAAATGCAGTTAAATTGTTCAAACCTATTATTAAATACATTGAAATTCAAACAAATAGAAAAAAAATGTTGAATTAACTTGGGTAAGATTAATTCCCTTGCAATAGTTTCTCTCCATTGAAAGAATGGCGAATTGCCATAACTTTGAAATCCCTCATTGGGGATTCTATCAGGAATTGAACTAGAGTGCAGTGGTGAATATCCAAAGGAAATGCTCTCAGCATTTATTGCATTTCTGAGTTTACGCATGCACGTGGGAAAATTTGGAATTTCCTTTAATTCACAATAGACAATAGGGGCAGGAGTAGGCCATTCGGCCCTTCAAGCCAGCACCGCTATTCAATGCGATCATGGCTGATCATCCCCAATCAGTACCCTGTTCCTGCCTTCTCCCCATATACCCTGACTCCGCTATCTTTTAGAGCCCTATTTAGCTCTCTCCTGAAAGTATTTAGAAAACTGGCCTCCACCGCACTCTGAGGCAGAGAATTCCACAAACTCACAACTCTCTGTGTGAAAAAGTGTTTCCTCATCTCCATTCTAAATGGCTTACACTTTATTCTTAAACTGTTATCCTTGGTTCTGGACTCCCCCAACATCGGGAACATGTTTCCTGCCTCTGGTGTGTCCAAACCCTTTATGATCTTATATGTTTCAATAAGATACCCTCTCATCCTTCTAAATTCCAGTATACAAGCCCAGCCGCTCCATTCTCTCAGCATATGACAATCCTGCCATCCCGGGAATTAACCTTGTGAGTCTACGCTGCACTCCCTCAATATCAAGGATGTCCTTCCTCAAATTTGGAGACCAAAACTGCACACAATACTTACTCCAGGTGTGGTCTCACATGGGAAAGGCCAGGATTTCCCCACTGAATGGTATGCAAGAACATAGTAAAAGAAACATAGTAGGTTTTGATATTCTGTTGCAGATTATTGATGTATCAATTGAAGAGCGACTACCAATGCCTGCTCACCTTCCTTCATTTGCTTTTTGTTGTGATTCAAGCTCTTTTCAGGTTAGAAAATGTGACAGGCACCACCAAATTTGCAAATTATGGTGAATGACTCTTAAGTGTCAGAGACACTTAACCACTGAACATAATGCATACTTGTAGCAACCATTTAATTTTCTGGTTTGAGAGACCATTGGATTATTGACAAAATGGACTTCAGAGTATCAGGTTATTCACGTCACAAGAGACACCACAGACAAAAATAAAATGTTCATAGCATTGTAATATAAAAAATACTGTTTCCCTGAACTCATGCAAGTGTGTTTTTAACATTTGTGTTTTACCTAAACTGGAAACTTTAGAGCTCCACTTACCTTCTTGACTTTAGACTGAAGGTGGCGCTTTTGTCAAAGGAGCTTTACAAGTAATTTTAAATAAAACACTAAATACTGGAATAACTTAGTGGGTCAGTTAGGCAGCATCAGTGGAGGGAATGACATTATGGGCGAGAACCCTTCAGACTGATTATAGTAAGAAGGAGAAAGCTGGAAAAAAGAGGGGATAGGACAAAGCCAGGCAAGTGAAAGTAGCCATTTGGGAGTGTGGGGGTGGAAGTAGGGTCAGACCGAGGTGGGATGACCTAGGTGATGGGGCACAGGAAAAAAGGGGGTGGTGTTACCAAAAATTGGAGAATTAATTGTTCTCCAAAGAAAGAATATGAGGTGCTGTTGACAAGGTTAGTATTGTTCGATTTCAGGTAAGAGAAAGTTGAACAAATGTTGAACAAGTTGAAAAAATATGCTTATGCAGAAACAAAGAACTGCAGATGCTGGTTTATACCAAAGATAGACACGGCGCTGCAGTAACTCAGCAGGTCAGGCAGCATCTCTGGAGAAAAAAGGATAGGTGACACCTTCAGGTCAGGAACCATCTTCAGACTGGAGTCCGTAGATCTCTTCCCTCCCTCTTCTCCCCCCCCCCGCCCCCCCCCCCCCCCCCCCCCCCTATCTCTTCTCCCCCCCCCCCCCCCCCCCCCCCCCCCCCCCCATCCCCCCCCCCCTCCCCCCCGCCCCCCCCCCCCGTACTCGGCCCCCCATGCAGCCTGAAGCCTGCAGACGGGAGCCACCAGCCAGGAGCGAGGGAGTATTGCGTTTGGGAACCAGCCCTCCCCTGTGATGACCCCTCCCCCCCCCCCCCCAGCTCTGGATTGAAGCCGTTGAACATGCAGTCCTTTGGTTGACACGCGCCCCGCTCCCCCCTCCCCCCCCTCTTATCCTTAAAATTTCAGATCATACCACTAAACTTCAATGAGGTGCAATACCATGATTGGTGTCTCTGGTGTTTCAGTTTATTGCTACCTGTATCGAGGTACAGTGAAAGGCTTTTTTGTTGTGTGCTATCCAGTCAGTGGGAAAACTATACATGATTACAATCAAGCCATACAGTGTACAGATACAGGATAAGGGGAATAAAGTTTAGTACACGATAAAGTCCAGTAAAGTCTGAATAAAGATAGTCCAAAGGTTCCAATGAGGTAGATGGTAGGTCAGCACTGCTCTCTAGTTGGTGATAGGATGGTTCCGTTGCCTGATAACAACTGGAAATAAACTATCCCTGATTCTGGAGGTATGTGTTTTCCCACTTCTATTCTTCTTGCCTGATGAGAGTGGGGAGAAAAGGGAGTGCCCAGGGTGAGAATCATCCTTGATTAATCTGGTGTCCTTGCCGAGTAACGTTAAGTATAAATGGAGTAAATGGGAGTGAGGTTGGCTTGTGTGACTTACATTCAAAATTGTGCTGGTAAAGTTGAGGATGTCACTTAATCAGAATATTTTTAACATGCTATGCACAAATTAACATCTCCGATAGAGAATTCATTTTACTGTATGAAGTTAATCTATGATACATAATTCAGTGTGAAGAAGGATCCCGACGTGACACATTGTCTGTCCCTTTTTCCCCCCACAAATGTTGCCTGACCGACTGTGGTCTTAGAGCATTTGTTTTTGCTCAAGATTACAGCAAACCTGTGTACGTTTGCCAGTAAATTATTCCACAGGTTTTTGTAGTCTAAATATAATACAGTTTTATCATCTATTTGCAAATGTATGTTTTCGATTTTTGTTTAGGAATTGCAACATTTTCAGTCCTTTGTGAAAAGTCGTCTCCCTTTTGATGTTGTAATTGATGGATTAAATGTCGCCAACATCTCAGCTAAGGGTACGCAATCTAGAATTGTAAGTATTCAATAAAGTATATTTAACAATATCCTTTATTTGGTTAAACTATTGGCTTAACAAGTCATGTTTGCAGGCTGATGTAAATATTTGTATTATATTGCTGAAGGGCCTGTCCCACTTTCACAACCTAATTCACAACCTTTTTTACTCGTGGACATTTTTCATAATGTTGAAAAAAGGCCCCGACCTACTTAATCCCACGAGTACCTACGACTAGCTTCACGGCCTACCTACGACCTCCCATGACCTACGGCCTTGTGACGCCCATGCTGCGAGTATGAGTCAAGGGCAAACTCGGCAGAGGTCGTGATTAGGTCATGAAAGTGGGACAGGCCCTTAAGGCATTTTTTTAAACATTCAATCCAGCTCAAATTAAGACCAGCGATATGAATTCATATATTTAGTATGGTTAAATGGTGGCATAGTGCACTGCACATAAGAAATATAATCAACAGAAATATACATGTTTTCAGCCAGTAGATTTGTAGCATCTCTTCGTCAGGATCCTCCATTATGTGCTTGTGCATTAAAATGCAGAATGCAGATGTGAGCTGGAAATTGGATGCTTGTAGGCTTACTGTCTCACACTGAGCTCTTGGTTTAGGCAGCTGGAACAGGCAGCACAAGACACAAGTTCATAAGTTATAGGTGCAAAATTAGGCCATTCGGCCCATCAAGTCTGCCATTCAATCATGGCTGATCTATCCTTCCCTCTCAACTGCATCCTCCTGCCTTCTCTCCATTACCCCTGTCACCCTTACTAATCAAGAATCTGTCAATTTGCCCCTTAAAAATACCCAATGACAGCCGTTTGTGGCAATGATTTCCACAGATTCAAAACCCTCTGACTAAAGAAATTCTTCCTCATCTCCTTTTGAAAGGTAAATCCTTTTACTCTGAGGCTGTGGCGTCTGGCCTCTGGATTCTCCTGGTAATGGAAATATCCTCTCCACATCCACTCTATTCAGCCCTTTCACAATTCAGTAAGGTTCAATGAGGTTCCGCCCTCATCCTTCTAAACTCCAGCGAGAACAGGCACAATGCCATTTATCATATGTTAACCCAACCATTGTTGGAATCTTTTCGTAAAAGCTCGTCTGGACCATCTCCAATGCCAGCACATCCTTCCTCAGATATGGGGCCCAAAACTGTTCACAATACTCCAAATGCAGTCTGACCAGTGCTTTATAAAGCCTCAGCATTATATCACTGTTTTTATATTCTAGTCCTCTCGAAATAAATGCTAGCATTGCATTTGCCTTCCTTACTAATGATTCGACTTGCAAATTAACTTTTGGGGAATCCTATACCAGCACTCCCAAGTCCCCTTGATCTCCGATTTCTGAATTATCTCCCCATTTAGAAAATAATCTACGTCTTTATTCCTACTACCAAAATGCATGACTCTACACTTTGCTTTGCAGTATTACATGTGACACGTCTTAGCCCAGTCTGCCAACCTGTCCAAGTCCTTCTGCAGAGTCCCTGCTTTCTCTCCACCTCCATATGTGCCCCTCCACCTATCGTCATGTCATCGACAAACTTGGCCACAATGCCTACAATTCCCTCATCCAAATCATTAATATACAACGTGAAGAGGGCCTAGCACCGACCCCTGCGGGACACCGCTAGTCACTGGCAGTCCACCAGAAAAAGCCCCCTTTATTGTCCTTCCTAGCCTTCTGGCATTCAGCCAACCTGCTATCCATGCTAGTATCTTCCCTCTGATCTTTAGCAGCCTCACATGCAACAGATCAAAGGCCTTTGAAAATCCAGGTAAATAACATCCTCACTCTCCTTTGTTTATCATGCTATTTACTTCCTCAAGAATTCTAACAGGTTTTTCAGGCAATATTTCCCTTTCACAAAACCATGCTGACTTCGGCCGATTTTAGCATGTGCTTCTACGTACTCAGAAACCTCATCGTTTATAACGTATTCTAAAATCTTACCAAAATCTTACGCTTGGATGAGAAACGACAATAACGCTGGATTGAGACAGTTGAATCGATCGACTTCACCCACTGGAGCCGTAAAGCATGGCACACAGTCAACCGCCTGATATAGAGAGCAACATCCAAACCCGGCAAATGCCCAGTGACCGCCAATGCAATCGCATCTCAACTAGTCAAGAATGGTGGATTCACAAACTCTGACCGTGATTTCTCGCGCTAAGTGAGCAAAGAGGTGGCCGAGTCATGGAAAACTGACAGAGTGGATACGGACCTAACAATGGCATTCATCTCCGCGGAAATGGCCACAGCATTCAAGATGTTCAAAGCAGGAAAGGCCCCCGGATCTGACAGCATACACCTAGAGTTTCTACTACATTCTGGAGACACTGCTACCAACTGGATCCGGCAGTACCTGTCGACCTCCATGGAGTAGTGCAAAATACCAAAGATCTGGCGTCGTGCAACAGTCATCGCTCTCCCAAAGCCGAACAAGCCAGAGGATGATCCTAAAAGCTACTGGCCCATGTCGCTCCTCTGCATCCCATACAAACTCCTTGAGAGGCTGTTACACAGGCGTATCAACCCCATCATAGACCCTCAACTACCTCACGAGCAGACTGATTTCCGCCAAGGTCGATCTACTGTGGACCAGGTAACCTTCCTCACCCAAGACATCGAGGACTGCTTTGAGGCAAATGAGAAGACAGGAGTTGTTCTGATAGATCTGACAGCTGCCTATGACACCGTGTGGCACCGGGGACTAACTGCAAAGCTACTTCGGGTGCTGCCAGACAGGCGCATGGTACGCTACATCATGGAGCTGATATCAAACTGCAGCTTTGTGCTTAAGATCAGTGATGCACAAGCAGAGTAGGCTACGTAGACTGAAGAATGGAGTCCCACAGGGATCCGTCTTGGCTCCGTTGCTTTTCATTGTGTACATCCATGACCTCCCAGAGACCATCGTTGGAAAATATGGGTATGCTGACAACAGGCACGTGCCATGAGTAATTACTCAAGGTAGGCAGGCGGCTTTAAAAAAAAAATTCTTAAACCGCTCATGTGCAGATTGTTCTCTCCTTAAAAATAAAAAATAAAAAAAAGTAATAATTCAATTTGCCCAAGGCTTCTAAATCTCCTTCATTTTTTAATTACTGAATGGGTAGGGGATGGAGGATGAAGGCAGGTGGAGAGATGGTGGGAAAAACGGGAGCACACCGGGACGTTGAATCAGTTGTCATCTTATTGAATGACAATACTAATTCAAGGGTCCAATTGGAGGGAGAGTTCCTTTCACAGCATGTGGAGAGTCTGTGCCTGGGGTTAAAGTTGCGAGGAGGGCACGATTTTGAGAAGGAGGGGGTCGGAGATCATATCAGACTCACTCACCGTTGCCGCAACGCTCCGGGCACGGACAGCAGAACTGGCCGCCACTTCCGGGGAGGGAAGCAGCTCAGTTGACTGCGAACGGCCGCTGGAACCCGACAGCAGAACCAGCTGCCACTTGGCGCCTTCTGCCGGCCCGCTCACCTCTGGCAGTGCTCTACGTCTGAACACCTCTCACCTGCCACTCACCCGCCTGAGTGAAGCCGGCAAGCAGCAGGAGAGGGGTTTTCAGATGGAGAGCACTGCCAGAGGTGTGCGGGGACCGGCAGAATGGGTTGTCTGGTCCCGGCGGCCACTCGCAGCCACCCAAACTACTTCACTCCCCGGCCACAATGCGGTGGCTCCGTGCCCGGAGCGTCGCAAGTGGATTAACTGGCCCCGATCCCCTCCTTCACAAAGCTCCTGCCTTCCCCGCAAATTTACCCCAGGCCAGACTCCCTGAACATTGTGAAAGGAGCTCTCCCCCACCCCGGGAAATACAGTATTTAAAAACATAAAGCACCAAGAAATGTACTTACCACATTATCGATACACAAACTCCATTCTTCTCTCTTTGCTTCCTAACATACCCTTCAGATAATGGCAATCCATATTTGAAAAGCCCGCCAAGAAACTTGCGCTGCGCATGCGCAGTAGGCTGAAGGCAGAATTTCAGCTGCCTTCAGCTCGGCTTGAAATTGACAGCTGCACAGTCCTTCCCGTGTTACAAGTGCTGCGGTTGAAAGGCACAGAGAATTATGCCTACCTAAGAGATCGATCTCTTAGATAGGCATAATTCTCACATGCCTTTACTCTTTATTTTTAATGATTACCATGTCATAATTTTAGTCAGGGTAGGCAGTGCCTACCTTGCCTACACTGACGGCACGTGCCTGGCTGATGATCTAGCCATCCTGATGAGACACAGAGTGGAAGACAATGGAAAGCTCCTTGAGTCAAGACATGGAGACTTTGGCAGTATACCTACGACAGTGGCGTCTAAAGCTGAGTGAAGGCAAAACAATGTCAACAGTATTCCATCTAAACAACAAGGATGCTAAGCGAGAGCTAGCTGTCTTCGTTAACAACAGGCGATTGGACTTCCAACAAACACCCAGTTACCTTGGCGTAAAGCTGGACAGGTCGCTTACATTTCGTCAACACCTGGCTGGTCTCCGCGACAAGGTCATGGCACGTAGCGGCCTCATCCGACGCCTGGTAGGAACAAGTTGGGGAGCCAGTCCATCAACTCTTCGCACATCTGCCTTAGTTCTTGTGTATGACCCAGCTGAGTACTACGCACCCGTATGGAGTAGAAATAGACATACTAGCCTGGTAGACACGAGCCTAAACAGCACCTTGCGAACCATCACTGGGTGCCTTCAACCTACTCCAGTCGAGCAGCTCCTATACTTGCAGGCATTCCGCCTACAGGGATCCGAAGGCAAGCAGCAACTCTGGCACTATCTCGTCATGCTACGGACCCAGATCACCTCCTCCATCAGGCTATCAGCAGAGACCAGAGGCCATCCCAACTGAAGTCCCGTCCACATGGGAAACAACTCCGAACATCCATGCAGCAAACTGAGACAAAAGCACACTGGATAGACATCATTGGTCACAGGAGTGGAAGGCAACCTCATCTCCATTACACAGCTACATCTCTTCACCAGATAAAAGCTGTCCAGGGTCTGACCTCCCCAGAGGAGCATGGGTGAAGCTCAACAGACTTTGTACTGGAGTTGGCCGTTTCAATGTGGAGATGGGGACTCCGCCAGAGCGGAGGAGAACAACAGACAGCTAACCATGTCATCTCTGGGTGTCCACTCTACCACCCACCAAATGGAGCTCAGGGCCTGGAAGACATTGACGCAAAGACAACAACTGGCTGCTCAACACCCGGCTTGAGATCCAACTATTCCTTTGGTTTATGTTTCATTCGCAAGAAGAAGACCAACTACTGAATTCAGGTGAACCGGCCTATAGTTTCCACGTTTCCGCTTCGCTTCCTTCTTGAACAGTAGAGAAATATTTGCAATTTTCCAATCATCTGGAACCACTCCTGTCTCTAGTGATTCTTTAAAGATCACTACTAACTAATGCCGCCACAATCTCTAAAGCCACCTCTTTTGGAACCCATGGGTGCAGTCCATGCTATTCAGGTGACATCCACCTTAAGACCTTTCAACTTCCTGTGCACCTTCTACTTAGTAATATCCACTCCACTAACTTGCATCCCTTGATTCTCTTGCATTTATGGTTCCCTGCTGATGTCTTCCACTGTGACTTCTAATGCAAAAAAAAAAAAATTAATCTGCCATATCTTTATTTCCCATTATCACTTCTCCAGCTTCATTTCCAGGGGTCCAATTGCCTCTTTATTACCTTTTAGGTCCAGCTTTTCAATTTAGTCCCTAACTGCTCAAATTCCCTCAGCATAACCTCTTTTCTTCTACCTACGCCATTGGTACCCACATGGACCATTACGACTGGACATTTGCCCTCCCACTCCAAATTCCTCTGCAGTTCATACGTCCCAAATCCTGGCACCAGGCAGGCAAAGCAGCCTTCCGGACTCTCAATCCATGTGACAGAGCATAGTGCTATTCCCCTGACTGTACTATCCCCCAATGACAACTATGCTTTTGGCCGATTCTGTGGGAAATGAACCAAAATGTCACACACGTGACCCAGTCATATTTGACCTCTTACCTTAAACATACATTGATAGCATCCTTCTATCTTTCTATATATTAAAACTCTGTGTGTGTGTCGGCATTGTGGGTATTTGTCACATTCCATTTTTGCCCTTTGATTCCATGGTCCGCCAAAACCAGAAGCTCAAACGCCTCAATTTTTTCCATTTTGCTAGACATTACACTTTTACATTCACTAATGCACTCATTACATTTAGACATTCTATGCACACAATTTTTAATAAAATCCTTCCCCCCCCCTAATATTTCAAAATGTCCCCCTCTTCCTCCCCCTCTCCTCTCCCCTCCCCCTCTCCCTTTCCTCCCCGCTTCTCCCCCACCCCCGCTCCTCTCACCTCCCTATCTCCCCCACCCCTTTCCCCCTACCCCTCTCTCCCACTTCCACCACTCCCCCCTACACCTCTGCCCCTCCCACCCCACTCTTCCACTTCTCTCTCCCCCCTCCCCCCCATCTCCCTCCCCACCCCTCTCTCTCCCCCCCCTCCCTTCCCTCTCCCTCCCCCCCTCCCTTCCCTCTCCCTCCCCACTCATCCCCCTCTCTCCGCTCTCCCCCCCTCCCTCCCCACTCTTCCCCTTCCCCCCCTAATCACTCTCCCCCTCCTGCCACACACTTCCCTCTCTCCCCTACCCCTCTCCCTCCTCCCCCCTCCCTCCTCCTCCATCTCTCCCCTTCCCTCCCTCCCCTTCCCCCACCCCTTTCTCCCCCCCCTCCCCCCACCCCTCTCTCACCCCCCCGCCCCCACCCCCCTCTCCTCCTCCCCTTCCCCCCCCTCTCCATCACCCTCTCTCCTCACCCTCTCCCTTCTCCCCTCTCTCCCTCCTCCCGCACCCTTCTTCACCCCCATCTCCCCTCCACCCCCTTCCTCTCTCTCTTGCACCACTCCCTGCTACCCCTCTCCCCCTCACTCCCACTCTTTCCCTTCTCCCTCCCCTTTCTCTCTCTCCCCCCCTCCTCTCTCTCCCCCTCCACTCTCGCCCTCTCCTCTTTCTCCACTCCACTCTCTCTCCACCTCTCCCCTCCTCCTCTTCTCCCCCTCTCCTCTCCTCTCACCTCCCCCTCTCTCCCCCCACCTTCCCACCCCGTCTCTACCCCCCTCACCCACCCTCCCCTCCTCTTCCAACCCCTTCCCCTACCCCTGTCTCCTCCTTACCCTCCCCACTCTCCTCCCATCCCCATCCTCATCCCCCTCTCTCTCCCTTCCCCCTCCCCCCTCCCCCCTCTCTTCCCATCTTCCCCTCCCCACTCTCTCCCCATCTCCCCCTCCACACTCTCTCCACATCTCCCCTCTCCCCTCCTCCCCCACCCCTCCCTCCCTCACCCACCCATCCTCTCCTCCTCCCCCTCCACCCTCTCTCCCTCTGTCTCTTGCCCTTCTGTCTCTGCCACTCTGTCTCCCCACTCTCTCTCTGCCCTCACTCTCTAACCCCCCTCCCCCTCTAGACGCGCCTGCGAGTTGGGGGCTATGCGTCAGTGGATAGGGCGATTATGGGGTAAAAGGAGCAAATTAATATAATATCAAGGGGGGTAGTTAGCGTGTGTGCGGGGTGATAGTTAGTGTGTGTGACGCCACATGCTGCCCACCCCCCCCCCCCCCCCCCCGCAACTGCATGTTGGGGGAACAGACCCAACGGTCTGCACTTGGTCTAGTATACTTTTAAAACTGTGTGTGTGTGAGTGTGTCTGCTGGCCGGCCGGCCGGCCGTGCGTGTGTCTTGTGAGTGTATGTCACATTCCATTTTTTTTTCAGATAACATTTGTGCCTTTGATTCCATGGTCCGCCAAAACCGGAACCTCAAACGCCGCGATTTTTTCCATTTTGCTAGACATTACGCTTTTACATTCACGATTTACTCCTCATTACATTTAGACATTATTATGTACACAATTTTAAATAAAATCCTTCCCCCCCCCCCCCCCCAATATTTCAAAATGTTAAAAAATCAAACTGCTCTCACCCATAGAATGTTGGTGAACGTTCCATTGTGTGATGTCACAATGCCCAATGCTCACAGATGTCCAATCAGAATGGATCTCATTTACATTTGCCTTTGCTCCAGCCCCAGCCCCCCCCCCCCTCCCCCGTCTGATCTTCCAGCGCATTCCATTGTGTGCTGTCACAATGTCATACCTCACAGATGTCCAATCGGAATGGATTCATTTACATCTGCCTTTGCCCCAGCCCCGCCCCCCCGCAGCCTGTGTCGAAGCGCGTGATCACGTGTGTGGGAATAGAGAAAGAGGAATGGGGGTGATATGGAGTGGAGAATAGGTGGACTGCCCCTACCCCTCCTTCTCTACGTCCCCACTCTTTCCCCTCTCCCTCAACCCCTCTCCCCCTCCCTCCACACTCTTCCCCCTACCCCATCTCCCTCCTCCCTCCCCCACACCTCTCTCCCCCTTCCCCATCCCTCTCTCCTCTCCCATCCCTCTCTTCACCCCTCTTCCTCTCCTCCTCCTCCCATCCCTCCCCCCCCTCACCCACACATCCTCTCCTCCTCCCCTCCACCCCCCTCTCCCTCTTGCCCATCTGTCTCTGCCCCTCTCTCTCTCTCTCTCTCTCCCCATTCTCTCTCTGCACTCATTCTCTACCCCCCCCCCCCCCTCTAAACATGCCTGCGATTTGGGGGCTATGTACTGTGGATAGGGCGGTTATGGGGTAAAAGGAGCAAATGAATAATATTAATATAATATCAAGTGGGTAGTTAGCGTGTGTGCGGGGTGGTAGTTAGTGTGTGTGACGCCTCATGCTGCCCCCCCCCCCCCCCCCCACAACCGCATTAGGGAAACAGACCCAATGGGTCTGCACTTAGTCTAGTATAACTATAAAACTCTGATCTTGGATGTGCAGGTGTGTGTGTGTGTGTATTTATTTGCGTGTGATCACATCTACTCGAAGAAACGACGCGCTAACGAGAATTTTTTAATATACATTATAAATTGGCTTACCTGAAAAATTCATGCATTATTTCTCGTTGTTAATCAAAATGTTCAAAAATCTCAAATAACTTGATAGTTATTTGATATAACACAAAATGAAGCTGCTGTCTTTGGCTATTGACGTCATGATGTCACAATGTCACGCGCTGCGAGTGATGTTGCCCGGCCGCCTGCTCCCAGCTACCGCACCCCCCTCGTTTGGGGTCCTCGGGTCCATGACTGCTTGCCGTCCGTCCCGCTCACCGAGTTCAAGTCCGCCCTCTCCCTCCCCCCTCCCCTCTCTCTCCCGCCCCACCAATCGCAAGCCCAGCCACGCTGCTCGCAAGCCCGATCGCGCACAGTGCCGCTCAGCCTCCCTCGAGTCAACGTCTGCCCACAGCCCTCTCCCTGTGTTCCTCGGGTCCATGACCGCCCACTCACCGTCCGCCCCGCTCGCTGAGTTCAAGTCCGCTCTCTCCCCCCCTCCTCTCTCTCACCCCTCTCTCTCACCCCTCTCTCTCACCCCTCTCTCTCTCCTCTCTCATTCTCCTGCCCCGCCACTCGCAAGCACGGCCACGCCAATCGTAAGCCAGGACGCGCTGCTCACAAGCACGGCCACGATGCTCGGCCTCCCTCGAGTCCACTTCCGCCTGCAGCCCTATCCCTGTGTCTGCCCTCTCCCTGTCTCTGCCCTCTCCCTGTCTCAAAAAGACACCACAAATCGGAAACCCCAGCTCCAAAAGACAGCGGACACCCGGAAACCCCAGCTTCGAAAGGCAGCAAACTGCCCTCTCCCTGTCTCTGCCCTCTCTCTCTCCGTCTCTGCCCTCTCTCTCTCCCCCTGTCTCTGCCATCTCTCTCTCTCCCCCTGTCTCTGCCCTCTCTCTCCCTGTCTCTGCCCTCTCTCAAAAAGTAGAATTGGAAATGACAAAATGAATGTTTAGATTTTCATTTTCAGTTTCTAACTCAAATCATGATATATTAAATAATGGAATGCACGACCCCCCCCTGATCATTGCTGATTTTTTATTTCTCCAAGTGATATTTCATACTTGATATGCTACTTTGTATTATCTTTTTATCAAGTTTATCAATGGGACTCAAACTATTTTTCTGTATGAAATATATAAAATATATTGTATTGAATAGATGCCTAATTCTCCCTGAGAAGTTCCAGTGTGTATATTTTGTAATGGAACTGCAGACATAATATTAACAACAGTGGGAATGCATAATTACAACAGAGCAAATATATATACTGTAATATATACATGTGAACAAGAGACGATATCATGAAAATATAAATGGGCAAATATGAGTGCATGACTTAAAAATAGGAACTGAACTGGCACTTACTTTATTCTGTGCCTTATTCAAGTTCACTTGTTTATTGTCATATTCACAAGTTCGCTGAGGTGCAGGTAAAATGGCTCATAGCCATCACACAAAAACATACATTGTACATAAATTCTGCAAGAAAGTCCATGGTAGTGCAAGAGATATTCTGTGGTTGAGGTAGGATTAGGGTTGTGCAGAAGTGCAGTTGTGGAGCTTGGTGATGAGTTTGGTGATGTGTTGAACACCAAGCTGGAGTCAAAGAACAGCAGCCTTAAATGTGTTTCTGTTATCTAGGTGGTCCGGGGCAGAGTGAAGAGCAAGTGAAATAGCATTTTCTGTTGTGGGAATAGGTAAAATGATGGGGGTCCAGCTTATTTCTGAGACAGGAATTGATTTGTGCCTTAACGCACCTCAAAGCAATTAATTACTTGATTGTGGTGGATGCAAGTGCTAATGAGCAGCAGCAGCAGGCTATCATGATTTTCCTGGGCACTGCTATTATAATCCATACGGCCATGTCTCTAGCCCATACAGTGGATGGATAAATTCTTGGACTGGTGCTTTGTGTCTGGAGAGTTGGGAGTTAGCCATGTCTTTGTGAAACAGAGTACACAGCAGTCCCCTCTGATAAAGCAGACTTGCTTTTAGGTCTTCTATCCCATTCTCCAGCGATTGTACATCCAGAAGGATTTGGCATGACTCTTCAGTTTTATCTGAAGGCCTCCCCGGCAACCACTTTTAGCTCCCTGACACTTCCAGGTGCTGTACTTGTGTTCCTGGTGGTTGAAGAACCGTTTATTACTGCTGAAGTTCTATTTGCAGATTTCTTAAGGGCCCATTTATTACTGATGAGGTTTTATTTGCAGATTTTAGCTTGAAAAGGTCAAAACGTGAGTAGGCATGTGTTCTGCACGCCGCCTGCAAAATGTAGGCACAATCGTATTTAATCTTAATTGGATTATTTAAATTATGTTTATTATTTCTAGCTGCAGTTATTATTTCAAACTGTATTTTCCAGTTTCCAAGAGTCGTATTATTTGCTCCTCACTGTAATATAGTTACTTCTGTGTTAAATGCAGTGCAATCTTAATAACAGATACAAAGAAGCTACTTTAACAACATGTTGCACGTGAAACTAACATATGCCTAATTTTTGCCATGAGAACATGATAATACCTACTATCTGACCATGCGATATCATGAGACATATTGAAAGTTGTACAGTAGAATTGTTTTTACACTAAAGTGCTTTGGGCAATTCTGAAGTTGAGGAAAGCATATCATAATGCAAAACAGTTCTTTAATCAATTTACAAAGAAAATGGACTTCAACGCTCTCTTCTACTTGCTGTCTAGGTGTCAGGAAAATATATCATGCACAATAAGCCAGTTCGGTATTCCGAAAAACGCAAGGAATCATGGGATTTTTCAACGGTAATTCAAGAATTTTAAAAAGCGAACAGAGAGGGGGGAGATGCGAGTGGGAGACGGTGAGAGGTCGAGGAAGAGAGGTTTCAGTTAGACAGACAACCACTGGTAAAGCCATGGCTCATTGCTTCTAGGAGAGTCGGGAAAATGCCCTCAATCGAGAGTATTCCCCTTCAGATCCCCCTTGTCTCAACCGTGCTGGAGATTTCTGCAGGCGCAAGGAACAAATGACCTGAAGTTTGCATTGAGTGAACTGAGTGTTCTTACCGTCCTCGTCGTACACCGGCATTTTGTGAGAGTGGTTGGATCCCGGGATCGAGGAGTCGGTGCCCAACAGGTGAGCGGCCCGCGGTAGCTGGTGCCTCTCCGTAAGCCGCTGGAAGAACTGACGCCTATCTCCCCGGGTCGGGTGCTGCCTCCTCAATCCCACTGCTCGGCGGCGGCTGACTAGGATTCCAGAGCATCGCCGATGCCTCACATCAGCTCCTGACCCCCCGCCGCCTATCCGGGTTTGTGACCGACGTTGGTTGAGCTGAAGCTGGGATCCAACCACTTTCACAAAATGCCGGTGTGCAACAAGAACGTTAAGAACATTCAATTCACTCATGGAAATCCCCGCTCCCATCCATCCCAACCTCGGCGCAAAAGTCTAATGCATAGGAAGTCTGAAGGAGGGTCTTCTATCCAGAGGTCCGCGGACGGGAGTGTTGGCCCAGGCCTGTAGGCAGCGCGGAGGGGAGGCGCCGGTCCCAGCTCGATTCTGCCTGTCCCGCGGGACAGGCCAGGTTGAGCTGGAGTTGGTGCTTTTTTTCCGCACCGCCTGCGGGCCTGGGCCCAGCTCCTCGCCGGGTCAGGCAGAGCTAGAGCCGGCGCCCCCCCCCTCCCCGTGCTCCGCCGGCCCAGGGCCGCCCTCGGACGGGACACTCAGGAGGGGACGGGGACGGCGAGCGACCTATGACCAGTGCATGCGCAGTCGGAATATCGAATGGCTTATTTCCACAATACAAAAGGAAAAAAAATGCACATTACTTGCAATCTATCTGTTTCATTATGCTTTTGTAATCTTTTAATCTTCCATCTTTTTATGTTTGACATTATCTTTATTAACCAGGCAAGAAGACAGTTTCTCTAACCAACTAAACATACAGAGGAATTAAAAACTGAGGTGCTGACATAAAATTCCATTACAGGCCTACAGATGTGTTAAATAACAAAAACAATATAAAATAGATTGACCTAAAAAAGGTTCTGCTGTCAAGCTGCATATAGAGTTTTGAAAGCTGATGGGCAGATATACAACTGACAGTAGTTTAGTTTAGTTTAGAGATACAGTGCTGAAATAGGCCCTTTTGGCACACTGGGTCCGCGCCGACCAGCGATTCCCGCACATTAATACTATCCTACACACACTAGTGACAATATTTTTTTACATTTACCAAGCCAATCAACCTACTTACCTGTACGTCTTTGGAGTGTGGGAGGAAACCGAAGATCTCAAAAACCCACGCAGGTCACGGTGAGAACATACAAACTGCGTACAGATAGCACCCATAGTCAGGATTGAACCCGGGTCAAACTGTTTTATTTTTCATTGATGGGAAAAATCCTCTTGTCCTGTGCAGCGGAGGGGGACTCTGAGTAAGATGGTCAAAAATCACGCCCGTAAGTAGCAGCGTTTTTTCTAAAATCAATGTACAGAACAACAGGAAGTGGTCAAGATCAGACTTTTTGTAATATAGGTAAGCCAAGTCGACCGATTCTTTCATCATAAATCAGTCCCGCCATCCCGGGAATTAACCTGGTGAACCTACGCTGCACTCCCTCAATAGCAAGAATGTCTTTCTTATCATAAGTGATAGGAGCAGTAATAGGCCATTTGGCCCATCAAGTCTAGTCCACTTTCAATCATAGCTGATCTATCATTCTCTCCTAACCCAATTGTCCTGATTCTTTTTAGGTTAGTTTAGAGATGCAGTGCGGAAACATGTCCTTCGGCCCACCGAGTCTGCACATTAACACTTTCCTACACACACTAGGGATAATATACATTTATGCCAAGCCAATGAACCTACAAACCTGTACCTCTTTGGAGTGTGGGAGGAAACCGAAGATCTTAGAGAATACCCTTGCAGGTCACGGGGAGAACATACAAACTCCGTACAGACAGCACCCGTAGTCAGGATCTAATCCGGGTCTCTGGCGCTGTAAAGCAGCAGCTCTACCGCTGTGCCACCGTGCCGACCCTTTCCCACATAACTCCTGACCCTGCACTAATCAACAATATATCTACTCCATAAAAAATATCCATTGATGGCCTCCAGACCCTTCAGTGGCAAAGAATTACACAGATTCATCACCCTTTGACTGAAGAATTTACTCCTCATCTCCTTCTTAAAGGAACGCCCTTTAATTCTAAGGCTATGACCTCCAGTCCTAGACTCTCCAATAGTGGCCACATTTTCTCCCATCCACTCGATCCAAGCCTTTCGTTATTTGGTAACCCCTCATCCTTCTAAGCTACAGCGAGTACAAGCCCAGTGCAATCAAACGCTCATCATATGTGTAAGTGAGAGAAAAGAGGGACATGGTTAGGGATTGGTGGGTTATCTTTGAAAGCCAGCGCAGACTAATGGCTCCATCTATGTTGCAAGGAAAAAATATAAAAGTACAGCAATTACACACAGCATTTACAGAAAATGTTATGTTTCCGAAAAGGCAGAGCAAATTGAATCCAATAATAATTACTGCCCAATTCATTCATAATCAGCAATCAAGCAGTACAACTTGTAGCTTTTGCTTGGACGTAAAAATAAATTAAAAATAAACTGTATTCATAAAGATGTACAAAACCAAAAAAGCATGTAAAACTCTTAATACATTCTTCATGTCTACTCATTCATTATTGCTTGTATTTTACTCGGTAGTGTCAGCACCTCCCTGGTCCCTTATACATAGCATAATTGCCACTCATCTGGCCCCCTGGGATGATATTCCTACCTTTGTTTGAGAGATGTCCCCACTGGACTATGTGCCTCAAATGTCCAGCATAATCTTAATCCAGGGATTAAACAACAGGTTGAATTTCGGAGGTGAGGTGAGAGAGATTGCCCTTAAAATCAAGAAAACAATTAACCCCCAATCCCATGACATTCTAGTACAAGAACAGTGAATTCCATCACCCCTGAACACACTTGAAAACATAATCGGCATTCTTTAATCATTTTTGGGTCGTTATAAGGATGAGAGCTCACCATCACCTTCTCAAGGGCAGTTAGGTGTGAGGAATAAACCGTTGGCTCTGGAGAGGGAGGAGAGGGGTAGGGCCGCCCAGCAGCCGTCGGCCTCAGAGTGAGCCTCAGCTCCATGGCCTTGCATTCTCGGCGCATCCTCTCTGTACCCCCGGAGCCAGCCGGTTATCTCCGGGTCGTCACAGAGGACCGATTCTCGAACGCTTCAGACACCGAGTACGGGGAGAGGGGAGTGGGCGGGCAGGCATGGTCTCGAGTGAGCCTGCGGGCCGCCAGCGAGGCATGGAGTGAACTGAGGACGGTGAAAAGCAGCGGGGGCCAGCCGATCGTGGCTTTCGCCAGCGTGCCAGAGCCGGGCCGGGGGGGGGAGTGGAGTGGAGGAGAGGAGAGCCGGGCGGCAGCAGCCGTTATCATTGCACAGGGCATGTGATGAGAAGGTGGCCCGGCTCCCTCTGGATCTTTGGTCCGCAGAACTGCGGGAGGCGAAAAAATGACTGTGGGGGGGGGGGGGGAGGGTCGTGCAAAGTGCGCCTGCGTGTTGTGATCATCTGCTTTAATCGAGTGCCGGGGGGGGGGGGGCGGTGCCGTGAGCAAGGGCATTGTGACGTCCGCAGCTGCAGCAGCGATTTCCAAAATCGTAAGTTAAATCGCCACCGAAATATGTAAAAATCTCAGCGCATTTGTGTCTGGCTTTTGAGAAAATTTGTTTCAAAAGCAAAATGACATACATACACACACACACGGAGTTTTAAAAGTATACTAGACCAAGTGTTCCCTCAACGCGCGGTTGCGAGGGGAGGGGGCGGCCGGAGGCGTCACACACACACTAACCAACCTCTCTCACACACACACTAACCACACCTCTCTCACACACACACTAACCACACCTCTCTCACACACACACACACACTGACCACCCCCATTGATATTATATTAATATTATTAATTCACTCCTTTTACCCTATGCACTGCCCCATCCACTCACACATAGGCCCCAATTCGCAGGCATGGAGGCACAGAGAGGGAGACACAGAGGCACAGAGAGGGAGACACGGAAGCACACAGAGAGGGACACAGAGGCACTGAGAAGGACACGGAAGCACACAGAGAGGGGCACGGAGGCACACAGAGAGGGACACGGAGGCACATAGAGAGGGATGGAGGCACACATAGAGGGACACGGAGGCACACAGAGAGGGAGAAGGGAGCAACACAGAGAGGGATACGGAGCCACACAGAGAGGGACACGGAGGCACACAGAGAGCGACACAGAGCCACACTGAGAGGGACACGGAGGCACACAGAGAGGGACACGGAGGCACACAGAGAGGGAGATGGAGGCACAGAGAGGGACGGATGCACAGAGAGGGGAACACGGAGGCACACAGAGAGGGGCACGGAGGCACACACAGAGAGGGTCACGGAGGCACACAGAGAGGGACACGGAGGCACATACAGAGAGGGTCACAGAGGCACACAGAGAGGGACACAGAGGGTCACGGAGGCACAGAGAGGGACATAGGCACACAGAGAGGGACATAGGCACACAGAGAGGGACACAGAATGGCACAGAAAGGGACACAGAGGCAGGGGAGCTTCGTGCCTTTTGGAGCTGGGGTTTCCGATTTGCAGCGGCTTTTGAGCGGGAGACCCTGCTGGTGCGAGTGGAGCAGACGATCAAAAGCAGCAGAGGGCCGACCGATTGAGAGAGAGTGGGGAGAGAGAGAGAGGGGAGGAGGGAAGGGGGAGAGGAGAGGGGGGAGAAGGGAGGGGGGAGATGGGTAGGGCCACCCAGCATCCTCGGCGCTTCAGACCCCAAGTACGGGGGGGGGGGGGGGGGGCGAGGGTGGAGCAGGCGGTGGTGGAGGGGGGGCGGGATTGAAAGTGCGATGACAGCATCCGGCCTTTACCCCGCCCGTCCGTCGCCTTATCTCTCCTCCCGATCTGCAGAGCAATTTGAGACCCGGGGGCGGGCGGGCCGGCAGGCGGGAGTGGAAGTCCAGCTGTGGGCTTCTGACTCTCTGGAGCGCGCAGGGGATGGGAGGGCGCACAGGCGGGGGGGGCTTCGCGAGCTGCGCCAGCTGTGAGTTCAGCAGAACTTATGTGGAGAAATTCAGCGAGTGAGGAGTCGCTGCCCCACAATCTGTCGGCCTGGATTGGTCGGCATGTGGGCATTGTGACGTCAAAAGCTGGTAAGAGCCGTTTAGATCTTAAAAATTGAGTGTTGTTTGAGTTTTGTGATCAATTTTACTCAAAATCTGGGGAAATAATTGACCAAGGAGTGGATGTGCGAATGTAAAAGTAAAATCGCTAGTGAAATGGTAAAAATGTCATGTTTTTGCGTCTGGTTTGCGTGGAGTAACGGATCAAATGCAAAACGCCGTACACCCACACGCACACAGAGTTTTAAAAATATATAGATAGATAGATATGATATGATAGATAGTTAGCTGAGGTGATGTGTCAATTGTTTTACTCATGACTCATTTCATATTAATTCAATATAATGGGTAGTCAAATCAATATTGCCCAATATTATTGAAATGTGTCAAATGACCTATGGGATTTGTCCTTTGGAGTATATTTAGAATGATTCATCATTTTATTTCCTTGGTAATACCTCACCTTTTGAAGTTAAAGTGCATATTAAACTGACAGGTAGACAAAAAAGCTGGAGAAACTCAGCGGGTGAGGCAGCATCGACGGAGCGAAGGAAATAGGAACAGACAGCATCAGAATGATTCATTGGTTTATCAGAGTTGCCGAATCTTAATTTAGAAAATCCTGATAGAGGGAAAATTGGGAGTAGTAACAATATATTGCCAGCATTCTTCTGACTAAATTCATACTTACAACTTGAAATAACTTCTCTTGAAACATACTATTGAACAAATAATTTAAATGTGTCATGTGTCTCAGAATTGATTTATTAAGAACTCTATACAATGTTGATATCTTCATAAAGTCCCAAAGTACCTAGGTGTGGTCCTCATTTGGAAGTGTTTGAAACAGCTCATTTGGAAGTGACCCAACAATAATCCGCACTGCAGCCCTGGCGCTCTGTTTCTCATTGGCAAATTATACGCAAGCCCCATCTGGAGCCGCTCTAAACATGCTCGCAAGGTGGACTCTGTATTGAACACTGCCTGCACCACTGGATGCCTGAAGCCGACAAAGGTTGAAAATCTGTACGAACCATCTCGAAGACATGATCAGGCAGCTGCAAGAGAACGCTTCAATGCGGACACAGACCCCCGTCACCCCTTGCACAATCACCAACATGCCAAGAAACACTTGAAGAGTCGGAGCAGCCTCATGGAACTAGAGCCAATCGTGCCAGGCACCAAAACCAAACAACAGATGGCACCAGCACACCACCTGCCTTATACTACCTGGAAAGCCCTAAACCGCCTCCACAATGGCGTGGGATGTTGCGGACTCAACCTGAAGAAGTGAGGCTTCTCGGATTTTGCCAACTGTGGAGAGGCACAGACAATGGCCCACCTACTGACTTGCGGCTGAGAGGCATACACTGCAGACGATCTCCACAGAGGCACAGATGTGGCACTGGCTGTGGCAAAGCGATGACAGAACATCATCTGACACACAAGCGAATGAATGCTTTTCAGTGTGTACATTTTTGCAGTCAGGTTTCCGTCCATTCATATCATGGAATTTCATCAATCAAAGATACAAACTGACAACAATTCTTTGTTACTCTAAATTTAATGTTACCAACTTTGGTCCTTCTCTCTGCATTCTCTCGCATCTCAGTTGTCCAGTTGAATGGCACTATATTTGCACAGACTTGTATTGTGTCTAACATAGAAAACAGAACAGCAGAACTAATCTGTGATAGCATTTACACTCCGCATAAATCTCCTCCCAATATTCTTCAGCAGGCAAATCAACATAATCTTTTTAACCCTTGTTTATGTACCTTTTTCTTCTGTCTTATGTTATTTTATACTTTTGCAATTCTTTAAATAAAATACACTTTTTATTTAAAGAATAAAAGTGTATTTTACACGTTGCCAATAATTTATCACTTTGTTGATGATTATAAGAATCAAGCAGATTGGATTTGTCCTGCCTTTTGTGGACAGAACATGCCTAGGCATTTATCTGCATCGGGACTATACATCAATGGAATAGCTTGGCTAATCTAGTTTTGAAGCATAGCTCTTTGGTACTGCAGCCATTGTGTTGTCTGGTCCCATACTCTTTGCAGTATCCAAGGTTTTAATTTGTATTTTATTAGCATATGGAGAAAATCGAATTGGCTGAAGACTGAATGCTTTGATGGTAGAATATCCATGTAGCAAGTCTGGCTTAAGAAGGCTGCAAATGCTTAAACCTTGCTTTATGCACTCATACGTGTCCCTGAACTCTTTGACTGTCCACTGCCACTGATGACTGGATGTTGCAAGGCAGGAGCTTTTAATCTGATCTGCTGTTCATGGGGATGCTCAGTTCATTCTATTCCAAGGTACACAAAAGGCTGGCGAAACTCAGCGGGTGCAGCAGCATCTAAGGATCGAATGAGATAGGCGACGTTTCGGGTCGGGACCGTCTCGACCCGAAACGTCGCCTATCTCATTCGATCCTTAGATGCTGCTGCACCCGCTGAGTTTCTCCAGCCTTTTGTGTACCCTCGATTCTCCAGCATCTGCAGTTTCTTCTTCAACAATCATTCTATTCCAAACTGCTTTGGAATAAATGTAGTCCTAGATTGGAAATCAGCCAGTTTAGGACGATTTTTAGAAATGCCTAGTACATTGCATGATGTGCCCACATTTAATCAAGTTTTATTCTTTGTTATGATAGTGAGGGAAAAGTTAGGCCAAGAGTTTACTGTTCAAGGTGAGATACAATTCTGCTTTGGCATAGAACCCTATGATTCTCAGTTTTGAGCTGCCAGATCTGTTGTGAATCAAATTATATACCTTAAGGTGCAGAAAGAAATGTCAAGATCATTAAAGTGATTTCAGTTTCTAGAGAATTTTAAATTGGAACTAGACCAAGTGCAGACCCGCTGGGTCTGTTCCTTCAACGTGTGGCTGCGGGGGAGGGGGGGGGCATGCGGCATCACACACGCTAACTACCCCCTTGATATATTAATATTATTAATTTGCTCCTTTTACCCCATAACTGCCCAATAACCACTGACGCATAGCCTCCAACTCGCAGGCGCGTCTAGACAGGGGGGGGGGGGGAGAGAGTGAGGGCAGAGAGTGAGATTGGGAAGAGACAGAGAGAAAGGGGCAGAGACAGAAGGACAAGAGACAGGGAGAGGGGGGTGGAGGGGAGGAGAGGGAGGGTGGGCGAGGAGGGGAGGGTGGAGGAGGAGGGGTGACAGAGATGGGGAGAGAGGGAGAGAGGGAGAGAGAGAGGGGGGAAGGGAGGGGGGAGAGGGGGAAGGGAAGGGAGGAGGAGTGGTGGGGGAGAGGGTGGGGAGGGAAGGGGGTAGAGAGAGAGGGGGTGGAGGGGAGGGGAGAAAGGGTTTAGGGGAGGGAGGGTGTGGGAGGGCAGGGGGGGGTGGGGGAGAGGAAACGGCGAGAGAGGGGGGGAAAGGGGAGAGAGAGATGGGGAAAGAGAGGGGGGAGAGACAGAGAGCGAAATGCAACCGTGCATCAGGCGTTCAGAATGTTCTGGAAATGAAACGTTTCCCCCCCCCCCCCCCCCCACACAGACAGCGGGTCCAATCAATGAAGACAGCAAATTTATTTTTTAAAAACTGTCAGGGGGCAGTTGGGCCAGGTGCAAAGGCATTGTGAGGTCACAGTGCGGGGCCGGGCAGGACCAGGTGGGGGGGGGGGCGGGGCAATGAGGCAATTGGGCCAGGTGCAAAGGCATTGTGAGGCCAGTGGGTGGGGCTGGGAGGGGCCAGCAGCCAGGCTGGGGGGGTAGGGGCCTGGAGGCAGTTGGGCCAGGTGCAAAGGCATTGTGAGGTCAGCAGCTGGGCAACCTTAATATTTTTATAAATGTCAGGGAGGGGGAGAGATATCCCACACCTGTCCCATTGTGATGTGATTGTACATCTGTGAGATGGCACTGTGACTCATGCAGCAGTTTGGTTTTAGTGGGACCACGTGAAGGTTGCAATCTCCCACACCTGTCCCATTGTGATGGCATATGTAAATTAATATTATTAATTTGCTCCTTTTACCCCATAACTGCCCAATAACCATTGACGCATAGCCTCCAACTCGCAGGCGCATCTAGAGAGGGGGGGGGGGGGAGAGAGTGAGGGCAGAGAGTGAGATTGGGGAGAGACAGAGAGAAAGGGGCAGAGACAGAAGAAGGGTCTCGACCCGAAACGTCGCCTATCTCCTTCGCTCCTTAGATGCTGCTGCACCCGCTGAGTTTCTCCAGCTTTTTGTGTACCCAAGATCCATTGTGATTGTACATCTGTGAGATGACATTGTGACTCATGCAGCAGTTTGATTTTAGTGGGACCACGCGAAGGTTCCAATCTCCCACCCCTGTCCCATTGTGCTGGCATATATGTAAATGAGATCCATTGTGATTGGATCTGTGAGGTGACGCTGTGACTCGTGCAGCAGTTTGATTTTAAAATTTGTTGATGTTTTGTGAACAATTTTATTCAAAATCTGGGGAAATAATTGACCAAATCTATGGAATGAAAAACTTTATTGTCACATGTGACAAGGCACAGAGAAATTCTTTGTTTGCATACCCAAGGAATAGAAATAGTGGCCACCTACGGTGCTCACAAAGTTATAAAGTACGCCGGCTCCTTCTTGGTTCTCTTCGACCCCCCCCCCCCCCACCCCCACCACCTTCCCCCACCCCTTCCCCCCCCCCCCCCACCCCCCCTATTGTCCATTGTTCATCCCCCTCCCTCATGGTGGTCCTCCCATGCTCTCAATGACCGCAGGTCAATCCACGAGGATTTACCGTGATTAGGCCCCATCGCCGTGAGGCTCCACCGGGTGATTATCAGATCAGGGCCATCCTGTTGCAGTGTGATTTCATCTTATCCTTTCCTATCAATCTCTTTTCATTACTTCTTTCACCTTTCCTCTTTTCATACTTTTTCACCCCTGTAGCCCCCTGAAAACTCCACACTTATAAGTCTTTGACCTCTTGTGCATCTCCCAAAAATGTGGAAGAATTTAAAGTTAACCACTTTTAGGAGCATGAAGGTCACATGTATGTGTGTTTAATTGCGCTGTCGAAATGTGCTTCCCAATCACTGACGGCATATATAGCTGCCAGCCTCTCACACCCCCAGCACCTTTTCACTGATGGTAGAAAAAACATTTTCATATTTTTTCATTCTGAGACCCTAAGTTCTGACTAAATATTCCCCATGAGCAGCAGATCAGATTAAAAACTTTCAAAAGGAAATTGAATACTTGCAGCATCTTGTACTTTAGTGTGTGGATGGCTAATGGGCAAGAGTAACTAGTCAGTAATTATGCCACTTTTAACATTCACAAGACACTGAAACTATATCTTGAGCTGTTAAAAGAAGCATGTCCGTTGGAATTCATTCTAAAGGACAGATCAATCCTTGGTTAAAATGGCACAGATAGCATTATTTTTTTTAAAGGAAAGCCTCACCTGACTGATGTTTCAAGCCTGCAGGTAGTAACATTGGGACGAAGAGGACTAATGACTGTGCATTTTAGGGCTTTTAAAATGGATATGCATGAAAAGTAGTCAGGGCTCTCGCTTAACTTTTTTTCCCTGTTGCCAGCCGGGCAACCTTGACAGCTTTTTAGGTTGCCAAATGACAGTTTTGGTGGTCATTTAAGACGGTTTGCATGACATGTGCGATAATGTGCTCGGATGAAGTGCGTAGTTACCAGTCAGAATTATGCTCAATGAAGCATTCACATATTATGTTCAAGAAGGAACTGCAGATGCTGGAAAATCGAAGGTAGACAAAAGTGCTGGAGAAACTCAGCGGGTGCAGCAGCATCTATGGAGCGAAGGAAATAGGCAACGTTTCAGGCCGAAACTCATCAGTCTGAAGAAGGGTTTCTGCCCGAAACGTTGCCTATTTCCTTCGTTCCATAGATGCTGCCGCATCCGCTGAGTTTCTCCAGCACTTTTGTCTACATTCACATATTATTTCTGCTTCAAATAACTCACAAACTAAACATATTCACCAATCAAGACATGATATATACCACAATGACATGCAGCACAATTATCATACAGTATCTCAACTCTTTTTACACATTGCAATGAATGCAATTTCTATTAGTTCTTTCCACTGCCAAACTCAAATGTGGTTGGATTATTCAGCAAATGATCAACCTGTGTCAATAAATCCTGGACCATGCACGCTACAGATTGATGCAAGCATGTTTTCTGTGAAGGACCGGAAATTACTATGACATGGCCATAGCATGGGTCGTTATTGCTATTGGCACAGAAACACTCTGGCTTTGCATATAATTTATCCATAACAAAATATGCAGTTGCAAGGAAATATTTAAAGGCATTTTATGATAATAGCTGTTAAAACCTACTATTCCCATCTGACAGGTTAAACATTACACTAACGGACAAGAGATGGCCAAAGGACATAACTGCAGCAAATGTTCTTTTGGTAATATGTTTAAAGGTGTCAAAACAAACAATAACATTGGCAATTAAAACACATTTGATTGCATTCCGTTATCAAACATAGTCAATGTTCGCTCTGAAGACCATGAAGCACAATAGGGTCAGGGGGTGTGTGAATCAGTGCGGGGCGGATAGATGGCGGGGTGGGGATTGAGAAGGCAATCAGTGCAGAATGGATGGATTGAGGCAGGTGAATTAGTACGTGTTGGTTGGAGTATGTAAAATTGTGAGGAGAGAGCACGGGGGATGTCAGTGGTGTTGAATGGGGGAGATCAGTACGGGATGGATGGGGGGGGGGATCAGTACAGGATGAATGGAGGGTTCAGTATAGAATGGATGAGGGGGGATCAGCACAGGATGAAAGGGGGGGGGGATCAGTACAGGATGAATGGAGGGTTCAGGACAGTGTGGATCGGAGGGTCTGTGCAGGATGAATGGAGATCACTACAGGATGAATGAGGGGATCAGTATGTGATGAATGAGGGGGATCAGTACAGGATGCATGAGGGGGTCAGTACAGGATGAATGGGGGATCAGTGAAAGATGAATGGAGAGATCACTACGGGATGGATGGGGGGTTAGGTGCAGGGTAAATGGAAGGTGGGTCAGTACGGGATGAATGGGAGGATCAGTGCAGTATGGATGGGGGGAGAAGTGCAGGATGGATGGGAAGGGGGGTCAGTACAGGATGAATTGGGGGACCAGTGTAGGATTTGATGGTGGGGACCAGTGTAGGATATAGGATATAGCTAAAGGATCTTTGGTGCAGCTGCTTTAGACGACGGAAGGAGGCCTCCCCCGCCCTCCCTCACTCCCTCCCTCTCTCTCTCTCTCCCTCTCTCTCCCCCTCCCTCCTCCCGTCCTCGGCGTGCGAGAGAGGTTGTATTGAAAGTGCCGTTAACGAAATCCACCAACGGCGCTTTCAAAACAACCCCTCTCACACGCCGAGGCCGGGAGGAGGGAGGAAAGGAGAGGGAGGCCTCCATCCGCCGGGCGGGGTGCGGGAGGAGGAGGCGGTGGGGCGATGTCGTGGCCGCTGTTGCCGCTGTTCGAGACCCGTCATTTGCTCCGACTCTTCGTCACCCCGCGCCTAGTATCTTTGCCCTGCAATCAAAGATACTAAAGGAATACAGCCGCCGCCGCCGTCGACACGCAATGTCACGTTTCTATTCTCCAGAGATGGTGCCTGACCCGCGGAGTTACTCCAGTATTTTGTGTCTATCGGTATAAACCAGTATCTGCTTGCCAAGCTGGGCAAAATGAGACGCCGTTTAGGTTGCCCGGCGGCACTTTGGGTGGTCATTGGCACCAGGGCAACTGCTAATTTCGAGCCCTGTAAGTGCAAGCACATGGGATCCATGGAAATATTTCATGATGGATCTGTAATCAGTTCAGTGGCAGAAACCATACTAATAATAATTATATGTTTTTGTGACTGGAAGGCTCATCCTTGTAGCGTGTCACATATCTTAAGACCTGATCCCTTGCTTTTATATTTTTGCCTTTAGATCTAAATATGGGAAGCAAAGTTTGAAGATGATTTAAATATTGGCCATGTCCGTAAAACAGCAAAATATGACTCAAAATAACATTGTAACTGAAAAATAACAGAATGTGAAGGATAATTAACCTTTTATTTTCAACAGTGCATCCTCCAATTACTGAAAGATTGGCAAAACATTGGGCCACTCTGTACAGGTGGCCTACTTAGTATATGAATTAATTGAAACTGAATTTGATTCATCTGTAGTTTAAAAGGACCAGCACAAACCCACAGATCTGTTTTAATTCTTGGCCTGGGCTTAAACCTCAATATTGAAATTCAATTTGAGAGGCCACAAAAAATCTGCACTAATCAGTTGAAGCTTTAAAATATTGTATCTTTCTTTGTTTCTTTATATTTTATGTACTTATCAGTATTTGAAATGCTGGCTATCTTATGATGCTTTCACCTCATTGGAATTCTTTGAAAAGTCTCAATGACTGACATAAGTCACATCAATTTTTGCAAAATATTTGAGTCATCACCATCCGAGATGTATATAAAATGATGAGGTAGACCATATGAGGTAAAATTATATAATAATACGGTAGACAGTCAGAACCTTTTTCCCAGGGTAGAAATATCAAAGACTAGAGGGCATAGCTTTAAGGTACAAAGTTTAAGAGTGATGTGAATTAAAGGGCATGTTTTTTACACAGAGTGGTAGGTCTTAGGAACGTGGTGCAGAAGTAGCGTTAAAAGCAGACAAGATAGTAGCATTGAAGAAGCTTTTAAATACGCTCATGGATAGGTAGGGAATGGATAGATATTGATCATGTACAGGCAGAGGCGATTAGCATCATGTTTGACATGGATTTTGCGAGCCAAAAGGCCTGTTCATAGAATATGGAAAACCACATCATATGAACAGACCCTTCAGTGCTGAAGGCATATGCTGAACATGATGCCAAGATAAACATATCTCATCTGCCGGCACATGATCCACATTCCTCCATTCCCTGTATATCCATGTGCCTACATAAAAGCCTCTTTTTCAGTGCTGTACTATTTTATGTTCTATAACTAGTAATTATGGTCTTCACAACGTAAAACATCAGTATCTTCTGTTTTTGACCTATCTTTAAAGCAAGTATTAACATGTAATGATTGCAGTCCACCACAGGAACTAAAGATTAGCATTGGAGGTTTTATTTATCACCCACACGGAATCTTTCAAAGTTTGGGGATTTTTTTTAATCTGTGTACTTTTTTCCATTTCATTGATATACCATGTGCAAAATTTGTAATAACTTGGATGTAGATGTCGTTCAAAGTATACCTACGTCTCTGGAGAAAAGATATAATGCGTTTAGCAAAAAAAACATTTTTAGGTTTACTGCAAATTAATAAACCAGAATTGTGCTCTATATTGCAGAAATTTACTCCACAGAATGTGCCCATTTAGTTAATCAAATCTGTATTTTCCTGCTGTCCTGCCTAATCCCAGTTTCCAGTTCTTGTACCATAACTTTGTAGGTTACAACATATCAAGTGCTCAACCATGAACTTTAAATATATATTTTATTTAAATGCTTAATTTGGCAATAATAATGCTGACCCTTCATGGAACAGAGAAAATGCTAGTCTTCAAACTGTTATCATTTATAGTACAGAACTAGGATGAATTTCTTAGCTTCTCTTTTTAAATTGTACCAGTTTCATAGTTACCTTATGCTGAGTGAAATATCGATAGCTTCCCACTCTGTTAAGCGGGGGCTTTTGCTATCTAAAATGACAAAGAATAAAAAGTCCAAGTTCATGAGAAGGAGGTGTAACTTTAAATGTGTGGGATGGTGTTAAGTACAAAATGTGAACCTTTAGGGCCTGTCCCACTTGGCGATATTTTTGGCGACTGCCGACGTCATATCAGTGTCGCCCAAAGATTTTGAACATTTCAAAATCCAGCGGCGACAAAAAAATGTTGCGACACTTGAAAAAGGTAGTGACACTTGGTGCCACGTGCCTAGGCTCTACGCTCCGCCTGATGCAGCCACACACGAAGGTGGCCATCAGGGTGAAGGCAACATTGGGCACGCTTTTACCCCCATTGTCTGCCGACGTGCATTGTGGCCCGACGTACCCGGTCCATCCTCGATCCCTCGATGAACTGGAAGACGGCCTGGGTGATCCCTGTGGCATAGGAGGGAGGGACAGGCCCACACTTGCGCCAACCTTGGATACCCACTCCAGCCAGTTCTTGTCACACGCCTCCATCCCCCGAACCAGATCCCCAGGACCTTCAAGAGGTCAGGCTTGATGGTGAAGAAGACGGAAGATCGGGGAGGCCAGTTGCCAAATAGCATGGCCTCACTCTTCCTGCGGTTCACTCTGGCTCCCGTGGCCGACTCAAACTGGTTGTAGACGCTAATCAATCTGCGGACCGACCCTGGATTGAGCAGAAGACGGCGACATCGTCCATCTATAGAGATGTTTTGACCTGAGTGTCCCAGCTGCCTGGCAATGTCACTCCTCTTATGCTCGCATCCTTCCTGATGGACTTGGCAAAAAGTTCAATACAACAGACGAACAAGACGGGAGGGAGGGCAACCCTGAAGATCCTCAGCATGTCCGTTTGCAAGGATGTTACCTCCCTAAGGCTGTTCATCACAGAGCTCCCCTTGTGAACCTTATGGAAGAAGTGTGAACACGTCTCATCCTGCTCCACGTGGCGGTTCCTGGATCGGAAGATGATTTTGGAGGATTCGGAGGTAAAGAGACGAGCTTGCCGGCCCTTCAACTCTCTAAGTTCCTTCCTCACATCCACCCCTCTTGACTGCAGAAGGAGCAGTTGCTGCAAATCTCTCTGGCGTTGACAAAATTCCCTCTGACTGTCTTGCTCTCTGAACCCATTTAAATATGAAGAACCTCTTGATGTTCTCCTTGGTTGCTTCCCACCAGTGTGTGGGGGAGTCAAAGAGGGGCCTCACAGTTCTCCAACATGCGTAGTTCCCCTTTAGCTCCTCGATGTTCTCTGGGGTCTCACATTTAACTTCCACATCCCTCTGTCTACCTTCCGGTCCTCTTGTAGGTGACAGGAAGCCAGAAGGAGGCAGTAGTCAGAGAAGAACCCCGGCGTGAGGTCGGTGTGTCTGACCATGACGGCCTTTGACGTGGAGGAAATCTATCTGGGACCGGACTAAACCGTTCGATCTCGACCAGGTGAACTCGCGACTGGGCCCAACTGCAGGGTTGCTGAAGGCGTCGCGCAACTTTGTGTCTTTGACCGACTCCATCCGGAGATTGGAGGTGCTGTCCAGTCTGTTGTTAGCACTGCCGGATCGTCCAGCCTCATCAATGATGCAGTTGAAGTCATCGGCCAGAATGAGCGGCCGGGATGTGGCCAGCAACGGAGAATGGCCGGGATGTGGCTAGCTGCTGGAGAATGGCCAACCGCTTGCTCTGCACGGGTGAGGCCTACACATTAATCAGCCGGAGCGGAGAGCCACGGTACATTACATCCACCACCAGGAGAAGCCCCCCAACCATCTCCCTGACCTCCGTGATGGAGAAGCTTCCTCCCCGCAGCAAGATCCCCAGACCGGAAGCACGACAGTCATTGCCCCCCAACCATACCGACAGTCTGTGGGGCCACCATCACGACCACCTCCGATTGCAGCGAAGGTGGGGCAGCCCGCACTCCTGCAGAAAAGTGACTGCAAGGCGTTTACACATTGCGCAGTGTTTTTCACACTGCGCACGTTTGGTGATGCTATTTTTAGCTCCATCATCCTTTAAAAAAGTCACTGACTGTCATCTTGTCCTCTCATGTTCACCGCCTTGGTGAATTGCAGCACTGTTTCGGGGTTCAGGTGTGCTGGCAAACTCAAGGAGGGGGTCTCCTCTGGCGTAGTGAGATTTCCACCCTCTTCCGGGCGCACCGCCCCCTCCGTCTACTGTAGCTGAGGTATGGTGGCTGGTTCATTGCTCCCGGTCTCCTGGAGCTGGGGCCCATTGGCACTGCACTGCCTCCGGTCTCCCGGAGCTGGGGCCCATCGGCCGCTGCACTGCTCCTGGTCTCCCAGAGCTGGGCCCATAGACCGCTGCACTGCTCCCGGTCTCCCAGAGCTGGGCCCATTGGCCGCTGCACTGCTCCCAGTCTCCTGGAGCTGGGGGACAACAGGCGTGTCCTTTCCCTTTCTGATCTCCTCCTCACCAGTTTTCTTCCTCTGCGTCTGTCGTCGGGTCCCCGATACCGTCTCATCCTCTGACTTAGCAGTCCTTTGTCTCGTGGTCCTCCAGCTTGCCGTTCTTGCAGACAACTGCACTGCATTGGGCCGCCATGTGCCCAGGTTTGTTGCATTTCCTGCACACCCTGGGTTGCCCCGCATAGGTCATGTACCCTCGGCTCCCACTGATTGCAAACACCGAGGGAGGGTGGATAATGGCACCCTTCTCGTCCACCCTCAGCGTCACCTTGACTTGCCGCTTGCTCGTCCAGATTCCAAACAGGTCCTTCACACCCTCGCGGTTCCCTGCTATAATATAATTGCTCGGCATAACGAGCAAGGAAGATGAGGACAGCCATGACGGGCACATGTTGGGTTAAACATGTGCACCGTGATCATCTGTTCCTTCTGGGTGGGGAGGGTGAAGAGCGGCTGCACCTTCAGCAGCGACAGCAAAGCTTCGTTCCCCCTCTCCCGGAAGTCTTGCATCAGCTTCTGCCATTCCATTGGATAGTTGAAAGTGACATCATTACCAGGGAAGTTCTGGAGACAGTAAATGTTCTCGGCTACAAATTTGCAGGCCTCCAGCAAGATCCTTCTTAACGAACAGGTCCCGTAAGAAGGGAGTTCCCTCACTGAGGTTCTTCAAGCTCACTCGCAGGTTATTGCAGATACCCTGTCCTCCCGCTCCATTTGCTGCTGCCATTCTCACTGGATGAGCCAGCAACCGACAGACACCTGATCACCGACATGACCTCCAATTTTAATCTGTCCTTGATACACGATCCTCGTACTTGACCTGGGAGAACCGCCAGAACTATTCTGATAAGAACACAAAAAGACCTCCACCTTTTTGATCACGGTCTCTCCCCTGCCTGGTAAGGTTGGTAAATAGCCCTCGGGTCAGTGTTGATTGAATGTGTTGGTACTCTAGCACAGTACTTAGGGAGTTCAGTGGTCATATTGATTTGGGCCTCGTCCATTGCCAGAGTGAGGCCCAGTGCAAATTGGAGGAACAGCACCTCATATTTCGCTTGGGTAGTTTACACCTCAGTGATATGAGCGTTGACTTTTCCAAATTCAGATAGTCCTTGCTTTCTCCCTCCTTCCCCTCACCCTTGCCAGCTTCCCACAAGCCGACTGTCTCCGCCTCTTCCTTTCTTTACCCCGCTCTTTCATGCCTTGTGATTTATTTTGGCCAAAAATTTCACACAAAGCAATTAGATTCCCACAACACAAAATTTACACATCAAAATAAATTCCACAATAAAATAAATTCCACAATACCCCTCCACAAAACTCAAAAGTATTTTAGAACGACAAAAGTTAACAATGAAGAAAGTATTTGATTTCAATAGTAAATCTGAAGAATCTGAGTGTACCGCCTTAAGTGGAAGCACTGGACCGAGCAGAATTCTTATCAGCAAAAGAATGCTGTTATCAGAAAAATGTGGTATCCTCCTTACTTCTTCAATTTTAAAGCAAAATCACACACTTAAACAAAAGCATAAGCAAACTTAAGCAAGAATATAAGCAAACTTAAGCAAAAACAAAATCAGTATATACAAAATTAAAAGCACACAAACTTAAACAAAAACATTCAATAAAACACTTTGACTTAACAGAATTTGGAGCAGAAATTTTTTTGATCGCAGTCCTGAAATACCACAGACACCCCTTCCCACCTCTGCGCTGGTTTTGAAGTAATATGTCAATTTTTACTTCAGCCCGAAACCCTGTCCCAAGCTTTTACACAGTACAGGCTCTCAAAGTAATTTATCAAACTTACTTATCCTGACTTCCTACCTCGAAGCTGATTTTAAAGTAATTTAATTGTTCCCTCAGCTGAACCCCTTTATCAATAAAACTGACCCAATAACAGTATTCTTCGGACTACTAACCTCAGTCTCTTCAGGAAGCTTTTCGAAGGCCAGCGAATTGCCGAGCAGCTGGATCAGCGAATCGGAGGAAAACCGATGGAGTAAAATCACTCATAAGTGGCTCAATTCCTAGATTCCCTGACCCAACAACTCAACCCTTTTACCGCAAACCTGCGAGGGCCTGCTCTGAGATCCGGGACGAGCCCCCAAATGATAATTCCAGTATTTATATCCCCTCGTCTGTTCAGTGAAAACACCGACTAGAATACTTTAAATCATCCTTTATTTCACCATGGGGACCAGGTTTCTCTGTACCGCCCTGGGAAGCTCTCCCAGTAGATCATGGAGAAACACATGTGCTCAAACAAAGGAATTAACATATATATATATGGTTGATACAGTTGAAGGTAACTTACAAAGGGTGGTGATTCTAGACCAATAACTACAGTATCACATGGTTATAAAGGTGGGGACAATCTTTCTACCCAATTACAATTTTACACAGCATAATACATCTTAGACAATTACAATAGCATTAAACATCACATAAACATCACATAGTTTCCAGGAAAAAATATGTCACAGCAAGGATAATGAAACTTAACTAAATGAGGTCAAAATAAAGAAATTAAAACATAACTCAGAATGCTTAAATCTTAGTCCTAAAGTATCCCCAATTCTACATATTCTCAGAATATGTAGAAGAAGGGTCTCGACCCGAAACGTCGCCTATCTCCTTCGCTCCTTAGATGCTGCTGCACCCGCTGAGTTTCTCCAGCTTTTTGTGTACCCTACATATTCTCAGGATGTGCTGAGTGACCAATACCAGCACATGTGTCGTTCTGATCCGTTGCTGTATTTCATATGGAGTGGTTCAATACCCCAATGTTATGCTGCCAAATCTCCCCTTCAAAACTCTATTTGATAGATTTTTGCCCAATTACTCATCCTGTTGCACAATCATAATGCTCTCATCACAACGTGCCCTTCCACAAATTGTTTTATCATGATCCAATTTGGAAACTTTACATTTTGTTCCCTCCTCCAGGTCATTAATGTGAATAACCATATAACCATATAACCATATAACAATTACAGCACGAAGACAGGCCCTCTCGGCCCTTCCAGTCCGTGCCGACCATTTGTTTTCCCCTAGTCCCATCTACCTGCACTCAGACCATACCCCTCCATTCCCTTCACGTCCATATACCTATCCACTTTACTTTTAAATGTTAAAATCGATCCTGCCTCCACCACCTCTGCTGGAAGCTCATTCCACACAGCCACCACCCTCTGAGTAAAGAAGTTCCCCCTCACGTTACCCCTAAACTTCTGTCCCTTAAGTCTCATGTCATGCCCTCTTGTTTGAATCTTCCCTACCCTCAATGGGAAAAGCTTATCCACGTCAACTCTGTCTATCCCTTTCATCATTTTAAAGACCTCAATCAAGTCCCCCCTTAACCTTCTGCGCTCCAAAGAATAAAGACCTAACTTGTTCAACCTTTCTCTGTAACATAGTTGCTGGAACCCTGGCAACATTCTAGTAAATCTCCTCTGTACTCTCTCTATTTTGTTGACATCCTTCCTATAACTAGGCGACCAAAATTGTACACCATACTCCAGAATTGGTCTTACCAATGCCTTGTACAATTTTAACATTACTTCCCTACTCCTATATTCAATGCTCTGATTTATAAAGGCCAGCACACCAAAGGCTTTCTTTACCACCCTATCTACATGCGATTCCACCTTCAGGGAACTATGCACAGTTATTTCCTAGATCCCTCTGTTCCACAGCATTCCTCAATTCCCTACCATTTACCATGTACGTCCTATTTTGATTTGTCCTGCCAAGATGTAGCACTTCACACTTATCAGCATTAAACTCCATCTGCCATCTTTCAGCCCACTTTTCCAAATGGCCCAAATCTCTCTGTAGACTTTGAGAATCTACTTCATTATCCACAATACCACCTATCTTAGTATCATCTGCATACTTACTTATCCAATTTTCCACCCCATCATCCAGATCATTGATGTAAATGACAAACAACAGTGGACCCAACACAGAATAGTGAATAGCTGAGGGCCAATAACCCCTCCCTGGGATACTCCACTAGTTACATCCCACAACCTGAAAAGGACCAACACTCTGTTATTTATTTGACAGACGATTTTGAACAATGCTAACAAACTTCCTTCAATATCTTAATTTATGCATCATCCTCCTATGTCAAATGCCGTTTGGAAGCCTGAATGCTCTACATCTACAGGTTCCTCTCTATCAACTCTCCATGCTACATCCTCAAAGACTTTAAGCAAATTCTTGAAACATGATTTAAAATCAGATTGACAAAGTTTGATTATATTCAGCTTTCTGAAATAATTAGTTATTTCCTTTGACTATTGATTCTAGCATCTTGCATCAAGATGTTAAACTAATTGGCCTACAGTTTACTGCCTTCTGTCTTCCTCCCTTTTTGAATAAGGGAGTCATGTTGGCAGCTCTCCAATCTTCGGGTACTCTTCTAGAGTTTTGAAAAACATTAAACAATCGATTCTCTCCCTCTGAATCCACTTATTTTAAAATCTTTTGGTACAGGTCACAGGTCCTGATGATTTGTCCACCTTTAGCCCTATTATTTTCTCTTTTATTCTAACTGTTGCTATTGGAACTTTTTAAAATTCCTCCCCATTATTTGAAGTTACCCCATATGTTATCTTAGGGATATTTGCAGTGAAGGCGAAGACTGCAAAAAAATGATTTGCGTTTCCTGCCATTTCTTTGTTTTCTATTGTTAATTCACCAGTCTCATTCCCTGGAGATCTTGCACCTCCTTAGCCACCACCTTCCTCCTTATATATCCATGGATGCTCTTGCTGTTATTTTATAATACATGCAAGTTTTCTCAAAATCAATTCTCTTTCTTATGAGTATTTTAGTCTTTTGCTGCTGGATCCTTAAAAATGTCTTTAAAAGATCCTTTTATGTCCCCTGGCCCTACCACACCACACCCCACCCCTACCCCTTGCCACTTTATATGCCTTACTTTTCATTTTAACTATCCTTGACCTTCTTTCTTAGCAATGGATTGGAATTATTTCTCTATTTCTAATAAGGATAAGTCCTTAATGAGTATTATGGACTGTTTAAATAGCTGCCACTGGTCATTTACTGATTTGTCCCACAACTTTCCCAGTCCACCTACGGTAAAAGGCCTGTTCCACTTGGCGATTTTTTTGGCGACTGCCGGCGTTATATCAGGGTCGCCAAAAGATTTTGAACATTTCAAAATCCAGCGACGACAAAAAAATGTTGCGACAGTTAAGGAAACACCGTGGGTCTATACGTTGTTACGCCGCATCACGCTGCGACTTTTTCGGTGACCTGATACGTCAGTTAATGATGCCGAAAAAATCGCCAAGTGGGACAGGCACGGGTTATTGATAGCGGACGATCAGCCATGATCACAACGAATGGTGGTGCTGGCTCGAAGGGCCGAATGGCCTCCTCCTGCACCTATTTTCCCTGTTTCTAATAAAACTCAGACAATAAACACAGTTAGCCTCTTAATATATAATATTAATATATAATATATAAAACGGGTGTCAAACTCCTTTTAGGTCTTGGGCCGGATTAGGCAAAATGCGAGCATGCGGGCGGGATCAGATGTGCACAAGTGAATGGACGAATGAACGCACACGTGCTCCCACAGCTTTCGGTGCCTTCGTTTTTTCAACCTGCTCTCATGTCTCAGACTCTGCTATAATTACAAACTGTTTCACTTTACGAATTTTGTTTCTTATGAAGAAGATTGCCTAGCAAGCATTACTTTTATGATTGGTATTGACACAGTCTTAGGCTACAAGCAAGTTGTGATTAGAGAGAGAAAAAACAATGCTATTTTGGCTGATTGTTTTGGGAACAACACCCTTTCCATTAATAAACCATTTGAAATCGAACATTAGCAGACACAAATGTAGACCTAATGAAACAAATTGTAAATGTTGGCTACACACCTGCACCTAATTTTTAATAGCCGGCTTCCAGCAATCAAACTCAGACAATGAACACAACTAGCCTCTAATTAGCCACAAACTAAGCTACTGGATTGTGACGGCTCCCTCCATCTCCCTCCATCTCCCCCTCTCCCCTCCCCTCCCTCTTCTCCTTCTTCCCCTCCCTCTCCCTCTCTCTCTCTCCCTCCCCCCCTTCTCCCTCCCCCTTCTCTCCTCCTCCCCTCCCTCCTCTACCCCCTCTCTCCCTACCCCTCTCTCCCTCCCCCCTCTCTCTCTCTCCCACCCCCTCTCGCAGCGTTGGAGGGCCTGCGGCGGGGTGGGAGGTGGGGGCCTAGCTGGAGTGGCGTCTGGGTCACGGCCGCTGCCAGGACTGGGTTCAGAGTCAGTTGTTCCCGCTCCCGCCCAGCGACAGGAGAACGGTCTGCCTGGAATGCCGGCAGCAGACCCGCTCCCTGGACGCCAGGCTGACTGGCGGCGAGGCTTCAGCGCCGCGGAAGGAGGTGATGGACCAGGCAGGCAGACAGCGCAGCCCCGGACCCGGAGAAGCGGGCACTTCTTTTTTTTCCTAAATCATCCCACGGGCAGGATTGGACCCCTTCGCGGGAAGTTTGACACCCCTGATATAAAACAAGCGTGACTTCCCCTCCCCCAACGCAATATTCCATGACACGAGGCAATGCAGTGAAAATGATGATCTGATCCCGCCTGGGACCACTGCGCACATGCGGGAAGACGGTGTCATTTTGCGTCCCTATCGTGTCACCGGAGCTATTTTCAATTGTGACACAGCTGACGGGCCTCCCCACACTGCACAGGCGCGGATGGTCGTAAATATACTTTTTTTCCCCCAAATTATCCCGCGGGCCAGATGCGGAAATTTCCCGAAATTATTTCATTTCCCTAAAATTACTCGAAGACGACCAGAATTTCCCGAATTTCAGGTAATTTCCTTCAAAGTGGAAACACTGCTGTTAACCAAATCATCACTGACCAAGCAGGCGTATCATGGTACGGCGTTTCTCACAATCTCAGACATCCTGACCATTGAGGTTCTTTAAAAAATACTGGGTTAGTATCACACCTTGCTTGTCAATTTTCCGTCACCATCTTATGCCACCCTTCTATAATTTCCTCTTGATGTATCAAATATCCTGTTCTTTAAACCCTCTCCCCAAATTAGTTTAAGACCCAGTATACAACTCTATTTATGCGAGACTGGGAACATTAGCAAAAGAATTTTACATCCGCTTGCAGATTCATAAGTACATTTGCATTGGTATGAACCTATAACCTCATTAATTTGCAATTTTCTTTTCAAACAGCTTCTTGAGGTAGTTTCTCATCTTGCCCAACAAAACTTGCGTCTCCTTGTCCTTGGGCGCAAACACATGCTGAGAGGAACACGTAACTGGGACAAAAGTCATATGGCTGCCATCCGGAAATATGCTGACTGCTTCTTTACATCAAATATGTAAGTTAAAGTTCAATGTAATGAATATAAAGGACAACTCAAGAAAAACTATCACCCTTTTTATGAAAAAAGAATTGAATAATTCTAAGATCCAGAATGAAAAGAAGGGCCATTCATTATGAAAGCACAATGGAGTGGGGCTGTGTTGACAGCACTTTCAGACAGATGCTACAAGGCAGTGAGGCAAATGATTTGTTCCTGTAAAATTGAATCATCATAGTTATGAAATAATTATAGTATATTCATGATTTTTCAAAATTAAGTCCTTTGCTTGACGTTTTAATGGTCATTTTCTGGGGAAATCCTACTTGTTCCTAATTGCCAACTTTAATTCTTATAACCAATTTTACTTCGGAGTGAATACGTGAAGAAGCCCCGCCAGGCGCATGCGCGTCATTACGTCGACGCGTGTCGCACCGACACGCTGGAGAGCGCAGCTCCACCAGCAGTAAGTAGTAACCCGCAGGTAAGTCAATGATAAACCTTTCCTGCGAGTGTTTTTTAAACTCTGTAAGTCTGGCTCGCAGAGCCAGCTAGAGTTGCTAATATATATTGTCAATATAAACTGCGGTAATGGAGTGGAACGTGTGTGGACCGCGGTTACCGCTTATAGATCGGATAGGGAGATAACTGCTGCTCTAAAGCCAGCTCCCGCGATTACCGCTATTTAGATCGAGTTTGGAGATAACGGCCGCGCTAATGCCGGCTCCAATACCCGCTACTGTTCTACTGGAAGCTAAAATAAAATGAAATTAAATAAAATGAAATACTAACTTTATTTCCCAACTACCTCCATCAATTTCCAGTGCTTCAAGGCACTCAGAAATACCAAACTAAAGTACTCTCAGGCTCTTTTGTCTCATGAGTCTGATGATATGGAAGACTCCCTCTTTTTAATTTAAAGGTATGGGGATGGCTCAACCAAATGGGGGAAAATACTCCAAATTGACTCCAAAAAGCCCTGGGGAAAAACATTTCAATTGGGGTCGAATGCCCTAGGATTCCCACACAGCCTCTTGCAGAAGTCCATACAGCAAAGAAGAAAACATCATTATGGATAACAGTGGGAATCATCCTCCCCAGCACCTTGTTTAGGGCTGGATGAGACCTCCCTAGAGCATAACTCGGGAGAAGCAGCGCCGGAGGAATCAGACCCTGAAGCTGCTGTCACTGCTTATTTGCACACACCAGCTCACACGAGCCATGCTCCAGGTGTCCCGGACGTAGCGTTAAACTTCGCTAAACCCGGTAGGGACTGGTGAGGCTATCGAGAAAACTCTAGCCGCCCATGTGAATTACATGGCTTCTCACCAGCTCCAGGATACGTTCATGGAGACTGCCGCAAGTTATAAAACACCTGTAAACTGTGTTTCACTCAAAATGTTCACCGTGAACTCGGCAAGGGCACAATTGAGTGCAACGATGCGGAGACAAGAAGTGAGATTTCAACGCATCCTCAAGTTGTTGGCAGCAGGCATTCGGAGAAGGTCCAGGGGGCACTGATGTCTGGTATTCAACAAGATATGCTGGCCCTGTTCTGCAACGCCTACATTGAACCCGAAGTTTGCAGCTCTATGTAGGTACACCAAATATCCAAGCACAGATTATTTATTTGGGGTGGACCTCCTCAAACAAGTCAAGGACCTGGAGAAACATGCCAAAACAATCCGTCTCAGGAAGACATACGTTCCTTCTGCCAGGATGCCACCTCGCAGGTCGTTTCAACGCGAAAGGTGACGGATCCAAGGGGCAGGGCCAAGCAAAGTGGGGCCAGTGGGACGACGGTATTACTCACCTGTATATCCCAGCTACAACCCCAATATGGGTAGAAGGAGTAAAGGTCGACTGTAGAGGTATAGGTGATTCATTCTGTCCAGGATAAGTTTCTGGGACCTCTGGTTGGGTGTAGGTTGCAATTGGTTTTGATGAAGGGAGCTGCATAACATCTCATCAGTTTATACTACACACTGTCTCAAGCTCGAATACAGGAATTGATCTGCCTGTACAGAATATGCCTAATAGAGTATTGGGGGTTTCTGCACAAACTCAGCAATAAAATAATAAATTACGGTTTTGTCCCAAAAAAAGGGGAATTGAGAGGACGATAAACCATCCTCAACAATTTGTGTCCAATATATTTCCCAGACAGAGAAAAGATGGATTCAGGATCTCAAGATGGCGCCTGCCTGCGGCGACTTTTGCGGAGCTCCAGAACAGAAAAGAATTACCTACAACTTCTATCAACTCACCTGCATCAGGGAAACGGCAGTAATCGGTGTCGTTTCAGACAGGCTGCTTGGGCAGCTGAAAGCGCTGGCAATTTCACGATCTCCCGCAGTTGCGGGAGCCCCGGACTTTAAACCTTCACACGCTGGCTGTGAAACTCCCGACCCGACTGAGGATACCAGGTACGGTACCTGGAAACCCTGGGATGACCTCCAGAGCCGATGGGCTGGAGCTGCCGTCTGTGAGGGAATTCCCGTTCCAGCGCAGGTTCGCAGAAACAGCAGGTACAGGAAACACAGTACCTGGAAACAAAGGGGAAGCCTCCATTGTGTCCGGAAACGTGGCCGGCGGGCAGGACTTCAGGTCAGACTGAAGCGCAGGGGACTTTGGCCCCCTCTCCCTACTATCCTACTGGCCAATGTACAGTCCCTTGAAAATAAAGTGGAGGACTTAAGGGCAAGACTGCTTTATCAAACGGAGCTGAGGAAATGCTCTGTGTACTGTTTCACAGAGACATGGCTCACCCCCAGCTCCCCAGACACAGCGCTCCAGCCTTAAGGGTTCTCCATCCACCGCATGGACCGTACACTGGCATCGGGGAAAGGGAGAGGAGGGGGCGTCTGCCTCATGTTCAACTCTGTGTGGTGCTCAGACGTGGCAGTCCTGTCCAACTCCTGCTCTCCACATCTCGAACATCTGGCGGTGAAGTGCCGTCCCTTCTACCTTCCGAGGGAATTCACCTCCATCATCCTGACTGCGGTCTACATCCCACCCCAGGCAGACGTCCATCTGGCACTGGAGGAGCTGCACGCCGTGGTCAACAAACACCAGACGTCTTACCCCGATGCTTTTACCACCATTGCTGGGGACTTCAATAAGGCAAAACTTAAGAAATCGCTCCTTAAGTTCCACCAACATGTCTCCTGCTGCACCAGAGGACCAAACACCCTCGACCACTGCTACACCACCATCAAGAATGCTTACCGCTCTATCCCTCGCCCTCACTTCGGTAAATCCGACCATACTGCGGTGCTGCTTCTTCCTGCCTACAGGCAGCAATTAAAGAGCGCACCCCCAGAGGTGAGGACAGTACAGAGCTGGTGGGGGGGGGGTGGCGGCAGAGGAACAACTACAGGACTGTTTGGAGTCTGTAGACTGGGCAATGTTCAAGGACTCGGCAACGGACTTGAATGAATACGCCACAGTCGTTACAGACTTCATTAAGAAATGTGTGGAGAACTGCATCCCTACAAAAATCTTCCGAATGTTTCCCAATCAGAAACCTTGGATGAACTGTGAGATCCGCACTCTTCTGAAGACCAGACACCGGGCATTCATGTCTGATGATACAGTGGTCTACACGAAGTCCAGATACGACCTTGGTAAGGCCATCAAAAAGGACAAAAGGGAGTTCTGCTCCAAACTAGAGGATGAGACAGATGTTCGGCAGCTGTGGCAGGGACTAAATGCAATCACCTACTACAAGGCGAAACCAGGAGGCAGCTCGGATGTCGGCGATACATCACTCCCTGATGAGCTCAATGCATTTTACGCACGCTTTGATAGGGAGAACACCGATGTGCCTTCCCGAGCCCCCATTCGCTGTGATGGTATTTCAGTCTCAGTCACAGAGGCCGACGTCAGGAAATCCTTCAGAGGGGTGAACCCTCGAAAAGCGTCTGGACCTGATGGCATACCTGGTTGTGTTTTAAAAACCTGTGCGGACCAACTGGCTGGAGTTTTTACGGACATTTTCTACCTGTCACTTCTGAGGTCTGAGGTTCCCACCTGCCTCAAAAGGGCATCAATAATACCGGTGCCCAATAGGAGCAAGGTGACGTGCCTCATTGACTATCGACCTGTGGCACTAACGCCTGTGGTGATGAAGTGCTTCGAGAGGTTGCAGTTCGCTTACCGCCATAACAGATCAACGGTGGACCCGATCTCGCTGGCCCTTCACTCCGCTCTGGACCACTTGGACAACAAAAACTCATATGTCAGGCTGTTATTCATTGACTACAGCTCGGCATTTGACACAATCATCCCCTCCAAGCTGGTTACCAAACTCGCAGAACTGGGTATCTGCGCATCCCTCTGTAATTGGATCCTCGACTTCCTCATTCACAGACCACAGTCTGTTCGTATTGGTGGAAATGTGTCAGACTCGATAACAATCAGCACGGGAGCACCTCAAGATGCTCCCCCTGCTGTACTCACTCTATACTCATGACTGCATAGCCTGTCACAGTGCAAACTCCATCATCAAGTTCGCTGACGACACCACTGTAGTGGGATATATCACTGATGGGGATGAGTCGGAGTACAGAAGAGAGATCGAGCGACTGTCCATATGGTGCCAGCACAATAACCTGGCCCTCAACACCAGCAAAACCAAGGAACTGATTGGGGACTTTGGAAGGAGTAGGATGGGAACCCACAGTCCTGTTTATATCAACGGGTCGATGGTTGAAAGGGTCAGGAGCTTCAAATTCCTGGGCGTGCACATCTGTGAAGATCTTTCCTGGTCCGAGAACACAGATGCAATTATTAAGAAAGCACAACAGCGCCTCTACTTCCTGAGAATATTACGGGAGTCGGTCTGTCAAGGAGGACTCTCTCTAACTTCTACAGGTGCACAGTAGAGAGCTTGCTGAATGGTTGCATCGTGGCTTGGTTCGGCAACTTGAGTGCCCTGGAGAGGAAAAGACTACAAAAAGTAGTAAACACTGCCCAGTCCATCATAGGCTCTGACCTTCATTCCATTGAGGGGATCTACCACAGTCGCTGCCTCAAAAAGGCTGGTAGCATCATCAAGGACCCACACCACCCTGGCCACACACTCATCTCCCTGCTATCTTTGGGTAGAAGGTACAGGAGCCTGAGAACTGCAACAACCCGGTTCAGGAATAGCTACTTCCCCACAGCTTTCAGGCTATTAAACCTGGCTCGGACAAAACTCTGAACATTAATACCCCTCCATCTGTTATTTGCACTTTATTAATTTGTTAATTAATGTGTGTATTTAAGTATATAATTGTAGTCAATGTCTACTATGTTCTGTTGTGCTATGCAAAGAAAGAATTTCATTGTCCTGTCAGGGACACATGACAATAAACTCTTGACTTTGACTTTGACTTTGAGATGGGGAATGTAGAGGCATTCTGGACCTAAACCAGTTAAATTCCTATGTTCAGTATAGGTATTTTTAAAATAGACACCTTCAATACTGTGAAACGGCTGTTATCACAAGGCTGATATATGGCAACTATAGATCTGAAAGATGCATATTATTCAGTACCAATTCATCATCAGTATCGGAGATACTTGAAATTTAGGTGGATGGGACAGCTGCGGCAATTTAAAGCATTACCAATGAGTTAACCTCAGTTCTAGGCTATTCAAGAAATTGTGGAAACCAGTGCTGGCGCTACTTTGGGCCCAGAATCACATGGTAATGGCTTATCTAGATGATATTTTAATCATAAGCAACACTCAAGAGACAGCTGAGGAATCGGTTTCATCAACCAAATACATATTTGAAAGGTTAGGGTTCCTGGTCCATCCAACCAAATCCAAGTTAGAGCGATCCTAAAACATTGTTTATTTGGGATTTGTCATTGATTCAGTTGATATGTCAGCCAAGGCTATGGAGATCAGAGAGGTCTGCACCAGTCTCGATGAAAAACAATATCCCTCCATCCGGGAAGTAGCTACTGTTATTCGTAAATTGGTGGCAGTTTTCCCTGTAGTGCAGTTGGAGTGGGAGCAAGTGTTTATGGAAAGTGCTGGGAGAAAGTCTATTCGCAGGAAGCGTGGGGCGCGCAGCGATGCGGTTCCATCTCAGCGATCGAGTCAGGAATGATATTATTCATTTGTTCCTTTTACCCCATCCACGCCCTATCCACTCACGCAGAGGCCCCAACTTGCAGGCACGTCTAGAAGGAGGGGGGGGTAGTGAGAGGGGGCAGGACAGAGAGAGGGGCAGAGAGAGAGGGGGGAAGGGAGAGGGGGAATGGAGAGAGGGAGAGAGCAGCAGAGGAGAGAGGGGGGGAGAGAGGAAAGAGGCCGAGGGAGGGGAGAGGAGGGGAAAGTAATTATATTATTCATTCGCTCCTTTTACCCCATCCCTGCCCTATCCACTTACGCAGAGCCCCCAACTCGCAGGCGCTTCGAGCGAGGGAGAGGGAGGGGGGTAGAGAGAAGGGGGAAGGGAAAAGGGGGGAGAGGTGGGGGAGGGAGAGAGGCCAGGGGAGGGAAGAGGAGGGGGGGGGGAACACAGTCATTTTTATTTCAAAGTTTTGTCTGATTTGTGAACATTTTCATTAATAACTCGAGAAATAAAGCATGGAATTTTCAGATAAGGCGATTTTGGACTCATAGAAACATAGAAACTCCACGGAAAAAAATCTCTACCGGAATATGTAAAAATGTTACCGTTACCGCGTCGTTTTTTCGAGAAGATGTGATTATATACATACACACACGCACTTCCAAGATCAGAGATTTATAAATATAGAGATATATGATATAGATGTGTAACCTATTACCCTTGGAGTGGTTGGCTTTGAGCAAGTGGATATAAAGCGAATACACGCCTATAAGACGAAGAGGTCCAGGATGATGCAGATGAGGAAAAATGGGACATGCATGCTGGCTAGGCCAAATGTTGGCCTGTTTCTGTTCTCTATATCCTATGTAAGATTAATAAAGATAAAGAGTGCACTTGTCCATCTGAAGAATTCTTATTTAAAGTGAATATATGCTGATTTCTTCTTGAAGTTATTTTTTTCTCACAACCTTTTTATTGGTTTACACTCTTTGCAGTTATTCTGTGCCCATTGAGATGCCTCTGTTGTTTGGCAGATCGTCAGTGTTTAATTTGATTTACAATATGCTTCCCTTCAAAGAATTGCAGAAATCAATTATGATACCAAGATGGTGGTTGTTTCCTAAATGACCTGACATTGCATGCTATAGACCAGTGTGTGATATCTGTGCAAGATAACTTTCCATCCCAGATGTAAATCATCTCTTATTTGCTTGTGTTGAGTGACCCAGAAGTGAAATGTACATGATTTGGCTTTGAGCAAGTGGATATAAATGGCTGCAAATCATCTACAAACGCCTTTCTAAATACAATTCCACACAGCTAGATGTTTGAAAACATTGCATGTGAGAGATAGGATTAATAACCTCTAAGGAACTGCAGGGAATGGGCGGAAACTTACACAAGATCACACACTAGCACCGTTCAAACAAATTACTGAGCAGGTGACATTTCTGGTATAATTCCTATTTGAAGAGTAGAAATTGCTATTCCAAAGATATTTGTGTATGCATATAAACTGGGATTTCTTTTGTTTCTCTTGATCCAGATCAGAAGATGACCCCTTTCTTTTATATGCAACAATACTTTCAGGAAATCATTGTAAATTCGTTAGTCGAGACCTTATGCGGGATCATAAGGCTTGTTTGATCAACAAAAATGCACGGCGTTTGTTTTTCAAGTGGCAGCGTGGACATCAGCTTGTGCTATCACACTATAATCCAGGACACAAGATCAAATTTGAGGTGGGAACGTAGCGTATGTTGATGTAACCTAGAAGTGCAAAAAATGCAATGTTACCTTGCCTTAAGACATACAAAAAGATGTTGAGAAATGTAAAAGCAAATAACTGCCGATGCTGGATAATGGACACAAAGAGCTGGCAGGTTTGGCAGCATCTCTGGAGAACATAGATCGGTGACATTTTGTGTTGTGACCCTTTTTCAGACTTAATTTAGGAGGGGGCGAAGAAAGCATGCCAAAGCATGGCAGGTAATAGATGGACATAAGCAAGTGTGGTTTTGATGGGCAGATGGTTGGAGTAAAGGCCGGTAATAAGAGCAGAAGTTGTGAGACAGGTTTGAAGAATTGTGGATTGTGAAGTAGAGGGAGGAAAATAGCAGCGTGGGTGGGGCATGGGAGAAATAGATGGGAGTCCAGATAGGGCACAGGGGAGGGAAGCTTTTGTACTTTGAGACAAAATCTATATTACTAAAAGTCTGATCTTGACCACTTCCTGTTGTTCTGTATATTGATTTTAGAAAAAACGCTGCTACGTTACGGCTGTGATTTATGGCCATCTTACTCAGAGTCCACCTCCGCTGTGAAGGACAAGAGGATTTTTCCCATCGATTAAAAATAAAAGAGTTATTAGTGTTTCAAAAATGTTGAAACACTAATAATGTCTCTCAGTCTGAGCTGTGAATAACACTGAACACATGTCTACTAAACTGTGGTTTTACTGACCTGTCAGTGCCATTAATGTGGTTTGAAAATATAGTTTGGAAATGCTAAAGCTGTGTTGCCTTTTATTTGGGAATGCTAAAGCTGTGTTGCCTTTGGTTTGGAAATGCTAAAGCTGTGTTGCCTTTGGTTTGGAAATGCTAAAGCTGTGTTGCCTTTGGTTTGGAAATGCTAAAGATGTGTTGCCTAAGTAAAGTTGCCTTGCCTAATTAAAGTTGCCTTGCCTTCTATATAATTAAACCTCCAATCTTGACCACTTCCTGTTTGCACTTTATATTGATTTTTGAAAACAACGCTACCACATACGGCTGTGATTTTTGGCCATTTTACTCAGAGTCCCCCTCCGCTCATCAGGTACCAAGGATTTTTCCCATCGATTAAAATTAAAAGAGTTTTTAAAATGTTGAGATTCTCTCTCCTGTCAATCATGCCCCTTCTGTTGGGAGGGGGGAGGGACTAAAACCCTGAAGTGTGGGCATGACTCATTCTCTGCAAGATGGAGGAGGGAGAGGTCACGACTCGCTGTCTTTAGTGGCCTTGTACCCTACTTGAAATGGTATGAAACTGCACTTGAATTTGGTGGCCTTGCACCCTGCTTGAAATGGAATTTCAAGGAATAGCCGTGAGTCAACTGCCAGCCCACCAGCCGTGAGTGAGTGAGCTGCCAGCACAACAGGCTTGAGTGACTGAGGCACCAGCCCAAGAATCCATTCGGCCCACAAATGTCCATACTAGAACCCTCTGGAAACCAGTCCCTGCAGCCCACAACACCCATACTCCAGAAAGCCCCCCCCCCCCCCACCCACCCATTGGCCACCAATATTGGAATTGGTGGAGAGGTGGAATATTGTGTTGGGGGACCAGCCCTCCCGTGTGATGCTGGGACCCAACGGGTCCCACTTAGTCTAGTATATTCTAAGAGTATATTCGAAGAGCAGCTCTGCATTCTCAAAGTTAATTTGAAACACGGAGTTGTATGATTTGCTATGCATATGTAAGAGTTGGCTTGCAAATTTGCGAAAACTCTCATTCTGCCAAGTAATGCACGTTTGAGGTTTCTTTTAAAGATTTCCACTCCACAACCGTGTTTTTTTTAGGGTTATTTTGTCTTTGTCAAATCAGAATTTTTTGCGTCAGATTGCATTACCAAACAATTTATTCACAAAACATCTTTGACAGGGGTCATAAGGATAAGGGAAATCCTTTAGACCGAGATAAAAAGACTTTCTTCACACAGAGAGTTCTTACAGCCAGTTCATTGGCTATATTTAAGAGAGTTGGAAAGGGGATCAGAGGGTGGAAACAGTATTTGTGGAAACAGTAAGGAGTGAAAAGGAAACCACTTAAGAAATTGGCAGTTGTAGTTGTAACTGTGACTGTACAGTTTGTTCTCTCATAAAATTTGTGTTTTTACACTGCTGCTCAATTGCTAATTAGTTCAAAACCAAATCAGTAAAAAAATGCTGGAAAATACTTGCCGGGTCAAGTATAATTTATGGAGAGATTAAGAGTTAAAAAATTAAATTTTGGCACGTTAAATAGATTAAACTCCTGCTGATCTGAAAACTGACATCAATATCTCATGTGAAACAGACTGATTGTTGTGTGTGTGGGGGGGGGAATAATCTGGAAAAAGGATTGTGGCAGGACAAAGGAGTAAGGCAGTGGAGACACAAGGAACTGCAGTTGCTGGAATGTTGCATAAGACACAGTGCTGGAGTAAGTCAGCCGGTCAAGAAGCATCCGTGGAAGGAATAGATAGGTGACGTTTCGGGACATTTATTTTGACTGAATGCACCATTTCCAGGTGGTATCTATATTGAAAGGAGGCTGAGGAAGGATCCCAGTCCCGAGGTGTAATTTTATTTTCAATGGACAATAGATAATAGACAATAAATGCAGGAGTAGGCCATTCTGCCCTTCGAGCAAGCACCGCCATTCAATGTGATCATGGCTGATCATCCCCAATCAGTACCCCGTTCCTGCCTTCTCCCCATATTCCCTGACTCCACTATTTTAAGAGCCCTATCTAGCCTTCTCTTGAAAGCATCCAGAGAACCTGCCTCCACCGCCCTCTGAGGCAGAGAATTCCACAGACTCACCACTTCTGTGAAAAAAAATGTTTCCTCGTCTCTGTTCTAAATGGTTTACTGCTTATTCTTAAACTGTGGCCCCTGGTTCTGGACTACCCCAACATCGGGAACATATTTCCTGCCTCTAGCATGTCCAAGCCCTTATGTGTTTCAATGAGATTCCCTCTCATCCTTCTAAACTCTCCCCATATTCCCTGACTCCGCTATCTTTAAGAGACCTATCTAGCTATTATTCAAGGTAGACAAAAATGCCGGAGAAACTCAGCGGGTGAGGCAGCATCTATGGAGCGAAGGGAATAGGCAACGTTTCGGGTCGAGACCCTTCTTCTGATTATTCAGCTATTATTCAGGTTCTTCAGCTATTATTCAAAAGATAACAACCTCACATTTAATCTTTGAATCTGCTTTAAGAGATTTATATTTTAGATGGAAGATCAGTGATCTAAAATTTTAAATTCTAAATATTATAGACCTCAAGTTGTTACACAAAACTGGAATTTGCTGACTGGTGTTTCTTCACTTAGCTGCCATCACGTTTGAATTTTCCCACACAAAAACCTATGTCTCAAATGTGTAGGCAACGATAGTGGAGTTCTGCTAACTGAATTTTAACATTAGAACCCTCATGAAAATTCTGTAGTTCCCAAGCCAACCTGCTTTTGAATCAACAGCAAATTAACCCTTTTGCGTGAACTGCAAATCCTGTAATTTCAGTGTAGAGGTTTTCTGAAATAGAGTTTGCAACCATTATTTTTAAATTTTGAATATTGCTATTTATTTTAATTATTAACTTTTTTTTGTTGTGTTTCTCTTTGCTCAAAATGTTTAAAACTATTGTGAATTCTTCTGACAGGAGAAAATTACAAAACATTGAAGCTTATTGGCGAAATAATAATGAACAAATCTTTGCTGAATAATACACATTCTTGTGACCATATTTTATGAAGTGTATATTGCTGAAGAATTTAGACATTTAAGCTTTGTCATACCAAAACTGGAAAACGTTTTCCTACCAAAAATATTTAATTGTTATTTTTAATACTCTTTTTGTCTCAACATTGACTGTTTTTTTTTTAACAATTCTTCTCTGTAGGTTATAACAAAGTATGACACAATCATGCAGTCAACACAAAATACCTGGCACATACCATATGAAGAGGGAGGAGTGGAGAGATCCTCCTATGAAGTTCCACATAGATGGTTGTGCCTTCAAAACATAACTGAAAAGAAGTGAGATGCAAAATGCTGTAGTAACAAAGCAAGTCATGCAGCATCTCTGGAGAACATGGATAGAACATGGATGTTTCAGTTTGGGACTGTTCTTTTGACTCAGAAGACGTTCCAACCTGAAACGTCACCTATCCGTGTTCTCCAGAGATGCTGCCTGACCCGCTGAATTACTTCAGCATTTTGTATCTTTGGTATAAACCATCATCTGCAGTTCTCTGTTATTTCATACTCAAAAAAAGTGTATGAATGCTGTAGTTTTTGTTTTTAAATAATAATAATAATTATTATAATTAAAACTTTTTCATTAGCCTTCCTGAAGTGTTTTGTTTCTTAATTTCATCTTATTTGCCTCTTCAAGGAATATGAGAGCAGCACTGTAATGTAGTGGCACATTGTGGTGCCTTCCAAATCACTCGGAATGAGTTAAGTTGATACAGTTGATGAAACAGAGCTTTTTATTGTATTGTTTCTTGATCACTGATTGGAGTAACCTAGAACCATGAATAAGACATTTGATAATGTAAACATTAAATGAAATTGTGTCCAAAAGTACCACATAATCTTGTGATGTATGTCATCTAAAATATATAAATTATGTAACTTCAGTCTGTTCGAACAATATCATTTAAACTGGTGTTCATGTGTGCTTCAAGGGATAATAAGTAAGAATTGATTTTTGTAATAAAAATGTTTCACTCTTTAAAAAAGGCATATTTTCATTTTGAGTAAAAATCATGATATAGTTAATTTTTGCATTAATGATGGAAAATTTAGATGTTCGCGATCTTTAAATAGGCTTCTGACCAAATTATTATTTTTTCTAGTCATGTGGGAATTATCTGGTCAGTATCGGATACATTGAGCGAATACAAACTGTTGCAAATACATCTGTGTTTGAATTTAAATCAACAGATTTGGGGATTGTTGTGATATTGAAAAAAGTAATATAGTATAAGATGTTTTAATGCTATTTGTTAACACCCAGATCCATAAATAATATGAAAAAACAAATTGATTCTATGTTCAAAATATGCTGTTGTTTACATTTATTAATGAAATAAAATAGACCAATATCCCATTTTATGAACAAAGAGTTTAACGTTTACACACACATACTGAAAAGTGTATACTCCAAAACTGAGAGAGTGCTCTGTAAAAATAGAATAATGTTCTTATTAAGCATGGGTTAGTTGTAGTATTTTTACCGAGATTAGCTAATGTTATTATCCACTTCTGGTAATTCTCCGTACGTTGCACAATAAATCATAGTTGATTTCTTTTTCTAAACAGAGAATATTAGCATCTTGCATGACCCTGCTACCGTTATCCCAGCATGACATCTTCTACCAAGCCAATGCTCTATCCAATTGGCCAGCTCCCCCTTGATCTCATGTGATCTAACTTCCAGACAAGCCTTCAATGCAGGATTTTATCAAAAACCTTGCTAAAGGCAACGTAAACATGTCTGCTACCCAACTCACGACAATCATTTTAGTAATTTTTCAAAAAAGTCAATTAAAATTACTGAACTCGACCCGATCGCCTATCTCCTTCGCCCTTAGATGCTGCTGCACCCGCTGAGTGTCCCCCAATGCCCTGTCTCTCAGTATCCCCTCCAGTGACATTCCCACCATTGAGGCCAGCCTCACAAGTCTGTGGTTCCCAGTATGGTGTGGGCACATTTATTATTTGGGTCATGGAAATCACTGTGCCAATTTATGAATTACTGCAAATTGCCACTAGTCCATTTGTTTTGACAGATGCTTGGTCAAGATTTTCACCACTTAACCACTTAGCAAGCTGTGTTATTCTCACTGGAATTTAGGAGGCTGCGGGGTGACCCTATATAGGTTTATAAAATTATGAGAAGCACATAGGATAGATAGTAAGAAACTTTTCCCAGTGCAGGGAAGTCTAGAACGAGTGGGCATAGGCTTAAGATCAGGAAAGATGTTGGTGGCAGTTTGAAGAAGTTGGTGGTACAGTGGCGCAGTTGGTATAGCTGCTACCTCACAATACTAGAGACCTGGGTTCAATCCTAACCTCAGGTGCTATCGCAGGCATGGCATCTGCCAAACTTCACTCACAGGCTGGTGTGCAAGGCCCCATTGGACGCAAAACATCCTTTGCACCACCTCGCCCAGGACTCACAGCAACTGCGACCTCTTCGCCCCTTCCCCCGTCATGCAGCGACTCTCTGTGGCTCTGGTTTCAACACACTAGGAGCATGAAGAATCAGCTGGGAACAGAATTCGCGATCTCCGCAATTCACTGTCGCACCGGACACCACAGCCCCACCATGCTCGGACCTGCCCCGCAAAGAGGGGGTCGCCCTGGTTCAACGCCAACATGCATTGCTGGTGTCTGTGTTCATCAGTAGCCTGCGTGTGTGGAGTAGATCAGCAAAAGGCGCAGCACGTCATTTTCGACTGCACTGTCCTCCGCCCCCCCTGGTGGAGAGGTAGATCTCACGGCCTTCGACAACAGCACATTGAACTGGCTACAGCGCCTGACGGGCGTTACATAACCTCTGCTGCCTCAAACGCAAGAAGAAGAAGAAGGTGCTATCTGTGTGGACTTTGCATAATTTTCCTGAGACTGAGATTCCTCTCGGTGCTCCAGTATTTTCCCACATTCCAAAGACGCACACACTGTGCCAAATTGCCTCAAATGTGTAGGGTAGTGGATGAAAAAATGGGACAACATGGAACGAGTGCGATGGATTCATGGTCCTGTTTCCATGCTGTATCAATAAAGTCTAGTTTCAAGATCCAACATGGAAATCTGAGGGCTAGCTTTTTTAAACCATGCTTCCAAACTAGGTAGTGGGAGCAACAGGGCCGGATTTAGATGAAGAGAGGCCCTAAGCTGCTTCACTTGTGAGGCCGCTCCCAATCCCCCACCCCCACGACTAGAGGAAGATGGTCCACCAGATTGACACCGATTTGCAGCCGAGCGTGGCCAATGAGATAAGGGGCTGGATAGCTGCGCTTATTTATTTATTTTTTATTATTGCCACTGCTAGTATCGAGTTATTGGCTTAAAAGACTATTAGTCAGAAATGGTGGGCAAGGAAAATTACTGAAGGGTTGTTTAGAGACTAAAGTGTGTTGTGACAGCATATGTAAGAAAGGCCTATGACAGTGTCAAAAATATTATACACCTTGCAGGGCTCTCGCTTAATTTCTTTTCTCTGTTGTCAGCCGGGCAACTGGCAGCTTTTTAAGTTGCCAAATGACAGTTTAGGTGGTCATTTAAGACGGCTTGCATGACGCGTGCGAATATGTGCTTGGGCGAAGTGCGTAGTTACCTGTCGGAATTATGCTCAATGAAGCAATCGCATATTATTTCTGCTTCAAATAAAGTCACAAACTAAACATATTCACCAATCAAGACATGATATATACCACAATGACATGCAGCAAAATTATAATACAGTATCTCAACTCTTTTTACACATTGCAATGAATGCAATTTCTATTATTTCTTTCCACTTCCAAACAAAAATGTGGTTGGATTATTCAGCATATGATCAACCTCGGTGAGACCAAGCGCAGGCTTGGCGATCGCTTCGCACAACACCTCCGCTCAGTTCGCAATAACCAACCTGATCTCCCGGTAGCTCAACACTTCAACTCCCCTTCCTATTCCGAATCCAACCTTTCTGTCCTGGGACTCCTCCATGGCCGGAGTGAGGCCCACTGCACATTGGAGAAGCAACACCTCACATTTGCTTGGATAGTTTACACCCCAGCGGTATGAACATTGGCTTCTCTAATTTTAGGTAGTCCTTGCTTTCTCCTTCCTTCCCCTCCCATTCCCAGCTGTCCCACAGCCTACTGTCTCCGCCTCTTCCTTTCTTTTTTGTGTTCCCCCCCCCGACATCAATCTGAAGAAGGGTCTCGACACGAAATGTTGTCTATTCCTTCGCTCCATAGATGCTGCCTTACCCGCTGATTTTCTCCAGCTTTTTTGTCTACCAATGGGATCCCACCACTGGCCACATCTTCCCATCTCCTCCCCGTTGGCTTTCCTCAAGAACCGCTCCCTCCGTAACTCCCTGGTCAATTCGCCCCTTCCCACCCAAACCACTCCCACTCCTGGCACTTTCCCTTGTAACCGCAGGAAATGCTACACTTGTCGCTTTACCTCCCCCCTTGACTCCATTCAAGGACCCAAGCAGTCTTATCAGGTGCAGCAGAGGTTCACCTGCACCTCCTCCAACCTCATCTATTGCATCCACTGCTCTAGGTGTCAACAGCTCTACATTGGTGAGACCAAGCGTAGGCTTGGCGATCGCATCGCCCAACGCCTCCGCTCGGTCCGCAATAACCAATCTGATCTCCCGGTGGCTCAGCACTTCACCTCCCCCTCCCATTCCGAATCCGACCTCTCTGTCCTGGGCCTCTTCCATGGCCCAGAGTGAGGCCCACCGTAAATTGGAGGACCAGCACCTCATATTTCGCTTTGGCAGTTTACACCCCAGCGGTATGAACATTGACTTCTTTAATTTCACGTAATCCCTGCTTTCTCCTCCTCTTCCAGCTCGCCCCCAGCCCACTGTCTCTGCCTCTTCCTTTCTTCTTCCCGTCCCCCACCACCCTAACATCAGTCTGAAGAAGGGTCTCGACCCGAAACGTCGCCTATTTCCTTCGCTCCATAGATACTGACTCACCTGCTGAGTTTCTCCAGCATTTTTGTCTACCCATTCACACAAGTTCTGTTATCCCACTTTCCTCAACCACTCCCTACACATTAGGGGCAATTTTACAGAGACAAGTTAACCTACAACGCCAATGCGTCTTTGGGATGTGGGAGGAAACCTACATGCTTGCAAGGAGAATGTGCAAATTCAACATAGACAGTGCCCGAGGACAGGATCAAACACAGATCTCTGGCATGTGAGGCAGCAAGTCTACCAGTTGTGCCACTATATTTTGTTTTCCAACACACAAAAAATTATACGTTGATAACTTTGGTTACTAAAAAAATGAAAATATCCATTTTCAGTTTTTAATCTCCAAGTGACGCTATGTCCCCCATTACAGCTAGTGTATGTTTTAATTAAGTTCAAGACTATGGGGCAGTATATTGGCCATAAGGTTGCTGCCTAAAAGTGCCAGAGACCCGGAATTGATCCTGAATATGGGTGCTGTCTGTATAGAATTTGTTCCTTTTCCCTTTGATCGCATGGGTTTTCTCCGGGTGCTCTTGTTTCCTTCCACATTCCAGAGGTGTGCAGGAACCTATTTCAGACCCAATCCAAAACATAATATTTTCCTTTTGTCCAGAGATTCTGTCTGACCTGTTGCATTACTCCAGCGTTTTGTGTCTATCTTCAGTTTAAACCAGCATCTGCAGTTCCTTCCTACACACACGATACTATACGATAGAACTTTATTAATCCCAGGCGGGAACTTGTGTGTGTGTGTGTATATGTATTATACACACATACACACACATATATATATATATATATATATATATATATATATATATATATAGATATATAGTTATATAATCATATATAAATATACACCATTTTATTCATTTATAACATATTTAAATTAAACTAAAAACACTAAAACCAGAGGGAGTCTAAAGAAGGGTCTCTACCCGAAACGTCACCCAATTTCTTCTATCCAGAATTGCTGGCTGCTCCATGGAGTTCCACCGCACGATTAAAGCATGGAATAGTCTTCACCCTACCATAGTTACCCCACCAGACGCAACTAAATTTAAGGTACCTGTTTTTTCCCCAAGCACCCTTTTTTGCTTAAGTCCAAGTCAAGAGTCAAGAGAGTTTTTATTGTGTCCCAGATAGGACAATGAAATTCGTGCTTGCTGCAGCACAACAGAATATGTAAACATAATACAGAATAGGATACACAATAAATAAACAGATAAAATGCAATAGGCTGTTATTGTTCAGCCCTCCACCAGCTCCAGTTTAAATTCCATTTAGAATATTTATGGAGGACCAGGAAACCAGAAGCTACAGTTACTCCAGGGAGTTACTCCAGATCCAGGGACAGGGAGTGCTTCTGCGTTGGTTTTCAGCGGTCGTGGCGAGGCGGCGACCGGACAGCAATGGCGGCCAGATATCCCACAATTCAAAGCGAGGGAGAAAGTGCCCAGCGCACACCAGTTGCCGTGGCAGTGCACATGCGCAGGGCGGCCGATGATGTGCTAGCCATGGTTGTGCGCATGTGCAGGGGGGAGGATGTGCTGGCCGTAGCAGTGCGCATGTGCCTGGCGGATGAGGAGCGGGCGGAGAGCGGAGACCCGGCGGCCCGGATATGGATGGCGGGCGGAGACAGAGAGTGACAGACAGAGAGAGAGAGAGAGCTAGAGAGGGGGGCCCGCCCAGAGTTGAACGGCAGGTGACCTACCTTGGCCGAAGGCCCCCTAGATTTCGAGGCCCTAGGCTTCAGCCTATGAAGCCTAGTGGTAAATCCGGCTCTGCGAGGCCCCCCTAGATCTCGAGGCCCTAAGCTTAAGCTTGTCTAGCTTATACGTAAATCCGGCCCTGGGGGGCAATATAATGTTTCAAAGACGTTTGACCAGGTACTTAGACAGGAAAGGTGTAGAAGGACGCAGGCCCAATGTGGGCAAATTTAGTGTCAGTCTGGAAGAGGTGGGCATAGCCTTAGTGAACATACACATTCCTGTGGATATACAAGGAATTGCAGATCTACAAAAAAAAACAAAGTGCTGGAATGAGTAAAGCTCAATGGGTCAGGCAGCATCTCTGGAGGACATGGATTGTGGGATGTTTCAGATTGGAAACTTCAGACTGATTGTAGTAGGGGAGCGAACACTGGATAGGGGAGAGAACACTAGAAAAGAGGTGAGGGCAGGACACAAATCTGGCAAGTAATACGTGGATACTAGCAAGGCAGGATTTTATTGTCAGATGGGCAATCAAGAGATGAAAAGATGAGTATAGGATAATGTGAGGGATAAAGTGATTAAACCCTATTAAAGAAAGGAGTTTTAAAGAGAATTCAAACAGAGAGGGGCTGGAGAGGAGATTCTGACAGCAGTGTCTGAAAATTGCCAGACCCATCCTTGAGGCCTTGAGTAAGAAGAGATAGCTTTGTCTCGCTAGAGAAGGGGGTGATGGAGAGAAATCCCTATCAGTGGAAAGGAGTGATGGATGGGACCCTAGTCACTATAGCTTAGCTTTAGTGCTGATATAGGAAAACTGAGAGGGTTCACTAGGAGGTGAGCGAAACTGGGCCAGGTCATGAGCAACTGAGCATGCTTAATAGAATAAATGAATATTACAACACACCCCTGGTCAAGAAATTGCTCATTACCATGAACATGTTTGAACATGCAATGTATGATGTGGGAGGTGCGAGGGGATGTACGGTGGGTTGTACCTACAGATTGTGCACCTCCGACCCTGATTGGAGAGAGGTCCGGAGGAGAAATTGAATGTAAGATTTTGTGTATAAAGGGGGATGATCTCCCTGGCTTCAGTGTGTCTCGAGTTGGAGAGGCACCCGGTCTGCAGACTCGTAAATTAAAGAAATCTCTTGCTTCCAGGATTTAGTCTTTGAGTATTTATTGTGAGCATAAAGGGTATCTCACAAATTGGGGGCTCGTCCGGGATCGCCACTCCGGCTGCTTGGTGGAGGCAAGGAAGGAGGGGAAGGTGCACCCTGCTGATTTCAGCAGTCTCTGATCTCCTTGCTTGCCATCAGCGGTTTGAGCGAGTGATATCCGGTGAAAAGACTCCGGAAGCAAGAGGGGGTGTAAGGTAAATACGTACGGGACGGTCGAGTGATTCTTGTGCACAGGACCCAGGTAAGAAAAAACGACTATTAAGTATTGCCTGGGCGATCGGGGTTTGTCGGACGGGAATAGTCCGACAAGGTAATGGGAAACCGGAACGGGAGACGTAAGGGTCCGGGGAACCGGGATGAGGCTCATACTGATATGGAGCCTAACATTCCGCCCGATAGTCCGTTGGGGCGAATGTTGTATGGATGGGGTGAAGGGAACACCCGGGTAAGAGTAGAGACAACTATGATAAAGTTTTGTTATTTTGAGTGGCCAAAGGAGCCTATTCGAGGGAGCGCAGTGTGGTGGCCGCGGTTGGGTTCAAATGAGGACTGGGTGAGACAGGCGTTGAATGTTTTTGTGAATGAAAGACAAACGCTGAATCAAATAGAAAAGGAATATGCCCAGTGCTGGAAACCCAATAATGGGATGTTTCCGTTAAAGACGGAAAAAGAGCAGGATGAACCTGACTGGCCACCAATTGGTGATGATCACCTACGGAGACTGCCCCCGCCATATGAATCTCAGCCCCCAAATATATCCCCATCAGCGCCGGTTGCATCTGCCCAGGAGGTCCCACTAAGCCAGAGTCAGGCAGGCGCACTAAGCCAGGCAGTAAACCTGTCCGCTTCTGTCTCAGAGGAGACAGAGCATAGAGAATTACGGAAGGTACAAGATGAAGAAGAGAGCCAGTCAGATAAGGAAGAGAGAATAAAAAGTGAGGACGAGGATGAGACAAGTGCCCCAGGCAGTCATCGGAGGACGCGATCTCAAACGAGGGCAGAGGCACAGGGATTAGGGCAGTCTGTTCGAATGAAGCCCCTCAGGGAGGTCCCGTTAGGGGGAAATGTCGGGGGGATGGGATTTGTAAATGTGCCTCTCACCAGTATGGAGGTGAGAAACTTTAAAAGGGAGATGAAAAGTTTATTGGACGACCCCTTGGGACTGGCTGAACAAATAGATCAGTTCCTAGGGCCAAATGTTTATACATGGGAGGAAATGTTGTCGATACTGGGAAGTTTGTTTACTTCAGAAGAAAGGCAGATGGTCAGACAGGCGGGAATAAAGGTTTGGGATAAGGGGTTGTCGGCTGATGCGGGAGCAGGAGATGCAGGAGCAGATAAATATCCCATAACTGTGCCAAATTGGAATAACCAAACAGAGGAAGGAAGAAAAAGTATGAGAGATCTCAGGGAGATAATAATAAAGGGAATCAGAGAAGCCGTTCCCAAGGGACAGAATTTCGAACGGGCTTTTGAAAATCAGCAGAACAAGGACGAACCTCCAACAGTGTTCTTACAAAGATTAAGGAGGAACGTCCAGCAGTATTCGGGGATAGACCCTGATACGGCCGCAGGTCAGCAGTTGTTGAAGGTTAATTTTGTGACAAAATCATGGCCAGATATTAGAAAGAAATTGGAAAAATTGGAAGATTGGAATGAAAAACCATTGAATCAGTTGTTAACAGAGGCTCAAAAGGTATATGTAAGACGGGGTGAGGAGAAACAGAAGGGAAAGGCAAAAATGATGTTGCAAGCAGTACAGCAAGTAGCACAGAAGGGGGGGATTGAAGGTGATAGAAAGCCGGATGTTCGTGGAGACCGGGGAAGGGGAAGCGGTAGTATTAGAGGACGAGGAAGAGGTGAACGGAGGGACCGAAGTTGGGGTCCCCGGGAAAACAAGGAACAAGGATCAGAAGGATGGTATACGGGGCCACCCCGGTGTTATTATTGTAAAGAGCCGGGTCATTTCAAAAGGGAATGTCCTAAGCTACGACGGGAGGTGCAGTCGTACGCACTCATGGAGGAAGAATAGGGGAGTCAGGGGTTCCGCTCCCTGGGGTGTATGGGATACACACGGGAACCTCTGGTAAACTTGAGATTAGGACCCCAGGGAGAGGATATGATATTTATGGTAGATTCGGGAGCAGAGAGATCAAGTGTAACTAAGGTACCAGAAGGAATGAGATTGGGTAAAAAACAAGTTAGAATCTCAGGGGTAGAAGGGAAAGTGATGACATTACCCGAGGTAGAAGGGGTGGTGGTGAAATATGAGAATCGGGAAACTATGGAAGATTTAATCTTGGTACCCCAGGCAGGGATAAATTTGATGGGGAGAGACTTACAAATTCAATTAGGAATGGGAACAGCCCCCGTAGGGGGACAGATAATAGTCCAATTGTATAAATTGACCACGGAGGACGAGGGAAGAATAGTCCCGCAGGTGTGGGCCAAGGAAGGAAACCGGGGTGGGCTGCAGATCCCACCCTTGAAAATAGCTCTGAAAAAAGAAAGTGAGATAGTACGGGTAAGGCAATATCCAATTTCTATGGAAGGAAGAAGAGGACTTCAGCCAATTATAGAGAACTTACTAAAGGACGGTATATTAGAGAGTTGTATGTCCCCATATAACACCCCCGTACTCCCCGTAAGGAAGACCGACGGGACGTTCAGATTGGTCCAGGATCTCAGGGAATTAAATAAGGTAGTTAGAACGCGACACCCGGTAGTCCCGAACCCGTATACCATAATGGGACGGATACCCCCGAACCACAAGTGGTTCAGTGTGGTAGATTTAAAAGACGCTTTTTGGAGCTGTCCCCTGGCTGAAGGGAGCAGGGGCCTTTTTGCGTTTGAATGGGAAAACCCAGAGACCAAAAGGAAACAGCAGTATCGGTGGACTGCACTCCCTCAGGGATTTACAGAGTCCCCGAACCTGTTTGGACAGATATTAGAACAAGTATTAGAGGACGTCCCGAGGACTGATGAGACACAGCTGTTGCAGTATGTGGACGATTTATTACTATCAGGGGAAGAAGAGGAGGCAGTTAAGGATGCAACAATAACCCTCCTGAATATTCTGGGGGAAAAGGGGTTGAGAGTGTCTAGAAGTAAGTTACAGTTTGTAGAACGAGAAGTTAAATATCTAGGACACCTGATAAGCGATGGAAAGAGGAGAATAAACCCAGAAAGGATAGCGGGAATTACCGGACTGCCAATGCCGAAGAATAAGAAGGAGATTAGGAAGTTTCTTGGACTGATTGGATATTGTAGATTATGGATAGATGACTATACCCGACAGGTTAGGTTTCTATATGATAAATTAAGTGAAGAAAATGATAAAGTAAAGTGGGAATCCGGGGACGAACACCAGTTTAGGAAATTAAAGAACAGTTTAATCACTGCCCCTGTACTGGCTCTCCCGTCTATTGACCAGCCATTCCATCTTTTTGTGAACGCAGAAAATGGAATTGCGCTGGGAGTACTGACCCAAGAGAAAGGAGGGAAGCGGCAGCCCGTCGCGTTCCTCTCCAAACTCTTGGATCCAGTATCGCGGGGATGGCCAGTATGTATTCAAGCGGTAGCAGCCACATCGGTGTTAGTGGAAGAAAGTAGAAAATTGACATTTGGAGGAACTCTGGTAGTGTCCACTCCCCACACGGTCCGGACGATACTAACTCAGAAGTCCAGTCGGTGGTTGACGGATTCTAGAATTTTGAAGTATGAGGTTATACTTATGGAAAAGAATGATTTGACCATAGTAACGGATAAAAACCTAAATCCCTCTCAGTTTTTGTACTCGGCAGGTGCTGAGCAGGAAGGGGAGTTATCAGAACATGATTGTAGTGAGATAATAGAACTTCAGACAAAGAGTAGGGAAGATTTAGAAGAACGACCGCTTGAGACAGGGGAAAGATGGTTCATTGATGGTTCTTCCCGATGCATAGATGGAAAAAGGTATAGTGGGTATGCTATAATAACCGGAGAAGGGTTTGAAAAAGTGGAAGCAGGCAGGTTACCAGGAAGTTGGTCCGCGCAAACGTGTGAACTGTATGCATTACTGAGGGCATTGGAACTATTGAAAGGGAAAGAAGGAACTGTGTATACGGACTCCAAGTATGCCTTTGGGGTGGTACACACCTTTGGGAAAATCTGGAAAGAAAGAGGGATGATTACAGCCAGAGGGAAAGAGTTGGCTCATGAACAGTTAATTGAGAAAGCTTTGGAAGCACTAAAATTGCCAGAAAGAATAGCGGTGGTCCATGTAGCAGGCCACCAGAGAGGGAATTCGCTGGAAGCTAGAGGGAACAGGGCAGTCGATAGTGCCGCTAAGACAGCAGCGACAGAAGGAACGGTAAAAATGCTGTCTCTGATACCGTTGAGAGAGGGAATAGAGAAGATACCTGTATTCTCGCGGGAGGAGGAAGATAAAATGAATGAGTTGGGTGCCCGGCGCTCCACGGACGGGAAGTGGTGGACGCCGGACAAAAAAACAAATAATTACTAAAGGATTGACGAGGGATTTGATTAGACAACTACATTCGCAATCGCACTGGGGAGCTCAGGCTCTGTGCGACACGATCCTACGGACTTATGCCTGTAGAGGCATTTATACTTTAGCCAAGCAGGCGGTGTCTGGTTGTGTAGTGTGTCAGAAGGTGAATAAGAAGGTAATGAGAGCTGTTCCCAGGGGGAGGACAACAATTGGCCATTAGACCCTTCCAGAGAATACAGGTAGACTTCACAGAATTACCAAAAGTACAGCAGTGGAAATATCTTTTGGTTATAGTGGATCATTTCACCAGGTGGGTAGAGGCATTTCCCACGATAAATGCCACTGCCCAGGCAGTTACTAAGATATTGCTGGAACAAATCATCCCACGATATGGAGTAATTGAATCCATAGACTCAGATCGAGGAACACATTTTGCTTCCAAGGTGCACCTATTAATTTGTCGCGCCTTGGGAATAAACTGGAAGCTGCATACTCCGTGGCACCCCCAGAGTTCGGGGAGAGTGGAGCGGATGAATGCCACTCTAAAAATTCAGATAACTAAATTAATGGAGGAGACGGGGTTACCCTGGACTAAATGTCTACCAATTGCTCTATTGCGAATACGGACGGCACCACGAAAGGATATTGCGGTGTCTCCCTATGAAATGTTGTTTGGATTGCCTTATTTTGGGAAGGTGGAAGGCACACCAACCTTTGAGGGAGGTGATGTATTCTTGAGGAACTATTTACTGGCAGTGTCCCGTTCCCTTACAGAATTAAAAGCGAAAGGATTATTGGCTCAAAGCCCACCACTTGACTTTCCAATACATGCTGTAAAGGCCGGCGACTGGGTACTGGTTAAAAATTGGAAGGAGGAGAAACTCCAGCCCAGGTGGACTGGACCGTACCTAGTATTACTGACAACCGAGACAGCAATACGAACAAAAGAGAAAGGGTGGACCCACGCGATCCGGGTTAAAGGACCCGTCGATCCACCCGTTCCTGAGGAGGAGGAACAGTGGACGGTGAAGCCGGGAAGTACACCCCTAACAGTAATTTTAAAAAGAAAAGCATTGAATGTATAACTGACAGTATGAAAGGAGCAGTCGTGGTATTGTTTGCTTTGTATGTAATTGTTGTAAAAGGTATTAATAATTGTGATAAATGTTATCATCCTATTCAATACAGAGGGGTAATAACCAGATCATTTACCTATCATTCCATGTGAATAAAGCATGCCATGACCGAAAGAATAGAATCATTTGTAAAGAGGGGGAAAGGAGTATTTGATGGCAGGCAATAGGGGGTATATAGGGAAGTTTAGGGCCGTTACCTGCCCAAGGGGAAAGAGATGGGTTTGTGTACAGTTAGTTTTCCCTTCTCAGATCATAAAAGGGGTAATAGATAAGACGAAGGAGGAAGTAGTGAAAGAGATTACTAAGGTAGTAGTCACGAAGCCTCCCCCTCCCCCACATACTCAGCCTCAAGTGCACCAGACACTGTACGAAGAAATCAAGAAGCAGATCGAAATCCCTGAAGGAGGAAAAAACCTGTTTGTGGACTTGGCCACCCGGATAGCTGGGACCCTGAATGTGACTAACTGTTGGGTCTGCGGAGGACCACTGATGAATTCACGCTGGCCGTGGAGAGGATCCATTGGGACCTGATGGGGTGGAACCTGACAATTGGACAAGACCGAGATCCCCAGGTATGGGTCCTGACAGATGCTCCGGTCGGGACTGAGTGTATCGCTAGGCCCTGGGCAAAGGATGCCGTCCTAGTAGGCAGCAGCCCCTGCCAGCGCATCGTCACCCAGTGGCCAAATCAGTCCCGAGTGTGGTGGCCAGAGGAGCCTAAATGGTATCTAACTAAGAAATATGGGAAAAACTGCGCTATCCGGATGGAGATTGATGGAGTGGAATCAGCCGGACTATGGAACTGCACCGGGAATAACCCTTATCAGGGGATCCCAGTATTGCGAGATATATGGAACAAGGTTGCCTCTAGTGGACCGGCCCCTGAAGGATTGTTATGGATATGCGGATACAAGGCATACTCGGTGTTACCGATGAATTGGAGTGGGACTTGTTTTATTGGACTGGTACAACCTGGATTCTTCCTGTTAAACCCCAAAGAAGGCCAGTCGTTAGGAACACCTGTATTTGATGACCTATATCGGAAAAAGAGGAAAATAGACATTGGAGAATGGGAAGATGATGAGTGGCCACCAGCAAGAATTATCTCATACTACGGACCAGCCACTTGGGCACAAGATGGATCCTGGGGCTACCGAACACCAGTATATATGTTAAACCGGATCATAAGGCTACAGGCAGTACTGGAGGTAATTACCAACCAAACTGCGGGGGCGCTGGAGATGCTGGCAAAGCAGCAGACGCAGATGAGAGCAGCAATATACCAGAACAGGTTAGCCCTAGATTATCTCCTGGCAGAAGAAGGAGGGGTATGCGGGAAATTCAACCTCTCTAATTGCTGTTTGAACATCGATGATAATGGACAGGCAGTGATGGACATATCAGAAGGGATCCGGAAGTTGGCGCATGTTCCAATACAAAAGTGGAATTTGATTATGGGAACCCAATGGTGGGATTCTATCCTCGGAGGAACATGGTGGAGAACGGTGGGACTTGTGTTTCTATGTGCAGTGGCTGGACTGATCTTTATCCCCTGTTGTATCCCTTGTTTTAGGGAACTTATTACCAGAAGTATAAGTCAGATGCAGGCTGTAGTCATGCCTATGGGAGAGAAAGGGGAAATACAGAAAATAATGATAATGCGACCAGGGGAAGTTTATGATTTACAGGAGGAGAAGGTTAGGACGATGTTACGTCAGTTCGAAATGAAGGAACTTAAAATGAGGGTTTAATCAGTGTATGCGTAGCAAAAGAAAAAGGGAGGATTGTGAGGGATAAAGTGATTAAACCCTATTAAAGAAAGGAGTTTTAAAGAGAATTCAAACAGAGAGGGGCTGGAGAGGAGATTCTGACAGCAGTGTCTGAAAATTGCCAGACCCATCCTTGAGGCCTTGAGTAAGAAGAGATAGCTTTGTCTCGCTAGAGAAGGGGGTGATGTAGAGAAATCCCTATCAGTGGAAAGGAGTGATGGATGGGACCCTAGTCACTATAGCTTAGCTTTAGTGCTGATATAGGAAAACTGAGAGGGTTCACTAGGAGGTGAGCGAAACTGGGCCAGGTCATGAGCAACTGAGCATGCTTAATAGAATAAATGAATATTACAACACACCCCTGGTCAAGAAATTGCTCATTACCATGAACATGTTTGAACATGCAATGTATGATGTGGGAGGTGCGAGGGGATGTACGGTGGGTTGTACCTACAGATTGTGCACCTCCGACCCTGATTGGAGAGAGGTCCGGAGGAGAAATTGAATGTAAGATTTTGTGTATAAAGGGGGATGATCTCCCTGGCTTCAGTGTGTCTCGAGTTGGAGAGGCAGACTCGTAAAATAAAGAAATCTCTTGCTTCCAGGATTTAGTCTTTGAGTATTTATTGTGAGCATAAAGGGTATCTCACAGATAAGGAAGAGTAAAATTTGAGGCCTGAGAAAGGGATGTAGGTAGAAGATAGGTTAGAGATATAGTGGGATCGGTGCACAGGGAAGAGAGGGGAGAAATGTGGGAGAGGGGGTTACCTAAAATTGGAGATCATCAGACTGTTGGGATGCAAGTTACCCAAGTGGAATATTATTGTGTTTGAAAGAAAAATAACCAAACTGCAGGTGAGATAAGTTAGACTGAAGATCTAATTTTAATTTTAAAACATCTTAGGAATGTTTACATTAAACCTGAACCTGGGGTTGGAAACTAGTTGGACATGCTCCAGATTTTTTCTTTCACTATTTGGAAAGCATTCTCCATTACTCTGTACTTGACGCAGCCCTTTCTGTCACTATTGGTGAACATTATCATGAAATGACAATGTACACATAAGAACTTGTTCACTTAAATAGCAAGGCACTGGTGCACCTCGTATTTCGCTTGGGCGGCTTACAACCCAGCGGTGTGATTTTGATTTCTCTAATTTCAAGTAGCCCCTGCATCCCCTCTCTCTCCGTCCCTCACCCACGCTCATCATCGTTCACTGTCATCCTGCTGAGTTTAACTGTGTCACTCGCTATATCATCTTCTCCACAATCCAAAATGGACTATTGTGGGCTGCACCTTTCCTTGATCGTCGTTGCTGTCTTTGATTTGTTCTTTTACTTACATTTAGCATGCTTACGAAGGGCCACATATTTGTTCTATGTGCCTTTCCGTGTCTCTCGTTTCCCTCCCCCCTGACTCTCCGACCTGAAGAAGGGTCTCGACCCGAAACGTTACCTATTCCTTTCCTCCAGAGATGCTGCCTGACCCGCTGTTATTCCAGTATTTTGTGTCTATCTTCAGTGTAAACCAAAGGGTGTAAACCAGCATTTGCAGTTCCTCCCTTCCTTCGCTGGTGTTTGCCAGCCGGCCTCCTGGAGGTTGGGCTGAGCCATCAATCAGCGAGAGTATCCGGTGCAGACGATCCGCCGCTGCCGGGTCAGTTCCGCCGCCGTGCATGTTGTTGCTCGGCTCGGCTTCTTGCTGAAGATGTCGCGGGGATCGAGCGCCGGCTTCGACCGTCACATCACCATCTTCTCCCCGGAGGGGAGGCTCTACCAAGTCGGTGAGTGAAGGAAGGACGCGATCCCTGGGCCCAGTCTGCGGGGCCAATCTCCGAGTGCTCAGTCATGCCAGGCCCCGGCCTCAGCTCTCTGCTCAGTCCAGGGCCCGGCTACTCTGCGCGGCCCAGACGCCGGATACTCGCTGCTCACCTCGGGCCCGGGACCCAGGCTCCGCCCGGCCCCGAGACTCCTGCATTAACCCAAGGCCGATCCCAAGTCTGGACTTCCAGGCTCAGTTTAGGCCCTGGGACTCCAGGCCGGTTATATTGCAATTTACTGGGTTCGCAGCGAGGCGCCGTGCTCTGGGATCGGATTTACATGTCCTCAGTGCCCAGGGTAACCTGTGTTTTTGTCTTGCAGAATACGCTTTCAAAGCTATCAACCAGGGCGGGCTCACATCAGTCGCCGTCCGTGGCAAAGACTGCGCTGTCATAGTCACACAAAAGAAAGTACCGGTGAGTGTGGAGTCAGTCATACAGCACGGAAACGAGCCCTTCAGCCCTACTCGTCCATGCCGACCAAGATACTCCATCTAAATTAATCCCATTTGCCCACGTTTGGCCCATATCCATCTAAACGTATCCATACACCTGTCCACGTGCCTTTTTAAAAAAAATATATGTAAGGAGGAACTGCAGATGTTGGTTTAAACCGAAGATAGACACAAAAAGCTGGAGTAACTCAGCGGAACAGGCAGGCATCTGGAGAGAAGGAATAGATGACGTTTCGGGTCCAGGCCCTTCTTCAGACCTGTGTCTGTGTTATTGGTCGCAGGTGAGACCAAGCGGAGGCTTGGCGATCGTTTCGCCGAACACCTCCGCTCGGTCCGCAAAAACCAACCCGACCTCCGCTCAGTACTTCGCTCCTTAGATGCTGCTGCACCCGCTGAGTTTCTCCAGCTTTTTGTGTAACCCTCTGTGTTATTATACCTGCCTTGACTACATCGTCTGACAGCTCGTTGTCCACCAATCAGGCTCTGTGCGAAAACTTGCAACTCAGAGACTGCTTTGTGTGGATTTGAGGTGATGTGGCTGGCTCAGTACCAAATGTTACTGATTCTGATCAATATGTGACTTCTCTCCTTCATAGCCAGTTATGCTGCTGCAAAGAATTTCATTGTTCCATTGTCAGTACATATGACAATTTAATATTCATGACTTCAAGGCAGGCCCGTCTTGTTGATCCTAAGAATGAATAGTAGTCGAATACTCAAACTCCTTTGATGGTCTTATGGCTGAATGCATCAGCCAGTTTTACTATGATGTTAGACCCCTTTGAATTAGCTGGTTTCACTTGAAATGTTCTATCAGGTCTCACCTTAAGGCTTATAACATTTATAATGGAAAATCTATGGCAAATTGCTTATGGGACAGAGATCACATTGATGTGTGAATGTATACATAATACTAACAGGAACTTGCATTTGTGTATGTCTTTGAACATAAAACATCCCAAGGTACTTCACAGAAATGTTATCAAACAAAGATTGAAGCAAGCCACAGGAGATGTTGGGGTGCTGACTGAAAACCAGACCCAAAAGTTAGGTACCTAGAAAAATGATGCAGAAGTTTATGGAAGGAATTTCCAAATGCAGGACCTTGGTCTAAGACCAATAGTCAATGTCATACAGCATGGTAACAGGCCCTTTACCACACTACATCCATGCCAACTATCAAGTACCCATTTACACTAATCCTGCACAAACCCCATTTTATTCTCCACTCATACCCATCAACAATTTCTGGATTTGTGTACAGCACAACAATTTACAGGAAGTACTTGCAAATCTTTGGAATATGGGAAGAAAAGCAGCCTCAGGGAGAATATGCAAACTCCACTTGGCATCTGAAATCAGGATTCAGTCGGCTTACTGGAGCTGAGCTATATTAGTTTTGCCACTACCATTATATCGGTGTCGCGATTACATTTGCGGACAATCGTGAGACCAGAATTGGAGTATCAAGATCTCCAAAGAACTGAAGAGCAGAAACTGGGAGGGTCTTTTTCTTTCGAGTCCATCTTGTTACAAATGTTGACCTCGCTGTCATTGTCCGTCCTGAAAAGGACGCAAGCTTCCGGCGACAATCAGTGGGAGCCATCACTTGTCGCAATAGATGATGGTGGTAGCAGAATTAGCTCAGGATACTTCCTGTTTCCAGCCCTGTGGCGTGGATGTCACGGGGAGGGTGATTTGGATGTTTTAAATATCGAGGTATTATTTAACCGAGTACCAGTACTGGTCAGAAAGCAGGGGTGATGGGTGAAAGCGACGGTGCAAGAAAGGGCATGGGCAGCAGAATTTTGTACTCTTGGATCTTTGCACGGTGAGAATGCGGGAGAAGGCAATTCGGGATTTAGTGTTGTGTAATGAATCATATTTGATAGGGAACTCATGGTAAAGGAGCCATTAGGAGGTAGTGACCATAATATGAAAATTTTAATCTACAATTTGAGAGGGAGAATGGAAAATCGGAAATGTCATCAGTATTACAGTTGAGCAAAACGGACTGTGGAGGCATGAGGGAGGAGCTGACCAGATTTGACTGGAAAGAGAGCCTAGCAGGGATGGCAGTGGAACAGCAATGGCAGGTATTTCTAGGAACAATAGATAAGGTGCAGGATCAGTTCATTCCAAAAAGGAAGAAAGATTCTAAGGGGAGTAGGAGGCGACCATGGCTGACAAGGGAAGTCAAGGACAGTGTAAAAATAAAAGAGAAGAAATATAACATAGCAAAGCTGAGCGGGAAGCCAGAGGATTGGGAAACTTTTAAAGAGTAACAGAAGATAACTAAAAAGGCAATACGGGGAGAAAAGATGAGGTACGAAGGCAAGCTAGCCAAGAATATAAAGGAGGATAGTAAAAGCTTCTTTAGGTATGTGACGAGGAAAAAAATAGTTAAGACAAATGTGGGTCGCTTGAAGACAGAAACAGGAGAATATATTATGGGGAACAAGGAAATGGTAGACGAGTTGAGGAGGTACTTTGGACCTGTCTTCACTAAGGAAGACACAAACAATCTTCCAGGTGTACTAGTGGCCGGAGGACGTAGGATGACGGAGGGACTGAAGGAAATTCACATTAGGCAGGAAATTGTGTTAGGTAGACTGATGGGACTGAAGGCTGATAAATCCCCAGGGCCTGATGGTCTGCATCCCAGGGTACTTAAGGAAGTGGCTCGAGAAATCGTGGACGCATTGGTGATCATTTTCCAATGTTCTACAGATTCAGGATCAGTTCCTGTGGATTGGAGGGTAGCTAATGTTATCCCACTTTTTAAGAAAGGTGGGAGAGAGAAAACAGGGAATAATAGACCAGTTAGCCTGACATCAGTGGTGGGAAAGATGCTGGAGTCAATTATAAAAGATGAAATGGCGGCACATTTGGATAGCAGTAACAGGATCGATCTGAGTCAGCATGGATTTACGAAGGGGAAATCATGCTTGACTAATCTTCTGGAATTTTTTGAGGATGTAACTAGGAAAATGGACAAGGGAGAGCTAGTGGATGTAGTGTACCTGGACTTTCAGAAAGTCTTTGATAAGGTCCCACATAGGAGATTAGCGGGCAAAATTAGAGCACATGGTATTGGGGGTAGGGTACTGACATGATAGAAAATTGGTTGGCAGACATAAAACTTTAATGGGTCCCTTTCAGAATGGCAGGCAGTGACTAGTGGGGTATCGCAAGGCTCGGTGCTGGGACCGCAGCTATTTACCATATACATTAATGATTTAGATGAAGAGATTAAGAGTAACATAAGCAAATTTGCAGATTATACAAAGCTGGGTGGTAGTGTGAACTGTGAGGTGGATGCTATGAGGATGCAGGGTGACTTAGACAGGTTGGGTGAGTGGGCAGATGCAGTTTAATGTGGATAAATGTGAGGTTATCCACTTTGGTGGCAAGAACAGGAAGGCAGATTATCTGAATGGTGTCAAATTAGGAAAAGGGGAAGTACAACGAGATCTGGGTGTCCTTGTTGATCAGTCACTAAAAGTAAGCATGTAGGTTCAGCAGACAATGAAGAAAGCAAATGGCATGTTGGCCTTCATAACAAGAGGAGTTGAGTATAGGAGCAAAGAGGTCCTACAGTTGTACAGGGCCCTAGTGAGACCACACCTGAAGTGTTATATGCAGTTTTGGTCTCTAAATTAGAGAAAGGGCATTCTTGCTATTGAGGGAGTGCAGTGTAGGTTCAGGAGCTTTCAAGAGAGAGTTATGCCCCTGTCCCACTTAGGAAACCTGAACGGAAACCTCTGGTGACCTTGCGCCCCACCCGAGGTTTCCATGAGGTTCCCAGATGTTTTGGTCACTCTCCTTAATAGTTAGAAGTGGTTTCTGCGTGGTCGAGGCTTTTTCTATATTCCTTCGATTATTTCAAGAAAATCAAAACCGGCGTCGACTGAAAATAGGTTTCCCTTTGGTCGAAGCCAGTGCAGTGGGATCGCTATTTACTTACAGGCAGTTGAAGGCAATCTCCTTCGTTGACCGGCCATTTTAATTGGCTCATTGGAGTTTCACGACCTAGAAGGACCCACCGGAAGGTAAAATGCCCGCTAACTTCATTAAACTTCTTAAAACTGTCTCCACTCCTTCTCCCCCCTTCTCTTCCCTTTCTCTTCTTCTCTCTCCCCTTCTGTTCCCCTTCTCGGTCCCTCCCGTGCTCTAAAGGACTTACTGTGCTCTGTGGCAGCCGTTTACCTTCCTCTTCACCGCACAGACAGCGCTCCTCCGCTGTCCCTGGCCCCCACCTTCGAGATGTGTTTGTGTGTGCGGTCGGTAGCAAAGATCCTATAGGATCTTTGGTCGGTAGATGCAGCTCACGCTTCGGTCGAAGCGAGTGACCAAAACTTCTGGCGATTCATGGAAAACTTGGGTGGGGCGCAAGGTCACCAGGGGTTTCCATTCTGGTTTCCTGTGGGATAGGGACATTAGATAGAGCTCTTAAAGATAGCAGAGTCAAGGGATATGGGGAGAAGGCAGGAATTGTGGATGATTAGCCATGATCACAGTGAATGGCGGTGCAGGCTCGAAGGGCCGAATGGCTTACTCCTGCACCTATTGTCCAATGTCTATTGTCAGACATTTTGCAGAATAATCAAGTCTGGAGATAACAAAGGCTTAGAAAATGCTTTCAGGAGATAAACAGAGCTAGGGAAGAGTTTGGTAACCTTATGGACGTGAAAATAAATATTTACTGATGGCATATGTTCTCATCTCGGGATAAATGTGATATACTCAGTCACCTGGAAAAATATTATGTTTTTAAACTCTTATCAGAACTTCCCACTACTTTATACGGGTTCAGTGTCTGGGCAAAAATATGTTAAATTCCCAAATCATTCTAAAATGTATTCTAGGTGGTCATTCAATGCACAAATTCAGAAGAGCTGTTAAATCAAAGCCTTATTGACACTGATACCTTGCTTTACGTACCACACAGGGTATTGGTATATTTTAACCCTCATCTCCCCACATGGGAGTATACCCTGCTGTATTTTAAAAAAAAAGACATTCACTTGAATTGCCTGTTGCTGTGTCAGGAATCTGGTGCAAATCTCTGTCCTCAACTCACACATGCCAACAAGGAAATGCCCCACAGCTCAGTGCGGAGAGACTGCTTATGAGTACACATCAAGGTGAGTAGTGTGGTCACATAGTGCTGAGATGTGAGGCTCAGGGTTGGCATGGTGCGTGCAGGCCTTTGCTGCTCTCTCTGCCAGGCCACAGTCTGCCAATGGCACAGCCTGCTTCTCAACCTATCCATTAGTTGTAATTGAAGCTGCTGTCTCCCTATCTGTTTGGTTGTGAGGCTCTCCTCAAAACTAGGGATTTATTTTCTCTGTAAATTGCCAAAGGAGTGGTTGAGAAAGTGGGATAACACAGAACTTAACAGACAGTGACAGCCGTTGAACTGGAGAGAAATCCCTAATGGGCCTGTCCCACATAGGCGATTTATTTTTTGGGCAAGTACAGGCGACTGTTGCAAAATTTTCAGCATGTTGAACATTTTTCGGCGACAGTGGCGACAAATTTTGCTATCATAGGTTGATGTAGGTGCTGTCATAAGTTGTTGCCAGGTGTTGTAGGTGAATTCCATTAAAACTAGTCCCTGGCAGTCGCCTAAAGAGCACCTAAGTGGGACAGGCCCATAACTGGTTGGTCAAACATGGCGATTTCCAATACATTACAGAGACACTTGGAAGTTTTCCTAATTGTCCTGAAAACCTTAAGGTTTTGTCGATCAAATTGTCTGTAAATTGCCACAATTTACACTCCTTACACAATTGTCTGCCTGAACTCAGTGGCTGAAGGGCCTGTTTCAAAGCTGTAACTTTCAATTAATTAAAACTGCTTGATTTTCTGTCTTTCAGGATAAGCTTTTGGATGCCAACACAGTCACTCATCTTTTCAGAATAACTGAAAATATAGGATGTGTAATGACAGGAATGACAGGTAATAAACTTCCTGAAAAAAAATTACTCCTTACATATTGAGAATCTACCCATTAGATGATTTATTATTTGATAAAATAATTACTTTATAACTCAAATTTGATTAATTCCTGATTTTAATCATTTGTTGCTGTTGTAGTTCATTTGTTCCAATCAACAATTCATAAAAAAAGAAGAGATTCCAAATATTGCAGACTAAGATAATGTAAATCCTGAATGGTATTTCTTTCTGGTCCATTGGTGTATTTAGAATCACCTAACATGGGTATTTGATTTAATTGTTTCTTCTCTTGTTTCTCCATTGTTTGATCTAATATTTTGAATTTTGACAATTTTATCCCATATATTTTTGAAAATAGTTGAGATAAATATATTACCTGAACTTAATTTGCCTCTGTAAATTGCCCTTAGTGTATAAGGAGTGGTTGCGAAAGTGGGATAACACAGAACCAGTGTGATCGGGGGATCGATAGTCGTGGGGGGGGGCGAAGGGCCTGTTTCTCTGCTATATCTCTAAGCGAAACTATATTTTCTTATTCGTCTACAGCAGATAGCATGTCTCAAGTTCAACGAGCTCGTTATGAAGCAGCAAATTGGAAATACAAGTATGGTTACGATATCCCAGTGGACATGCTGTGCAAGCGGATGGCAGACATTTCCCAAGTATATACGCAGAATGCTGAAATGCGACCTCTGGGATGCTGTAAGCAGCTTGTTTATGTTGTCAGAATTATGCAACATTAGTTTAATGCTTCAGAACGTATTTTGTAAATTGCATATGTGGATGATCAGCCATGATCACAATGAATGGTGGTGCTGGCTAGAAGGGCCAAATGGCCTCCTCCTGCACCTATTTTCTATGTTTCTATTTTAAAGTCATAATCATGCTTTGATATATCGGTTACTTTCCAATTTATTTGCTTAAAAGCAAATTGACCAATCATTACATTTGGTAATTTTCCATTCGTGCAAGGCATAACGTTTGAAGACTAATTAGTCGTGTTTGCAAATTTGCAGATTACAAAGCTGGGTGGCAGTGTGAACTGTGAGGAGGATGCTATGAGAATGCAGGGTGACTTAGACAGGTTAGTTGAGTGGGCAGATGCAGTTTAATGTGGATAAATGTGAGGTTATCCACTTTGGTAGCAAAAACGGGGAGGAAGATTATTATCTAAATGGTGTCAAGTTGGGAAAAGGGGAAGTACAACGAGATCTGTGGGTCCTTGTTCATCAGTCAATGAAAGTAAGCATGCAGGCAGTGAAGAAAGCCAATGGCATGTTGGCCTTCATAACAAGAGGAGTTGAGTATAGGAGCAAAGAGGTCCTTCTGCAGTTGTACAGGGCCCTAGTGAGAACACACCTGGAATATTGTGTGCGGTTTTGGTCTCCAAATTTGAGGAAGTACATTCTTGCTATTGAGGAATTGCAGTGTAGGTTCACAAGGTTAATTCCCGGATGGCGGGACTGTCATATGCTGAGAGGATGGAGCGACTGGGCATGTATACTCTGGAATTTAGAAGGATGAGAGGAGATCTTATTGAAACGTATAAGATTATTAAGGGTTTGGATACACTAGAGGCAGGAAACATGTTGAGGGATTCCAGAACCTGGGTCCACCGTTTAAGAATAAGGGGTAAGCCATTTAGAACTGAGATGAGGAAACACTTTTTCACACAGAGAGTTGTGAGTCTGGAATTCTCTGCCTCAGAGGGCGGTGAAGGCCAGTTCTCTGGATAATTTCAAGAGAGAGCTAAATAGGTCTCTTAAAGATATGTGAAGAATGCAGGAAGGGGGTACTGATTGTGGATGATCAGCCATGATCACATTGAATGGTGGTGCTGGGTCGAAGGGCCGAATGGCCTACTCCTGCACCTATTGTCTATTGTATGCAGCAATGAAGTAATGTTAGTTGAAGGGCAAATATTCGCTCAGTGCTACCATTTTTCATCGCTCTGTAGTGGCCGATCTACTTTTGTGCACATCTCAATTCTGGCAGAGGGCAAGATTGAGGAGTTTAATATCACTGTTAACCAATACCTATGTATGCTCATGTATGCAGCGTTTTTTCATTAATTCAAACACTCTTGCATTGAAAGGATGATATCTGCAGAAATTGAATAAGAATCTACATTTTTAACAAGAATCTACATTTTTAACTGTATTGGTGTTTTCTTTCTTGCATCTGGAATTCAAATATTTACTCGTGATCTTGTTGATCACGCTTTTCTTTGTAATCAGAATAGAAACCATTTCTTAAAACAAATTGAAAACTTATACGAAAATACTATTAAAATACCATTAAAGAGGACCTGAACAGAGGTTTAATGTTGAGGAACTAGCAAAGTTCTGAGACAAAGTAAATGTTTGGGACTTGGGTGCAACAACACTTTCAATAAGCCATCATGAACATAACAGATCAGACTGCTGCCTCCAGAGCTACAGGTTTTGCGATTCTGTGAAATGCTTTTTTAAAATTCTCTGTATCAAATACCTTTTCTACTTTGACAGTTCTCTGCTTTCTTTTATAGGTATGATTCTGGTCGGCGTGGCTGAAGGGCTTGGTGCTCAGGTTTACAAATGTGATCCCGCTGGTTATTACTGTGGTTTCAAGGCCACTGCTGCAGGAGTAAAACAGACCGAAGCCACAAGCTTCTTGGAAAAGAAAATTAAGAAGAAACTTGACTGGATTTATAGCCAAACTGTCGAGGTAAGAAAGTGCAAAGAGTTGACACTAATAATTAATCAATATGTGTTTATTTTAATGTTGTGTTTGATTGTTTCCATTGAAATGTAATGAACCATAAATTAAAATGCATATATTTTGTTAATCCATTTTCTTTTTTGTAGACAGCAATAACTTGTCTGTCCACAGTACTTTCCATTGACTTCAAACCTAGTGAAATTGAAGTAGGAGTGGTTACAGTGGATAACCCGAAATTTAGGTAAATAAAACTTTTTCAATTGATAAAGCAAGTGCTATTCAAAAATGTTAAATGTATTGTCTAATGATAATGTACTAACTAGTGATAATTTTTTGTTTCTAAATGATTTGTTTTCCTTCATTTATTTGTTTAGTATTTGATGTTAAAGGTTTTGCATGAATGTTGGACAATGTACCTTGCCATGGATTGCTAGTTTTTCTTTTGATTGAAAGATTCAGCATGGAAACAGGCCCTTCGGCCCACCAAGTCCATGCTGATTATCGATCACACACTGGTCCTGTTATCCCACTTTCTCACCCATTCCCTATACACTTTTACAATTTTATAAAGGGCAATTAACCTATAAACCTGCACATCTTTGGGATGTTGAAGGAAACTGGAGCACCATCAGACACCCAAAGGGTCACTGGGAGAGCATGCAATTTCCACACACACAACACCCGAGGTCAAGATCAAACCCAGGTCTCTGGCACTCTGAGGTAGCAGCTCTACAAGCTACATGACTGTGTCGTGCACGTAGACCAAAGTCGTGGTCATGAAATTCTCGTCCTTATGTTTTGTGAACCTTTGATCTCGCCCTCTCCATTTTCTGTGACCTCCTACCAACTGTACCACTGTGCTACCCAATTTGGTACAGCCTGCTTCTGCACAGGCGCTTCCCATTGCGTTGCTATGTAAACAAAGAATAATCTGAACTTCCTAGTTTTGCACATGACTGCTACTGTTATCTAGAACAGAGGTCGGCAACCTCGTTCTGCATAGGGGCCAGAACGCATGTCTGAGCGGATGGCGGGCCACATCCATCACGTGTACACATGGATCCCGCCCAGAATGGCAGGCATTAAATCATGTATTCACAGAAGGTAGACAAAAATGCTGGAGAAATTCAGCATTATCTCACCCGCTGAGTTTCTCCAGCATTTTTGTCTATCTTCGATTTTTCCAGCATCTGCAGTTCTTTCTTAAACGTGTTCACAGAAGGTGCGTGGCGGCTTTGCGCAGGATGCGGTACAGTCAGAGCTCGGCGGGCCGGATGATTACGGGGGGCAAAATTCCCCCTGCGGGCCGGATGATTTCGGGTTACTGGCTGCATTCGGCCCGAGGGCCGTAGGTAACCCCTGATTTAGAACATATTATCTTGAGCTACCAATGCCTGTTGATTTTTACAAATTTGGAATTTAAAATATCTTCTCTGGAGTCCTGGCTGCTATCGGTTTTACAAATATTTGAAACTAAGCCGTCTCAAAACTTTACATTCTTGCATTGACAAAATGGGGATAAAAATTCCGCACTTTGCATTTTAAAATTGATTTTTGTCTTTCATATAGGTAACTTTATATAACATTTTAACAATCTGTTTAAAATATGTGCATATGCATCTTTATAAAAAGAAACGATCATTACATAAAAACCGAGTTCCACATTGTTAAATAGCTAATCATGTAGAAACTGGGTTTAAATCCTGTCCGAAGCAAGGCTATTAGTTTGTCACATGAAATGACAATTCCTCGTAAAATCACTCATTCAAAAAATATGTTCGCAAATTGTGCCATATGGTAATTCTACTTGGAGGCGAAAGAATGCCTTGCATAGAAAGGTGAAAATTCTTTTTGATATCTCTTTTAATGTTGATTTGACCCATCTAATTGAATTAGTAAGGTGGGTGCACTTGGAATTTATTGCTGAGGTTAAGTGCCTAACTGGCAGAGTTAAACTCCAGCAATCGTCAAGTTAGATTGACAGATTTTCTGGACAGTTAGTTATTATTTCTAATAATACCTTCTTTTAGATTACTTTTTAAATGAGAAAGTAAAATGGAAAATGCATCATATGATTCAGGTAAATTGAAAGGGAATCGGGTAAGTTAAAAGGGAGCAAGAGAACTGAGGTGAGTGGGAAGGGAGTACGGCAAATAGATGCCAAATACTATGATTTCCAAATAGTCAAACAGCGGATTAACCGGGTTTTACAGCATTATGTTTTTAGTCAAGTTATTATATGCTTAAGTACAATGAGATACAAATACCAACACATCTTGCATAGATCAGTTAAGTGTTTGGAGAATTGTGGTGTCTAGTAGAGCAGTAGTCATTTTTATACCCGTCTTCATTTAATTGAATCATATACCCACCAACCTCAGAGTGAAAACGTTTCCCCTCATGTTTCTATTAAATCTTTCCCCTCTCACCTTCAATTTCTGCCCTCTGGTTCTTAATTCCCCTACTGTAATGACAGAATTCAAATTGTCGCAAGGATTTAGTCCTTGATAGTCACTTAATGACCGAAGATCAGAAGGTAATTAACACGCACTCATGAGCTCTCCACGAGATATTTCAATGCCATCGAAAGATAAATCTTCCAAAAACAGTCTCTTGATTAATAGTTTCTTTATTGTAGTAGTACAAACAGTAAGATAATTCATACAAGCCTCCTGTTGTATAAGTACATTTCAATCATACTCGTCATGCTCGTGCATGGTCAAAAACAATGTATCTTACCCGATCTTTTTCGAACCAAACTAAACTCCTTGGGAGTCTGCACGAGAATCCCAGCCACAAACACGCCACAGACTACGTATAAATCCCACCCACATAATTACAGGCAGATAACTGGTTATAGTTATGACATACTGAGTTAAGCTAAATGGCTACTACATACCAGCCCCTAATTGTTCTGAGTATATAACAAGGCAATTACTAATGGACATTAAAAAAGGAGCTATAAAAGCTTAACATATATCAAAAAACAAAAAATAACATGCATTATATATCAGCATTTAGACTTCTTTAGCGATTCTCCCATCTTCACCTTCCCCTTCTAAAAGCAAGCATAACTTGGTTATTGGTCTTATTAAAACATTCTTTGTCTGAAGTTGTACTGTACGCACCAGACCCTTCACGTCAGGCATTATACCCAGTATACAGTCCAAATCTCAAAAGTCCAAAGTTTTGACAGCATGAAACAGCTTCCTCCATGTTCGATCAATTCATGGATATGTCGCAACAATAATGTTGAAAAATGAAAGTCCTTCGAGAGAATTATAGGATGCTAATCCTCTTCAGGCATTGCCAGTTTCAGAAGGCCTTCTTCCAATACTGGATCCAGCTTATCTCTTTTGAGATTTTGAATGTCTTTTTTGACACCATGTACTCCAGCTTCTAACGTTGATATTTCTTCTTTGTATTTCTCTTTGAAAAAAAGAAATAATCGCGTTTTCCGCTTTGTTGAGATCATCAAGATGTAACCCTGTACGTCGTACGATGCCTTAAAAACTTGCATCTTCTTTTCAACCTTTTCCTTCAGTATTTCAGGATCTTCTTCAAAGATACCTTCAGCAATCTCTTTCCTTTTTCTAGCAAACAGCAATAACCTTGCCTTTGCTTTTAGAAACCAAGCCACCACATTCACCAGCTTCTTCCATGTTGAAAAGTGGGTAATTAAATCATTTGTTGTGTTTGATGAACCTTTCGCAATAACGTGAACTGTGACGTTTTGTTTAATTTCCGCATCATTAGCAGAGATTTCAAATCCCAGCTCAAGCTTTGGCCATTCTCTGGCCTACAGAGAAACTCTGTCCATTGATCCATCTCTTATTGCTTAAGAAGCGGTCTGCTGTTAGTCCTCTAGAAGCTTCATCCGCAGGATTTTCCTTTCCACTGTGATACATTAGTAGCACCCAATACAAAAGAGATTCTGTTTACTACAAATGTCAAAAAACATTTGTTCTCATTGTTGAAGTATTTAAGCACCATAGTACTATCAGTCCAGAAGATATATTTTTCTAGTTGAAGCTGCAATTCTTTTTGCAGCATTATGTCACCTTTAACAGCTAAGATTGCGACAGCGAGTTCCATTCTGGGAATTGTCATTTGCTTCAATGGTGCCACTCTGCCCTTTCGGAATAAGAATGCAACATGTACGTTATTGTCATATTGTTCCAGTCCTAGATATGAAACATTAAACTCCGGCCCACTTTAAACTCCGAGATCTTGTCAAGATCCGTTAACCATTCTGTCCATTGCTGAGAAGAGGTTTGCGTAATACCCTCATCCCTTCCAAGCTTTTTCTTAAGATCCTGCAAAATTAACCTGGCTGGCAGTGTAAATGCTGCAAAGAAATCCCAAAGGGAACCAATCACGGAAAGGATGCCCCTTCTTGTACATGGTCGCTCTTGAATAGAGATTCTGCACTTGAACACAAATGATTGGACACACCAGTGCAATCCCAGTGCTCTTTCAATTGGCAAATTGTCTTTGTCAAAATCGAACTCCCTGGTTCCTTGGCTCTGTCATCTATAGTAATGCTTTCCAATACAACACGGCTGTTGCGGATCCACATGGAAAGCGTAAATCCTCCCTTATTGCAGAGGGAAGTCGGATGTTTTACCATTTGAATTGCTTCCTGCTCCGTAGACATGGATTTTAAGCAATCATCCACATAGAATTTATTCTTCACAGTGTTCAGTGAATTTATTCTTCACTTCTTCTGGAAAGTGAGCTTTATCGTCCCCTGCGGTCTTCCTTAATGCAAAGTTCACACAACTTGGCGATGACACTGCTCCAAAGAGATGTACCTTCATGCGGTATTCAACGAGATCATGTTGTGCATCCCCATCCGGCCACCATAGGAATCGCAGGTGGTCAATGTGTTTTTCTGATACTCTGACTTGATGAAACATCACTTTAATATCAGTTATCAATTGGTTCTTTTCTAAATTTAATAAGAATTCCAATGTGTGAGTTTGTGAGGTCCAGACCCTGCAGTTGTTGACAGTTCGGTGATGTCCCTTTGAAGACTGCAGCACAGTCAAGACCACCCTCGGGGTCCCTTTCTTCGAGTGATACACCCCATGGTGCGGAATATGCTAAAACTCCATCACTTCGATTTAGTTGGTTTGTTGGTACCATTTCGGCATAATCATTGTCAATCATGTCCTTTAGGAAAGACATATATTCCTCATGAAATTTTGTATTCTTGCCAAACTTGCTTTTCAAATTCTGGGTGTGTTGCTCTGCCATACGACGATTATTTGGCATATGGCAGAGCTTTCTTGATTAAAAGGTAAGTCTAGACAATAGTGTTGTATCATCTTTACTGAGTGGCTCATAATATCCAAAAACATGGATTCTTCTCTGGACATTTCTTCCGATTCCTTACTGGTACTTTCACTGAAGTCATGATTGTATTGCTTGATCAACAGCTCTTCTAATTTTCCAGTAGATATTTGATTGACAGCAGCAGCAGAGTGGTTCTTCTGGTTCCTGCTTTTGTTGTTCCTTCTTAAGGAGCCATAAATAGCCCATCCTAGTAGGGTTTTCACAGCAAACGGTCCGTCCCCTTGATGCCTCACAGTCTGTATAGGTTCTAATGCCTTCAATGTATTCGTTCCGCTAAGTAGTAATCCAGGATGATCCTGTTTACACTTATTGCCAATCATACGACTCGTGCAGTCTTTAACCATGTGTCCTTTCTTCAAACATCCAAAACAGATTCCCTTCTCCTTTAAGAAATCCATCTTTTCTTTATATTCCTTCTTGAATTTTTGACACCATCTTATGGTGTGACCAACTTCGTTACATGACAAACAGAACCATCTTGGCTTAACAGTAGATGTATCTACTTTCTTTTCGCCTTTCGTTTCTACAGGTATTACAGCGGTAACAAAACTACTTCCCTTGGGTCCTGGTCTTTTGTTTTAGTATAGGTAGAGCCTTTGACGTTTGCTGGTTTAGGTTCTTGAATATTCCCATGTCACAGACATGACATATTTCGTACTTCCCTGGCTATGAAATTCACCAGATCAGGAAACATGGCTTCTCGGTTTTCACCTTCCTGTATCTGGCCTGCCTTATCTCTCCACTTTTCTCTAAGTCTGATGGGCAGTTTAAGAATAATAGCCTGCATATTACGAACAACATTCAATTCATCCATGTGGTTGAGTTTGCTCATCGAGTTACAACAACCCCTAAGAAACATCGCAAACTTGTGCAATGCCTCCACATCTTCCGCCTTGATAACTGACCAGGCAAAGGCCTTCTTCATGTAAACATTAGCAGTCTTCTGTTCGTTACCAAAATATTCTTTGAGCAACTCTCTTGCTTTTAGATATCCCTCTTCTGCAGGCAAATGTTGACAACTAGTAACAAGCTGTTTTGCACGTCCGCCTGTGTATTGTTCAAGAAAGTTTAAGCGATTTCCCGAATTAGTAGTTTTCATTTCCAAACCTTCTTGGAACTGTTTTATGAAAGTTTCATAATGCAAAGGATCACTGTCATATGTAGGAATTTCCTTTGGAGGTAAGGTAGAAAGGTGAGCTATGAGCTCACCGATTTTCGTTTGATTCCTCACCAATTCAAATAATTTATTTTGAGATCTCTGGTTGGGCACAGATGTATATTGAACAGGCATCTGTAAAGAGTACTGTCTTGGGTAAGCTTCGTCACGAGCGCCATGGCTAATTGTTTGTCGCCGGCTGGGTGTCAATGGTAGTGCTAGTGGTGAGTCACAAGGCCCTCTGGCTGTAGATTTGATTTAGCTGTTGCTTTCCTTTGAGCAGCTCCTTTTCTATAATAAGAGCTCATCCCATCAGATACTTTAGATACTTGTTCACACAGAGAGTGGTGAGTCTCTGGAACTCTCTGCCACAGAGGGTAGTTGAGGCCAGTTCATTGGCTATATTTAAGAGTGAGTTGGATGTGGCCCTTGTGGCTAAGGGGATCAGAGGGGTATGGAGAGAAGGCAGGTACGGGATACTGAGTTGGATGATCAGCCATGATCATATTGAATGGCGGTGCAGGCTCGAAGGGCTGAATGGCCTACTCCTGCACCTAATTTCTATGTTTCTATGTTTAGAGCCGCTCCTTAAACCTTGACCTTCCATTATCTCAATCTTCGTCTGGGCTTCTTCCAACTTTGTATCCAGTCCCAACTGTTCCTTCTCTCTTTTTAACTGCCTTCTTTGTTCCTCAACCTCTCTCTTCGTTTGTTCCGCACGTGCCTCGGCCTCTCCCTTCGTCTGTTCTAACTGTTCTTCCTGTGCTTCAATCTCATGCTTTCTCACCAAGATGGCAGCTTGTAGCGTAAGAGTAGCCATAGTTGCTTTAGCTTCCATGTGAACAAAGATCCTTGTGGATGAACTGGATACAGAACCAGTCTTGATCTTTGTGTTGAAACGTTTGAGATACTATCTTGTGGTGTTACTTTTTCTTCCATTTGAGTACCTTGTTGCATATGTAGAGGAAAAGCTTTGAAACTTTAGACGGAGGAACTTCCATGAAACCGAGGAAAAGCTTTGTTCTCTTCTGATACCACTGAACATGCAATTCATGTTCTTCCCCAGACAGTTGTAGACTCAATATTAAGTTTTGTTTTTCTCGACCAGTGTGAAGTGGGACTCTGTTCTTGTTCGAATTAGGGGGATGAGGAGTTAGAGCGGAGCTACGGGATATAGAGGAGACCTTGGTGAGAGCCTCATCAAAAGAGGAGGGGAACCCACGTTTCCTGGTCTGGAACACCTCATCCTGGGTGCAGATGCGGCGTAGAAGGGGATAGAGTCCTTACATGGAGCAATCTTGATTAATAGTTTCTTTATTGTAGTAGTACAAATAGTAAGATAATTCATACTAGCTTCTTCTTGTATAAGTACATTTCAATCAAAGTCGTGGTCATGCTCGTGTATGGTCAAAAACTATGTCTCTTCCCTGATCTTCTTCAAACTGAAATAAACTCGCTGGGCGTCTGCACGAGAATCCCAGCCGCAAACACGCCTCAGACTGCATATAAATCCCACCCACATAATTACAGGCAGATAAAATTTAAAGGTAACTGGTTATAGTTGTAACATACCGAGTTAAGCTAAATGGCTACTACACCTACCTAAGGTAAGTCTATGCATTTACCCTATTCCCTGCATGATTTTATACACTTCTATAAGATCATTCCTCAGTTCCATCAACTTACAACCATAAAACCATCATCTTATTCTTGATTAGTACAGGTGGCAGAGGTTGTGGGGAGAATGGGGCTAGGAGGGAGAGATAGATCAGCTGCAATTGAATGGCAGAGTAGACTTGATGGGCCGAATGGCCTAATTCTAATCCTATTGCTTAAGACCTCCCTGTGCTCCAAGGAAAAAATTCTAGCCTGCTTAACCACTCTATAGCTCAGGCCCTGACGACACCCTTTCCAGCTTTTTCTGCAGTTAGCGTCAGTTTTCATTCTGGAAGTACATATTAATTTTACTCTGAAGTTTATAAGACCAAATCTAGATCTGCATTTTAACTATGAATTTTTGTTAGTGAAAATATGCTTAAGCATTCAAGTTTCATTCATTCTGACCATTTTACCTTTCAGGATTCTTTCAGGCTCTGAAATTGATGTACATCTGGTTGCTCTGGCAGAGAGAGATTGAAAACCATTTTGTTTGATTATTTGTTACATAAGAAACACTGTTAATGGAAGACTGATTGTTGCTGTAACAGAATGCGCAGCCGCACTGTATTTTATTCTGTTCAAATAAAACACAGGTTTTTGAAAATACTGTTATTTAAAGTAATGCATACAGACATGGTTATATCTTTGTAATGGGTTATATATCTAATTGGGGAAGTCAATATCTGCTTCTATTTAACATAGACTGTCAAATTTCCCCATATTCCAGATTGGACCTGCTATTTGGAAGTTGGCAAAATAGAACAATCTGAAATCCTAAAACCTTTATTAAAATGTAACCTTTAGGGGTGACCTGATAGAAGTGTATAAACTTATGAGAGGCAAAGATAGGGTAGACAGTCAGAACCTTTTTCCTCAGGGTGGAAATGTCAAAGTATAGAGGACAGCTTTAAGATCAGAAGGGGAAATTTAAAGGAGATGTGCGGGGCAAGTTTGTGGCTGTCTGGAACACATTCCTGAGGTGGTGGTAGAAGCACATATAGGTACACGGCTTTTAATAAGTTTTTAAAAAATCATGAATATGTAGGGGTTGGAGACACATGGATCAATTGCAGGCAGAAGAGATGTTTAATTTGGAATCATTGTACTGTTCTAGTTTATCTATGTTCTAAAGAAATAAACCAATTCAGCCAATTGGGACAGTATACAGGAGTTGACTTACAATGCGGGAATCAGTTGATATTCTAAATATTATGCAAAAGCGTATTCATGTTTAAAAAATCCTTTGGTTTGCGTTATGAGTTCTGCAATTTACATTCAATATTTGAAGTACAATTGTCAATTTGGAATTTTCCCTCAATCTGAAGATGGGTCCCGACCCAAACATCTATCCATTCCCTCCTCTGGTTCTCAGTCCCACCAGCAGTTTTTTTTTTTTTTACTCAAGATTCCAGCATCCACAGTCTCTTGTATGCCAATTTTGAAAAACTGGGAAAAATAGAAAGAAAGGAATGTGTTCAACGCAAACAAAAAACAAACTGTTGGGGGAACTCAACAGCTTGGCAGCATCTGTGGAGGGAAATGGATGGGCAACAATTATCAAAGTATTGAAGGTAGGTTCTGAGCCAAAATGTCGTTTGCCCATTTCCCTCTACGGATGCTGTCTGACCCTCTGAATTCCTCCAACAGTTTTTTTTTTTTTTATTTTTTGCTTCAGGTTGCAGTATCTGCAGTCTGTGTTTCCAATGTTCTTATCATATATTTAACAGCTTGGAATATCACAGGGAACTGTCCAATGAATGTGATCATTTGAAATGTCATTGTTGAGATGCAATGGTCATTATGTACATACCGGGCTCCTGATCTTGTAAATACGAGATCATTGGTTCTTACTGCAGTTGACTTCGCAATGAGTTTTGATCAGAATGCCAAACATGTTTGATGTGATGCACTAAGAATATTTAAGTCTATCTGCCTAAATGTAACCTTAGTTTGACTTCTTAATTCTCCCTCAGTACCACACTATCAGCCCAGATATTGGTGCTGAAGCCTCTGGAATGAGTCTTCAACCCATAACTTTAAAACTCAAAAGAAAGAATGCCACTATAGTTGTGAGACAACCTGCAACTGTTATTGCAAATGAAAATCAGCATATAAAAACACTTTCAATCTTGGACAGAATAAGTAAGGATTTTTGTTGGGTACCGAAATAGGGAGTACTTAGACTCTTTAGTGCAAAGGAGGATTCAGAGAAATTTAACACTGTTCAAAATTCAGAAAATTGATTAATTTAGAGATACAGCATGGAAACGGGCCATTGTTCTATCCTACACTCTAGGGACAAATTTCAGAGGCCAATTAACCTACAACCTGCATATCTTTGGAAATTGGAAGGAAATCGGAGCACCCAGAGAAAACCCATGCTGTCACAGGGAGAACGTGCAAACTCCGTGCAGACCCATAGTCGGAACCTGGGTCTCTGGCACCGTAAGGCAGCAACTCTACTGCCGCACCCAAGTGAATTATTTGAATAGTTCAAGCTCAATAGACATAATGGGTTTGATTTGTGATGCTAAACAGTAACACTTGGGAACATTAATTTCTCTCTGAACATACACTAATAATCTATTCACAATTACTGTAAATCTGTAACATTTTGAAATAACCAATAAATTGAAAGAAGGAATGGACGATTTGAGAGGCCCACAGGAGCCGTTTGGAAGAGAAGGAGGGGGAGGAGCGACACCCGACCGGTAAGGTTTAAAATCAAGCGCGGGGCTTGTTTTTTCAGAGGCCCACAGGAGCCGTTGGAAGAGAAGGAGGGGGAGGAGCGACACCCGACCGGTAAGGTTTAAAATCAAGCGCAGGGCTTACCTAAATCCATAACATTCCATTCAGAGAAGTGTTTTTTTTTTTTTTTGTTTTTTGTTTTTGAGGAAGCCGCTAATTGGTGGGAAGTGGACTAGGGTAAGCAGCTGATTGGTGGGAAATGGACTAGGGAAAGCAGCTGATTGGCAGTCAGATCCCAGCAGTTTGTTGTGTACTTTGTATTATGTTGCTATTGTATCCTGTGTAAGGGGGGCAGTATTAAGGCCAGGGCAGTGTACTGTTCTGGATGTCAGATGTGGGAGGTCAGGGAATCTGATAGCCCTCCAGACATCCGCATCTGCGCCAGGTGTGTCGAGATGGGGCTCCTAAAGGATCGTGTTAGGAACCTGGAGCAGCAGCTCGATGACCTCCGTCTGGTCAGGGAGAGTGAGGAGGTCATTGAGAGGAGCTACAGGGAGGCAGTCACTCCCAGACCACAGGAGGCAGACAAGTGGGTCAAGGTTAGGAAGGGCAAGAGGCAGGGGCTAGAGAGTACCCCTGTGACTGTACAACTGGAAAATAGGTACTCGGTTTTGAGTACAATTGGAGGGGACAGTCTACCTGGGGGCAGCAACGCCGGCCGGGTCTCCAGCACAGAGACCAGCCCTGATGCTCAGAAGGGTAGCAACAAGAGGAGGGCAATTGTAATAGGGGACTCTATAGTTAGGGGGTCGGATGGGCGATTCTGTGGACGCAGTCGGGAAACCCGGATGGTAGTTTGCCTCCCTGGTGCCAGGGTCTCGCACGTGTCGGAACGTGTCCAAAGGATTCTGAAAAGGGAGGGAGAGGAGCCTGATGTTGTAGTACACATAGGTACCAATGACATAGGCAGAAAAAGAGATGAGGTCCTGAAGGGAGAATTTAGGGATTTGGGGGGAAAGTTAAGGAGAAGGACCAAAAGGGTAACGATTTCAGGATTACTGCCTGTGCCGCGTGACAGCGAGAGTAGGAATGGAATGAGGTGGAGGATAAATGCATGGCTGAGGGACTGGTGCAGTGGGCAGGGATTCAAGTTTCTTGATCACTGGGACCTCTTTTGAGGAAGGCATGATCTGTACAAAAAGGACGGGTTGCACTTGAACCCGAGGGGGGCCAATATCCTGGCAGGGAGATTTGCAAAGGCTACTGGGGAGACTTTAAACTAGAAAGGCTGGGGGGGGGGGACTCGGGTAGAGGGGGCTAGGGGACAGGGTGTGGGGCAAGAGGCAGAGAAGGGAAGCACTCGGACCCAAAATGTAGGCGAGAAAGAGGAAAAAGATAATAGACAGAGAATAAGGGATGGTGGGTTTAAAAATGTGTATATTTTAATGCTAGGAGCATTGTAAGAAAGGTGGATGAACTTAGAGCCTGGATTGACGCCTGGAAATATGATGTTGTGACAATCAGTGAAACATGGTTGCAGGACGGCTGTGATTGGAAACTAAATATTCCAGGATTTCGTTGCTTCAGATGTGATAGAATTGGAGGGACCAGAGGTGGAGGTGTTGCATGGCTTGTCAGAGAGGATATTACAGCAGTGCTTTGGCAGGATAGATTAGAGGGCTCATCTAGTGAGGCTATTTGGGTGGAACTGAGAAGTGGGAACGGTGTAGCAACACTTTTAGGGGTGTATTATAGACCGCCAAATGGGGAGTGAGAATTGGAAGAGCAAATATGTAAGGAGATAGCAGATATTAGTAGTAAGTACAAGGTAGTGATTGTGGGAGATTTCAATTTTCCAAAAATAGACTGGGAAACACATTCTGCAAATGGGCTGGATGGTTTGGAGTTTGTAAAATGTGTGCAGGATAGTTTTTTGCAGCAGTACATAGAGGTATCGACCAGAGAAGGGGCAGTGCTGGACCTCCTGTTAGGAAATGAGGCAGGTCAGGTGACTGAGGTATGTGTTGGTGAGCACTTCGGGCCAAGTGATCACAATACCATTAGTTTCAATATAATTATGGAGAGAGTCAGAACTGGACCTAGGGTGGAGATTTTTGATTGGAGAAAGGCTAACTTTGAGGGAATGCATAAGGATTTAAAAGGAGTGAATTGGGACACTCTGTTTTATGGGAAGGATGTAGAAGAGAAATGGAGGACATTTAAAGGGGAAATTGTAAGAGTACAGAATCTTTATGTCCCTGTTAGGGTGAAAGGAAATAGTAAAAATTGGAAAGAGCCATTGTTTTCAAGGGAAAGTGGACACTTGTTTCGAAAAAAGATAGATATCTACAATAATTATAGGAGATGTGGAGTAAATGAGGTGCTAGAGGAGTATAAAGAATGTAAAAAGAATCTTAAGAAAGTAATTAGGAAGGCTAAAAGAGGATATGAGGTTGCTTTGGCAAGAAAGGTGAAAGTAAATCCAAAGGGTTTCTACAGCTATATTAATAGCAAAAGGATAACGAGGGATAAAATTGGACCATTAGAGAACCAGAATGGACAGCTATCTGCAGAGCCAAAAGAGATGGGGGAGATATTGAACAATTTCTTTTCTTCGGTATTCACCAAGGAGAAGGATATTGAACTATGTGAAGTAAGGAAAAAAAGTAATCTATGGAAACTATGAGATTCAAAGAGGAGGAAGTACTGACACTTTTGAAAAATATAAAAGTGGATAAATCTCCAGGTCCTGATAGGATATTCCCTAGGACATTGAGGGAAGTTAGTGTAGAAATAGCAGGAGCTATGACAGAAATATTTCAAATGTCATTAGAAACGGGAATAGTGCCGGAGGATTGGCGTACTGCGCATGTTGTTCCATTGTTTAAAAAGGGTTCAAAGAATAAACCTCGCAATTATAGACCTGTTAGTTTGACGTCAGTGGTGGGTAAATTAATGGAAAGGATACTTAGAGATAATATATATAAGCATCTGGATAAACAGGGTCTGATCAGGAACAGCCAACATGGATTTGTGCCTGGAAGGTCATGTTTGACAAACCTTGAATTTTTTTGAAGCGGTTACTAGGGAAATTGATGAGGGTAAAGCAGTGGATGTTGTCTATATGGATTTCAGTAAGGCCATTGACAAGTTTCCCCATGGAAGGTTGGTTAAGAAGGTTCAATCTTCGGGTGTTAATGGTGGAGTAGCAAGATGGATTCAACAGTGGCTGAATGGGAGATGTCAGAGAGTAATGGTGGATGGCTGTTTGTCAGGTTGGAAGCTGGTGACCAGTGGGGTTCCTCAAGGATCTGTGTTGGGTCCACTGTTGTTTGTCATGTACATCAATGATCTGGACGATGGGGTGGAAAATTGGATAAGTAAGTATGCAGATGATACTAAGATAGGTGGTGTTGTGGATAATGAAGTAGATTTTCAAAGCCTACAGAGAGATTTGGGCCATATGGAAAAGTGGGCTGAAAGATGGCAGATGGAGTTTAATACTGATAAGTGTGAAGTGCTACATCTTGGCAGGACAAATCAAAATAGGACGTACATGGTAAATGGTAGGGAATTGAGGAATGTTGTGGAACAGAGATCTGGGAATAACTGTGCATAGTTCCCTGAAGGTGGAATCGCATGTAGATGGGGTGGTAAAGAAAGCCTTTGGTGTGCTGGCCTTTATAAATCAGAGCATTGAATATAGGAGCAGGGAAGTAATGTTAAAATTGTACAAGGCATTGGTGAGACCAATTCTAGAGTATGGTGTACAATTTTGGTCGCCTAATTATAGGAAGGATGTCAACAAAATAGAGAGAGTACAGAGGAGATTTACTAGAATGTTGCCTGGGATCCAGCAACTATGTTACAGAGAAAGGTTGAACAAGTTAGGTCTTTATTCTCTGGAGCGCAGACGGTTAAGGGGGGACTTGATTGAGGTCTTTAAAATGATGAAAGGGATAGACAGAGTTGACGTGGATAAGCTTTTCCCATTAAGGGTAGGGAAGATTCAAACAAGAGGGCATGACATGCGAATTAAGGGACGGAAGTTTAGGGGTAACGTGAGGGGGAACTTCTTTACTCAGAAGGTGGTGGCTGTGTGAAATGAGCTTCCAGCAGATGTGGTGGAGGCAGGATTTAAATGGTGGAGGCAACATTTAAAAGTAAAGTGGATAGGTATATGGACGGGAAGGGAATGGAGGGGTATGGTCTGAGTGCAGGTAGATGGGACTAGGGGAAAACAAATGGTCGGCACGGACTGGAAGGGCCAAGAGGGCCTGTTTTCGTGCTGTAATTGTTATATGGTTATATGGACAGATGAGACCCTTCAGACTGATTGTAGTGGGGGGGAGAAAGCTGGAAAAGAGAAGTGGGGGCACGACAAAGCCTGGCAAGTGATAGGTTGGTATAGGTGACAGGCTTGATAGGTCAGTGGGTGAAGTATGTGACAAAGGCTTGAGAAAAAAAAATAGGAGACCAAGGTGTGTCAGATAAGGAGTGAAATGTCAAGCCAGAGGGAGGCATAAAGTGGAAGGGGAAAGGGGAAAGGGGCGGGATAGTGTGAGAAATGGAGAGGAGTCTAAACCAATAATGGAAGAATTCAATGTTCGTAGCATTTGGGTGTAAGCTATCCAAGTGGAAAATGAAGTGCTGTTCCTCCAGATTTCATATAGCCTTACTCTAGCAATGGAGGAGACCCAAGACAGAAAGGTCAGAATGGGACGGGGAATGGTTGGCAACCACAAGATCCAACAGGCCTTAGCAGACCTAGCACAAGTGTTGGGCTAAACTAGTCTATGCTTGGTTTCTCCGTCGTAAAGATACATCTGTCGGTCATGGTCAACATCTGCGTGCACTTCGGTGTTCATTGAATCATTTAAAAAGATAATTGATATTAAAAGATTAATAAATGCAAATGCTCAGCTTGTATATCTTATATCTGCAAACCACTATGGTCACTTGACATTAAAGAGATGGAACCATAATAAGACAAAATCCTGAGATTCTGGACTTAACACCAACAGCTTAGGGAACTGGGTGACATAATTCATTTGGATTCAGAATGGAATGAAATAATTCAAAGTTTTCTGTGTGCCAGCTTTAAAGCTCATGTGTAAAATCCAGTACTGTACTGGATGTGTAATTTTCTTTATATGGTTTCATGCTTCACTGCTTAAAGTATTCAGACTACAAGTTCCTTGAATAATTGCATGCCCTATTTCTACAAAGGTAAATTACAAATGTAAATATTTGTACACGTTTCTGAGACTGGTCTATGCTGTACTTAGTTCTGTGTTACCCACTTGTTCATGATGAACCACGACAAAGATTATTGCATTTCTTTCCAGACCTTCTTGGCAAGTGTTCATTCCAGAAGGAGATGTGTGGCATTTTCATCCGCATCTTAACTGCTTCCAGGACGGTGTATGTGGGTGCAGAGACTGTAGCTGAACATCAAGGATCTGAAAGACAGCATCCTTCTTGCCATCAACAAAGCCAGATGTTGTGTGAAAGTTTTAGTGGTGGAACGTTCTGCCAAATGATTCTGATGGCACGTGTACAGGAAGCCATATGACTAATTGCACAATCTTTTCCTGCAGGGCTTTGAAGACATTTCCAGTAGAGCCTTGGCTGATTGACTAATCGACAAAGGTGTTTTACACACATTTTTGTACAATAGAATTAAATGTTCCACATCAATTGGCCAACACTAGGGGTGGTTCGAAGCCCAGCATAGAGTGGTATATGAACACCTAGGGACTGTGTACACACAGAGGTAGACATCAAGATAAAGATCATGGCGACACAAGAAACTGCATACGCTGGAGTTTCACAACACAAGGAACTCTGACAACAGCATGTTTAGAGGGATTGGACAGACGACACTTCGGGTTGGGACCCTTCTTCAGACTCCGATTTAGGATTAGGCTCATGTTATGTCCGTTTTCTCCTGTGGTTCTCTGAAGAGTTGTACATGACCACTTGTATTACTGTACACCTCCCAGGTCTGCAGCCAAACATACAATACACAAAAACCCATAATGGAAACGAGTTAATGCAAGATATTTTACACTCCATGTCATTGTGTTATATGTCACATAGTACAATTACAGCCAATCAAATACAGTAGCTGTTCCCCACTTTACTACTGAATGAGTACTGTAAATATTGTGAATATGCCACATAACCTCAGACCTCCTCGAAGTAGATAGTAAACCATAGTGTACAAATATAGCTAAACCTAATTCAGCAAAAGTTAGCAAACATGTTGATTTTTCAGCCACATGGCCGGTCGTGCTATGTATCAAGGAGGAATTTATTTTTTGGTTGCAAGTTCTAAATGTGATACTTGTACAAGTTCCTTTGTACAAGGTCCCATTGGCGGAATTGAATGAGTGGAGGTGAAGGTAAAATGAAGGCTGATGATTCTGCTTGTGCCTGATGCTGGTGATAAATGATATTTCTTTTATGATTGTAATTTTTTATCCCTTCAAGCCAGTCCTGGATAAATGAGCAGAACCCAGAGCTAGCATAATTATTAGGTAGACTAGTTCAGCCTACTGCGTTAGATTTTCCCTATTGCTGAAGAAGAGTTCAGATGCAAAACATTGCCTGTCCATTTCCTCCACAGATGCTGCCTCGCCCAGTGAGTTACTCCAATCTCTTAGGCCCCCTTCGGTCATGGGTGACCATGGGTGTCTCCAGGGTGTTATTCCCTATATGGAGAACCCCTGTGCGTGACTTTGTTTAACGTGGGGAGACTGGTGCACGATCCTTGACAGATCTGGGTCAGGATCCAGTGGCACGGAGTCCAAGACGACTGGAGGCCCTTTTCTGCTGCAGCCTTCACCCACCTTCCCAGCTGTTGTGACGCTCCACTAAAGTCAGCCATCATCTTCTGCCCGTTCCACAGTTGAGGTCTTGGTTGGATTGCTCTTTGTCAGAGACCTCCCCCCCCCCCCCCCCCCCCCCCCCCCCCCACAACCTTGCTGCCATGGGTGGCCCTGCCAGGAGCATAGCTCCAGACGGCATTGCTCGCAGGATCTCAAGTTCACACAAGTTTTTCCACCACGACAAGGTAACTATCCACTGAGAAGAATTATCCAGTCCTATGTGTTTTATTCAAGGTTCCCTCATCTGCAGTTTCTTGTATCGCCCAGTCATATTGGGTACAGCATCCAAGACATAATTAACGTGTAGGAAGGAACTGTAGATGCTGGTTTAAACTGAAGATAGATACAAAAAGCTGGAGTAAGTCAGCTCAGCGAGTCTGTCTGATGCTGTCTGACACGTTGAGTTACCCCAGTTTTGTGTCTATCTTCAAGACATCATTAACTTCAGTGAGACTGGAATAAGAGGCAAACTGGAGGGTAGCATACTTTTTAACTTTATTTTGTGGTAGTTAATGTTATTGCGTTATTAATGTTGCCACAAGTTATCTTTGTTATTAATTATTTATTTCAATATTAATATGTTTTACGTTTCTAAACGTCGGAGACCTTTATAAAACATTATTAAAGTGACAAGTACAAGTTTCCACAGCGGGCAAAGTCCACCACTGTCTTTTAAGGGCATTACAGCTTGGACTATACTATTGCCCGAGACCCAGATTCCATCCGTACATCAAACATAGAACATAGGATACTACAGCACGGGAATAGGCCCTTCAGCCGATAATGTCTGTGCTAAACACAATGCCAAGTTAAACTAATCTGTGCCTGTATGTGATCCACATCACTGCATATCCATGTGCCTATCCAAATGCCACCATTGTTTCTGCATCTACCACCAATGGCCCTCCGTGTAACAATCTTGTCCTGTACATCTCCTTTAAACTTTGTTCCTCTGATGTTAAAGCTATGCCCACTAGTCATTGACATTTCTACTCTGGGAGAACTGTAAACTCTGTAAACTCTGTGTATGTATCTTCTAATTTCATTCAAAGCTTCCTTCAACCTTTGGCATTCCAGAGAAAACAATCCAAGTCTGTCCAAATTCCCCAAACACATTATGTCCTCTAATCCAGGCAACATTCTGCTAAATCTCCTCTATACCCTCTCCAAAGCTTCCACATCCTACCTGTAATGTGGCGATCAGAACTGCACACAATAGTCTGAAACCAGGGTGTGGAGGAACAGTGAGATAGACCCTTATCTCCTGGCTCCGATGACTGGACAAGGGCAGACCACAGATGGCTATTGTAGAAGCAATCTGCGTCCAGTACAGTCCATTAAACGTAAACACTCAATGCTTGGGATTAGATCAGCCCTTTCTCTTGATTCACATCTGTTCAGGGGTTTCCAGGGTAACAGAGAACGCACATTGTAGTAAGTGCAAAAGAATACTGAGACCTTAACAGTGGTGAAGGGTGGGCCGAGGGGCCTGTTTCCATGCTGTATCTCTGAACTTAAAAAAAAACGACTGAGGAGGATAACTGTAGTTAGTAAGCAGAACATCTCAGCAAATTAAGTCACAAGGTAATCTCCACAGCTGGAGGACGTCAAGTGAGTGATTCATGTGGAGACCCAACTGAATACAGCAGGCTGAGTGGGACATGGAAAACTTCAGTTATTCCTGACCGTGAGTGGAAGGCAGATCACTACAACACAGAAATCACACATAATACAAAATAAGCTTTCCCACAGCGTGTTAAAAGATTTCCTAGGCCATCTTTGATTGCAATCTACTTTGCTCACAGCCCATTTTTATGCATTGAAACTAATGCATGCATTTTTTAATGCATCTCCTTCCTTTCAGTTTTTCCCAGCTTTCACCAGAACAATCCCACTCCCCCATCGTCATTATTCTGTAGTCCTGTAACTTGCTCTCTCTCATATGTCAATAAATCAGAGACACCTGCAACATTCTCTCTCAAATATCCGCTACCTCCCCTCTGGTTGTTTTTCACCTCTTACCACATACACTGATGGGTAATTTAGAGCAGCCAATTAACCTAACAGCATGTCCTTGGGCTCTGGGTGGAGAGCAGAGCACTCTCTGAAAGCCTTCTACAGGGAGAATAACAGCACCTAAGATTGAATCGACTCCAGGTCCCGGAAGCTGTGAGGCAGCAGTACTAATTGTTACCTGCCATCCATTTTCTTACTTGTTCAGCTTCAGAACCATTGAAATAGAATTTTGATTGTTGTTTCTGCAATAGACTGCAGTTATTTACTCCACTTGCATTTTACCCAGCATTCCTTCCTTCCCCTTGAAATGGAAACACACAAACCATGGAGAAAGCAGCAGAGCTGATGTTTTGAAAGGCTGTTGACTGGAAACATTAACTGCTTCTCTGACAGCAGATGCTGAATACCACACTCACATCAGTCTGAAGAAGGGTTTTGGCCCGAAATGTTGCCTATTTCCTTCACTCCATAGATGCTGCTGCATCCGCTGAGTTTCTCCACATTTTTGTCTACCTTCGATTTTCCAGCATCTGCAGTTCCTTCTTAAACATGCTGAATATTAGTTTTAGGTTTCGGTTTATCATTACTGTCATGTGCATCGAGTTACAGTGAAAACTTTTTATTTCAGTTTTCTACTATCTATTATTTTACTTTGATCAGAGAATTTGCTTGAACGTCTATCAGAAGTTCCTCTTCCCTCTGTCCTTTATCGTGCTTTTAAAAAAATACATCTCCTCCACAATAGACACAGTAACTTTAGAAATGTTCAGTTAAAACAAAGGCATGAATTTCCCCATTAGTGTCCTTAGAACACATTGCAGCTATTTAAATGCAAGAAATATGGCAGCTAGTTTATGACTGAAAGTTTGTCCATAAAATAGTACAACAATGACCACCTAATCTTTTCTGTTTATCTAATTTGTGAAATATATATTGGCCTGGCAACCAAGGATAAAGCTAAATGTTGTTCAAAATGTTGTCGAGGGGTCTGCAACATCCACATAAGAGAGCGACAGGGCCTTGGTTGGTTGATTGATTGATTGAAAGATACAGCAAGGAAACAGGCCCTTCGGGGCTATACTGACCATCAATCTCCCATTCACACATTAATTCTTCGTTATCCCACTTTTGCATCCACTCTATACATACTAGAGGCAATTTACAGAGGCCGGTTAACCTACAAACTTGCACACGTCTTTGGGATGTGGGAGGAAATCGAAGCACCTGGAGGAAACCAACGGTCACAGAGAAAATGTGCAAACTCCACAGAGGCAGCACCTGAGGTCAGGATGGAATCAGAGAGTCTGGTGCTGGGAGGCAACAGCTCTAACAGCTGCACCAACCTCTACATCTTCCTCAGTAGTGCATTGAAGCATTTGTCTAAATTTCACAACTTTCTTTGTTAGATGTTGCCAATGGAGCCACTGCTTGAGGATTCATTGACGTATATTGAGGATTCTTTAATTATAACCAATATTCAAATAAATTGGTAGACACAACCACAAGCACACGGGTTCAATAAGAGGTGACTGTCTAATGTGAAGAAAGTAGGAAAGATCAGAAGATTAACCCCAAATGAACCATTGTGTAGTTGCACTGTAACAGCCTCAGAAGAAGCCATTTGCTGCCCCCTTTGCTAAGATTATCTTCAGTAGGTCAAAATTAACTTTGCGCCTGTGTATGGTTCTAAAAATTAATCTTAGGTAACATTTCTCTGAGTAAGGATAAGCCCGTGATTATTTAGGAATATTTTATTCCTAATTATACAATATGGTTTACTTGATGAGCCTCAACTCTCCTCAACTGTTTTTCTTTAAACCCAACATCCTACAAAAATAACTATTTACCAGCACAACACATCATGAACAATGCAAAGCATATGCCTGTCTGTGTTAACTTGAGGCTCCAGTTATATCTTTGATGAGCTTATCAGTTAGTTACTTCCTCTGAGCTGACATCAACGGAAGTATGAGGCTGATCACATGAAAGGCTGTTGGTTTTTACAGAGATGCATCTGAGAGGGAATTTATTAGACTGGAAATTTTGGTGGTAGTTTTTACTCAGAATAGTACTCTCATGTCTGTCTGAGCATTTGGAAACAATGTGGCATGTCTTTGAACCTAAATTGCTCAAACTCAGAGAGACTATGGGACAGATTTACTACATAATGGAAGTTACTGTACAATGGAGGTTTTTATCGCATGTGTTGGATTGAACCTGAGACTACAATAAAATTCTAAAATCCTATTCACATTGTGGAGTCTTCTTCTTCTTGCGTTTGAGGCAGCAGAGGTTATGTAACGCCCTCCAGGTGCCGTAGCCAGTTCAATGTGCTGTTGTCGAGGGCCGTGAGGTCTACCTCTCCACAAGGGGGGCGGAGGACAGCGCAGTCGAAAATGAAGTGCTGCGCTGTTTGCTGGTCTGCTCCACACATGCAGGCTGCTCAATTTTAAAGATGAGATAGCCGAACATTTGGATAGCAGTAACAGGATCGGTCCAAGTCAGCAAGGATTTACGAAGGGGAAATCATGCTTGACTAATCTTCTGGAATTTTTTGAAGATGTAACAAGGAAAATGGACAAGGGAGAGCCAGTGGATGTAGTGTACCTGGAGTCAACTTTAAAGATGAGATAGCCGAACATTTGGATTGCAGTAACAGGATCGGTCCAAGTCAGCATGGATTTACGAAGGGGAAATCATGCTTGACTATTCGTCTGGAATTTTTTGAAGATGTAACTAAAAAAATGGACAAGGGAGAGCCAGTGGATGTAGTGTACCTGGACTTTCAGAAAACATTTGATAAGGTCCCACATAGGAGATTAGTGGGCAAAATGAGGGCACATGGTATTGGGGGTAGTGCTGACATGGATAGAGGAGTGGTTGGTAGACAGGAAACAAAGAGTTGGGATGAACAGGTCCCTTTCAGAATGGTAGGCAGTGACTAGTGGGGTACCGCAAGGCTCGGTGCTGGGATCGCAGCTATTTACTATATACATCAATTATTTGGATGAAGGGATTCAAAGTAACATTAGCAAATTTACCGATGACACAAAGCTGGGTGGCAGTGTGAACTGTGAGGAGGATGCTTTGAGAATTCAGGGTGACTTGGACAGGTTGGGTGAGTGGGCAGATGCATGGCATATGAAGTTTAATGCGGATAAATGTGAGGTTATCCACTTTGGTGGCAAAAACAGGAAGGCAGATTACTATCTAAATGGCATCAAGTTGGGAAAAGGGGAAGTACAACGGGATCTGGGGGTCCTTGTACATCAGTCTATGAAAGTAAGCATGCAGGTACAGCAGGCAGTGAAGAAAGTGAATGGCATGTTGGCCTTTATAACAAGAGGAATCGAATATAGGAGCAAAGAGGTCCATCTGCAATTGGACAGAGCCCTGGTGAGACCACACCTGGACTATTGTGTGCATTTTTGGTCCCCTAATTTGAGGAAGGACATTCTTGCTATTGAGGGAGTGCAGCGTAGGTTTACAAGGTTAATTTCCGGGGTTGCTGGGACTGTCAAATGCTGAGAGAATGGAGCAGCTGGGCTTGTACACTCTGGAGTTTAGAAGGATGAGAGGGGATCTCATTGAAACATTTAAGATTGTTAAGGGCTTGGACATGCTAGAGGCAGGAAACATGTTCCCGATGTTGGGGGAGTCCAGAACCAGGGGCCACAGTTTAAGAATACAGAGTAAGCCATTTAGAACGGAGACGAGGAAACACTTTTTCTCACAGAGAGTTGTGAGTCTGTGGAATTCTCTGCCTCAGAGGGTGGTGGAAGCAGGTTCTCTGGATGCTTTCAAGAGAGAGCTAGATAGGGCTCTTAAAAATAGCAGAGTCAGGGTATATGGGGAGAAGGCAGGAACGGGGTACTGATTGGGGATGATCAGCCATGATCACATTGAATGGCGGTGCTGGCTCGAAGGGCCGAATGGCCTACTCCTGCACCTATTGTCTATTGTCTTTTGACTGGAGTTTTTCTGAAGATAATAGGAGTACAACATGTGATAGAAAGCAGGAGAGTCTCTGGTTCAATGCCGGGTACACCAAAAAGTTTGGCTAATTTTGCTGGTTAGGAAAGTTAACAACAACTATTGATAACCATGAACTAAATTTTGTGGAAAATATACATGGGACACTCCTACGAGGTCCAGGAAGTAAGAGAGTTGTACAACCTACGGTAGAGTAATCATCATTCACAGAGTCAGAGGAAGCAAGACTGCTATGTTAGGATGATGAATATGTGATGCTGTGGTGGATTACAGTGTCGCTTTGTATGAACTGCTGCAATGTGGGTGGTGTTTGTGGGATCTTATTAGATCAATTTGTAGGAAGGAACTACAGATGTGTAGGAAGGAACTGCAGATGCTGGTTTAAATCGAAGATAGACACAAAATGCTGGAGTAACTCCACGGGACAGGCAGCATCTCTGGTTCAAGTTGTTGATATGCACCAATCTTCCATTGTAAAATTTAGCAATAAGTAACTTAAATCAATTGAAAACCGCTTTTCCAAGCCTCCAAATCCATGGGATTCTATCAAGTCAAACCAACAAACATAAAAAACGACACAATTGGAGTAAATCAGCAGGTCAGGCGACATCTCTGGAGAGCATGGTTAGGTGACATTTTCAATACAGAGTGTAGCATAAAATCATATTGGATCTGCTTCTGGGGCCATGTTACTATGTCTCAGCCATAAATGGAATACACCTGTTCTATTGAATGACCATATTAATTTTACTATTCAAAAGTTATACATTCTTTTATGGTTTCAGTTGAGTTGAGTTTGGTTTAATGGCACATGTTAAGCAGACCAACCAGCCATGATAATTATGCTTACTCTTGATTTTCACTCCCTGCTAAGTTGCATCTGATTAATACCACACAGGAAATCGGCAATTTTTCACTAGAATCAATGGGTGAGACGTCATAATGTCAAAGTATTCATTTCAGTAGATTGGTATGGTTTTATGAGCTCTGAGTTCCGATCTAATTTCCATAAATGAGAAATGGGGGAGTACATTTTCTGTGTACTCTAACAGAAGAAAGAACGAAAGAGAGAAAAATAAAATATTAAAGTGAATAATGAAAAAGTCCCGATTAATTCAAAGTGATGTTTTCATTAAAAGATATTCCACACATTTCTTTCTCATGGTTATTATGACGGTGCAAGTAGAGTTCAAAGGTAACGGAGCACATATCGAAATATGAAGCAAAATTGAAAGGAGATGTGCGGGGCAAGTTTTTTCACACAGACGGTGGTGGATGCCTGGAACATGCAGCCAGGGTGGTGGTGAGGCAGACACAATAGTGGCATTTTGAAGGCTTTTGGATTGGCACATGTATATGCAGGGAATGGAAGGATATGGGTCACATGCAGGCGGGTAAGATTAGTTTAGCCTGGCATCATGTTCGGCACTGACATTATGGGTCGAAGGGCTTGTTCCTGTGCTGTTCTATGTTCTCTGTACAAAGGTTTCAGTAATGACTGATATAGAGCAGGCGCTATGCTTGATGTGATATACTCATTCAAGTTTACAGTTTGAGCAACAACTTTCCAGCTGTAAGGAAATATATCAGATGCCAGTAAATACTAGGAAATAAAAATAAGAATAGAGGTGCTCTGACTATAAATAACTGCCAGTAAGCATTATGCAAAGTCAGTGAAAAATAATTCTAAAATCTAAATAACATTGAAAATAGATGATCCTAGTAATAAGTTTTTGATGCCATTCAATATTTATTTTCCTGTTCCTCTAAAGTTGTCACATTTTTAGTTTCAGAGGTTTGGAATTTTCTTTCTGAATGGAAATCACCAAAGGTGTTACTTCCTACAGGGAACAGTGAAAAAAATCTATTTTTTATTCCCCTTGCAAGCAAGTGACTGTCACATGGAAAAAGCAATCAAATTAGCAAATGAAACATTGAAAATAAGTTAAATGTAATGGGTAAACATTGCCTTTATTCTAATTATAAGGGTATTGATAATCAAAGAGATGTTTCAGTTATTTAGTGCCTTATCAGACTTTATCCACGGTAATAATTGTTGCCACTGCTTCTCAGAAACAATATATAAGCATTGGGTAGAGTGCAACTTAGGTTCACCAGAACAATACATGGTCTTTTAAAAGCTTAAATTACGAGCATCACATAAACTTGGCTTGCATTCCCTGGAGATTTTAAGTATAAATCGTCATCCAACTGAGGTGTCCGAAAGTATGCAAACATTTGTTAGAGCAGTCAGGAAGGTGCAATTTCCTGATTGGTCGCATGTCATTCGAGTGAAATCAGGAAGTTCTTTCAATGCAAAAACTTTGGGGAAATTTTAAATTATGTTTCCTGTTTTATTGGAACTGCTGAATCAGATGCAATGTTCGGCACTGGGCTAAGGATGTAAATGATAAATAATGGTCTTAAATAGGGTGGCACAGTGGTGTAGCTAGTAGAGTCACTGCCTCACAGCCAGGGATCTGGGTTTGATCCTGACCTCGGGTGCCTTACATCTGGAACTATGTTCTCCCCATGGGTTACCTCCCCATGCTTCGGTTTCCTCCCACATCCCAAAAGGGGATTGTAGCGGGTTTGAGGGTTAATTAGCCTCTGTAATATTGGCCCTAGGGTGTAGGGAGTGGGTCAGAAAGTGGGATAATATAGGTTGTGTGAACGGTGATCGATGGTTGGCATGGACTTTGTGGGCTGAAGGGCCCGTTTCCATGCTGTATCTTTCAATCATTTAATTCAATGAATAAATAATGTTGGAGTAAGAAGTCTGAAGAAGGGTCCCAACCCAAAACATCAGCTATCCATGTCTTCCAGAGGTGCTGTCTGACCCACTGAGTTACTCCAGCAATTTGTTTTTTTAAGTTGGAGTAAGAGCAGTCATGGTCCAATTCAATAGTCTTATAGGCTTGAACAGGGACTTTTCCATTGTTCCTTGTTAAAAGTGCCCCAAATACAGGCAGATGCTTCATCGGTCAACTCCGATACAGCATCAACCCCGTTCTGATGGGTATAAATCACATTCAGGTGTTAATTGCTTACATTTATAGTTTAGAGATACAGCATGGAAACAGGCCCTTCACCCCACTGAGTTCACGCTGATCATTGATCATTGACCAGTTCTATGTCACCCCTCTTTCTTATCCATTCCCTACAATTTACAGAGAGCAATTAACCTACAAACCCGCACGTCATCACATTAATTTGTTACTTGAGCTATCTTTTCTGGACATATGGATTGAAGTGGAGTCAGGAGATCAGACATACTGGTGGACTCTTCCTTGCCTCTTAATGCATCAAGGCGAGCACCTGCAACTGGTGAATAATGCTGCAAATCTTTACAAAGGGTGTTATAACATACCGTGTGAATCAGACAATGCTCTAATTCTGTTTGAGGGTTATCCATCATTCACTGTTACACCATCTTAGAATCAGTGTGACACCACTTCCAGCAGCGATCATCTCATACAAGTTCAGAAGCACCACACTGAGATTGTTAGTAGTTTTAATTTTCATCTCCCTTGAGCAAGCCATCCCTAAAGCAAATTTCCAAAGTCACGCTATTGACTGTCCTACATATGACTTGAGCGCAACCTTCTTCCAGCTCTTTTTCAATTCCACCATTTCTGTCTTTCCTCTGTGAGCTGCCTGCATTACAACTTCTTGAACATGCACCTGTTCAATAAGGTGAAAGATAGATACAGTTCATTTGGTTGCGTGCACCTGCTGTGCTATTCAATGAGTTCACTGCTGATATTTTACCTCATTTTCCTCCAGTGAACCCATATCCTTTCTTAATTCAATCTAAAAAATCTATTATAGACACAAAATGCTGGAGTAACTCAGCGGGACAAGCAGCATCTCTGGAGAGAAGGAGTGGGTGATGTTTCGGGTCGAGACCCTTCTGCAGACTGCAGTTCCTTCCTACTCAAAAATCTATTGCTCTCCATTTTGCATATACACCGTAACAGAGCCTTCCACAACCTTCTTTGAAAGTGAATTTTGTCGATCCCCTTCCCTCTGGGTTGAGAAATGTTTTCTCTTCCCAGATCTGAATAGGGCATGGTTTCAACTGAGTCATCCCTAGCTCAAGACACCCCAGCTGGGGAAAATATCATCCCTGCATCCACCAGCACTTTTAAAATTGTTAACTCTCCCTTCAACATGGCAGCGAAGAGGGACGGAAAAGATTGGTGCAAGTGAGCAGGCTGTGAGCTCGCCTCCTGAGCCCTCGGATGCGCTCTAGGGATTATATTGTTTGAGTGTTCTTTCTCCATCATTGATCTGACAATCCACAAAACCTGCTCATACTTAGTTATACATCTCCTCCCACATTTTTCAAAACTCAGGCGAGTATAGAACCCGAATACTTAATCTCTTGTCAGATCATAAACAAACCTTTGCAGGTATAAACCTGGTGAGTCTTCATTTCACTCCCCCAATTACAAGTGGTTCAGCAGACTTGTTAACGACACTTTAGATGTGGTCTCTCTGGGGACTGATATAAATGGAACAATACTGTACACCCCTTCTCATAAACTCAGTTCCTATCTCTCTAAAGACCAACTTACCATTTCCCTTTCTACTGGTTTGCTGTATTTGCATGTTGGGTGGCTCAGTGGCACATCTGGTAGAGCTGCTGCCTCACAGTGCCTGAGACGCAGGTTCAATCCTGACCCCAAGGACTGTCTGTGTGTAGTTTGCATGTTTTCTCTGTGACCATATGGGTTTCCTCTGGGTGCTCCAATTTTATCCCACATCCCAAAGATGTGCAGGTTTGTAGGCTTAGATTTAAGTTTATTATTTTCACATGAACTGTCCAGTGAAAAGCTTTGTTTTGAATGCTATCCAAACATCAGATATACCATATCTAAATATAATTACATCAAACTCAAGTACAAGAGATAGAGCAAAGGGGAAGATAGAGAATGCACATATAGGTACAGATACATACAAATGCACATAGTTCTCAGCATTGTAATGTGAATCATTCCCATGGCCAAAGTCCAATGTCCAATTATGCTGGCTGTTTTTCCGAGGCAGTATGACGTGGTAGATGGAGTCAATGGCGGAAAGTGTGGTCTGTGGGATGGACTGAGCTACATCTACAATTCTCTGCAATTTATTGCAGTCTTCGGCAATTTTTTTTCCAAAACAAGCTGTGATGTCACAATGACAGTATGCTCTCTATGTTGTATCTTTACAAATTTGTAAGAGTTATTGATGAAATTCTGAATTTCCTCAGTCTCCTCAGGAAGTAGAGGCATTGGTGTGCCTTCTTGGCTGTCACATCAATGTGGTTGGGAGGGAGAAGGGTAAATCAGAGGTGTCAGTATTACAGTTGAACAAAGGGGACTATGGAGCCATGAGGGAGGAGCTGGCCAAAGTTGACTGGAAAGAGACCCTAGCAGGGATGACAGTGGAGCAACAATGGCAGGTATTTCTGGGAACAATACAGAAGGTGCAGGATCAGTTCATTCCAAAGAGGAAGAAAGATTCCAAGGGGAGTAAGGGGCGAATGTGGCTGACAAGGGGAGTCAGGGACAGTATAAAATAAAGGAGAGGAAGTATAACATAGCAAAGATGAGCAGGAAGCCAGAGGAATGGGCAACTTTTAAAGAGCAACAGAAGAAAACCAAAAAGGCAATACGGGGAGAAAAGATAAGGTACAAAGGTAATCTAGCCAATAATATAAAGGGGGATAGTAAAAGCTTCTTTAGGTATGTGAAGAGGAAAAAAATAGTTAAGACCAAAGTTGGACCCTTGAAGACTGAAACAGGTGAATTTATTATGGGGAGCAAGGAAATGGCAGACGAGTTGAACAGGTACTTTGGATCTGTCTTAACTAAGGGGGACACAATCTCCCTGATGTACTAGTGGCCAGAGGATCTAGGGTGACGGAGGAACTGAATCAAATTCACATTAGACAGGAGATGGTGTTGGGTAGACTGATGGGACTGACGGCAGATAAATCCCCAGGGCCTGATGGTCTGCATCCCAGGGTACTTAAGGAAGTGGCTCTAGAAATTGTAGTTGCATTGGTGATCATTTCCCAATTTTCTATAGATTCAGGATCAGTTCCTGTGGATTGGAGGGTAGCTAATGTTATCCCACTTTTTAAGAAAGGCAGGAGAGAGAAAACAGAGTAATATAGACCAGTTAGTCTGACATCGGTGGTGGGGAAGATGTTGGAATCAATTATAAAAGATGAAATAGCGGCACATTTGCATAGCAGTAGCATGATCGGTCAGTGTCAGCATGGATTTACGAAGGTGAAATCATGATTGACTATTCTTCTGGAATTTTTTGAGAATGTAACTAGGAAAATGGATAAGGGAGAGCCAGTAGGTCGTGTACCTGGACATCCATGGACAGTTTGGATGAGTGGGCAGATGCATGGCAGATGCAGATTAATGTGGATAAATGTGAGGTTATCCACTTTGGCGGCAAAAACAGGAAGGCAGATTATTATCTAAATGGTGTCAAGTTGGGAAAAGGGGAAGTACAACGGGATCTGGGGGTTCTTGTTCATCAGTCAATGAAAGTAAGCATGCAGACAGTGAATAAAGTGAATGGCATGTTGGCCTTCATATGAAGAGTTGAGTATAGGAGCAAAGAGGTCCTTCTGCAGTTGTACAGGGCCCTAGTGAGACCACACCTAGAGTATTGTGGGCAGTTTTGGTCTCCCAATTTGAGGAAGGACATTATTGCTATTGAGGGAGTGCAGCGTAGGTTCCCGGGGTTAATTCCTGGGATGGTGAGACTGTTACACATTGATACAATGGAACGGCTGGGCTTTACTCTGGAATTTAGAAGGATGATGGTGGATCTTATTGAAACATAAGAATATTAAGAGTTTGAAAATGCTAGAGGCAGGAGACGTGTTCCCGATGTTGGGGGAGTCCAGAACCAGGGGCCACAGTTTAAGAATAAGGGGTAAGCCATTTAGAACAGAGATGAGGAAAAACAGATTCACACAGAGAGTTGTGAATCTGTGGAATTCTCTGCCTCAGAGGGCAGTGGAGGCTGGTTCTCTGGATGCTTTCAAGAGAGAGTTAGACAGAGCTCTTAAAGATAGTGGAGTCAAGGGATATGGGGAGAAGGCAGGAACGGGGTACTGATTGTGGATAATCAGCCATGAGCTCATTGAATGGCCTACTCTGGCACCTATTGTCTATTGTCTATTGTCCATGACAAATCATTATGTCAAGGAACTTGAAGCTCTCAACCATTTCTACTTTGGCACCATTGATACTGATTGTGGCATGTGCACCGTAATGCTTTCTGAAGTCAATAATTAGCTCCTTCATCTTGATAACATTGTGGGTGATGTTATTGTCCTAACACTATTTTATTAAGTTCTCAATCTCCTTCCTGTGCGCCATCTCATGATTCGGCCCACCACAGTGGTTTCATCTGCAAACTTGTTGATAGAGTCAGTTCTGAATTTGGCTGTGAGAGTAGTATAGCTATATAATAAGGGACTGGGGGAAACATCCTTGTCCGTTAATTAGCCACTGTAAATTGTCACTAGTGTTTAGAAAGTGAATATAAACGTGGGATTCCATGGATCTGGTATGAACGGGTGATTGATGGTCGCCGTGGACTTAGTGGGCCGAAGGGCCTGTTTTCATTCATTCAATCCATTCAGTGATAGGATTTGATAGTCACTGAATGGAAACTGTTTGCACTTCAGGAGTAGTGTTACACAGTGAATATGAACATTTAAAAAATTCACATTGAATATGGATGCTAATGTCAATGTTATTGCCCATCGCTAACCTCCTCTTGAGAAGGTGACAGTGAGCCACAACCTTCAATGCAGTAATCCACTGCTGTTGAGTGGGGTGTTCCTAGATTTAGATTGAGCAATGGTTAAGGAACAGCTATACTACAAGTCAGGTTGTTGTGTGACTTAGAGGGAACCAACAGCGAGTCGTGAAGTTCCCATGCACCAGTTACTTTGTCCCTTTGTGATAATTACAACAGAATGCATAAAATTTAGGATAACTGGTAAAAGAGAAATAAAATTGCACTAAAATGGTGGATATGTGGAATGAGCTCTCAGGGGAGGTAGTTGAGGCAGGTCCAATAGCAGGATTTAAAAGACACTTTGATAGGTACATGGATTGGAAAGATTTAAAGGGATATGGGCCAAATGCAAGCAGTGGACTAGCTTAGGTGGGGCATCTTGGTCAGCATGGACAGTTAGGCCAGTGGGATTGTTTCCGTGCTGTATGAACAGTGGTGAGTTTTTACCAAAGGTGGTCCAAGTCCTGTGCCACAAGAGACCAATGGGACAGGTGCTTATCATCAGCATTGTTCCAGCAGACCTTTAACTTCAGCTCTCTCCTGCGCGTGTGTGTGATGACATGAGATTTCATTTATTATAGGGAGCAAAGGTGAAACACGAGAAAAACAGCGACAGCCACATGGAGAGACTAAGATCCTTAATTTCAACTTCTGCAATGTCAATGCTCATCTGTCACTGGAAGTCCTCTGTCCAGCATTTGTTACCCTCAGGCTTGTCTCTCCTATTATTCTCCCTCAGTTGGCAGGAACTCATCTAAAACTTGACTCGTATGCATCATGTCCCATGACCCTTGTGCTCACTGGTCATCAATGGCCTCCACTGAAGCAGGGCCTTGCTAAAAGCCTCATTTTTATTTTCTGAATCCTTCTGTAACTGTACACTTTGCTGTCTTAGAAACCTATTTCAATCCTGTAAAATATCTGGGTTCCTCTTTTGCAAGTTACCACCATTTATTAAAAAAATCCAATATTACTTTCCTACAATTTTGTCTGTCTCTTCAATCACAATTTTTTTAAGGACTATCCCAAATTTTAGGTAATTTCAGTGATCATAATTTGGATTAAAAAGCTGGCATTAGATGGTTTGACAATTGAAATATCTGGTGCCTGACACCTAAGACACTGGTGGTTCTGTGGCAGCTGTTGGTTTGAGACACTGTAAAGAAAATCCCTCTTTGATTCAGACAAATTACACAATTGAAAATTACAGAATTGAAAAATTATGGCTTGTGTCAAACGATGAGCTTACTGAGACTTTATACTTTATACCTGTATCTCTGATTCAAGTGATCTTACGCTGAGAGCATTTGGCATAGACACTGTGGGCTGAAGGCTCTGTTTCTGTGCTGTACTGTTCTATGTTCTATTTTCTAAGAATTTTGCAAAAAATCATTACTTATTTACTCCCATGGTGGAAAACTTTAATTTTATTTCCTCTATCGATGATCCTTCTCTGGTTCCTGAGACACAGAGCCCAATAGATCTTCTCACTACTGTCTCCTGTTTAGATCAACATAGATCAAAGGTGGCATTTTTCCCTGTGGGTTTGTCTCACATCATTACATTTATGTTCCACTTACGCATGGAACGCCTACCTGTTATTGTTTTGAAGTGAAGCTTTTATTTTAAAATGTAGAGATGATTAAGTATGTGTAGCCTGTGAAATGTAGCCTGAGAAACTAACATCACGAGCGGAAGATGGCAAAAAAAAGAGAAACAAGGGACTGCAGAGCTGGTTTATTGGAAAAGACACAAACTGCTGGAGTGACTCAGCAGGTCAGACAGAGAAATGCCAAACGGGGATGTGTGACATTTTGGGCCGGATCTTTCTTCAAACTGATTGCAGGGAGGGTGGGGATGGGAGAAAGCAGGAAGGGGGGATGGGCAGGACAAAACCTGGCAGGTTGATACAGGTCAGGTGGGGGGATTGATGAGCAAATGGACAAAGGTCAGAGATGAAAAGATGGACAGTGAGAGACAAAAGGATTGACCAATTACGGATTGTGAAGCTGGAGGAAAAAATGTAGTTGGAAGGGGAGGGGGAGGGAGAGGGGGAGGAGAGAAATAGGTGCGAGCCCCGCTGGGGTACAGGAGAAGGGGACAGGGAAAGAAGAGGGGGTGTGGTGCATGTTGAGACAGGAAGAGGATTTTTGTAGTTTCCTAAAATTGCTGATTTCAAACCGATCAGTATGAGAATGGGAAGAGGAGTTAAAATGATTAGCAACCGGGAGATTCAATAGGTCTTGGTGGACTGAGTACATGTGTTTGGTGAAATGGTGGCTGAATCAACACTTGGTCTCGCCGACGTACAGGAGGCCATATCAGGAACACTAGACGCAGTAGATGAGGTTAGAGGAGGTGCACGTGAACCTCTGTCGCAGCTGGAAGGACTGTTGACGACCCTGGATGGAGGTGAATGTTGTAGGTGATGGACATTTTGGAGGATGTGTTGGTTGTGGAGGCTGGCGAGGTGAAAAGTGAGGACCAGGGGAACTCTATCCTCGTTCTTGAGCAGAATTATGGGGCACGGTGGAGACGCAGATGTCGGATCTATCTCTGACATTGGGAGGGAAACCACATTGACTAAAGGACGAGGACATGTCAGATGTCCTAGAATGGAAAGCCTCATCTTGGGAGCAGATACAGCAAAGGTGGAGAAATTGAGGATAGGTGATGGAATCTTTGCAAGAGGCAATGGGAGGAAGTTTAGTCCAGATAACTGTAGGAGTCGTTAGGTTTGTAGTAGATTTCAGTCGGTATTCTATCGCCTGTGATGGAGACAGCAAGATCAAGAATGGGGAGAGAGGTGTACGAGAAGTGCAGAAAAACAGAATCGGACAACGGCTCTATGCAACCGTTACTCTGCTTTTTAAAATGGGAGATGGAAAACAGAAGCTATATAGACTTATTATGTTGACAAAAACTATAGGAAAAGTGTTAGAATCTATGAGGTGTATAAAATCATGAGAGGAATAAGGTGACTTCTTTGCACAGGGGAATTAAGAAAGAGGGAATATAGATTTAAGGTGGGAGGGGAAAGATTTAATAGAAACCTAAGAGGCACACTTTTTACACGGAGGGTGTGGATATATGGAACGAACTGCTAAAGGAAGTAGTTGAACCAGGTACACCTTGGTCAGCATTGATGTCTTGGGCTGAAGGGCCTGTTTTAATGCTGCATGAATCTATGACTGTTAATAAGAACATGTTTATAGGGAACTTCCAAAATAATAATAGGAGTGGTCCAGGTCTGCATGGATTTATGAAAAGGAAAGTATGTTTGAAAAATCTGTGAAAAGATTTTTGAGACTATAACTAGCAGAATAAATGCTGTGGTTTATTTGGTTGTTTAGACAGCCTCTGACAGAGTACCATGCAATAAATTATTAAGCAGAATTGAGCATATTTTGGAATTATAGAGCTGTATAGCACAAGCATTGCAGGCTGGGAGGAGGATGCAGAGAGGCTTCAGGGAGATAGTCAGATTCATGGAATGGATAGGAATGTTGCAGATGTGTAAAAATATTGTTAATTGCTTAAGAGGAGATTTTTTTTTTAATGGTGAGAGTTAGAAAGGTGTTGTGTTCAGAGGGACCTGGGTGTCCTTGTACATGAATTACAGGTTTCTGATAGATTGAAAGGTACAGCATGGAAACAGGCACTTTGGGCCACCAAGTCCACTCTGACCATCGATTTTTTGCTTTCCCTCCGTACACACTAATGGCCTTGTCTCACGGTGCGAGTTGACCCACGAGGTACCCCGAGTGAAAGACTCGTGGTTGTGTACGAGACTTCAAGTTTATGATCAAGTTTATAACTGAGTTCCCACGGGTATGTCATTCCTGCGATGTTCCAACTTCCTCTCCCGAGTTACCAAGTCCTCTCCCGTTACTCGTGAATGAAGGTATGTTTTTATAAAGCAACAATGTTAAAGAAGACATCTCCATCCTGTGGCTTTGAGTTATTTCAGCGTGGCCGCATCTATTGATATGACCTACAAAGGGAAAATGCGCACCCTCCAGTAACCAATAACATGGTAAGTGCATTTCCTGGTGCTTTATGTTTTTAAATACTGGTGGGGGGAGAGCTCCATTCACAGTGTTTAGGGAGTCTGGCGTTGTGAAGGAGGGGATTGGGGTCAGTAACCCACTTGCCACGCACCGGTCTGAGTGCAGGTAGATGGGAGTAGGTGACAGTAACTCAGCGGGACAGATAGCATCTCTGGAGAGAAGGAATGGGTGACAGTTCGGATCGAGACCCTTCTTCAGTGTTTTGTTCTGGTGTAGAGCTGCACGGGAACACCAATGTGTTGTGTGTCACTAGAATATGGACGACGGCAGCCTGTCCCGCTTAATGACTCCAGCATTTTGCGTCTATCTTCGGTTTACCTATCTATTGTGTATCAGATTAGAAACCCGACGTTCATACTATATTGTGCGGGAAGGGAACTGCAGATGCTGGTTTACACCGAAGATAGACACAAAAAGCTGGAGTAACACAGCGGCTCAGGCAGCATCTCCGGAGAAAAGGTGAGGTTTCGGGTCGGTTCTTCAGACACTATACCATCTTATCCCTTTCATGTGTGTAGTTCACTATAAGTAGAATTTCGATTCAAATTTTTTAAAGAGCAAATCTCTCCCCGAGCACAACAGCCAGGCATTATCTCATGACTGCCTCCCATTGGGATCGGGATACCTTCCAGGCTGGGCATCATCATTGCCGTGGGTTAGCCGTGAGTTTTTGATGCTGGTCGAGATGGAACCTGCTCTTCCCCTCGTTGCAAGGCTGCACCCTGGAACCGAATAATACTCCAGGCGAGTTAGACAGGTGTGTTTCTAGGTCACTGGGAGAACGTGCAAACTCCATACGGACAGGATTGAACTCGGGTCTCTGGCGCTGTGAGGCAGCAACTCTACTGCTGCGCCGCCAATGTGACATTCCAATTTTTTGAATGAAGTTAGCCGCTTCACCGAGGATTGGGTGCAATAGAACGAGAATGAATGGATTTGCCAGCGGTGACATTGCAGCCGAGGTCTGGGGAAGACAGAGAGGGGAACAATGAGGACATGGAAGTTTAGTGGAGAATCTCATTGGTTAATGTGTGGGAAGGAAGTCCAGATGCTGGTTTAAAGATAGACGAAATGCTGGAGTAACTCAGCGGGACAGGCAGCATCTCTGGGTAGTAGTCTAAGGAAGGGTCTCGACCCGATACATCATCATTTCTTCTCTCCGGAGATGCTGCCTGTCCCGCTGAGTTACTCCAGCATTGTGTGTGTGTGAGTTACTCCAGCATTGTTCGTGTGTGTGTGTGAGTTACTCCAGCATTGTGTGTATGTGTGTGTGTTACCTTAGCATTGTGTGTATGTGTGTGTGTGTGTTACTCCAACATTGTTTGTGTGAATGTGTGTGTTACTCCAGCACTGTTTGTGTGTGTGTGTGTGTTACTCCAGCATTGTGTGTGTGTGTGTGTGCGCAAGTTACCCCAGCATTGTGTGTGTCACCCCAACATTGTGTGTGTGTGCGAGTTACTCCAGCATTGTGTGTGTGCGAGTTACTTCAGAGTTGTGTGTGTTACCCCAGCATTGTGTGTGTGTGTGTGTGTGTCACTCCAGCATTGTGTGTGTGTGTGTTACTCCAGCATTGTGTGTGTGAGTTACTCCAGCATTGTGTGTGTGTGTGAATCATGAATTGCCAAGACACAAGGCACTGTAGATACAAATAATGTCATACACAAGAAAGGGCAGATGCTAGTTGAAAAAAGTGAACACATGGGGCTGGAGAAATTTGGAAATGTCATCCCGTCACCCATTCCTTCTCTCCAGAGATGCTGCCTGCCCACTGAGTTAAAAGAGTTCCCACGGTAGACTCACGAATCACTAAGGTAAACGCACGGGCCACCACGTTATAAATGAGTTTAAAATGTTTCAATTTTTAACTTGAACTGTAAATTTGATTTGTGGAAAAAATCAAACGTTTGATTTTTTTCACGAGTTACCAAGTTTCACGGGTACCTGCCGTTAGCGCCACGAGTCGCTAAGTTGCTCGCAAGGGTTCCGACGTTCCCGCTGCGTTTAGTGTACGTGATTACCGCGAGTGACAACTCGGGATCACTCGTGGGTCAACTCGCACCGTGAGACAGGGGTTTAAGGGCAATTTGCAGAGTGCAATTAACCTACGAACCTGCACATTTTTGGGATGTGGGAGGAAACTTTTCCCTATAGCTCAGGCTCTAGAGTCCTGTCAACATCTTTGTAAAAAGTCATGTTGGTTTATATTGACCCTTTGTTGTTCAATTATTTTTGTCTATTTGTCACAAGAACACATGACTACACTGCTGTCCTATGAACACCAGAGAGGTAACTTAAGAGATGCAGTGCCCCAGACACACTATGGAAGTGAAAATTCAACGGTTAATGTTTGTGAGAATCAGAAAAATGTTACCTAAACTTACAATTTCAACAGCAAGGAACAACTTCAAAATGTTCATATTCTTTATTTGACAAAAAATAAATAACCAAGGCTTGTATCAAATATTTTCACAAGTAAAAAATGTACAATATTTACAATTCACATATTTACAGATTTTATACTTTACAAATATGCGTAATATCTCGGTGCAGAATGATTCATATATTTCTGCTACAGTGCATTCAATGTATCCCTTTGAACAGCAGAATTTCATTTTACGACTATAACTTACAACAACACATTCTCTGCTTTGGGATAGATATTTCATTACAGTAAAAATTCTGTAAGGCACCCAACGGCATGACTTGGAAATATTAGTGTCAGTCATTGATGATTCTCATCAAATTACATGATTGGGTAACCAGCTTCAATGCATATCTCCAACCCAGAATTGAAGTAGACAAAAGTTCAGATGCCGAGGGATCATCTTCAACACCCAAGCCGTTGTCCTCCAAAGACACAGTCATCGTAGACGAAAGGAACCTAGAAAATAATGAATTATACATTAGCAATAATTTTGGTGGCAAATGTTCATATTTTACCTCACATAATCAAATAAATCTAGAGATGGCTTTAGAACATGAACTTTTGTATTTTAATTTAGTTTAGATACAGCATGGAAACAGGTAATTTGACTCAGCTTCTCCATACTGACCATTGATCATCTGTCCACACTAGTTCTATGTTCTACTTTCTCATCTACTCCCTACACACAAACGGGCAATTTAGGGGCCAATTAAATGACAAACTGCTCACATATTTGGGATGGAACCAGAGCACTCGGAGGAAACCCATGTGGTCGCAGGGAGAACATGCAAACTCCACATGGACAGCACCAGAGGTCAGGATTGAACCAGAGCCTCTGGTGCTGCGAGACAGCAGCTCTACCAGTTGCACCACTGTGCCTTTCCAGCACCTGCAGTTCCGTGTGTCTCCATTAGACTAGTTTTGTGCACATAAAAGCATACTAAAGCTTGGTCTTCAAACATTTCATGGTTAGATAACTTTCTTCCAGCACACTCACCTCCCCGTCAGAAGATTCAGCATCCCACATCTGATTATCTTCGTACAAAATCTGTATGGACGGGTCTGTCACGTTAATAAGCTCTTTCTGGATTCTCAGGTTACTCCTTCCAAGAGTGAGGTGATACGGCGCGGAGTCATTGTACATCAGCACATTGGGATCTGCCCCACAACGCACCAACAAGGACACCATTTCAGCATCCTGCTCCTCCACTGCAAGATGAAGTGCCGTCCTGCCACTGGATGGTTCCTGTGGAGAAGAAGCACACCTTGCGGTTAATAATTGCCGTGCAAGTGAAAACTGGAAACACAGTCAATATATTAATTATTGATAACTATCAATTGGAAAATTAACTTACCTGAACATTAATATCAGCTCCTAGTTGAATTAAGCATTTCATCATATCAGGAAGCCTGTTTTTCACTGCCAAATGCAAACATGTAAGACCTGAAATAGGAAAAGTGGAAACATCTCAAGATGTTGCAAACAATATTCACCATCAAAGATGTTAAATCTCACTAATCTTTCAGCCAGTAATATTATAATTTTCATATTATTGTCAAAACCGGAGCATTATGAAATAGTAGATGTATAGGATTCATTAAAAAAAATCTAACATTATATTCTGTCAATTTACGTTAAAGATATATAAATGTAAAATTAGCATTGTATTGGATGTGTGCAAATGATAGATATCTGTACCGTTATAATTCTTGCTATCCACGAGGTTTCGGATGTCTGGCCTTGTGCAGAACGAGTTGATAATGTCGACGCACGCAAACAGATTCATCTCGGAAGCGATGTGCAGAGGCGAATTCCCACTCACATCCCTTGATCCCAGGTCTCCTCCTGCCCAAAGCAAAGCCTGCAGCACGTCAGTCTGTTGTGTGATCACTGCCAGATGCATGGCACTCTGGGGAGAAAGGTGAACCATTCCCGTGAGAATACAGAAAGGAAAGCAGTGGGACACAGCACAACTGAAATGCAGGCGAGTCTGTTTGTCATTTGTTGACACAAGTGGGACTTTCCCATCTCTGGAAACCACCCCTTCAGCTACTCATCAGTTTCACTTTACCATTATTTAGTCTCTGAAGTATTATATTTGAAACAACAGTGACAGTGCTGAGCATAAAACTTGAGGTAATAATACTGCAAAACACCAGAATCATGGATTAGCGATCAGAAACATCGCCTATCCATGTTCTCAACTGGCCATATCTGACCTGCTGAGTTACCACAGCACTTTCCCCCCCAGATTCCAACATTAGGAGGGTTAGGAGAGAGATCAGCCATGATTGAATGGCAGAATAGGCTTGATGAGCCGAATGGCCTAATTCTGCTCCTCTACCATAAACCAGGACGTGCAAAGAAAATTCAGCAAAAATATTTACCTGCTTCAGGTTATTCTGTCGGTGAAGATACGCATCCCCATCCTGGGTGTTGTTAAGGATTTGGAGAACGACGTCTTTGGCAGAATGGATAATGGCCAAGTGTAGGAACCTGAAAGAGAGGGATATGCCACGTTAAAACCTGCTGCAGCGGCCACAGCGGAGCGTGGTGGTTGCGCCGGAACTCTAAACAAAGACGGAACTCTCCAGGGTTGCGCAAGCTCGGGTTTTTGGGTACTTTCCACGCTGTTAAATATTTATCAGCGCGCCAGACGCTGGCCCAATGCCAGGGACTTTCCAAGCTGATACAGGAACTACTACGCCCAGCGCGCCTCTACAGACAGAACATGGTGTTCTCAACCATTTCTTCATCAGATTCCCTCACCTCACTCCCCCCCCCCCCCCGCAAACACACAAGCTTGCTCAAACAATTTAATATAAACGCAATCAATTAAGGATATTTTTGCAACTTGTTTTAAACTCTAGCGGCTTTTGTTTTACTCGTAGTTTCGAAACTTTCAGCTCCCCGCTAAAGTCCCGAGCTGGTGGATTACGTGTCTTTTTCCAGCCAGCTTTAGATATATTTTTACTCATGCAATTTATTTTTAAGGGGGGTGTAAATATATATTTTAGATTCCGTTCTTATTTAAACGAGCAATTGTAAAGTACTTAAAGCAATAGTTTCCAAAAGACTTACGTGTCTCCATCCTCCGAGGTGAAGTCTTTCCAGGACTGGGCTGGCTCGGGCTTGTCGGCCAGACCGAGCTCCCTGATTTCCCGCAACACCTCCTCGTCCCTCTCGTTCATCGAGCCGATGCCGCTGTCGCATCGATCCTCCAACAGTACGCCCAGTTTGCTGCCTCCGGGTTGCGCCGATCCGCACGCAGGCTCCAGCTTTCCCTTCCCTTTGAATTGCTGACCCAAACCATCCATGCAATTGTTAAATAGAACGGGATCTGCCATTGCCTTAAAGCACTGAAGGAAAAATTCTCCCTGCGTTTGAAAGGGAGGGGAAAAAAAAGCCCAAAATGCAAAATGCAAAAAATGCAGAGTATCTCCAAAAGCACAACCAGCAACTCCGTCACGTCTGAGAGGCAGCTCTGCAAAGCAACAGATTTAAAACATCGCATTTCGGGGATTTTTTTAATATTCTGGGCGGGGCTTCTTGTCTCCGCCTCCAGTCCACAAGTCACGCGAAAGCTCTGTGCTTTTTGCTGGGAAATTCCGGAGAACAGCAAAAGAGGACAAAGTGTACCGAGTGGGGAAAGCTTGGAAAATACCCGCACTGGAGCGGAAGGGGTATTTGAGCGCAGCGATCAACGGGAATATTCCACAAAGGGGCAAAGCAACCCAGGTATTAAATATAAAACGCAGGAGACAGTGGGAATCTCGAGTTGAACATAAAGTGCTGAAGGATCTCAGCCGGTCAAGCAGTATCTGTGGAGGGAAAGGACAGGCGACGTTTCAGGTCGACAGACCCAGGCATTAAAGTTCAGTTTCCACTATAAACGTCAGGACTAGGTGCGCACGAATGCCTTAACAATACCCCAACTATCCACTGGTTTTTTTTTGGGGGGGAGAGGGCTAGGGGATAACAATTTTATAACATTCTTCCTTTATTTCTCCAGATGGTGGAGTGAATTGGGAAGCTGTGTGTGAAAAAAAATGGGGAAGTCCCAATCGTTCCCGCACTTTGTGCACGGGAACTGCCCGGCCCCGAAAGGGGATTTGACATTCAAAAGAGCCTCTTCATCTATCCTCTTCATCATGCAAGGGCCCATGGAAATTCTGCAGAGGAGGGGGGAGTTTAAGCGAGGGCGGGTTTTGGAAAAAAAACCTTTGGTGTTCTAAATTATTTTCAGGGCAAGAGGGGAGGGGGGTGAGATGGGAGCGTTTGAAATTAAATGCACTATTTAGCAGTGTAATTCCTTGCCTTCTGCAGGTCGCTTCGAGGTGCAAAACAATCACTGACATAGTAGGCGTGGGATAAACATTGAATCACATAGAACAGTGCAGCACAGGAGCAGGCCCATCGGCCCACAATGTCTGTACTGAACATGATCCATCCAACCGTTACTTGGCTATGCATAATCCTAACCAGAATCTTATAAAATTGCAGGATTAAAACAATTAAAACAATTAAAACACCATCAACCCCCACTGTACAGTTCAGGAAGGCTTCCATGTCTCTTAAGTAGGCCTCAACACAAAAACAATGATTACAATAGTTCACCATTTGTATTTACATTTTTGATGCTCACTAAATATCATGATCACATAATAAAAAGAATATCATGATTATTGTAAAATATCTACACAAATCCTCAATTGAATTTTTATTATATATTGTTTGTGTATGTTGTGTTTACAGGCCTGTTAATCCGCTGAATGAAAGATTGTCATTGTTCTGGTGCCCTTACATATGACAATTAAACACTCTTGACTATTGTAACAAGAGCTGTCACCACACATGAAGTAACATAGCGATTGCAGATCACGACAAACCATTGCTGGTGTAGTTAAAGGTCATAGTTTCAATGGACCTTCTGAGGGGAAGAAAAGGTGAGGGGAAAGATTCAATAGGAACCTGAGGGATCAACTTTTTCATTAAGTGGCTGGTAGGTATATAGAACGAGCTGACAGTAGTTGAAGTAGGCACAATGAAAACATTTAAAATACATTTGAACAGGTACCTGGATAGGAAAGGTTTGGAGGGATATGGGTCAAACGTGGGCAAAAGAGACCTGCTTAGGTGGGAAATCTTGGTCGGCATGGTTGTGTTGGGCTGAATGGCCTATTTATGTGCTGTATGACTCTCATAACCTATAACCATATAACCATATAACAATTACAGCACGGAAACAGGCCCTCTCGGCCCTTCCAGTCCGTGCCGACCATTTGTTTTCCCCTAGTCCCATCTACCTGCACTCAGACCATACCCCTCCATTCCCTTCACGTCCATATACCTATCCACTTTTCTTTTAAATGTTAAAATCGATCCTGCCTCCACCACTTCTGCTGGAAGCTCATTCCACACAGCCACCACCCTCTGAGTAAAGAAGTTCCCCCTCACGTTACCCCTAAACTTCTGTCCCTTAATTCTCATGTCATGCCCTCTTGTTTGAATCTTCCCTACCCTCAATGGGAAAAACGTATCCACGTCAACTCTGTCTATCCCTTTCATCATTTTAAAGATCTCCCTTAAAGTCCCCCCTTAACCTTCTGCGCTCCAAAGAATAAAGACCTAACTTGTTCAACCTTTCTCTGTAACATAGTTGCTGGAACCCTGGCAACATTCTAGTAAATCTCCTCTGTACTCTCTCTATTTTGTTGACATCCTTCCTATAACTAGGCGACCAAAATTGTACACCATACTCCAGAATTGGTCTTCCCAATGCCTTGTACAATTTTAACATTACTTCCCTACTCCTATATTCAATGCTCTGATTTATAAAGGCCAGCACACCAAAGGCTTTCTTTACCACCCTATCTACATGTGATTCCACCTTCAGGGAACTATGCACAGTTATTCCTAGATCCCTCTGTTCCACAGCATTCCTCAATTCCCTACCATTTACCATGTACGTCCTATTTTGATTTGTCCTGCCAAGATGTAGCACTTCACACTTAACAGCATTAAACTCCATCTGCCATCTTTCAGCCCACCTCCTGCAATAAGAAGTTGACCTTGGTTATATTCAATGATCAAGTGTTCTAGTTATATTTTCATGTTTCCCCTTCCAGAAATGATCCATGCCGATCATCAACTAACCACTTACACTAATCCCATTTATTTATTTATTTAGAGATATGTCACAGAAATAGGTCCTTCAGCCCACCGAGTTCATGTGGCCATTAACTACCCGTTACGCTAATCCTACATGAATGTCATTTGAAAAAATGTACCCACATTCTTACAATCCCCTCTCCCCCTATATTCTACCATATACCCTACACACTCAGGACAATTTACTGAGCCAATCAACCTACCAATCTGCACATCTTTGGGATGTGAGAAGAAACTAGAGCACTCATGGGAAACCCATGCGGTCACAGGGAGAAGAAGCAAACTCCACACACAGACAGCACTTAAGATCAGGACCGAACCTGGGTCTCTGGTGCTGTGAGGTAGCGGCTCTGCCTGCTGCACCACTGTGCCATTCCTATGCACCAAATGCAACCTTGTGTTCAGTTGACCCTTTTCTGTGGCCTCGTCCAATGCTCCAACCCCCTGAAAAAACATTCACACAACTATGCATCTCCCTATGCCCATGAATGTCATCAGTGCTTCAAACCTCCAGGCACCAGGGAAACTGAAACATACTTGCTCTCTAAGTTTTCCAGTTCGGACAAGCAATATCTTCCACAAACTTTATCTCTTCACAGATGCTGTTAGTGGAACAAAACATCCTTGGTCATTTTTGAAATGCTACAATTGGAACACATGCAAGAATAGATAGATTCTCAGTGCAAGTGTCCCCGAATCTGAATAATTAAAACAAGTTCACTACAGTTCATGCAGATTTTTACAAAAGTCAGTAAAAAAAATGCAGGGATTTGTAACTTGTTTTTTCTGGAATTGCTGACTAAATGTATTTTGTCATAGATTATGCTGGCAACAGCACGATTGCATCAATAGTGGTCTCTGAACAGGCTATGCATGAGATCCGGCTGAGTGACTGTCAGTGACTTTGCTAACATACCATGAATGATTATCTAAAGGTCAAATGAGTGCCCTCTGCTGGTTCAGCACCTCTGGTGCCTTTTAAAAATATAATCTCAGCGATTCGTGTTGTTTCTTTTGTGTACTCTTTTCTTGAAGATGGTAATCTTTCTCTGGTTTACTTTTTATCCTCTGCCAAATAGAATTAGAGTCTTACATTCTGTTCATAATCACTGTAAAGTCCTAGGCATGAATGACAATGATCTGAGCTTTTCACTATCTCCATGCACGTCACTGTTGGAGTGCAATTCCTGTTATAATGTGGTGATGCAGTACTTGAACAATCCCAAGATTTTACAACACGGCCCACCATAGTTGTGGTGTATTAATTCAGATTAATAACAATGACAGGGAATCTACTGGATTGTTGTAAAACCCACTTGTTTCATTAACACCCTGTAATATTCCACTGTCCTTGCCTGGTCTGGCCTTTAGGTGACCACCAATGTGGTTGACACTGAAATGGCTCATCAATTCACTCACTTCAGATCCAGTTGCAAATGGTTAATGTTTATTGACCTCTCCCTATCCTATTTCTGTAGCCTCGTCCAATGCTCCAACCAGTGTAAAGCAAGACTTGCATGGTATCCAATCTGATCAGATAATGCTATACATAAATATAATAGCAACATACTCAAGTACAATAGATAAAGTGAAGGAAATCTGAAGAAGGGTCTCGACCGGAAACATCACCCATTCCTTCTATCCAGAGACGCTGCCTGTTCTGCTGAGTTACTCCAGAATTTTGTGTCTACCGACAATAGGTAAAGCACAGGGGAGGATACAGAGTGCAGAATACAGTTCTCAGCATTGTAGGTCCAGTGTTAATGCACTTGAAAGTGAATATTCTGGATATAATAAGAAAATTGAGCAAGTGTGTAATATAGTTATCCTTAAGCCCCTGTCCCACGATGCGAGTTTACCCAAGAGGTCACCCGAGTTTAAAAAAAATCAAACTTGTGGTACTTCGTCACAAATATTTTTTTACTCTTTGAAATTTTTCACACTGTTGAATAAACTTCACGAGTTTTGCATTTCCCGAGTACCTGCCGTTAACAGTATGAGCCGCTATGAGACATCCACGAGTTCCGACATACCCGCTACGTACATTCGATGTATTTACCACAGTTTGATTTTTTTTAAACTCGGGAGAGCTCTTGTCTAAACTCGCATTGTGGGACAGGCCCTTTAGAGCATAAAGATCATGTTAGGTGAGACAATTAATAGATTTAGGAAGTGTTTAGATTGCAAGGCACAGCTAGCTGGAGTAAAGATAAACATCGGAGGTTGTGAACCAGACTGAGGGCAATAAAACTGATCAGGAAATAAGGATATTGCACCCATTTGTCAGACTAATGGGAGAATAATATGTGAAATAACAGGAAAGAGACTTAAAGATAACTCCGGGAAAAATAAAACAATGATGAAAAACTGCAAAGAAACGTTGACCACTGATGAATTATTAAAAAAATGTAAAATCCATTTGTAGCCATTGTATCACGAGATATAAAAAGGCTACGGGTGTTGTCAATTAGTCAAAAGTGGGTTCTCAGAACGTTTCCCAATCTATCTATCTATCTATCTATCTATCTATCTATCTATCTATCTATCTATCTATCTATCTATCTATCTATCTATCTATCTATCTATCTATCTATCTATCTATCTATCTATCTATCTATCTATCTATCTATCTATCTATCTATCTATCTATCTATCTATCTTTTAAAAATCTGTGTGTGTGTGTGTGTGTTTATTTGTGTCAGATTTTTGCCCTTTGATTTCATGGTTCACCAAAACCACACGCTCAAACTCCGAGAATCTTTCCTCCCCCCACACCCCCACACTCACTGATTTTGTGGCCTCCTGCTGGCCAGCCACCATAACGGCTGCTGCTGCTGCTCTACTCCAAAAACGCCGCCATTTTTCTTCTTTCGCTGGCGATTGTCGCTGCTGCACCCAGGCTCTCCTCCCCCCCCCCCCCCCCCCCCCCCCCCCCCCCCCGGGCCCCAACATTATTTTGATGGCGATTTTACTCTTCCACTTCCCTCCCCCCCCCGACAATTTCGCTGCCGATTTTACTTCACCCCCGGCCCGGCTCTATCACGCTGCCTCAAGCCAAAGATCAGCTCTTCCCGTGGACGGCGAAAAGCAGCGAGGGAACAGCCGATCTTTGCCTTCAGTCAGCGTGAAAGAGACGGCGCATCAACGGCCTGTCGGCCCACAGGCACATTGAGGGCATACGCTGCATCACGACGGCCATTTGCAGCGTCTTGATGGCCGTATGCAGTGTCACGGCGGCCGTACGCAGCGTCTCGATGTCGTACACTGTCAAGACGCTGCGTATGCTGTCGAAATGCTGCGTACGCCGTCAAGACGTTGCATACGACGTCGAGACACCGTGTACGTCCATCTTGACGGCGGATGCCTGGCTCACAGCCTCACTCAGCATCACGCCCGCCTACTCCACCCTCCCCCCTCCCTCCCATCCATATCCCCCCTCCCTCCCTCCCTCCCTCTCCTTTCTCCCCTCCCTCTCCCCCCCTCAGGCTCACATTCGGGGACCAGACCCAACTGGTCTGCACTTGGTCTAGTATACTTTTAAAACTGTGTGTGTGTGTGTGTGTGTGTGTGTGTGTGTGTGTGTGTGTGTGTGTGTGTGTGTGTGTGTGTGTGTGTGTGTGTGTGTGTGTGTGTGTGTGTGTGTGTGTGTGTGCGTGTGTGTGTGTGTTTGTGTGTGTCAGATTTTTGGCCTTTGATTTCATGGTCTGCCAAAACCATATGCTCAAACTCTGAGAATGTTTTCATTTCGCTAGACATTACACTTTTACATTCACTAATGCATTCCTCATTACATTTAGACATTTTTATGTACACATTTTAAAATAAAATCCTTCCCCTCCCCCCCCCCCCCCCCCCCCGGGCCCGACATTTTCCTTATTTTGCTGCCAATTTTACTTAGTCCACTCCACCACCCCCCCCCCCCACCCCGCCCGGCTCTATCACGCTGCCTCAAGCTAAAGATTGGTTGTTCCCGTGGACGGCGAAAAGCAGTGGGCGAAGTGCCGATCTTTGCCTTCAGCCAGCGTGACAGAGCCGGCGCCTCATCAACCTGTCGGACTGCAGGCACATTGAGGGTGTACGCAGCGTCTCGACGGCCGTATGCAGCATCTCGAGATGCTGCGTACGGCGTCGAGACACTTAGTACGCCATCAAAATGCTGTGTCCGCCATCAAGACGCTGTTTATGACGTTGGGACACTGCGTACGCCCGTCTTGACGGTGGACACCTGGCCCGCAGCCTCACTCGGCATCGCGCATGCCCACTCCACCCTCCCCCCCTCCCTCTCTCCCATTCCCCCCTCCATCCCTCTCCCCCCCTCCCTCCCTCCCTCTCCCCCCTCCCTCTCTCTCTCCCCCCTCCCTCCCTCTCTCCCTCTCCCTCCCTCTCTCCCCCCTCCCTCCCTCTCTCCCCCCACAACCTCACATTCGGGGACCAGACCCAACGGGTCTGCACTTGGTCTAGTATATTACTAAAAGTCTGATCTTGACTACTTTTGGCTCGCTGAGCTGTGATTTACGAGGGAACGCCGCCACCTACGGCCGTCATTTTTGTCCACCTCGCTCAGAGCACCCCTCCGCCTTCCTGGACCGGAGGATTTTTCGCATCGATGAAAAATCAGAGAGATATTAATGTTTTTTTTTTAATTGCCATTCTCTCTGCTGCCCCTGCTGGTGGGAGGGGGGGGGGACTATAAAACCTGGAATTGGTGTGCCTCACTCAGTCTCTGCAAGATGGAGGAAGACAGAGGGTCACATCTCTCTGAGCTCTGAATAGCACTGAACACATGTCTACTCTACTGTGAGTGCCATTAATGTGGTTTGAAAATGAAAATAAGGTTGGTTTGATGTAAAAATGCACTGCCTGCAAATGGTTGTTTGGGTTGAAGTAAAAAGGTACTACTGCAAATGGTGGTTTGGGTGCTTTGGGTTGAAGTAAAAAGGCACTACTGCAAATGGTGGTTAGGTGCTTTGGGTTGAAGTAAAAAGGCACTACTGCAAATGGTGGGTTGGGTGCTTTGGGTGAAGTAAAAAGGCACCACTGCAAATGGTGGTTTGGGTGCTTTGGGATGAAGTAAAAAGGCACTACTGCAAATGGTGGTTTGGGTGCTTTGGGTTGAAGTAAAAGGCAGTACTGCAAATGGTGGTTTGGATGCTTTGGGTTGAAGTAAAAAGGCACTACTGCAAATGGTGGTTTGGGTGCTTTGGGTAACTTCCTGTTTGCACTGTATATTGATTTTAGATAAAGTGTTATCACTTACAGCTGTGATTTTTGGCCATCTTACTCAGTCCCCCTCTGCTCAGCAGGTGCAGAGGATTCTTCCCATCAATGAAAAATAAAAGTGTTATTAGTGTTTTAAAAATGTTGAGAATCTCTCTCCTGTCAATCACGCCATGAAGGCCACACCTTTTCCGGTGGGAGGGGGAGAGGTTATAAAACCCGGAAGTGTGGGTGTGGCTCACTCTCTGCATGATGGGGGAGGGAGAGGTCACAACTGTCTGAGCTGTGAATCAACTGAACACACTGAATGTTTACTGAACTGTGAGTTTGGTGTTTTGTGTGGTTTTATGGTGGTTTCACCCTGCTTGAAATGGTATGAAACTGCATTTGAATGTGGTGGCCTTGCACCCTGCATGAAATGGTATAATGCTGCATTTGAATTTGGTGGCTTGCACCCTGCTTGAAATGGTATGAAACTGCACTTGAATTTGGTGGCCTTGCACCCTGCTTGAAGTGGAATGAAACTGCACTTGAATTTGGTGGCCTTTGTACCCTGATTGAAGTGGTATGAAACTGCACTTGAATTTGCTGGCCTTGGATCCAGCTTGAAGTGGTTGGAAACTGCACTTGAATTCGGTGGCCTTGCAACCTGCTTGAAGTGGTAGGAAACTGCACTTCAATTTGGTGGCCTTTGCACCCTGCTCGAAGTGGTAAAGAAACTGCACTTGAATTTGTTGGCCTTGCACCCTGCTTGAAATGGTAGGAAAATGGATTTGAACTTGGTGGCCTTGCACCCTGCTTGAAATGGAATTTCAAGGAATAGCCATGAGTCAACTGCCAGCCCACCAACTGTGAGTGAGCTGCCAGCACATCAGGCTTGAGGGACTGAGCTGCCACCCCAAGAACCCATACCAGCGCTCCAGAATACCCCCCCACTGGCCACCAATATTGGAATTGGTGGAGAGGTGGAATATTGCATCGGGGGACCAGCCCTCCCGTGTGAACATGGGGCCCAACGGGTCCCACTCAGTCTAGTATATACTAAAATCTTGAATAAACCAACTTATATGAGAAACTCACCACTGTTCCACAAGATTTTTTTTTGTGTGCAGTCCTGCTCTGAGCCGTATTTAAAAGAGTGACTGGGCCTCACGTGAAAGCTAGATTCAGAGTACAAGTGAAACACACAATTCCCATATCTTCATGTCTGCTTTAGGCAACCATCCTGTTGACGGAATTATTATCTTGCAAGGTACAAATGGACATTTTTAAGGCATCCTTGGACCATGAACTTTATGTTCCCTTTCCCCATTCTGAAAGATGGTAGAATAGAAAATAACTCCTACTCTCTGGCCTCTAAATAGCATTTAATTGCCCATTTAAGGAAATGTCATTGTCTGCTCACACCAGAATATTAAAGATCAGTGTTAATTAGCCATTCTAATTCAGATATCCTCCATTCCAGTGGACAATCTAAGACGTTTGTCTAATGGCGCACAGATGGACATTTCACATTTTAAAAATAATTCATCAGTGGTCAACGTTTCTTTGTAGTATTCCACTGAATTACTAAAGTTGCTTTAGGGGAGCACAAGAAGAACTGGCAGTTACCTGAGACTTTATTGCATCCTTTAGAAATAATCAAAAACAATCCACTTTAGATACAAGGCATGCCAGAAAGCAAGCGTTCCAATGCTGATGTAGTTTATAATCACAATTATTTTGGAAGAGTCTACAAAGAGATACACTGCATCTAGAGCAATATATTGCAATTTCTATTTTATTCAGCAACTGGATTAGTCAGAGTTATTTTGTTACCTTTGCAGAGAGTTAACGTTATGCCTGCCCATGAGTGCCAATTGTTGGAAGGAATTTTGTATTGAACCTGTACCCTGAGTCTGACTTTCACGTGGAAATCAGTTGCCCTCTTAATGATGCCTCAGATAGGAACAGGCTCAAAATAAAGCATCTCGTAGAACAGTGAGTTTCTCGAATAAGTCAGTTTATTCAAGACCTTAACAGTATGCATTGGGTAATACTCTGAGAGAGCCCAAAGTGTTTGAAAGATTCATAGGTGTCAGAGGTTATGGAGAGAAGGCAGGAGAATGGGGTTAGGAGGGAGAGATAGATCAGCCATGATTGAATGGCAGAGTAGACTTGTTGGGCCGAATGGCCTAATTCTACTCCTATTCATTATGACCTTATGACAGCACTCACTGCATTTTTATATTATCAGAAAACAATGGTTACATCTGGATTCTCATTTTTATAATAATTCATCATTGATCAATGTCTATGTAGCCATTCATGTATGTCTTTCCCAAGAGTTATCTTTAATCTTATCTTCCCTGTTATTTAGAAAAACACTCTCTCATTTGTCTAACAAATGGGCACAATAAAGTTCACTTCTTTCGTGTGCTTATACTATATAGTGGCTCGCCACTGCTGTACACATCGTTGCGCTATTGGAGTGTTAAGTGCAAGGTCTGCAGTAGCACATGGATTATCCAGCAATGGGCATTGCAGTAGGTGTTGCATTGTCTGGGTCTGTGTGCCACAGTCACAGGTTGTTGTACCCTTGATGTAGCCCCATTTGTGCACTGTAACCCTTGACCTCCCGACCCCGGTTCGCAGTCGGTTGAGACAGTTCCAGTTCAGCCAGTGTTCATCAGCACCTGATGGTAAGCGCTCTGCTGCCGGTATGCCCATCTTGGTGGAAATAGGGAGAGTGGCTAGTCTGTTCTTCCACGTCTGGAGGAGGGCTTCATTTGGTGTTGTTTCCAATGGGGTGATTCTGGTTAGGAAGTTCTTACGGGATTTTAACCGCCTAGGTGGGGGCACATGGTTGTGTAATGGGTGTCTATCGTCTGTCAGTTGTCACAGATGCTCTGTCCTACTTGCAACAGCTCTCCTGATGTCTGGGGGAGCGATGCCAGCCGGCAGGTAGACGTTGTTTATGTTCGTAGATCGGAAGCAACCAGTGATGCTGCGGCAGCTGGCATTCAAGGATGAGTCGATTTTCTTTGCAGGTGTAGATCTCTCCCAAGCAGGGCAGGTGTATCTGCAGCTGAGAAGCAGAGTGTTAAGGCTGTAGTACGTACTGTTGTTGGGTTGGCACCCCATTTGGTGAAAAGTGGGAACTTATTGTAGATGATGGAAGTAATAGAATGTGACCCGAATGGATTAATCTATCCAATATCTAAATTCAACACAATGCCCCCTCAAATGGTAACCTTCTGAACAACATATACTGCGCCCACGTGAATAGTTACATTAGTTAAATGGGCCAGATACCCGAGTCTGATCCCAGCCTCGGGTGCTGTCTGTGTGGAGTTTGTATATTCGTCCTGTGAGCATGTGATTTTGCTCCATCCCAACGATGTGCAGGTTGGTAGGTTAATTGGCCTCCATAAAAATTGCCACTAGTGTGTAGGGATAATCCATAGTCGGAGTGGACTCAGTGGGCCAAAAAAACAGCGAATGCTAGAAATAACAATGAAGAAACATAATTAGCTGAATCTTGATTGCTGTGGCCATGTGCATTCATGGTTCGGTCACTCGTGGGACAGAGAGAAAAAACTGTAGCTTATAGTAATGAGAAAAGGGTGAACAGATTGGCATGTTTTTTCTTTAAAACAGAAGGGGGTGACCCATTAGAAGTCTGGAATGTTACAAAATGGAACATAGAACAGTACAGCAGAACAACAGGTCCTTCAGCCCACAATGTCTGTGCCAAGTGTTATACTTCATTATTATGAGCTTTTAAACATTTACATAATTTCCATTTTATTTTTTATGACTAAAAAGGAGCTTCTAGATTAAAAATAACAAGAAATTGTTCATAAAATGCCCTCTCTTTATGAATTTTGATCAATACTAATCAAAAGTGGAATTAAGACCAATTAGGAATAGTTTTTTTGAGGTTTATAAACATGAAGCCATGGTTTATGTAGAACAGTACAGCACATGAACAGATCCTTCAGCCACAATGTATGTGCCGAACCTGATGCCAACGTAAACTAATCTTCTCTGCGCACACACAATCCATATTCCTGCATATCCATGTGCCAATTTTAAAACCTCTTAAATGAGTTGGATAAGGTAAGAATGGAAATAAAAGTTTAGCACTTCGGGGGAATTCCAAACAGGGGAACATAAATATTAGATGACCACTGACAAATTAAAAGGAACGGCAAATTTCTTTACCCAGTGTGGTAAAATGTGGAACTTGCTACTGCAGGGACTAACTTAACCAAATAACAGAAGTAGATTCCATGTGGAGCTGGAAGAGAGTGAAAGGAGAGGAGAGGAACAGAAGGAAATGTTGATAAGTCTAGGGTAATGAGAGGGGAGGAGTCTACTGTGGTGAATAAATACGGCTGTTGATCAGTTTTGCCAAATGCCTGTTGGCCTTGCAGTGTGTGAAAATTCATACTTCTGTCTTTTGCAAGTTCCTCTCTCAAATTATTGGAAGTTGGTATGAGACAAGTTTTGAAAGGATGTTTTTTCTTGCAGTAATGCACAAACTTCTGCAAATGTCAGCAAGCTCTAGAATTCCCACCCTGACTAATTGCTCCTCCCTCATGGCAATATTAAGGCCACACCTTGTGATATATTGCTTCTCCAGAACTCTTTGGAGTGTTTTCAAGGTCAAAAGCATCATTTAAACTTAAGCTGTTTAAAGTTGTGCTTGGAGTCAGCAGAGTCAAAAATACAATGGTACTGTACATTTAAACCACTCAGAGGTCGAAAGTTTACAACATCTCCATCACATTTGAATTTAACCCTTCAGCTTCTCCAGCTTTCATTCGTGACGTCAAGGTAAATTTTAGTGTCAATACATCTAGATATCAGAGGCAATGAGAAGGGACTGGGAACAAGAGTTATTGATAAAAATTCCGAATGATAGATGGGGGAAAAAATGTATTATATGTAAATAAATGTTCAATTAATGTAAGACATAACATAATTCAATTTAAAATTTTACATAGATTATATTATTCGAAAACTAGACTGAATAAAATATTTTCAAATGTTTCTCCCTTCTGTGACAAATGTCTAACTCAAAATGCCACTATAGCACATTCCTTTGTCTTTGGTACAAAACTGCATACATTTTGGAATGAAATTTTTGGAATTTTTACAAAACTATTTAACACAAAATTGAAACCCAATACAGAACTGGTTATCTTTGGATCAATGGAAGAGGGAAGTAAACTAACCATATTCCAAGAAGCGTTTCTTAATTATGGTTTAATAACAGCAAAAAAACGTATACTCAAATTTTGGAAAAACGCAACCACGCCAACATTCAAAATGTGGATTTCAAATATGTAGGAAACGCTACATCTTGAAGAAATGAGATTCCTCCTACTAGGCAAGGTAGACCAGTTATTAAAGACTTGGTCTCCTTTTATCAACTTTTTACAAGCATATGGTGCAACATAACATAACCTTAGAAATTGAATGGTTTAGAACCTGGTGACGGATGGGCAAAAATACAAAATAGGTAGATCTCTCCTAATCTCTCTTTTCTCTACTTTCTCCTTTTCTTTCAATCTTTTTAGCTTCTCATCTCTGTCCTTTATTTATTTTGCTATCTGTTTCTACTTGCTTGTCTATCTATTCCGACACTTTTTTTTCGCTCACTGTTCTTTAAATATATATATATATATAGAGATAGAGATAGAGATAGAGATAGATAGATAGATAGATAGATAGATAGATAGATAGATAGATAGATAGATAGATAGATAGATAGATAGAGAGAGAGAGAGAGAGAGAGAGAGATAGATAGATAGATAGATAGATAGATAGATAGATAGATAGATAGATAGATAGATAGATAGATAGATAGATAGATAGATAGATAGATAGATAGATAGATAGATAGATAGATAGATAGATAGATAGATATAGATAGATAGATTTTAAATACAATCTTAACCACTTAGAAAGACAGAAAATAATTTTACATGAAATAAAGAAAAATTATGTATTTGGGCTTGTTTGCCCTTTGTTTGACACCTGTTACGCTAGTACTGCTCCTTCCAATTATCTTTATTTAGAATTTATCATTAATTTGCCCATTTTTAAGATATCAAATTATGCTATGATTACTTCTTCCCTTTGTTCTTTGGTATAAAAGTGTTTAGAATATATAATTTATTTTAACTATTGTTTAACTTACCCTTATGTTCCTTTGAGAAATTAGAGGAACGATGAGTAAGAGTGTAGTTTTACATTTTGAAAAAAATACAAAGTGCTGCAGAAAGTTTGCAAGTCAGGTAGCTTCTAGGGAGGGAATGGAAAGGCAACTTATCGGGTCAGGACCCTTTTTCAGACTGGATTTCACAGAATAGTACAGCACAACAGGTCATTTGGACCACAATGTCTGTGCCGAACATGGTGCCAAGACCAACTCTTATCTGCCTGCACATAATCTATATCCCTCCATTCCATGCATATTCATGTACTTATCCAAAAGTCTCTTAAATGCCTGTCTTATCTGCCTCCTGGTCACACATTCCAGGCACTCATCATCATCTGTGTAAAAAAACTTGCACTGCACATCTCCCTTAAACTTTGCCCCTCTCGTCTTAAAGCTATGCCCTCAAATATTTGATTTTTTCACCCCAGTAAAAACGGTTCTGACAATCTACCCTATCTATCCCTCTCATAATTTTTGTATATTCTATCGAGTCTTGCTGCATCCTCCGGTGTTCCAGTGACAACAATCCAAGTTGTCTAAATTCTCCCCGTCGCTAATATCCCCTAATCCAGCCATCATTCTTTTAAACAGCCTCTGCACGCTCTCCAAAGTCTCCACATCCTTCCTGTAATGTGGTGACTTTGCTTGCAATACTCCAAATAAGGTCTAACTAAAGTCCTATAGAGCTGCACCATGCCTTCCATACTCATATACTCAGCATACCGCATGCCTTCTTCATCAGTCTGTCTATATGTGCTGCCACTTTTAGGGAGTTATGGTCTTGGATTTCCATCTGACTGACGGCCCAGATCATTGAGTTGGTTCCAGGATAGGATCTGGCATGAAGAGCCAAGGAGGAAAATATTGCTCTTGCCACCATTGAGCGGAGCTGAGCTTTGAAAGGAGAACTAAGTTTGGAAAGGTTTGCTCACAATGATTAAATCCAATACAACAGGGCTCTGCTAGTCAAATGGCTGTGAATTCAAAATTCATAAAAGCAAGATTTGAAGTTGATTTCAATCATTTTGGCTATCAGTAAGCTGGCAACAGAAGGAAAAGCCACATAGGCTGTCAGACGTCAGGTAAAAAATTCTGTGACTATGGATTGTGATTACCCATTGAATGTAGTTTGATTGATTGGAAAATACAACATGGAAACAAGCCCTTCGACCCACCAAGTCCATACTCACCATCGATCACCTGCACACTAATTCTATTCTATCCCACTTTTGCATCCATTCCCTGCACACTACTGGCAATTTATCGAGGCCAATTAACCGACAAACCTGCACATCTTTGGGATATGGGAGAAAACTGGAGCAACTGGAGGAAGCCCACTTGGTGACAGGGGTAATGTGCAAAGCACTCAAGGTCAGGATTGAACCCAGGTCTCGAGACGGTGCTGTGAGACAACAGGTTTACCAGCTGTGTGTATTTACTCTTTGTATGGTTTACCCTTGATTACACCCAAAATGGCCTATAAATGTAATTAATAAGAAGGAAGTTAGTGAACAGAATCATCCACATTTGAAAACCTGTAAGAGATGAATAATTTCTTGGATTCTGTCAATTGTGCTCCAAAGGATCTTTGCAACTGTTCCAAGCAAGGATTGATATTGATGTTGATCCCTTGGTGCTGAGTCACAGGTTGGTGATCCCTACATTAGTCCTTATCTCTAAGATCTACTTAATGTTGGTCTTTAGACTATAGAGATATGGCGCAGGAAAAGGCCATCCGGCCCACTGGATCTATGCCCACCAGCACTCACCCCATACCCTAACACTCTCCTACACCCTAGGGACAATTTTACAACTTGCCAAAGTAAAATAAACCTACAGACCTCTATGTCTTTGGAGTGTGGGAGGAAACCAGAGCACTTGGAGAAAACCCATGCGGTCACAGGGACACTAAACTGGGACAGGCCTATTATTGTCACATGTACCAGGGTACTGCGAAAAGCTTTTATTTATGTGCTATTTATTTAAATCATGCATTACTTGAGTACAATCAGCCAATACATAAGAACAACAGGTCGAGCAAAATACATGGAAAAATAGCAGAGTGCAGAATATAATTTCCCAGCATTGGAGCATTGCACTTAGGGAGAAAAAGACCAGCTTCCTCAATGAAGATAGATTGGAAGATGGGAAATACACCCTGATTTATGGGAAGACCAGTCAGTAGTCTGATAACAGACAGGAAAAAGCTGTACATGAGCCTAGTGGTGGGCTGAAGAAGGGTCTTGACCCGAAACATCGCCCATTCCTTCTCTCCAGAGATACTACCTCACCCACTGAGTTACTCCAGTATTTTGTGTCTACCTTCAATTTAAACCAGCATCTACAGTTCTTTCTTACACGTTGAGCCTAGTGGTGCTTGCTTGCAAACTTTTATATATTCTACCTGATGGGTGCGAGGAGAAGGAGGAATGTCCAAGGTGAAAAAGATCACATGTAGAGTGATGTGGTTGTTTGGGTTAAGAGTTAGAACTTTGAATTCTGGAGGTCTGATGTATTGACAATTTCAAGTAAAATGGGAACATTTGCTCAAGCTTAAAGGCCAGATGGGGATCTCACAGTATTAGGGAATATTTTGTTGTTTGGTACAGTTCAGTGATCCAGCATGGAAACAGGCCTTTCGGCACAATTATTGTACGCTGACCATTGATCACACATTCACGCTACTACTATGTTATTCCACTTTCTCGCTACACATTAAGGACAATTAACCTAAAAACCCTCAAGTCTTTGGGACATGGGAGGAAACTGGGGCACCCGGAGGAAAGCCATGCAGTCACAGGGAGAACATGCAAACTCCACCCAGACAGCACCCGAGGTCAGGATCAAACTCAGGACCCTGGCGCTGTGAGGCAGCAGCTCTACCAGCTGCACCATTAAGAATTAAAAGTATATAGGACGTTATTGGATCCCAAATGGTCGGGGGTGGCAATTAGCCAGCGCATTTAACAACTTGTTGTTCACTGCCTACTTTGTAGATTACATTGGTTTTCCAAAAAAATCTGAACCAGCAACAATTTCTTTATAGTCTAAGGGACTTCCAATAAAGCCTTTTACTTTTTGATAGCTATTGATTGTATTAGAGTTTCCAATGCTGAATCCTTTAATTAAACATTTCCTTTCTATCACTTTCATAATCTCTGTAAACAAAAGAGGATTTATTCAGATGAATTGCAAAATAAACTGTGGTCACAGAACAATGTACATTTAAATGGATACACAAGAGCTCTACCCAATGGCCAGCAACTTGATTGCAAGTCCATTTTCCCTTTTCAAATTTGCATTATCAGTGAGTTTTTAATGTGAACCTTTCATTTTAATTCTGTTCCCTTTGCAATATTGCGACTGATATGTCATAACCATAGTGTATCAAAGAAAACAGACTAATATATAAATAAAGTAATGTTTTTAAATTTTTTTTACATTTTTTCTTGTTATTTTATTTTTTAAATTTTATTTATTAGAGGTAAATACAAAATGTACTTCACATATATATATTGTTACAATCATTGTACCCCATAATTTTATGGCTTTTAAAGAAAAAGAATAGAAAGAAAGAGTGAAATAGGTGAAAAGAGTTGTGATAGTGAAAGTGTGTGCCAAAGGGGAGAAGAAACCCTTGGTCAAAGAATTAGAGAAAGGGGGTTAAAGATCGACCCTAAAAAAAAGGAAAAGGAAAAAAAAAGCCAGTTACTATGTTATATATATCACGCAAAAGGAATCCACCAACCCAATAGTTTTTCATACCCCCCTACCAAGGCCCGAGGTACTCCTGCACCCTATCTTTGTAGTAATTCTATAAATGCAGACCACGTCTGATAGAAACGTTCTGATTTTCCTTCCAGGCGGAGTCTCATATCTTCCAGATGTAGTGTTTCAAACATAGTTGAAATCCACATATTTAATGTTGGTATAGGAGCATTTTTCCAGAATTTTAAGATTAGTTTTTTTCCTATTATTAAGTCGTAATCAAATAAATTCTTTTGATACGCATTTAATTCCGGACTACCTTCTGTCATTCCGAAAATAATCCATTCTGGCTTTGGTGTCATTTTTATTTTAAACACTTTTGTGAAAATTTCAAAGATTTCAATCCAAAACCTTTTAATTTTTGTACAAAAGATGAATGAGTGCGCTAAAGTAGCTTCTTGACAGTGGTATTTATCACAAATTGGTGAAACGTTAGGGTAAAATTTATTTAATTTAGTTTTTGAGTAGTATAATCTATGTATAATTTTAAATTGTATTAAAATGTGTCGTACGTTAATTGAGCGTTGTGCACATTTGATAAGTATTCTTTCCACCTTTCACTGGAAATTTTTATGCTTAGTTCGTTTTCCCACTCACCTCTAAAACCTTCCGTTGTTGGTATTACTGCATTTAGTATAATATTATATATATATGAAATTAAATTTGGTGATTCCGCCTTTGTATTCATTACTTCATCTAGTAAGTCTAATGGCATTTTGTGAAATTCATGTGCAGGTTTTTTCAAATAATCACATATTTGGAAATATTTAAAATACTGATTGTTACCCAGATTGTATTTTAGTTGTAATTGTTTAAATGATAATAGTTTTCCCGTATCATACAAATCTCCCAATAATCTTATAACTTTCTCTGATTGTAATTTATTTAATTTGAATTTTAGTATTAATATTTTATTGTGTTGATCCATGGACGGGTCTTTAGCATTATCTATATCCAAATGTCTAATTTGTTCCTCTAGCTGCCGTTGTTCATTCTTATTTTTTTTATTCTGAAAAGCTTGGTATGAGATTATAACACCTCTAAGAAAAGCTTTGAAAGATTTCCATAATAATGTAGGTGGTGTGTTTGGCGTATCATTTATTTCGAAAAAAAGATCCATTTGCTGTCTTAGATATATACTCCCTTGCGGGTCTTTTAAAATTTGGGGGTTATACCTCCAGAACGATGTATTCTTAGACATGCCTTCAATTTTTTTTTGTTAAGTTAGGGGGGAATGATCTGAAATCGTATTTGTGTGGTATTTTGGGTTAAGAGTATACGGAATTAATTTTGTGTCTACCAGGAAATAATCTATACATGAATAAGTCTTGTGTACCGATGAATAAAACAAATATTCCTTGACTGTCGGATTTGCAATCCTCCAAACATCGGTTATATTTGTATTTTTTATATATGTGTTTAAAAGTTCACTAGTTTTAGATTTCGTATTACCTCGTTGTTTTTAACTGGATTTATCTAAATAAGGATCTAAGACACAGTTAAAGTCTCCCCCAATTATAACATTCTGGTAATTATATTCTGCAATTATATTCAAAATTTTATTTTAAAAATGCGGATTATCAAAGTTAGACGCATATATATTTACCAATGTGATTGGGATTGCATGGATCTCACCGGTAACTATCAAATATCTCCCATCCTTATCTGTTAAGGTATTTTTCTGTTTAAATGGTATACCTTTGCGAATCATGATGGACGTGCCTCTGGATTTTGACGTGTATGACGAATGAAAAATTTGACCTATCCAGTTGGCCCTCGATCTTGAACTTTAAGATGCGTTTCTTGGAGGAAGATAACATCTGACTTAAATGCTTTCAGCTGTGCTTAAATCTTACCACTTTTAATACGTTCGTTAGCCCCCATAATATTCCAACTGCAAAATGAGATTCCTCCCGATTTATTTTGTTTAGTATCTTGCATTTTGACTAGGTTTAGTACCTATGTATCTTGCGGTGCATCCGTACCTCAGGTCTTTAAGCAATGGGGGAACAGTCAACCTACCAAGTTCAGTTTGTGGATTCCTTTTGCGATTATCCTTGAATAAAAAAAACACACATGTGATTAATTGTGATAGTAAAAAAAAAAATAGTAAAAGTGAAAATACAGTGACCGAGCTTGTCGGCACTGTAATAAGTGGCCCACCTGTTGGTGGGAGAAAACATTATATCGACTTCCGTTGTCGATGTTAATAAACAAACAAATAGCTCCGTTCCCTCAATAAGTCATAACATATTCATACTAGAGCGGAGCCGATTCCAAATCAACTATATAATACCTAATTGCAGTATATATATCCATTTCATATGTGTTCCCAAATATATCTAACTGTTTTATCTACAGAGTGTTAAGCATCAGTTTTTACCTCGATAATAATCAGCTGTTGGTTGAAGGGGCTACCTAGGGCAGGCTTCTGGATCTGAGCCAGGAGCCCGTCATCCCCCTCACAACTATAAATCTGCTTAAAACTTATTAAGATATTAAGTTATAGATGTTAGTTTGTAAATCAGCCCCTTACTACCAATCAGGTTAATGTTCATTACAATTTCTATGATAGTATTCTATGTTTTGAGTGTTAAAAGTGTTATTTCTATAACATTAGGTTATTCAGTTAAAATTTTAAACCATGGTAATTGCTCTGTTCAGATTATATTGTAAAGCTCTGTATTCAGTGTTTATCTTTTTCCGCTTCACTTGGAACCCAGAATGTCCTTGAATTAACATTCCTCGATAAGCTGTCGAGTCTAAACACAGGGAGAGTTCCATCTTCTGTTGAACACATTTCATGGTGAAATAGTAAAGAGAGAGAATATCCATACAGTTCAGCTTTTCAAGTTACTTATTTTCTTCCACGATGGTTAAGGCATATTTATATGCGCTCTCCGGATTTGTAAAGGACTTTTGCTGATCGTTGTAAGAAATGCGCATTCTCGCGGGAAAGTAGACTCCATATCTGACACCCTTCATGCCTTGCTTTACCTTGTAGAACTGATTTCTTTTTTGGACCACTTCATACGGGTAATCTCTAAATATTTTGAAGGTTGTCAGTTCGTATTTCAGTGGTACTCCATATTTGATATTACTCATAACCTCTTCCACGCCAGAGATGTTCCAAAATTTCACAATGATCTGACGTGTGTATTCTGAGCCTGTTTGGGATTTTTGTTTGAATCTCGGAATTCGATGTGCCGCTTCAATTTTCGGAAGGTTAGGAAGATTGAGAGCTTCTTTAATTAGATCCGCAGCAAACTCCCGAGGGTTATCTCCCTCGGCTTCCTCGGGTACTCCTACTAGCCTTAGATTAAAGCGTCTCGAACGAGTTTCCAAGTTTAAGCACTTATCCGCACAATTTGCCAGCTGTTTTACAGTGAAGTCGTGCTGTATCTTCATTTTCTTCATATCCTCGGCCATTCGTCCCATCTCTTCCTCCATCTCTTTCATTGTTTTCACATATGAGGCAACAGTCTCATGCACAAACTTCTTATTAGTGTCTTCTTTCCCCTTGTCCATTCACTCCAATAGATCAACTCTCACATCTTCAATTATTTTATTTACGGTGTTGATCGAATCCTGCACAGATTCAATAACTTTCAAATTGCCTGTATTCGTATTCAGCATTAGCTTATCTGTCATATCTTTCATCATTTTTTCCATGTGCGTTCCGTCCACCTTTTCATCTTTCAGTTCTCTTACCGTTTGCTTTAAGTCCTCCAAGTCTTTCTCCTTATCTGCCTTATCTGCCTTAGCTCTTGTAGACATTTCGGAAGGCAGTTTTCCTTCAAGAGCACCTTCAAAAGTCGATTCTCCAAGCTCTTCAGGCTCTTTCTCAGTACTGCAGTATATTTTTGAAATGCTTCTCTGAGGACTCTGAGCAGATATTGGATTCTGTATTTAAAGGGTTAAATCCAGAGTTTAATGCACAGCACTAATTGTTGACGCTATCAGCAGAGCATTCAAGGCCTCCGATAACCTTTTTTAATCGGTCCCGATCTATAGACCCAGTTTTAATGTGAAAAATCGCACATTTTCGGGAGCGGAGCTATGTGTGGCGACTGTTACCAAAACATGGCGCCACTGGAAGTGTCGATAAAGTAATGTTTTAAGGTAATGATTGCCCCAGGTTGGATATTAATAGAAGCCTATCATAGAAACATGGAAAATAGGCGCAGGAGTAGGCCATTTGGCCCTTCTAGCCAGCTGATCATGGCTGATCATCCAAAATCAGTACCCCATTCCTGCTTTCTCCCCATATACCTTGATTCTGTTAGCCCTAAGAGCTATATCTAACTCTCTTGAAAACATCCAGTGAATTTGCCTTCAATGCCTTCTGTGGCTGAGAATTTCACGGATTCACAACTCTGGGTGAAAAAGTTTTTCCTCATCTCAATCCAAAATGGCCTAACCCTTATTCTTGAACTGTGAACCCTGGTTCTGGACTGCCCAAAAATGGGGAACATTTTTCCTGCATCTAGCCTGTCCAATCCCTTAAGAATTTTATATATTTCTATAAGATTCCCTCTCATCCTTCTTTCCAGTGAATATAAGCCCAGTCAATCCATTCTTTCATTATATGTCAGTCCTGCCATCCCAGGAATTAACCTGGTGAACCTGCACAATAGCAAGAATGTCCTTCCTCAAATTAGGAGACCAAACTTGCACACAATAGTCCAGGTGGGGTCTCAGCAGGGCCCTGTACAAATGCAGTAGGACCTCCTTGCTCATATACTCAAATCCTCTCGCTATGAAGGCCAACATGCCATTTGCTTTCTTCACTGCCTGCTGAACCTGAATGCTTACTTTCTGTGATCGATGTACAAGGCCATCCAGGTCTCGTTGCACCTCCCCTTTTCCTAATCTGACACCATTCAGATAATAATCTGCCTTCTTGTTCTTGCCACCAAAGTGGATAACCTCACATTTTTCCACATTATACTGCATCTGCCCACTCACCCAACCTATCCAAGTAGCGATGTTACAAAACCTTCCTTCAGCGGTGCTGCAAATCTGCCACTGGCTGTGTGCGCGGCTTTGGCGCGTTTGAGGGGGGCGGGGGACGGGATTAAAATGCAGGTTTGCATTGCTTGTTGGAGAGGGATTTCCTTGGGCTGTTGTCGATGAAGAAAAATCGATCCGACTTCCGTTCCCGTTTTGGATTAAAGTAAAAAGTGACTTTGAACACCTTCAACGCCTTCAACGTGACGGATCTTAATATCAAGACAAAACAAAAGGTAATCGTTTATGCCTCATACAATCTCGCTTCTTGGGGTGGCTTTAATCTAATTTTACGTAGCGAAAATGTTACTTGGGCCCCATACGAATCGGCAGTGTCTTTCCTGTCGATATGTGCTTAAAATTCACGGCAAAGGCAAAGTTCCAATCAATCACATTCCAGAAACACCCACTCGCAAGATGATTTAAATTCTCTTTTTTTTTGGACAATCATGTCATGAGGATCTAAATCGTCTATATTTTGTGTTATTGTCAATCGTCAATATTTTTGTACTAAATATCCATAATAGTTTTTGTCACATGTATTGTGCAAAAAATAATAATTTTGATTATATTGAGAGTGGATTAATTTATGGGAATTAAACATTAAATTCCTTCCTTCTGGCATATAAGTTCATGACAGTGAGATTTAAAAATCATGTTATATTATGAATTCTTGTGTGAATGGGATTAGTTTGTTATTTGGATACTTAGGCTATTAAAAAAAAAAAATAATTCTTAAGAAATGGATAGATGTTTAGATCTAGTAATTTAATTTAGATTAATTTAATTGATTTGATGAAACTGATGAATATGAATTTTTTGTTGTGTATTTACTATTTGTTTTAGCATTTAACGATATCATTTCTACCTTTTTTCTAAAACTGCAAATAATAACTTGTTTCTGTTAATGCTGTTCAGTGTTTGTTTTCCTTTACATTTTAAACAGATGTCTCCGAAGAAGAAGTGCAAAATTGTCAATCCAAATGCCCAGCAAAAGACTGATTTAGACAGCATTCACAGAGATTATCCAAATTTGGACTACTCCAAATGTGATGATCTACAGGGCATTCTTAATGGGAAAGTTGGGGGCAGAAAGGCATTTCATGCATGGTTTGAAGAGCAAAAACTTGTAGTTTACAATGCCAAAATTGAAAAGTTGAGGAAAAATAGAGTTGCTTATTGGTCACAATCTGACAAGTATGATGATGCAACTGATTATGATATGCCAATGTACCAGCTAGAAACTGATCTTCTCCATAAAGACTTGGTCTATTGCTAGAAATTGTAATTTATTTACCTATCTGTTATGGACTTATAGCAATTAATACAATAATTTTAAAGTTCTGATCTGGAGAATATCACATTTTTTAATTTTCAAGGCAGTCTGGGTGTTTATTACTATTTCCGTCAAAACAGTCAATTTTGTAATTAGCTACAATTAGGTAACTAACTAATTAATTATATGCTTTAATTTCAGGTCATCCAAGTAAGATGTTTTATATTTGTTTCAGAATGCTTCAATCTATAATAACTGAAAATGTCATTCAGTTCTCTTAATTTTTAAGAAAGTTATGGGTTTTTGACTGTGCTCGATCACAGCTTTCGTGTTAAGTCAATGGAAAAGCAATAGGGAACAAGATGCTAATTTCCGAGTATGAAAATGGCCATACCTTTTTTAATACTGAAGATATGAAAGTGAATTAGGTGTCAAATTAAAGTTATTTTTATGCTTTATCTGATGTGATAAATTACAGGCTTGATTTTTAAAATCACAAAAGTTTGTAACATTCCTAATCCAAGTCATCCTGCAGCCTCATAGCATCATCCTTGCAGCTCACAATGTCACCCAGCTTTGTGTCATCCGCAAACTTGGAGATGTTACATTTAATTCCTTCGACTAAATCATCAATATATGTTGCAAATATCCGGGTTCCCAGCACAGAGCTTTGTGGCACCCCACTATTGATAAGAGGCTATTGCCCTGGAGAGTGTTGTGGAGCAGAATGATCTAGGAGTACAAGTACATATATCTCTGAAAGTGTTGTCAAAATAGATAGAGTGGTAAAAAAGGTTTTGGTACATTGGGCTACATTAATCAGAGTACTGAGAATAGAAGTTGGGACATTATGTTCAGTTTTGTTTAGTTTATTATTGTCAGGTGTACGGAGGTACAGTGAAAACCTTTTTGTTGCGTACTATCCGGTCAACAAAAAGACTATACATGATTACAATCAAGGCGTCCACAGTCGTACTGACATATGATAAAGGGTATAACATTTAGTGCAGGATAAAGTCGGATTAAAGATAGATTAAAGATTTCCAAGGTGGCAGATGGGAGATCTAGATCACACTCTAGCTGCTGAGAGGACTATTCAGTTGCCTGATAATAGCTGGGAAGAAACTGTCCCTGAATCTGGAGTAGGCATTTTCAAATCTCAGTACCTCTTGCCTGATGGGAGAGGGGAGAAGAGGGAGTGACTGGTGTGAGACTGGTCCTTGATTATGCTGCTGGCCTTGCTGAGGCAGCGTGAAGTGTGGACGGAGTCCATGGAAGGGAGGTTAGTTTGCGGGATGATCTGGGCCACGTCCACAACTCTGCAATTTCTTGTGGTCTTGGATGTAGTTGTTCCCAAGCCATGCTGTGAGTCATCCAAATAAAATGCTTTCGATGGCGCATTTGTAGATATTGGTGAGGGTTGTTGGGGAGATGCCAAGCTGCTTAAGCCTTCTAAGGAAGTAGAGGCATTGATGTGCTTTATTGACTATTGCTTCGATGTGGCTGGGCAAGATTCCTTCGATGTCCAGCACAAATTGCTGGTGATATATATTCCTAAGAACTTGAAGCTATCGACCATCTCTACTTCAGTGCCATCAATTTAAATTTTACCAATTTAAGCAGTGTATATACTGCTTTGCTTCCTGAAGTCAATCACAACCTCATTTGTCTTGCTGATATTGAGGGAATAGCTATTGTCCTGGCACCAGGTTACAGGGTTCTCAATCTCCTTCCTGCACTCTGTCTTACCATTATTTGATATCTGTCCCACTATGGTGGTGTCGTCTGCGAACTTGCATGTTGAGATGGATTGTTATTTGGCTGCACAGTCATGAGTGTATAAGGAGTATAGTAGAGAGCTGAGAATGCATCTTTGCTGTTGTACAAGATGTTGCTGACACCGCATTTGGAGTGTTGTGTTCAATTTTGGTCACCCTGCTATAGGTATGATGTCATTAAGCGGGAAAGAGTGCATAGAAGATTTCCGAGGATGTTGCCAGGACTTGAGAGCCTGAGTTATAGGGAGAGATTGGGCAAGATAGGATTATTCTTTGGAGTGCAGGCAGGACATTAAGGAGTGATCTTCCAGAGGTGTACAAAATAATGAGGGAAATTAATAGGGTTAATGCATAGAGTATTTTACCCAGGGTAGGAGAATCAGGAAACACGGGACATAGATTTAAGATTAGAGGGGAAGATTTAATAGAAACCTGAGGGGTAACCTTTTCACTCAGAGAGTGTTGGGTATATGGAATGAGCTGATCAAGGAGGTAGTTGAGGCTGGTACAATATTAACATCTTAAAGTAATTTGGACAAGTACATGCATAGGAAAGGGTTACCAGCATATGGGCCAAATGCAAGCCAATGAAACTTGCTTGATTGGGCATCATGGTAAGCGTGGATGAGTTGGGGTGAAGGACCCTTTTCCATGCTGTGTGACTATGATTCTAAGAAAATCATGCATGACTTTGATCCAGTGGTGAGCTTTACTGAATATCGTTTCCCTGATGACATATTTGAAAAACTCCTTTCCCTTTCCTGTGCATTAAAATGCCTTATAATCATGGGACTGCAGTGGCATCATTAGTAAGAATATGTTTGCAGCAATAATCACGACCATCAAAAATAAGCAGATTGCAAATGGCATTTTATTTCACTAATTGGTTGTTGCTGCATGCGGACAGAGAATTTGATGCTCAGTATCCAAAAGAGAGGCGGGCATGTTCCTACAAGTAGAAGATGCCTCCAGTTAGGAAGCCAATTCTGTCACCAGATACTGATAAGATCAGTCACCCTGGCCTTTTGAAACCTGTTTGCTTGTCTTTCATATTGAATAGGTAATTCCCCAAATGATTTTTCCCTGTAAACTAACAAAAGGCTTTTCTGTTTTTGTTTCCTTCTCCATGGTGATTGCTGGTTGCTGGGCAGGGTTCAGAAGGCATCGAGTGAGTCAAACGGGTTGTGCCGTGTGCTTATCCAAATTTCAATTGAACGTTACTTAATCCCTGACTCACATTCGCACAGGAAATATAATACGTTGTGAAATAAAATAATTTTCATGTGTGTGTGGGCATGCACATATGAGCCTGTACATGACACACAAGTGCAAATTGTGTGTTTGTATGTTCGCATCTATGTATCCACACGTGCAGTGTGTAATTATGTGTATCCATGCATGCATGTGTTGTGCAGCGTTCATCTCTCTCGGATGCCGCTCTGATGCTTATCGTTCCCTGACAGGCCACGAGAGGCCAATTCCCAGCATCACTAGTAACTGATGGGTATAATTAGCTGACATTGGATTGAACCTCATCAGCCTCCTTCTCATAAAACCCAGGTATTCCAGCCAGAGGAGAGAAAGATGGTGAAAGAGGAAGCAGAAGAGAAAAAGAATGAAAGCGTAAGAAGGAAGAAGGAAGAAAGAAGAGAAAGAGTGAGAAAGCAGGGGACCTCCCTGCTAGCTGTTTTCACTGTTGTAGGTTCGCGGAAGACTGAGCCACTAGGATAAACTTGAGACCACCAGTGCCATTGTGTGGTCAAGACTGGGTTGCCGGGGAAAAGCCCTAGGCACCCAGCGCCTCTACTGGGGCTAAGACTGGATGGCCAGGGCAAGCCTGAGATGCCTGTGCCTCTCCCTGCCCATGGACAATGGGCGAGCACACTGAGCAAAGACAGCCACCAGGATAAGCTGCCACTGCCTCTTTCAGCCCAACGCTGAGCCGCCAGGATAAACCTGAGATCGCCAGCGCTTCCTATCGAGGAAAGGATGAACTGCAGGCAGATGCCCGAAATAGCCAGGCCGCCTCCTTCGAAGACCAGGACTGAAATGCCAAGACAAGACCAAGATTCCCATCGCCACTGCACATGCGCCCTGACACCGTGGTTCAGTGCCCCAATGCAGCTCTGGACTTTCTTTCTTCTGTGAATAAAATATATAACTAAGTTCACCCTACTGCGAGTGCCAATGTGGTTACTGCTGAAGTCGGCGTCATCACCGATGCCACTGTGTACATACATGTCTATGTGCAATTGTACATTCATATGTGTGTGCAATAAGCATCTGTGTGTACATTATCAGTGTACATGGACATTATTGTATACATTATTGCAAATTCAATGCTAGCATTTACATCAAGAGGACTGGAATACAAAAACAGAGATGTAATGTTGAGGCTCTATAAGGTGCTGGTCAGACCACATTTGGAGTACTGTGAGGAAATTTGGGCCCCATATCTGAGGAAGGGTGTACTGGCTCTGGAGAGGGTCCAAAGGTTTACAAGAATGATTCCAGGAATGAGTGGGTTAGCATATGATGGGCGCTTGACAACACTGGGCCTCTACTCGCTGAAGTTTAGAAGGTTGATGGGAGACCTCGGTGAAACATAGAATAATGAAAGGCATAGTTAGAGTGGATGTGGAAAGGATGTTTCCACTGGTGGGAGAGTCTAGGACCAGAGGTCATTGAATTAAAGGGCGCTGTTTTAGATAAGAGGTGAGGAGGCTAGTTAATCTGTGGAACTCATTGCCACAGAGGGCTGTGGAGGCCAAGTCAGTGGATATTTTTAAGGCAAAGATGGACAAATTCTTGATTAGAACGGGTGTCAAGGTTTTATGGGGAAAAGGCAGGAAAATGGGATTAGGAGGCAGAAATCAGCCATTATTGAATGGTGGAGTTGACTCGATGGGCCGAATGGCCTAATTCTTCTCCTATAACTTGTGAATGTGTGCCAGTATGTGTGTGTCATGCATGTCATCCTTGTGTATAAATATACGTCCCTTTCGATGTAGGCCTGCATGTGTGTGTCCAGTTGTGTACAGGGCTGTATCTGGGGCCACATCACTGGGAATGTTGTCTTTGGAGGGAGGTAGTTTACTTTTATTACCCTTCTAAAGAACATGGAGGTTCTTGCAGAGAGAGTAGGTGGTATTTTTCCAGTTCCGTGAGATGTCTGCTAGTGAAAGTCCAGCTCCAGTTGTCTCTAAGATGGCTACATTGTTTACGTGCCCTACACAAGACTCCCGAGGGGGACATGCTGTTCCAAGTTCGGTGCTGGGAAGTGGAGGGAGTAAAAGATACACTGATGTGCTCACTGCCTCCTTGGGGAAATATTACCACTGAAACCTGGTAACCTCTGGCTCTTGAATGTTAAAAGTTGAGAAGAAGCATTCAGCATGATTTTGGAAACTTGAATCCAAGCATTGGAAGCAGACAGAAATAAAATGCAGAATGAGTGCAGAATAATACCTGCTTGCTCTGACAGGCAACTCTTGTCGCATCTGTGTAAGTGGTTGGTATTGATAATGGTATTTGTAAAAGGAGTATTATCATCATGTACCGATATACAGTGGAATAAACAATTAAAGCAGCTCATACTATACATGAGGACAATCAAGCCATACACAAGTACAACCAGTAGAGCAAAGAGAAAAATACCAGTGCAGAATAGAGCTTGTCAGAATTTCAGAGAAAACGTCCAATATCTGCAATGAGATAGTTTGGAAGACTGGAAATACACCCTAGGTGATGTGAGGACTGTGCAGAAGTCTGATATCAGAGGGGAAGACACTGTTCCTGAGGCTGGAGGTACGTACTATGAGGCTTTTGTATTTTCCCTCTAATGGGAGAGGGGAGAAGAGGGAAGATCCTTCCTGGAGTGGGAAAGGTCCTTGGTTATATTTACTATTTTCCTGAGGTAGCATGGTGTAGATGGAGTTATGGTGGGGGGGGGGGGGGGGGGTCTGGTCTATGTGATTGACTGGGCTACATTCACCAATCTCTGCCATTTCCGTGGTCTTGGGCAGAGCTGTTCCCAAACCCAGTTGTGATGTGGTTCCCACATTGGCATCATCAGTTATCTTAGAAGCCACAACACTGGAGGCAAGTTGGAAGCTGATTGTCCTTGTTCAAGAACTGCCTAATAAATATATATACATATGTGTGCGAGACAGATTCAATTTGTGTGCCTGCACCCCTGTATGCAAATGTATATGTACATCCATGTGTATATCTGGGTTGACATAAAGACTAACATACTATTGAATGGTTCTTGAATAATGCATATCTAATATAATGTTTTTGAGAAAGATTGAATTTTCTGTTGGTTAGATTGGATTAAATGCAGCAGAATCACTGATTATAAGATTTTAATGAATTCTCTGCATTTTTATAAATTACAATAATCATCTTATGACAGTGCATTAAACAAATGCTCTGCGTATTTAAACAGTTGTAATTAAGATACATTCCAGGTAACTATTACAGGGATAAATAGGAAAATATAGCAAGCAAATCCAAATGCAGGGTACTTTCTGATTTTTACATAAATCAACATGATCAAATGAGGCAATTTGCATACCAAAACAGCATCACAGAAATATAATCCTTTCTAAAATCCTAAATATAAGGCTGAATGATATCTAGTGTGGGAGATCGTTAGAAGACACGTTACGAATTGAAATTGAAGAGGATCCTGAAATTAACCAACTCTTCTGCTTACAATGAAAAATCGCAATGAGCAAACAGAATATCAGGACGCTGATCCCTTCTCATTAGCTTCCTCTGAATGGGTTGCCGAGGGTAATCAGTCAGTCTTCTGTGAAATACACTTTTATTGCTATTGGAAGAGAACATGTGTTTGTGTTACAACTGGATAGTGGACCTGCCACTGATGTGCCACCAAGCACAAGTTATTTTTAGCCGACGATAGACACCAAAGGCTGAAGTAACTCAGTGGGTCATGCAGCATCTCCAGAGCGACACCAAATGCTGGAGTAACTTACCGGGAGACAGTGTTGGTTTAAATGCACTCAGAAATATGTGAGTCATGGACAAACCGCAGTGGACAAGCCAAAGTACGGACTACGCAAAACCCTCCAAGTCGATCAAGTAAAGTCAAGTTTATTCGTCACATACGCATACGAGATGTGCAGTGAAATGAAAAGTGGCAATGCTTGCGGATTGTGCAACAAAAAACAAACAGAATGGAACCGAATCAGTAATTACATATTTGTGGGAGAAAAAAAAAGAAGAAACAGCAATTTCAAGAGACACTACACAGCAGTAAATTGGTACAGTGAGTTAGTCCCTGGTGAGATAGGAGTAATGGTAGCAATGTTACAAATTTTTGAGATTTTAAAAATCAAGTCTGCAATTTATCTCATCAGATAAAGCATAAAAATAAGTTTAATTTGACACCTAATTCCCTTTTATATCTTCAGTATTAAAAAAGTTATGGCCATTTTCGTACTCGGAAATTAGCATCTTGTTCCCTATTGTTTTTCCATTGATTTAACACAAAAGCTGTGATCCAGGTCAATCAAAAGCCCACAACTTTTTTAAAAATTAAGAGAACTGAATGAAATTTTCAGTTATTATAGATTGTAGCATTCCGAAACAAATATAAAACATCTTACTTGCATGACCTGAAATTAAAGCATATATTTAGTTAATTACCTAATTGTAGTTAATTACAAAATTGACCGTTGTGACGGAAATAGTAATAAACACCCAGACTGCTTTGAAAATTCAAAAATGTGATATTCTCAAGATCAGAACTTCAATATTATTGTATAATATGCTGTAAGACCATAACAGATAAGTAAATAAATTACAATTTCTAGCAATAGACCAAGTCGTTATGGAGAAGATCAGTTGCTAGCTGGTACTTTGGCATATCATAATCAGTAGCATCATCATACTCCTCAGACTGTAAACAATAAGCAACTCTGTACACCTTGTTTTCCTCAACTTTTTAGTTTTGGCATTGTAAACTACAAGTTTTTGCTCTTCAAACCACACATGATATGCCTTTCTGCCCACTACTTTCCCATTAACAATGTCATGTAGATTCAATTTCTTAAGAAAATTATAATTTTTTTAAATACCCTAAGTATCCAAATAACAAACTAATCCCATTCACACAAGAATTCACAACATAACATGATTTTTAAATCTCACTGTCATGAATTTATATCCCAGATGGAAGGAATTTAATGTTTAATTCCAATAAATTAATCTAGAAACATCCACCCAAAATATAATCAAATTATTGTTTTTTGCACAATACATGTGACTCAAACTGTTGTGAATATTTAGTTTAAAAATAATGATCATGGACTTCCGGTGGCGCCATGTTCTAGTAACAGACGCTGCACATAGCTCCGCCCCCGAAAATTTGCGATTTTTCACGTTAAAATCGGGTCTACTGGTCGGGACCGATTTAAAAAACTTACCGGAGCCTCTGGACGTCGCGCTGCTGACGTCATCAGTAAACGCTGTGAATTTAAAGGAGGTTTAAAGCACTTTAAATGCAAAATTCGCCCACTGCTCAGAGTCCTCAAATAATAGTCACAAAACTATGGAGAAGCCAGGCGAAGCCTGAAGAACTTACTTTTGAAGTGGCTCCTGAAGAAGAAATGCTCTCTGAAATGGCTACAAGAGCTAAGACAGATCTGGCTAAGGACAAAGAATTTGAGGAATTAAAGCAATCGGTAAGAGAACTGAAAGATGAAAAGGTGGATGGAAAGAAGATGATGGAAAATATAGAAAAGCTGATGGTGAATATGAATGCTCGTAATGAGAAAGTTATTGAGTCTGTGCAGGATTCGATTGGCACCATAAATAAACAAATTGATGAAATGAGAGATGAATTATCGGAGAGAATTGATAAGGGGGAAGAAGACACCATGAAGAAAATTGATGCTGTGCTGCAAACTGTCTCTACATATGTGACAACAATGTGAGACATGGAGGAAGAGATGGCGCGAATGGCTGAAGAGATGAAGAATATGAGGTCAGAACAAGACCTCACTACAAGACAGATGGCGACTCAGCTGGCGAAAGTTTCGGTTAAAATGCCTGGATTTGGAAGTTCATTTGAGACGCCAAAATCTAAGAATAGTTGGAATGCCAGAGGGAGCAGAGTTAGAGGACCCTCGGGAGTTCGCTGCGGGCTTAATTAAACAAGTTCTTAATCTCCCTAACGAGCCGAAAATTGAATTGGCACATCAAGTACCGAGATTTAAACCAAGGTCTCAAACAAGTCCAGACTATACAGATCATTGTGAAATTCTGGGATATTTCTGCCCTTGAAGAGGTTATGAGGAAAATCAAACATGGAGTGCCATTGAAGTTCGGTGATGCATCTATCAAACTATTCAGGGACTATCCTTATGAAATTGTGCAAAAGCGAAATCAGTTCTCAAAGACAAAGCAGATTGTACAAGGAATTCAAACTGTCAGATACGGTGTTTTCTTCCCAGCTAAGATGAGAATTTCCTACAAGGGACAGGAAAAAACGATTACAAATCCGGAGACTGCACTTTTTCAATAAAATCTTGAATATAATTACCAAAATGTCACAATCGGCGGAGACTTTAATTGTGTCTTAGACACTTACTTAGATAAATCCAATCAAAAACAAAGAGGTATTACGAAATCCGAAACTAGCGAACTTCTAAACACATATATAAAAAACACAAACATAAGAGATGTCTGGAGGACTGCAAATCTATTCTATGGTACACAAGACATATTCACGAATAGATTATTTCCTGGTGGATACAAAACTAATACCCCACACTTCTAAACCAAAATACCACACAAATATGATCTCAGATCACTCCCCAATAACTTTTTTTCTAAAAATGGAAGGAATGACTAAGACCAAACCGTTTTGGAGGTGCAATCTTCGAATTGTAAAAGACCCGCAAGGGAGTACATATTTAAAAGAGCAAATGGCCTTTTTTTTCAAAATAAACGACACGCCAGACATATCACCTACACTATTATGGGAATCTTTTAAAGCATTTATTCGAGGCGTGATAATTTCATATCAAACTTTTCAAAATAAGAAAAATAAGAATGAACAAAGACAGTTAGAAGAACAAATTAGACAACTGGACATAGAAAATGCTAAAGACCCCACTACGGATAAACATAATAGAATAATAATACTGAAATTCAAATTAAATAAATTATTATCAGAGAAAGTCATAAGATTATTACAAATTACAAGACAGGAACACATTGAATTTGGGGATAAGCCCCACAAACGTCTGGCACGTCAGTTAAAAAAACGAGAAAAGGATCACACAATTTTAAAGATTAAATCAGACAAAGGGGAAATATTGACCTTGCCGAGTGATATTAATAAAAGATTTGCACAATTTTACGAGAATCTGTATACATCTAAAACGATAATGGACACCAACAAAGTTACAGAGTTCTTGGATAATTGTAACCTTCCTAAATTAGAGTTGCAGGAACAAGAGGAATTGGGAGCACAAATCTCAAAGAAGGAAATAGACGAAACAATGATCTCATTAAAAAAATGGAAAAACACCAGGTCCCGACGGATTTAGTAATGAATTCTATAAAAGTTTTTATGACATATTTACTCCCTGCCTACAGAAAATGTATACTTATGCCTTCAAAGAACAAATACTACCTGAAACACTAGCAGAATCCACGATCACACTAATACTTAAGAAAGATAAAGATGTGGAAGAACCTGGATCATACAGAGCTATTGCGTTGTTAAACACAGATCAAAAAATATTAGCGAAAATACTAGCTAGAAGACTAAGTAAATATGCTAGTAAATTAATACATGCGGATCAAACGGGGTTTATCCCTAAGAGACAATCATTTAACAATTTGAGACGTCTGCTCAATATAATACATTCACACCAAACGGAAGATCAAAAACTATCAATCATATCGTTGGATGCAGTGAAAGCATTCGATCAGGTCAATTGGGAATATATGGTCAGGGTATTGCAAGAATTTCAACTGGGAGAGAATTTTATTCTATGGATTAAATTACTATATAATAAGCCAGCAGGCAGAGTATTAACTAACAATAATTTATCTACGAAATTTAATTTGTCAAGGGGTAATAGACAAGGATGTTCATTATCACCGTTATTTGCCCTCATAATTGAACCCCTAGCGGAAAGAATTAGAACTCATCCGAATATCCATGGATATAAAACAAAATATTCCAACAATAAAATATCACTATACGCTGACGATGTACTATTGTACATCACAAAACCTCATATTACTATACCAAATATTTTTAAATTAATAGAGGACTTCGGATCATTCTCAGGATATAGAATAAATTGGAATAAAAGTGAAATCATGTCAATAAAACCGAAAGACTCTACGCATCTTTTACAGTTTCCTTTCAAAATAGCTACGGAAAAATTTAAATACTTGGGCATCGAAATTACTAGAAGATATCAAGATATGTTTGACGAAAATTATAACCCTCTACTTAAGAAACTATATAACTTGATTAAATTTTGGAAAACGCTTCCGATGTCCTTAATAGGCCGAATAAATACCATAAATATTATTTTTCTACCACAAATTTTATACATGTTCCAATCTATTCCAATATATTTATCCAAAAAGTTTAAAAAAAAACTGGACTCAGATATCACAAATTTTATTTGGGATTATAAATCCCACAGAATACAAAGAGCTCACCCAAAGTAGTAGGGGGATTAGCACTCCCCAACTTTATGTATTACTATTGGTCTGTGAATATCAGAAACATGATCCAATTGCTGGATAACTCTCCCCAGCAACTGGATTGGACGATTATGGAGAAAGAGCATTGCTCTCCTTATAATATTGGAGCAATCCTTCTCTCTCCAATATCGATGAATAATATAAATTACAACAATAATCCAATTATATACAGTACAATTAGAATTTGGAAACAAATAAAACACAATTTAAAATTAAGAAATTTATCTCTCTTATCTCCTATCGGCAAAAACCCCTCATTTAAACTTTCAACTATAGATAACGCATTTATACAATGGGAAAGAGCTGGAATTAAAATCTTCGGAGATGTGTATGAATTGGGAAAACTATTAGCATTTAAACAAATACAACTAAAATACAATTTGGGAAACAATCAGTATTTTAAATATTTCCAAAACTGTGACTATCTGAAAAAATACGCACAAGATTATCACAATATGCCTCCAGACTTACGGGAAGAAGTAATGAATACAAAGGCAGAATCAGCAAACCTAATATCATATATATATACAGTGGCTTGCAAAAGTATTCATACCCCTTGAACTTTTCCACATTTTGTCACGTTACAAACACAAACGTAAATGTATTTTATTGGGATTTTATGTGATAGACCAACACAAAGTGGTGCATAATTGTGAAGTGGAAGGAAAATGATACATGGTTTCCAAATTTTATTACAAATAAGAAACTGAAAAGTGTGGCGTGCAAAAGTATTCAGCCCCGCTGAGTCAATACTTTGTAGAACCACCGTTCGCTGCAATTACAGCTGCAAGTCTTTTGGGGTATGTCTCTACCAGCTTTGCACATCTAGAGACTGAAATTTTTGCCCATTCTTCTTTGCAAAATAGCTCAAGCTCAGTCGGATTGGATGGAGAGCATCTGTGAACAGCAATTGTCAAGTCTTGCCAGTTGGATTTAGGTCTGGACTGACTGGGCCATTCTCACATGAATATGCTTTGATCTAAACCATTCCATTGTAGCTCTGGCTGTATGTTTAGGGTTGTTGTCCTGCTGGAACGTGAACCTCCGCCCCAGTCTCAAGTCTTTTGCAGACTCTAACAGGTTTTCTTCCAAGATTGCCCTGTATTTGGCTCCATCCATCTTCCCATCAACTCTGACCAGCTTCCCTGTCCCTGCTGAAGAAAAGCATCCCCACAGCATGATGCTGCCACCACCATGTTTCACAGTGGGGATGGTGTGTTCAGGGTGATGTGCAGTGTTAGTTTTCCACCACACATAGCGTTTTGCATTTATGCCAAAAACATCAATTTTGGTCTCTTCAGACCAGAGCACCTTCCTCCACATGTTTGCTGTGTCCCCCACATGGCTTGTGGAAAACTGCAAACGGGACTTCTTATGGCTTTGTTTCAACAATGGCTTTCTTCTTGCACTCTTCCATAAAGACCCGATTTGTGGAGTGCACGACTAATAGTTGTCCTGTGGACAGAATCTCCCACCTGAGCTGTGGATCTCTGCAGCTCCTCCAGAGTTACCATGGGCCTCTTGGCTGCTTCTCTGATCAATGTTCTCCTTGCCCGGCCTGTCAGTTTAGGTGGATGGCCAAGTCTTGGTAGGTTTGCAGATGTGCCATACTCATTCCATTTTCGGATAATGGATTGGACAGTGCTCCGTGCGATGTTCAAAGCGGGATATTTTTTATAATCTAACCCTGCTTTAAACTTCTCCACAACTTTATCCCTGACCTGTCTGGTGTGTTCCTTGGGCTTCATGATGCCCAAGGAACAGTGTTTGTTCACTAATGTTCTCTAACAAACCTCTGAGGCCTTCACAGAACAGCTGTATTTATACTGAAATAGATTACACACAAGTTGACTCTATTTACTAATTAGGTGACTTCTGAAGGCAATTGGTTGCACTGGATTTTATTTAGGGGTATCAGAGTAAAGGGGGCTGAATACTTTTGCACGCCACACTTTTCAGTTTTTTATTTGTAAAAAGATTTGAAAACCATGTATCATTTTCCTTCCACTTCACAATTATGCGCCACTTTGTGTTGGTCTATCACATAAAATCCTATTAAAATACATTTACGTTTGTGGTTGTAACGTGACAAAATGTGGAAAAGTTCAAGGGGTATGAATACTTTTGCAAGCCACTGTATATATTATATTACTCTAAATGCAGAAATACCAACAACAGATGGTATCAGGAGAGACTGGGAAAAATAATTAAGTATACAAATTCCCAAAGAAAGGTGGGAAGAATTTTTATTAAATGTGCATAAATGTTCATTTAATGTAAGACACACCTTAATACAATTTAAAATCTTACACAGATTATACTATTCAAAAACTAAAATAAATAAACTTTTTCCCAACGTCTCACCTATATGTGATAAATGTCAATGTCAAGAAGCTAATATAGCACACTCATTTGTCTTTTGTACAAAAATTCAAACATTTTGGACTGAAATTTTTGAAATTTTCACAAAAATATTTAAAATAAAACTGACTCCAAAGGCAGACTGGATTATCTTCGGGATATCGAAGATAGCCCTGAATTAAATGTGTTTCAAAAAACTCTATTTGAATATGGCTTAATAACTGGAAAAAAGCTAATCTTAAAATTCTGGAAAAATTCTCTTATACCAACAGTTAATATGTGGATTTCAACTATGTTCGAAACACTACACTTGGAAGATATGAGACTCCGACTAGCAGGAAAATCAGACTGTTTATATAAGACATGATCTGCATTTATAAATCTATTACAAGGATAAGGTGCAATAATATCTCAAAAAAAGTAACGGTGTCGGGTCTTGATTAAGGGGGAAGAAAAACTGTCGAGTTGGTAGATTCCTTTTGCGAGATGTTTATAATAAAGTAACTGGCTTTTCTTCTTTCTTTCTCTATCTTTCGCTTTTTCTTTTTCTCTCCAGGGTCTATCTCTTAATCTCCGGTCTCTAACTCTTCAAGGGTTTCCTTTCCCTCTGTCACGCTTTTGCACTTTCACATCTCTTTTTCACTTTTCTACTTTCTTTGCTGGTATTTCTCTCTCTTTTCTCTCTTTTCTAAAGCCTTAAAAAATTAAGGGGTACAATGACTGTAGTACAATATAAGGGATGTACACTGATGTAACTTACGGTACCTTTAATAAATAAAGATATTAAAAAAATATATATTATAATAATACAAAATATTCAAATTATAAAATATCATTATACGCTGATGATGTACTACTGTACATCACAAAACCCCATATTACTATACCAAATATATTACATTTAATTGAGGATTTTGGATCATTCTCAGGATACAGAATAAATTGAAACAAAAGCGAAATCATGTCAATAAAACCGAAAGACTCAACACACCTCTTAAAGTTTCCTATTAAAATAGCCACAGAAAAATTTAAATATTTGGGTATTGAAATTACCAGAAGAAATCAAGAGTACACAAAAGGCTGGAGAAACTCAGCGGGTGCAGCAGCATCTAAGGAGCGAAGGAGATAGGCGACGTTTGGGTCGAGACCCTTCTTCAGACTGGTCAGGGATCAGGGAAACGAGAGATATACGGTGATGTGGAAGAAATGAAATATATAATTTAATTAAAAAATGAGAAGCTGGTGCTGGGGAGGGAGATAGAGATAGAGGTGCTGAGGGAGAGGTTTGATGAGAAAATCTTTAAAAAGGCCGCGGAATAAAAATTGATATGTTTATGCTATAAAAATGATTTTTCTACCACAAATTTTATACCCGTTCCAATCAATTCCAATATACCTACCAAAAAAGTTTTGTTTTAAATTGGATTCAGACATTACAAATTTTATATGGGATTATAAATCCCATAGAATACAAAGAATACATTTGAATAAACCCAAAGCAGTAGGGGGATTAGCACTCCCTAACTTTATGTATTATTACTGGTCTGTAAATATTAAAAATATGATTCAACAGCTGGACAATTCTGCCCAGCAGCTGGATTGGATTATTATGGAGAGAGAGGACTGCTCCCCTTGTAATATTGGAGTGATCCTTCTCTCACCAATGAAGTTGAATAATACAAACTATAACAAAAATCCAATTATACATAGAACAATTAGAACTTGGAAACAAATAAAATATAATCTAAAATTAAGAAGTGTATCTCTCTTATATCCAATAGTTAATAACCCTTTGTTTAAACCCTTAATTATAGATGAATAATTTATACAATGGGAAAGAGTAGGAATTAAAATGCTTCTAGACTTGTATGAAACGGGAAAATTACTATCATTCCAACAACTACAACTAAAGTACAATTTGGGAAACAATCAGTATTTTAAATATTTTCAAATATGTGGCTATCTGAAAAAATATGCACAAGAATATTACAATATGCCATTAGATCTACTGGATGAAGCAATTAAGACAAAGGCTGAATCAGCAAACTTAATATCATATATATATATAATATTATTCTAAATGTAGAAATACCATCAACTGAAGGTTGTTCAATGTTCAAGGACTCGGCAACGGACTTGAATGAATACGCCACAGTCGTTACAGACTTCATTAAGAAATGTGTGGAGGACTGCATCCCTGCAAAAACCTTCCGAGTGTTTCCCAATCAGAAACCTTGGATGAACTCTGAGCTCTGCACTCTTCTGAAGACCAGACACCGGGCATTCATGTCTGATGATACAGTGGTCTACACAAAGTCCAGATTCGACCTTGGTAAGGCCATCAAAAAGGCCAAAAGGGAGTTCTGCTCCAAACTGGAGGATGAGACAGATTTTCGGCAGCTGTGGCAGGGACTGAATGCAATCACCTCCTACAAGGCGAAACCAGGAGGCAGCTCGGATGTCGGTGATACATCACTCCCTGATGAGCTCAATGCATTTTACGCACGCTTTGATAGGGAGAACACCCGATGTGCCTTCCCGAACCCCCATTCGCTGTGATGGTATTTCAGTCTCAGTCATAGAGGCCAATGTCAGGAAATCCTTCAGAGGGGTGAACCCTTGAAAAGCGTCTGGACCTGATGGCATACCTGGTCGTGTTTTGAAAACCTGTGCGGACCAACTGGCTGATGTTTTTACGGACATTTTCAACCTGTCACTTCTGAGGTCTGAGGTTCCCACCTGCCTCAAAAGGGCATCAATAATACCGGTGCCCAAGAAGAGCAAGGTGACGTGCCTCAATGACTATCGACCTGTGGCACTAACGCCTGTGGTGATGAAGTGCTTCGAGAGGTTGATCATGGCGCAAATCAACTCCTACCTTGACAAAAACCTGGACCCACTGCAGTTCGCTTACCGCCATAACAGATCAACGGTGGACGCGATCTCGCTGGCCCTCCACTCCGCTCTGGACCACTTGGACAACAAAAACTCATGCAGTGGCTTGCAAAAGTATTCATACCCCTTGAGCTTTTCCATATTTGGTCACGTTACAACCACAAACGTAAATGTATTTTATTGGGATTTTATGTGATAGACCAACACAAAGTGGCGCATAATTGGGAAGTGGAAGGAAAATGATACATTGTTTTCAAATTCTTTTACAAATAAAAAAACTGAAAAGTGTGGCGTGCAAAAGTATTCAGCCCCCTTTACTCTGATACCCCTAAATAAAATCCATTGCAACCAATTGCCTTCAGAAGTCACCTAATTAGTAAATAGAGTCCACTTGTGTGTAATCTAATCTCAGTATAAATACAGCTGTTCTGTGAAGGCCTCAGAGGTTTGTTAGAGAACATTAGTGAACAAACAATGTTCCTTGGGCATTATGAAACCCAAGGAACACACCAGACAGGTCAGGGATAAAGTTGTGGAGAAGTTTAAAGCAAGGATAGGTTATAATAAAATATCCCAAGCTTTGAACATCTCACGGAGCACTGTTCAATCCATCATCCGAAAATTGTAAGAGTAGGGCACAACTGCAAACCTACCAAGACATGGCTGTCCACCTAAACTGACATGCCGGGCAAGGAGAGCATTGATCAGAGAAGCAGCCAAGAGGCCCATGGTAACTCTGGGGAAGCTGCAGAGATCCACAGCTCAGGTGGGAGAATCTGTCCACAGGACAACTATTTGTCATGCACTCCACAAATCGGGCCTTTATGGAAGAGTGGCAAGAAGAAAGCCATTGTTGAAACAAAGCCATAAGAAGACCCGTTTGCAGTTTGCCACAAGCCATGTGGGGGACACAGCAAACATGTGGAGGAAGGTGCTCTGGTCAGATGAGTCCAAAATTGAAGTTTTTGGCCTAAATGCAAAACGCTATGTGGGGCAGAAAACTAACACTGCCCTGAACACACCATCCCCACTGTGAAACATGGTGGTGGCAGCATCATGCTGTGGGGATGTTTTTCTTCAGCAGGGACAGGGAAGCTGGTCAGAGTTCTGGGGAAGATGGATGGAGCCAAATACTGGGCAAACTTGGAAGAAAACCTTTCAGAGTCTGCAAAAGACTTGAGACTGGGGCGGAGGTTCACGTTCCAGCAGGACACCAACCCTAAACATACAGCCAGAGCTACAATGGAATGGTTTAGATCAAAGCATATTCATGTGTTAGAATGGCCCAGTCAAAGTACAGACCTAAATCCAATTGAGAATCTCTGGCAAGACTTGAAAATTGCTGTTCACAGACGCTCTCCATCCAATCTGACTGAGCTTGAGCTATTTTGCAAAGAAGAATGGGCAAAAATGTCAGTATCTAGATGTGCAAAGCTGGTAGAGACATACCCCAAAAGACTTGCAGCTGTAATTGCAGCGAAAGGTGGTTCTACAAAGTATTGACTCAGGGGGGCTGAATACTTTTGCACGCCACACTTTTCAGTTTTTTATTTGTAATACAATTTGGAAACCATGTATCATTTTCCTTCCACTTCACAATTATGCACCACTTTGTGTTGGTATATCACATAAAATCCCAATAAAATACATTTACGTTTGTGGTTGTAACGTGACAACATTTGGAAAAGTTCAAGGGTTATGAATACTTTTGCAAGCCACTGTATGTCAGGCTGTTATTCATTTAACTCAATCATCCCCTCCAAGCTGGTTACCAAACTCGCAGAACTGGGTCTCTGCGCATCCCTCTGCAATTGGATCCTCGACTTCCTCATTCACAGACCACAGTCTGTTCGTATTGGTGGCAATGTGTCAGACTCGATAACAATCAGCACGAGAGCACCTCAAGGCTGCGTGTTCAGCCCCCTGCTGTACTCACTCTATACTCATGACTGCATAGCCAATCACAGTGCGAACTCCATCGTCAAGTTCGCTGACGACACCACTGTAGTGGGACGTATCACTGATGGGGATGAGTCGGAGTACAGAAGAGAGATCGAGCGACTGTCCATATGGTGCCAGCACAATAACCTGGCCCTCAACACCAGCAAAACCAAGGAACTGATTGGGGACTTTGGAAGGAGTAGAATGGGGACCCACAGTCCTGTTCATATCAACGGGTCGGTGGTTGAAAGGGTCAAGAGCTTCAAATTCTTGGGCATGCACACCTCTGAAGATCTTTCCTGGTCCGAAAACACAGATGCAATTATTAAGAAAGCTCATCAGCGCCTCTACTTCCTGAGAATATTACGGAGTGTCGGTCTGTCAAGGAGGACTCTCTTTAACTTCTACAGGTGCACAGTAGAGAGCTTGCTGACTGGTTGCGTCGTGGCTTGGTTTGGCAACTTGAGTGCCCTGGAGAGGAAAAGACTACAAAAAGTAGTAAATACTGCCCAGTCCATCATCGGCTCTGACCTTCCTTCCATCGAGGGGATCTACCACAGTCGCTACCTCAAAAAGGCTGGCAGCATCATCAAGGACCCACACCACCCTGGCCACACACTCATCTCCCTGCTACCTTCGGGTAGAAGGTACAGGAGCCTGAGAACTGCAACAACCCGGTTCAGGAATAGCTACTTCCCCACAGCTATCAGGCTATTAAACCTGGCTCGGACAAAACTCTGAACATTAATACCCCTCCATCTGTTATTTGCACTTTATTAATTTATTAATTAATGTGCGTATTTAAGTATATAACTGTAGTCAATGGTACCTACTATGTTCTGTTGTGCTATGCAAAGGACATATGACAATAAACCCTTTTGACTTTGACTTTGACTTTGACTTTGTATTAGAAGAGACTGGGATCAAGAATTAGCTACCAAAATTTCAAAAGAGAGGTTGGATGAACATTTATTAAATGTGCACAAATGTTCAATTAACGTAAGACACACTTTAATCCAATTTAAAATTTTACATAGATTATACTACTCAAAAACTAAAATAAGTAAACTTTTTCCCAATGTATCACCTATCTGTGATAAATGCCAGTCTCAAGAAGCTACTATAACGCACTCATTTGTTTTTGTATAAAAATTCAAAAATGTTCGACTGAAATTTTTGAAATCTTTACAAAATTATTTAAAATAAAACTGACACCAAAAGCAGAATCGATTATCTTTGGAACAACGGAAGGTAGCCCTGAATTAAATGTGTTTCAAAAGAACCTATTTGAATATTGGTTAATAACTAGAAAAAAGCTTATTTTAAAATTTTGGAAAAACATTCCTATACCAAAAGTAAATATGTGGATTTCAACTATGTTTGAAACACTACATCTGGAAGATATGAGACTCCGCCTGGCAGGAAAATCAGATCACTTTTATAAGACGTGGTCTGCATTTATAGATTTACTACAAGGATCGGGTGCAATAGTACCTCAAAAGGGTACCGGCGTCAGGTCTTGGTAAAGGGGGATGAAAAGTTGTTGAGTTGGTAAATTCCTTTTGCGTGATGTTTATAATAAAGCAACTGTCTTTTCCTTTTTTCTTCTTTCTCTCTTTTCTTTTCTAGGGTCTATCTCTTAATTTATTTTTTCTAATTCCTCGACTAAGGGTTCTTTCTTCTTTCCCTTTGTCACGCTTCTTCACTTTCACAATTCTCTCTCACTTTCTCTATTTTCTCTATTTCTATTCTTTTTTTAATAGCTTTAAAAAACTAAGGGGTACAATAATTGTAATAATATATACGGGACGTACACTGATGTCATTTACTGTACCTCTAATAAATTTAAAAAATAAATAAATAAATAAAAATAATGATTATGGAGAGTGAGAATAACACAACATATAGACAATTTAGACGGCTTATCTCCAAAAAAAAATGGGCATTTTAATCATCTTGCCTCTGGAACGTGATCAATTGGAACGTTTCAGTTACGGTGAATTTGAACCACATATCGGCAGGACTGCCAGTTCGTATGGGGCCCAAATCACATTTTCGCTTATAGAGGATTGACTGAGCATCAAAAACTGAGGGGGACCTGGTAGAAGTAAATAAAATGATGAGAGGCATACATAGAGTATACACTCAGATCTTTATCCAAAGGATAAAATGTCAAAGACTAAAGAACATTCCTATTAGATGAAATGAAAAGAACATTTACAGGGCAAGCTTGTTTACACAATGGTAGATGCCTGCGAGAACGTATAAATGCCACACAGACAGCACATGAGGTCAGGATCAAACCTGAGCCTCTGGTGCTGTGAGGCAGCAGCTCTATCAGCTGCACCAATGTGTGTCCTACTATGCAGAATCTTGGCAGTTCCAATAACTTTATGATAGGATATTTGTGAACGAATCCAAGACGTTTTGAGATATTTCCTGATGTCAAAATTTCTCCAACAAATACGTGACCAACAATGGGTATGTCCGCGGGGAAAAAAAACGACTTCCCCATCATTTTAGGGCAGTTTGGTAAGTAGCAGCCTCAAGGCAAATTCTGAATGAAGCTGGCAGTTTTAGAAATAAAAGCAAGTAAAAAAATCCTGGAAGCAAAACATCATTCTTGTTCAAAGCAATAAAGAAGAACAGTGAGATACAATAAATTGCAGATGCTGGAATCTTGAGCAAAACCCAAAGTGCTGGAGGAACTCAGAGGATCAGGCAGCATCTGTGGAGCGGATGGATAGATAATATTTCACGTTGGGAACCTTATTCAGACAGTAAGAAGAAGAGCACTGGACCAACGTCCCAACTTTCCACGACTGATGCTATCTAGCAACATGTGTAGGAAGGAACTGCAGATGCTGGTCTAAATCGAAGATAGATACAAAATGCTGGAGGCATCATCTCTGGAGGGAAGGAGTGGGTGAGGTTTCAGGTTGAGAACCTTCTTTAGACTTAAGAAGAGTCTCAACCTGAAACGTCACCCATTCCTTCTCTCCAGAGATGCTGCCTGTCCCACTGAGTTACTCCAGCATTTTGTGTCTATCTTCTATCCAGCAACATGTTGCTCGAGTGGCTAGATCCACACAAGGAACTAATGACATTTAAATTAGACTCCACTTGCCTTCCTGTTAGAAGCTTTGTGGTGATTTGGGGTAATGTTTCAGCAGAATTAAACAGCTGTTGATGTGGCACAATTTCCTGGAAACCCTCAATCGCTCGGCATGTGGGTGAGCGGTCAGAAAGCTGAATGACTGACTGAAAGATGCAGCATGGAAACAGGCCCTCCGGCCCACCGAGGTCACGCTGACCATCAAACATCCATTAACACTCTTTCCATATTATCCCACTTTCGCATCACCCTACACATCAGGCAGGGGCAATTTACAGAAGCCAATCAACTTACAAAAATGCATGTCTTTGGGATTTGGAAGGAAATCGGAGCACCCAGAGAGAGAGAGAGAGAGAGAGAGAGCACATACAAAACACCGCACAGATAGGACCTGAGGTCAGCTTCGAACTTGGGTCCCTGGCGCTTTGAGGCGACAACTTTACCAATTGCACCACTGTACCAACCAAATGAAGGGGAGAGGGGGAACTGGAATGAAACAAAGAGAATATTAAGGGCATGTAAGGATAGCTGGTTAAGAGGCAGCAGCATCTATTCGGTGAACTGGGACACCTAGATGTCACCATAAAACCTAGAAAAGCACAGCCTGTTCCTTCTGTGTGAAGAATGCCGAAGAAAATGATCCCACAGAAAAGGCTGAGAATAAGAGATTCCATAGGCTTTGGAAAGACTACAGAGTGTAGCTTTAAGGTGAGAGGGACAAAGTTTAAAGAAGACTAGACCAAGGGGGACCCATTGGGTCCCGTCCCCTCATCATGCAGTCCGGGGGGGGGGGGGCAGCCTGCGGCATCACACACACACTAACCCCCCCTCCCCTCACAGGGGGGGGGTGAGGGGGAAGTATGGGGAGAGGGGGCGAGTGGGGAAAAAGGGAGGGGGGCAGAGGGACGGAGGAGGAGAGAGAGGAGAGGAAAAAAGAGGGGGGATTGGGGGAAGGGAGGGGGAGGTCAAGGGGGTGGGGAGAGGGGGTGGGGTGGAGGGGGACAGGGGGGAGAGAGAGAAGGGGGAGAGAGGGGGAAGGGGAGAGGGTGGGAGGGAGGGGAGAGGGGTGGGGTTACCAGAGGGGGAGGGGGAGAGGGGAGGGGGGGAAAGGCGGGGAGAAAGAGGGGGAGGGAGGAGGGGCAGGCCTGCCAACTCATGCATTGAGTATGCGAGTCACGCATTTCATGAAATTCTCACGCTCTCACGCTGATGACAGAATTTCACACGCTCAAAAGAATATTTTTAAAAATATATACATAAATAAATAGTCTCACTCCTCCACATTCACCAATGAGAATAGTTTTCTGTCGGCAGGTTTCCCGTAAAGAACTTGATTGGCTTAAGCCCATCGCACACTATTTAAAATGGCAATGCAGGAAAAAATGCTGGAGAAACTCAGCGGGTGTGGCAGCATCTATGTCTGAATTTGACCCTGCTTCAGACAAAAGCATTTCTCCAGCATTTTTGTCTAGCGCTTCATCGATGCTACCTCACCTGCATTCACATTCCTGTGCAGATGGTGTGATCGGTGAGACCCAGGTGGTCCCAGCACCAATTCCCCCCCCACCCCCACCAAGGCACCACTCACACCTCCCACCCTCACCTCCAGCGGCTCTGTGTCCGCCGGCCACTCTGTCCACACCCCATGGCATTTTAACCCCGGCGCGCAGCTAGGAGCGGACCGGGTGAGTGGGGGCGTCAGTGCCGTCTCCGGAGCTGCGTGGATGAATCTTGGGCTAAGGCTATGAAAGTGATGGGTGTCTGGAACGCGTTGCGAGGGATAGTGGTGGAGGCAGATATGATAGTGGCATTTCAGGGGCTATTAGATAGGCACATGGATATACAGTGAATGGGAGAAGGGGATATGTGGATCACATGCAGGCCAAGAAGAATAACTTGGTATAATGTTTGTCATGGACATTGTTAACCAAAGGGTTCCTGTGTTCTGTTCTATGATCTATGCTGTCTCAGTAACAGCCACACATTGTAAAAAGAGGCAAAAAAATCTCACAACAGTGGCCATGACAAATCACGACACTCGTGCCAAGCCTTGCCTTTCACCATTCTCATAGTTTCAGCTGTCTCGTTACCTTTCGTCACCGGGGAAATCACTTCTTTTTGTGTACAATGCAGCCAAATACACAAACACCTTTTTCACACAAAAGCACTCTTCATCTCATTGTGATTACATGGAAATGTGGCAATGCCATCAGGGGTAAATTACAGTGCCCAATTAAACTGCCAGCATGTCTTTGGGATATGGGAGTAATCCAAATAACCCAGATAAGGCCCATTCCATCAGAAGGAGAATGTATAAACTCTACAGAGATCACAGTTACAGCACTTCCCTCATTCCGCATAACAATCAATCAACTTTTCAGTACATAAGAACATAGAGCAGTATAGCACATAAACAGGTCCTTTGCCCACTATGGCTGAGCCGAACATAACACCAAATTAAACTAATCTCCGTGGCCTGTATTTTCAGCACATCCATGTACCTATCTAATAGTCTTACGGACTATGGTCACCCGGAGGAAACCCATGCGGCCACAGGGAGAACATCCAAACTTTACTCAGACAGCACCAGAGGTCAGGATTGAGCCTGGGTTTCTGCCGAGGTGAGACAGCAGCTCTACCAGCTGCACCACCGTGTGCCACAATAACAGTATCTGGCCCACCACAAAGGAAATGGCTGCCTGCCTCCATCTGTGTGTTTGTTTCTAAGGTAGTGGAACAAGTTTGACACATGCACCTTAGATTAGATCTTGCTGCGGTGACTGGGGTAAAAATGTTTCTGTATAAAATGGAACAGTGGAACAGAAGCCCTGTCCTCATGCACCATGGTGCAACTGGTAGAGCCGCTGCTTTCTTGGTGCCAGAGACCCAGGTTCGATCCTGACCTCCGATGTGGAATGTGCATGTTCTTCCTATGACCGTGTGCATTTCCTCCGGGTGTTCCTGTTTCCTCCCATATCCCAGAGACGGATCCCAAAACCAATGCAATCAAAGGGAAATTTGTGTAAACTCCACATAGACAGCACCCGAGGTAAGGATCGGGCCTGCGTCTCTGGCGCTGAGTCTCTGGTGCTCTACCAGCTGCTCCACAGCGTTCTAGAGCCTTGTGATGTTCTAACCACATGATATTGTAGCTGCTTTATAAAGGCTGCACCCATCATATTTCAATATTGTTCTTGTGGTTTTGCACCTGCAGCTGTTACCAGAACATTTACTGTAAGCTTTTGGAATCAGGAGGCTGATTGTGGGTGGAGGAGTGATTTGTTGATGGGAACAATCAACAATGGGTGGCAGAAACTTTGAACCCACCAGTAATTGATGATAAATAACTCTCTGAACATGCAGATCACTTAATTCTCAAACTATTCACACTCATATTCCCATCGTCATAGAGTCACACAGTCATACACCACTGAAACAGGCCCTTCAGCCCAACTTGTCCATGCCAACCAAGATGCTCCATTTAAACTAGTCCCATTTGCCCGCATTTGGCCCATATCCCTCAAATCCTTTCCTGTTAATGTACCTGTCCAAGTGTCTTTTAAATGTTGTTTTTGTACCTGCCTCAACTACTTCCTCTGGCAGCTTGTTTCATGTACCCACCAGCCTCTGAATGAAAATGTTGCCCCTCAGGTTCCTATTAAATCTTTCCCTTCTCAACTTAAACCTATGTATTCTGGTTCTTGATTCCACTATCTGGGTAAAACTCCTATTTTGCTCAATCTATCAGGCCCCCTAGTATTTGCAACATCTCCTTTTGACCAACATCTTCACACTGATAATATATTGGAAACTATTTCTGACAGAGATATGATATCTGGCACTAACTAGTTGTAATTTTATAAACTGCAGTTGGTTTGACTATTGGGTCTGTACTTGGCTGGCTCATATTTTTGCAGTATATGTAAATAGGCATGACCTCACTGCATGGCCTGCCTGATCATATTAGTTTCACTGTTGTCTGTTGAGTTTCACAGTCTGTATAACTCGTTATCATCTACCTCACAACCAACAATGGACTATTGAGGGGTCCACCGTTCCTTGCTCATCGTCGCCTTTTGCATATCTTTCATTCATTTGTTCTATGTACATTCTATATCTCTCGTTTCAGTCTGAAGAGGTGGCTAGACCCGAAATGTTATCTATTCCTTTTCTCCAGAGATGATGCCTGACCCGCTGAGTTACTCCAGCTTTTTGTGTCTATCTCTACTTATCGCTTACCAGGTTTTGTTCCACTCCAACTTCTTTTCCAGTTCCCCCTCTCAACGTTACAATCAGTCCGAAGAAGGGTCCTAACCCGATACGTTGCTTATCTATGTCCTCCAAAGAAAGCTGTCTGACATGTTGAGTTACTCTAATACTTTGTGTTCTGTGCAAGATTCCATCATCCGCAAGTCCTTTTGTCTCCATTATGAATTAATTTGCGATACTCATTTTCAGGGTCTGGGCAACACCGACAAGTCTAACATTTATTGGCCCAATTAATAGTAAGATTAAATGAGAACTTACCAGTTCGAAGTTTGATCCTTATTTTATGAGGAGTAACGTTGAGGAATTACGTGAAGAAGTCCAGCCAGGCGCATGCGCGTCATACTTCAAAGCAGCGGCGTGAAAACACAGAAACAAATAGCCAAAGTAACATTGTAAGGCTTTAAGAAGACTAGAACTACCAGATGATCTCTTAGATTACGAGGGTGGGAGCGGGGGGCATGTAATCCCTCAACGTTACTCCTCATAAAATAAGGATCAAACTTCGAACTGGTAAGTTCTCGTTTAATCTTACTATTTTACTTCGGAGTCACGTGAGTGACTACGTGAAGATTTCAAAGCTCTGTGTTTCCATGCCATAGATACACTCCATACGACAATCTGCTTCGGTTGACACAGTAGTGGATAAATAATATATTGAACATTGCTTCAAATTATCCCATAACTATTTTAATAATAATAACAAAAAACAGTAATAACCCCTCTGTCCCAGGGGAAATTACAAGCAATGATATATAAACTAAATAAATAAATTAAATGGAACCCAAAACAGCATGTCCAAACCCTGGCACTGTCTGTACAGGTTTGTCATAGAATTGAGAAAATGTTGACTCTCTAGACCATCCTGCGGCCGCGAGGATTTGGTCTAGTGGCACATCCTGAGCCTTTGCCACGGATGTTGATGCCTCCCTGGTGGAGTGAGATTCCAGCATAATTGAGAACCTGTTTCAACCATCTAGAAATAGTTTGTACTGACACTCTTTTATATGGCTTTTTGTGACTAATGAGCAGTCCTGTCTCAGAACCTCTGAGACTCCTTGTTAACTCAATATATTGGCTTAAGTGTTTAACTACACGTAACATTTGGTCAACAGGATATGCTTTAAACGTCACTTTGGTTCCTGCCATACCTGGCCTGCTTTGTTTGATTAAATCATAGACATAAAATGTAATGTCATCTACAGACAAATGCATACAATCTATTCGTAACAATTGTAATGTTTGTACACATTGTACTGAAACCAGTGCCATTAGCATAACCACTTTATGAGTTAATCTCTGCATAGATAATTGGAGCCCATTGCTGAAGCAGTATGAGAACTATACTGATATCCCAGATTTCTGTATATCTAGGCTTCGAAGGGTTTTTGTTAAAAATTCCTCCCATAAATCGGGATACTAACGGATGAAACCCGATAGGTTGTTGTTGTTCTGAAGACTGCCCCAAATAGGAGGACAAAGCACTCCGAGCACTGTTAATGGCACTATAACTCAGGTGCTCATCAAAATGCAACTTAGCAAGGAACTCCAACACATCACATATGCTTGCAGTATGATAAGATATATTGGATTAGAAATATAGAAACATAGAAATTAGGTGCAGGAGTAGGCCATTCGGCCTTCGAGTCTGCACCGCCATTCAATATGATCATGGCTGATCATCCAACTCAGTATCCCGTACCTGCCTTCTCTCCATACCCCCTGATCTCCCTAGCCACAAGGGCCACATCCAACTCCCTCTTAAATATAGCCAATGAACTGGCCTCAACTACCCTCTGTGGCAGAGAGTTCCAGAGACTCACCACTCTCTGTGTGAAAAAAGTCTTTCTCATCTCAGTCTTAAAGGATTTCCCCTTATCCTTAAGCTGTGACCCCTTGTCCTGGACTTCCCCAACATCGGGAACAATCTTCCTGCATCTAGCCCCTTAAGAATTTTGTAAGTTTCTATAAGATCCCCTCTCAATCTCCTAAATTCTAGAGTATAAACCGAGTCTATCCAGTTTTCCTTCATAAGACAGTCCTGACATCCCAGGAATCAGTCTGGTGAACCTTCTCTGTACTCCCTCTATGGCAAGAATGTCTTTCCTCAGATTAGGAGACCAAAACTGTACGCAATACTCCAGGTGTGGTCTCACCAAGACCCTGTACAACTGAAGTAGAGCCTCCCTGCTCCTATACTCAAATCCTTTTGCTATGAAAGCTAACATACCATTTGCTTTTTTCACTGCCTGTGCACCTGCATGCCTACTTTCAATGACTGGTGTACCATGACACCCAGGTCTCGCTGCATCTCCCCTTTTCCTAATCGGCCACCATTTAAATAATAGTCTGCTTTCCTGTTTTTGCCACCAAAGTGGATAACCTCACATTTATCCACATTATACTGCATCTGCCAAACATTTGCCCACTCACCCAGCCTATCCAAGTCACCTTGCAGTCTCCTAGCATCCTCCTCACAGCTAACACTGCCCCCAGCTTAGTGTCATCCACAAACTTGGAGATATTGCCTTCAATTCCCTCATCCAGATCATTAATATATATTGTAAATAGCTGGGGTCCCAGCACTGAGCCCTGCGGTACCCCACTAGTTACTGCCTGCCATTGTGAAAAGGACCCGTTTACTCCTACTCTTTGCTTCCTGTTTGCCAGCCAGTTCTCTATCCACATCAATACTGAACCCCTAATGCCATATGCTTTAAGTTTGTATACTAATCTCTTATGTGGGACCTTGCCGAAAGCCTTCTGGAAGTCCACATATACCACATCCACTGGTTCTCCCTTATCCACGCTACTAGTTACATTCTCGAAAAATTCCACAAGATTCGTCAGACATGATTTACCTTTCGTAAATCCATGCTGACTTTGTCCAATGATTTCACCACTTTCCAAATGTGCTGCTATCCCATCTTTAATAACTGACTCTAGCAGTTTCCCCACTATCGATGTTAGACTAACTGGTCTGTAATTCCCCGTTTTCTCTCTCCCTCCCTTCTTAAAAAGAGGGGTTACATTTGCTACCCGCCAATCCTCAGGAACTACTCCAGAATCTAAAGAGTTTTGATAGATTATCACTAATGCATCCACTATTTCCTTAAGTACTCTAGGATGCAGCCTATCTGGCCCTGGGGATTTATCGGCCTTTAATCTATTCAATTTACCCAACACCACTTCCCGACTAACCTGGATTTCACTCAATTCCTCCTTTGTCCCCTGCTATTTCTGGCAGATTATTTATGTCTTCCTTAGTGAAGACGGAACCAAAGTAGTTATTCAATTGGTCCGCCATATCCATGTTCCCCATGATCAACTCACCTGTTTCTGACTGCAAGGGACCTACATTTGTTTTAACTAATCTCTTTCGCTTCATATATCTATAAAAACTTTTGCAGTCAGTTTTTATGTTCCCTGACAGTTTTCTTTCATAATCTATTTTTCCTTTCCTAATTAAGCCCTTTGTCCTCCTCTGCTGGTCTCTGAATTTCTCCCAGTCCTCTGGTATGCTGCTTTTTCTGGCTACTTTGTATGCATCATCCTTTGCTTTGATACTATCCCTCATTTCCTTTGTTATCCACGGATGCACTACCTTCCCCGATTTATTCTTTTGCCAAACTGGGATGAACAATTTTTGTTGTTCATCCATGCAGTCTTTAAATGTCTTCAAATGTCTTCCATTGTATATCCACCGTCAACCCTTTTAGAATTAATTGCCAGTCAATCTTGGCCAATTCACGTCTCATACCCTCAAAGTTACCTTTCTTTAAGTTCAGAACCATTGTTTCTGAATTAACAATGTCACTCTCCATCCTAATGAAGAACTCAACCATATTATGGTCACTCTTGTCCAAGGGGGCACGTACAACAAGACGGCTAACTACCCCTTCCTCATTACTCAAACCCCAGTCTAAAATAGCCTGCTTTCTCATTGGTTCCTCTACATGTTGATTTAGATAACTATCCCGCATACATTCCAAAAAATCCTCTTCCTCAGCACCCCAGCCAATTTCATTCACCCAATCTATATGTAGATTGAAGTCACCCATTATAACTGTTTTGCCTTTGTCGCACGCATTTCTAATTTCCTGTTTGATACCATCTCCAACCTCACTGCTACTGTTAGGTGGCCTGTACACAACACCCACCTGCGTTTTCTGCCCCTTAGTGTTTTGCAGCTCTACCCATACCGATTCCACATCCTCCAAGCTAATGTCCTTCCTTTCCATTGCATTAATCTCCTCTCTAACCAGAAACGCTACCCCACCTCCTTTTCCTTTCTCTCTATCCCTCCTGAATATTGAATATCCCTGGATGTTCAGCTCCCAGCCTACATCACCATGGAGCCATGTCTCCATGATCCCAACTATATCATAATCATTAATAGCTATCTGCACGTTCAACTCATCCACCTTATTACGAATACTCCTTGCATTGAGACACAAAGCCTTCAGGCTTGTCTTTACAATGCTCTTACCCCTTATACAATTATGCTGAAAAGTGGCCCTTTTTTGATTTTTGCCCTGGTTTTGTCTGCCTGCCACTTTTACTTTTCACCTTGCTACCTATTGCTTCTACCCTAATTTTACACCCACCTGCCTCTCTGCTCTTGTACCCATCCCCCTGCCACATTAGTTTAAATCCTCCCCGACAGCACTAGTAAACACTCCCCCAAGGACATTGGTTCCATTCCAGCCCAGGTGCAGACTGTCCTGTTTGTACTGGTCCCACCTCCCCCAGAACTTTTAGGGTCCCAGTGCCCTAAAAATTTGAATCCCTCCCCCTTGCACCATTTTTCAAGCCACATATTCATCTGCAATATCCTCCTATTTCTACTCTGACTGGCCCGTGGTACTGGTAGTAATCCAGAGATTATTACCTTTGAGGTTCTACTTTTAAGTTTATCTCCTAGCTCCCTAAATTCACCTTGTAGGACCTCATCCCTTTTTTCACCTATATCGTTGGTGCCAACATGCACCACGACAACTGGCTGTTCACCCTCCCCCTCCAGAATGTTCTGCAGCCGTTCAGTGACATCCCTGACCCTTGCACCAGGGAGGCAACATACCATCATGGAGTTTCGTCGGCGGCCACACAAAAAACGCTTATCTATTCCCCTGACAATTGAATCCCCTATTACTATTGCCCTTCCCCTCTTTTTTCCCCCCTCATGTGCCGCAGAGCCACCCATGGTGCCATGAACCTGGCTGCTGCTGCATTCCCCTGATGAGCCATCTCCCTCAACAGTATCCAAAATGGTATACCTGTTTAGGAGGGAGATGACCGCAGGGGACTCCGGCACTACCTGCCTAACTCCTGCACTACCTGTACACAGAACATCTCCCATTTCTTTATGTGCACCACATATTGTTTTTTAGTGCTATTTCTCCAGCCTGCAGTGATAACCTCCATGGTCCTGTTCGATAATCGAAGGCCTTGGAATGGTCTGGTCAGAACCTGCAGACCAACAAATTGATATGGTCATGTAACGGGTGACTTTCTCCTGTAACCGGATGCACCAACAAATTACTGCAGCTGGGAATCATCATGAATGGCTGAGCCATCATTCTCAGTACTATTGGGAACCATGGTTGTGTTGGCCAATCTGGGGCCACCAAAACGCCCGTGGCGGAGTCACGCTCTATTTTGGTGAGACATTTCGTGATCAGACAAAATGGAGGAAATGCATAAAAGAATGAGTGCCCCCAATGTAACGAGAAAGCATCCATAGCCACTGCTCCTGGATCTGGCTCCCATGAAACATATTTAGGCAACTGGTGATTCAATCAGGATGCGAACAGATCAATATCTGGCAAATCAAATCGAGTGACAATTGTTTGAAAAATATCAGCATTCAACATCCACTCTATGTTATCATTGACTTTCTCGACCTATGGTCTGCCACCACATTGTCTGTACATGGTAGATAGGTGGCTGAAACCCAGATGTTCCTTGAAATACACCAATGCCAGATGAGGTTAGCCAAGTTTTCACATGATACTGATCTTGCTCCTCCCATATGATTAATATATGCCACTGCTGTGGTGTTATCAATCTGGAGTTGAACGTGTAAATTATTCATTGTGGAGCAATATGCTTTTAACCCATAAAATGCCCCCAATAATTCCAAATAATTTATCCTTTGTGTGTGGAGAATCAAACCTTCTTGTTGATTCCAACTACCCCCACAGCTAGACTCGGTGTCTGTAGCCCCCCATCCGAGAGCGCTTACATCAGTCTGTAAGATCACTGAAGGTTCGTGCACCAAAATGTTATTGGTAGCTTGACTAACATTAACAATCCACCACTGCAATTCTGCTAGAGCTGTGGTTGGTAACTGCATAACCCGATCAAAATGGCCTGCGTTCTCTTTTCTTGTAATAATATTTTTATTAGAAGTAATCCATCATAACAACGGTATAACAACTTTTCAAATACACAACCAACTTATTTCAATAAGTATACAAATGTTACGAATAATTCTTATAAACTTCTATTTTTTTAAAAAGTAGAAAAAGAAAAGAATAGATTTTAATCAATAAGAATAGTGATTAAATAATAATTTTGATTATATAGAAAGAGAAAGAGAAGAGAGAGAAAAAATATGTATATATTCTTGTTATATATATTTAATTAAAACAAAGTATTATATATATATATATATATATAAAAGAGATTATAGTATACATCTTAATAGTGAATAACACAATTACAAATAGCGATATCAATAGAGACATGTATACAAATTTAAAAAAAAGAGTTATTTTCATCTAATCCTGCCGGGCACCCATTGAGTTGTGATGCCAAAAACAGCTACCCCATCAAATTTTCTGTATATGGAGACCATATCTGTTCAAAGAGTTCGTATTTGTCCATTAGGACAAATCTGATTCTTTCCAAATGCAACGTCTCCAACATTTCCACTGTCCACATTTTAATTGTGGGGGATAATGTTCCCTTCCAAAATTTCAGTATTAATTTTTTCCTTGTTATCAAACAGTAATCCAAGAAATTTCTTTGGTTTACTGTTAATATTAAAGTTGAATCCGGAACTCCTAATATTATTTATTTTGGATCTGGGTCCAGTTTAACTTTAAATCTTCAGAGATAACTAAAGATTTCTGTCCAATAATAATTGAGTTTTATACATGTTACAAAACTATGCGTTAAATTAGCTTCCAAGTTCTGACATTTATCACAAATAGGAGAAATGTTAGGATAAATTCTATTTAATTTTGTTTTTGAATAATGTAATCTGGGTAATACCTTAAATTGTATCAATATATGTCTAGCATTTAATGAGCAATGATGTATACGTTATAGGCTTTCTTTCCAAATTTCCTTCGTTATAGATAAACCTATTTCATTTCCCCATGTTTGTCGATATATTTCCGAAGTTGGGATTTCCCTATCCAAAATAGTATTGTTTATATACGCTATTAATTTTTCTGTATTTGGGTGTTTATTAAACAATTCATCTAATAATCCTGGTTTTCTATTTTTATAGTCTTGCGTATTTGACTTAATATCGTTTCTAATTTGTAAATACCTAAATATGTTATTTGACTGCAATCCATAGATATCCTGTAACTCTTGAAATGAAAGAAATTTTCCTTTCTTGTAAAGGTGTTCTATCCTTTTAATTCCTAAATCATTCCAGTGTCTAAACCCCTTGTCCAATACAGAGGGCCTAAACAAGGGATTATTCATAATTGGCAAACAAAGTGACAAATTATCCATATGTAGGGTCTTAACTATTTGTTTCCAAATACGTCTATTGCTATGAATTATAGGGTTGTCACCATACATTTTTGTTTGTACTTCCCTTGGTGCAAAAAGAATCGAACCTACATCACAAGGCAAACGGTCTTCCTTTTCCATCTTTAGCCAGCTTGGTTCATGATCTAAATTTACCAACCAAAAATTCATATTCTTAATCTGAACTGCCCAGAAATAATATAAGAAATTTGGTAGTGCTAGTCCACCATTTATTTTAGATTTACATAGATGTTTTTTACTTATTCGATGGTTTTTATAGTCCCAAATAAAACTATTAACCGAAGTATCTATTTTTTTAAAAAAACATTTTAGGGAGATATAAAGGGATGGCTTGAAATAAATATAACAATTGTGGTAAAAAAATCATTTTTATAGCATTTATTCTACCGATCATTGATATAGGTAGTGTTTTCCATTATAAAATATATTTTTTAAATTTATTTAATAATTGATGGTAATTATATTTAAATAGACAGTTATAGGACTTAGATACATTAATTCCTAGATATTTGAGTTTGTCCGTGACTATTTTAAGTGGGAATTGTTCTAATATATTTAATTTTATTCCAGTTATAGGCATAATTTCACTTTTATTCCAATTAATTCTACACCCAGAAAATGTACTAAATTTAGTTACAACATTAAATAGATTGGGAATACTAATCTCCGGTTTTATAATATAAATTAAGATGTCATCTGCGTATAGAGATATTTTATTCGTTGTAGTTTTGGCATTATATCCATATTTGGATATATCCAGTTTGGTATTATATAGTATTATTATAGGATATAATCCATTTTGGTATTATATCCAGTTATAGGACTTAGATACATTAATTCCTAGATATTTGAGTTTGTCCGTGACTATTTTAAGTGGGAATTGTTCTAATATATTTAATTTTATTCCAGTTATAGGCATAATTTCACTTTTATTCCAATTAATTCTACACCCAGAAAATGTACTAAACTTAGTTACAACATTAAATAGATTGGGAATACTAATCTCCGGTTTTGTAATATAAATTAAGATGTCATCTGCGTATAGAGATATTTTATTCGTTGTAGTTTTGGTATTATATCCATATATTTCTGGTTCTGATCTAATCATTTTGGCTAATGGTTCTATTACCAGAGCAAATAATAATGGTGATAACGGGCATCCTTGTCTACAACCCCTAAAGAAATTAAATTTTGCTGATAGCATTTGATTTGTTAATATTCTTGCAGTTGGATTCGAGCATATGATTTTTACCCATTTGGAAAATCTATCCCCCAGTTGAAATTTCTGCATTATTTTAAATAAATATGGCCATTCAACCTGGTCAAATGCTTTTTCAGCATCTAAGGATATGACAGCTAGTTCAATATCATTCACTCTTTTTGAGTACATGACATTGAATAGAGGTCTCAGATTATAGGATGAATAGCGTTTTGAAATAAAACCTGTTTGGTCATGATGTATTAATTTATTAATCACTAAACTTAGCCTCCGAGATAAAATTTTAGTTCGTATTTTTTGATCAGTATTTAAAAGAGCTATTGCTCTGTATGATCCAGGGTCTTCCAAATCTTTATCAGCTTTAGGGATAAGGGTAATTGTAGATTCATTTAATGATTCTGGTAACTTTCCTTGTTCATAAGCATATTTATATATTGTATGTAAGCGTGGAGAGATCAGATCATGAAACTTCTTATAAAATTCAACACTTAAGCCATTAGGGCCTGCGGCTTTTCCGTTATTTAATGATCCAATCGATTCTTCAATATCTTTTACTGATATATCAGCATTTAACAAGTCTCTACCTTCCTGATCTAAACTGTTAATATGACATTCTTGTAGGAATGTTTCCATTCCATCTGATTGTCCTGCTAGTTTAGATGAGTAAAGATTTTGATAATATTGTAAAAATATACCATTGATATCTTTTGGTAAAGTCAATATTTCTCCTTGTTCAGATCTAATTTTATGTATCATTTTCTCCTCATCTAATTTTCTAAGCTGGCGTGCCAGTAATTTTTGTGGTTTGTCCCCAAATTCAAAGTGTACTTGTTTAGTCTGTTGAAAAAGTTTAATAATCTGATTTGAGTATATTTTATTTAGTTTATATTTTAATGATGCAATTTTATTACTTAGCCCCTTAGAAGGGGATATTGCATTTTCAATATCTAATTGTTTTATTTCATTTTCCAACTTTTGTTGAGTCTTTCGATTTTCCTTATTAAAGTATGCGTGTGCTGTATTTTCGCACCACGCATAAATGCTTTAAATGTATCCCAAAGCAGTGATGGTGAAATTCCAGGTTTATCATTAGTTTCAAAAAATAATTTAATCTGTTTTACCAAGTAATCATAACAAGCCCTATCCTTTAATATTTGGGGGTTGAGTCTCCAGTTAGAGGTTTTAATAGTTATGTATTTTAATTTTATCTTAAATGTTAATGGAGCGTGATCCGAGATAATAATATTATGATATTTTGAGTCATATGTAAATGGGATTAGTTTTGAATCTATTAAAAAATAGTCTATCCTTGAGTAGGTTCCAAATACAGGGGGAAAGAATGACTATTCTCGATCAGATGGGTTATCTGTTCTCCAGATATCCTTAACGTTTGCTGTGTTAATAAAATAATTTATAAATGTACTTGACTTAGAAGTGGTTTTCCTTTTCATTGATGATCTATCTAAATAATTATCTAAGGTACAATTAAAATCACCTCCAATTATTAGATTATGTTGAGTGGATATAGGGATATTGTTAAATATTTTCTTGAAGAATAATGGATTATCAAAATTAGGACCATATATATTCATAAGGATTACTTTTTTAGAATATAATTCACCTGTAATTATTATATATCTACCCTCAACATCTTCTATTATTGAGCTTTGTTTAAAAGGTATACCTTTATGAATAATTATTGCTACCCCTCTAGACTTATGTGTAAATGAAGAGTGATATTTTTTGGAAATCCATTTTGCTGTTAATCTATACTGCGCGTCTTTTTTAAGGTGTGTCTCTTGGAGAAAAATAATATCAGATTTCAATCTATTTAATTGAGCTAAAACCTTACCTCTTTTAATTGGTTTGTTAATTCCCTTAACATTCCAACTACAGAAGGTGATTCCATCACCCCCAATCCTACTGTTTATGTCATACATTTTATTATTAAGGTGGTTTATAATGGAGTAGATGTTTCAGCTCATCTAACCCAATCCTATACCCAAACATCAGATCGATGAAATTTAATATCTGTGACATTGTCTTATACACAAGTCTCCTTGAACTAACTATATAATACCAATCATACTTAAATCCATATAGTATATAATATGAAATAAAATGCATAATATAAAAATAATAATAAAAAATGTGAGTAAAGTGATGTTAATAATGTGTAAGGGAAAAAAAAAGTGACTACAACTATAGTTAGTGCAGTTAGCATTGGTGTAAGCCACACTAGCGTAGCTACTAATCTACGGACTTCCGCGAAAAAAAAAACATGTTAATAATTCCAGCTCTGTTTTTGCCTTAAGGGCTATATATGTCGGGGTGGGGTATTAAATTTATATACTTAATAATTAATAATACTACTAATATCAAATATAGTTAGTCGTAGCACTATATTAGGTGAGCAAACATACATTTATAAGGGGTAGTTAATACAAAACTATATAATTATTAATAATCCATCCATCCCTCCTTGACCCCAAGATGGAGTCCATGTCCATTGTTCCTCCTCCTTCCCTGCGGATCATCCTTCAGTGTGAATCCTCCTCCTTTTCTGTGGGTGGACAGTATCATCTGATAAATGATCAATAATCAGTATCATCTGGTAAGTGATCAATAATATTCAGTGTCCTTCATCTTCATCTGCTTCTTCCTCTACTTCTTCCTCTTCCAGTTTCTTCTGAATATCTCAAGCGAATTCAAGAGCTTCTGTATGTTTGGTGAAGCGGTTATCCTTGTTATCATAAGTTACCCTTAATGTTGCCGGGTACATCAGGCCATATCTCAGATTCTTTATGTTCCTAACCAGGATACCTCTTGTTTCTGTAAATAAAGCTCTTCTCTTGGCCACTTCCGCAGGGTAATCTCTAAAAATACTGATATTGTCTCCCTCATATTTGAGATTTTTCTTACGTATTATCTTCATCATATCATATAACCATATAACCATATAACAATTACAGCACGGAAACAGGCCTTCTCGGCCCTTCCAGTCCGTGCCGACCATTTGTTTTCCCCTAGTCCCATCTACCTGCACTCAGACCATACCCCTCCATTCCCTTCACGTCCATATACCTATCCACTTTACTCTTAAATATTAAAATCGATCCTGCCTCCACCACTTCTGCTGGAAGCTGATTCCACACAGCCACCACCCTCTGAGTAAAGAAGTTCCCCCTCACGTTACCCCGAAACCTCTGTCCCTTAATTCTCATGTCATGCCCTCTTGTTTGAATCTTCCCTAACCTCAATGGGAAAAACGTATCCACGTCAACTCTGTCTATCCCTTTCATCATTTTAAAGACCTCAATCAAGTCCCCCCTTAACCTTCTGCGCTCCAAAGAATAAAGACCTAACTTGTTCAACCTTTCTCTGTAACATAGTTGCTGGAACCCTGGCAACATTCTAGTAAATCTCCTCTGTACTCTCTCTATTTTGTTGACATCCTTCCTATAACTAGGCGACCAAAATTGTACACCATACTCCAGAATTGGTCTTACCAATGTCTTGTACAATTTTAACATTACTTCCCTACTCCTATATTCAATGCTCTGATTTATAAAGGCCAGCACACCAAAGGCTTTCTTTACCACCCTATCTACATGCGATTCCACCTTCAGGGAACTATGCACAGTTATTCCTATATCCCTCTGTTCCACAGCATTCCTCAATTCCCTACCATTTACCATGTATCTTCAAAAACATGATCGTAAGCCACCTTCACAATCATCTGTCTTGGGGGAGCATCCCTCCTAGGGGTACATCTCAATGCCCCGTGTGCTCGGCCCAGCAGAGGTTCTTGGTCCAAGTTGGTCCTAAGGATTTGAGTACAGGAGCAGGGAGGTTCTACTTCAGTTGTACAGGGTCTTGGTGAGACCACACCTGGAGTATTGCGTGCAGTTTTGGTCTCCAAATCTGAGGAAGGACATTATTGCCATAGAGGGAGTGCAGAGAAGGTTCACCAGACTGATTCCTGGGATGTCAGGACTGTCTTATGAAGAAAGACTGGATAGACTCGGTTTATACTCTCTGGAATTTAGGAGATTAAGAGGGGATCTTATAGAAACTTACAAAATTCTTAAGGGGTTGGACAGGCTAGATGCAGGAAGATTGTTCCGATGTTGGGGAAGTCCAGGACAAGGGTCACAGCTTAAGGATAAGGGGGGAAATCCTTTAAGACCGAGATGAGAAAGACTTTCTTCACACAGAGAGTGGTGAGTCTCTGGAACTCTCTGCCACAGAGGGTAGTTGAGGCCAGTTCATTGGCTATATTTAAGAGTGAGTTGGATGTGGCCCTTGTGGCTAAGGGGATCAGAGGGTATGGAGAGAAGGCAGGTACGGCTGAGTTGGATGATCAGCCATGATCATATTGAATGGCGGTGCAGGCTCGAAGGCTGAATGGCCTACTCCTGCACCTAATTTCTATGTTTCTATGTAAGTTCAGAATATCTTTTAGAAGTTTTGCAGCAAAATTTAGAGGGTCCTGATTTCCCTCTCGGCCTTCACTCAACCCAACAATACGCAGATTCTTATGCCTTTACTGTCCCTCCAAGTCAATGCATTTCTCAGTTATTTTGTGTAATAATTCTGATAAACGCTTGTTCTCGGCAAGGCGCTTCTCGGCTGATTCAGTCAGTTCTTTTATTGCGTCATTTTGTTGGTTAAGTGAAGTTATAATAGGTTCTAACTTGGTTTCCAGCAGCACCCCCATCTCACCAGTTTTACGGTTTACATCATCCATCTGTTGTTGCAAATCAGTACCCGCTTTATCTTTCCATACGTCCATCATAGTCTTTACAGCGGCTATAACTTCTTTTTTGGACTCTTCTTTCAAATTCTCATGATACACCAAAATATCATCTCTTAAAGTCTTTATTTCCTCTTTATATTCATTTTTTCAGATCCTTAAGCATTTGTTTCAGCTCACCCATAATGATTTTTTTGAGGTCGTCCATCTTTAAAATATCTTCCGGGGAGGCACTCAAACTCGAGCCCGAGGCTCCAGTGAGGCCTACTTCCCTTTTCACAGGCTTTTTCCCTTGTTGGGGGGGGGAGCGCGATGCAGTGACATTTTCTTAGTAAAGTTGCGCGCCTAATGACGTCACGCAACCTTTTTAACGCTACTGGAGCCGTTCACAGCCGTTCTCCTCTGGTGAGTAGCTTCAGTTAACCCCTTTTACCCCCGTTTTTAATACAATTTTAGGGGAGCTGAATGGCGCGAGTTCCACTCACTCCATAGCGCCATCGGAAGTCCGCCTGTGTTCTCTTTTAATGTTTGTTCTCTTGCTCTTTGCAAATGTTGATAATGCAAAGGTCCGTTCTGTACTGCAGGAAAAGCTGCTACCAATTTCCCAATGACCTTTGCGACTTCTCGGATGGAGGGATAAAGCTTTTGTGTGAGGCAAATACAGACATTAGCAATACCCACAACCTTGGCTGTTGGTAATGTTACTGTCATATCAACTGAATTGATAAGAAATCCAAAAAACTCAATATTTTGGGTTGGCTGTAACTTGGACTTAGTTGGATTGACCAAAAACCCTAATGTTTCAAACACATTTTTGGTTACTGCAACCAACCCTTCAGCTGACTCTTTAGTGTTGCTGATAATTAAGATATCATCTAAATAGGCCATGACAATGTGATTGTGGGCCCTCAATAGCCCCAGCACAGGTGGTTTTAACAATTTTGTAAATAGCCTAGGTGCTGAGCTTTTAATCCATTAGGCAAAGCTTTGTATTGCCACAGCTGTCCCATCCAATTCAATTTCAAGTACCTGCGATAATGAGCATGAATTGGCACCGAATAATATGCATCCACAAATTGTTGAGAATGATTAATGGCTTTCTCAATCACTCCTTTTTGGCATAAATTCTTAATCTCATCATTTACCTGTTCAGTCTCTGGAGCAGAAAACACCAACATTTTGTTAGGCTTGTGCTGTTGTGGTGGATCTATCCCTGAGATAAACTCAATGGTAGAACCTGACACAGTCTTTAGTATAAACATACCAGGCGTTATACAGCACCATTCATTATAAAACAATCCAATAGGAGGTTGTCCACCAGAAACGTTATCATTAACAAAAAGTCCCTGTACCTCTCCAGTTGGCCTGTAAGCCTGTTGTCTGCCCATATTGGGGTTGTAGCCGATCTATCTTGGTGGGTATCCACGTTGCCCCACTGGCCTCCCCCTGCTGGGCCCAGCACCTGGATCCGACCTTCGGTACGTAAACCCAGGCTTTCGAATAGTTGGCAGAGAGGTGGTTGGCTTTATTAAGCCAATAGTTTTTGCCTCATCGTCAATCTCACGGATTTGCTTCACAAGATCCGTTCCAAACAGGAATTCAGGCGTTTGAATATTTGTTGCCTTACACAGAGCAGCAAATTTCTGATTGAGAGTAGGCCTGATGGCGATTTTTCTAATACAATTAACCTCAAAAAAGGCATTACATAACATAGCCACATATCTTTTTGTAATTGATTTACCAATGTCCCTTTTACCATAGTGCCAAATGCAGTGATTGTAGTCGCCACCAGTTGGAGGACGTGTTGATATCGAACCTCCTGTCCCCTCATAGAAGGACTCATGGGTGCCCATATATCTGGGTTCACCGTAGGCACTTTCAGCAAAGCACAGTTGACAGGTGTCTTATACTTGTTTGTTGTCTCTGTCATCATAGACTGCGGAGCTGGTGAGACACTAAATAGTTGATGTTGTTGGCAAGATACTTGTCCATTGCCTCATCAGTCCCCTCCAGAATAGTAAAGCTCATTGCTATTTCCGGGACACCCGGAGCGTGGCTCTTGTGCTCTGGTGTTTGCACATAAGCAGGGACACCAGAATCAGGGTCAGCTGCATCCTGCCCTGCTTCTCCCAATTCATATTGGAGGGAGGCATCCTCCAGTCCTAAACAAGACGCTGGAAGGAAATCCCCTTGCTGGTACTCCATATATTCCTCTTGATATGGGCCTTCTTGCACAGCTGTCTGGGGAACCACTGGGGCCTTTGACCCTTGTTTAATTAAAGTCTGGAGCATTTTCTCCGTACTCTGCATCCTCCCCCACATTCTTTTATTATGTGGGGGAGAGTCACCATCTACAACACTGGTCTGTTAGACTTCCTTTTTGCCTTTTTATGGCTATCAGTAAGCCTCAGGCTGCTGAGCCTCTGGAGCTAATGTAGGAGGTTCGCTCTCTAGCATAACTGCTGCCGGTAAAACGGTACCCGGAATCAGAACCGGAGTAGCTACGCTAATCTCCCGACCCGATCGATTTTGTGAATCCACATTAGATCCACGCTTACCACGCACCCTCCTACCTGACCGCTCCATTTCTCCAACTCCTGCTGACTGCTTGAGCTGCTGCACTTCTAATGAAGACATTTTCGCAATGTTTTTAGGCTGGGTATTCCACAACATATTTGTAGATTGGTTATTTCCTGTTAGCCAATTGTAGTGCTTGTTAGTAGTTGCTCCGTCCAATATGCGTTTTATATTAGCAAGAGTTTTGCCTACGCCATTCAGTATGAATAGCTGCTAGGAACTGTTATGTCCTGCAGACTGATTCTGTAAGTACATTTAATAAACGTGTGTTGTATCCTGATGTGTGTTTGACTCGACTCATTACATGGTATCAGAAGTGGGGGTCTTATCCACTCCATTCATGTTTATCGGGTATTTGTTTTTTCTCAGACCAGACCCATCAAAAACTGCAGCTATCAACGACATGCCGGTTCCTACTGACGTTGCGAGTCTACAAAGGTTCCTTGGAATGGTCAACTACTTGGGGAAATTTATTCCCAACCTCAGCGACATATCTGCCCCCCTGCGGGAACTGACACACAAAGACGCTGCATGGTATCCGCAGCACCAGAGAGCTTTCGACACTCTCAAGTTGCAGCTGGCTAGCGCACCTACTCTCGCCTGCTTTGCTTTGGATCACCAGTGATGCTCACCTGTGATGCGTCCCAGTACAGACTCGGTGCTGCTTGCCTGCAGACCACTACCGATGGCGACTGCAAGCCTGTTTCTTATGCCTCTCGCACACTAACAGACACTGAACAATGTTACATCCAGATCGAAAAAGAATAGCTCGCAGTGGTTTTCCCTTGCACAAAATTCAAGGACTTTATTTTTGGGAAGTCTGCGACTATAGAAACTGACCACCAGCCGCTGGTCACTATTTTGAATAAACCCATCCACGCTGCCCCAGTCCGCCTACGATGAATGATGATGCAGCGATTTGATTTCAACATTGTCTATAAGAAAGGCAAGGACATGCACATAGCTGACACGCTATCAAGAGCCCCACGCAAAACCAACGAACAACAACTCTCTGAACAGGATCAGTTCTCAGTAATGACGGTATCGTATGTTACTACTGATTGCTTGAGCAGCCTGGCAGAACACACGGCTGCTGACGAGACTTTACAATTGCTGTCTGCAGTCATCCGGCGTGGCTGGCTGGATAAACAACACAACACCCCGCTCGCAATCCGCCCAAACTTCTTGGTTCGCGACGAACTGGTGATACAGGATGGGATTATAGATAAGGGCCACAAGGTAGTTGTTCCAGCTGTCCTCCGGGACAAGAATGTAGACGTCGTCCACAGGGGAAACACTATCTGGTTCTGAACTCAGGCTGGTTCAACATAGATCTACTTCAAATCATTACATCTGAAGCGGTTACCGAGAAGTGGCTGCGCCAACTCTCCGTGCACGGCTCCTCTGCACGTCTTCTGTCCGACAACGGCAGACAGTTCATGTGACTTCTGACATATTACCAGCAGCCCTGAGTTCCCGCAGTCCAATGGACTCACCAAACGTGCTGTTCGAAGCGCAAAACAACTAATGGAGCGATCATACCTCGCAAAATCGGACGTATACCTAGACCTGCTCAACTTAAGGAACATTGCAAGCAGGCACGTGGCGTGAGTAATCAGCCAGGGTAGGCAGTGGCTTTTAAAAATCTTGAAAACCACGCATGCGCAGATTATTCTCTCCCCGGTGAGCTGTCAGTTGGCTTTTTTTTAAATCTTGAAACTGCGCATGCACACATTGTTCCCTCCCCGGTGAACTGCCGGTCGGCTTTTTTTTTAAATCTTGAAAATCGCGCATGAGCACGTTGTTCCCTCCCCGGTGAACTGTCATTCAGCTTTTTTTTTAAATCATGGAAACCGCGCATATGCAGATTGTTCTCTCGACTTTTATCAAGTAATTTGTCTTTAATAGGTTCTACCTCTTAATAAAGAATTTAAAAACATATAGCTCAAATAAATTTACTTACCATAATATTTGTACACAAAATCCATTCTTCTCTCTTTGTTCGCAGCAAAAATATCCGTAAGTTTGCTTTGAGAAACTCTTCAGGTAATCACTATCCATCTTTGAAAATCCCGCTAAGAAACTTGCGCATGCGCATGCGCAGTAGGCTGGTGCGCATGCGCAGTGCACAACACAGCACATGCACGCAGTTCACAGTGCAAAGGCAGAATTTCAGCTGTCTTTACGGACCATTCCAACTGAAGGCTTGAGGCAGCGTCGACGGCACATGAGTAGCACATACCTCCGCGTTTAAAACGTACTGCGGATGAAAGGCACGGGAGAATTATGTCTGTGCCTTTACTATTTATATCCCGTGCCTTTACTATTTATGACCATTTTATATATGATTTTATATATATTTTATATATTATACATATATAAAATAATTACTATTTTATAATTTTAGTCACTGCCTACCTTGCCTACCCTGACGGCACGTGCCTGATTGCAAGGGATCCCATACTGGGTTCCCCAGCCTGGCGGCTGATGTCTCGCCAAACCCGTGCTCCTCTGCCTGTACCCCAGCAGCTTTTGCAGCCACAAGTTCGTTCTCCGCCTGCAGTCCAGAAACAACTACAATTCAAACGCGATGCACAGAACCGTTTTTTTGACAAATCCAGTAAGCCACTTAAACCTCTCGCCAATGGACAGGTGTTCTGCCTCCAGACCAACAAGGGCTATGGCCGTCTGGGTCACATCTATGGCCCTGCCAAAGAACTGCGCTCTTATCTAGTTGAAGCGGACGGAGCCATTTACAGACGCAACCATCATCATATCCTTCCAGTGAAGGAATCACGTCCTGCGTCTACATATCCAGATGTCTCGCGTTTTGTATTCCCTCCCACTGCCGGTCATGCTGCTCCACTATCAGCACACGTTTCCACTGCGGCCTCCCCACGGCGTTCGGCGACTAGCTCGCCTACCTCACCACCTCCCCGCCCCGTCGGGTCCCCGGTCACATCCCCCATTCTTCTCTGGTGAAAGGAGGTGAAGCGGATTTGTACCGCACACATGCCAGACTGGTTAGAAGGCCACCCATTAGATACGGTGATTTTGTGTAACTATACAAACTTCCCCATATGAATTATTAACGTTCCGCCACTTCTATGTTGCTTAGCAACCCTGTCCCTATGTACCGTTGCTTTCTTTTTGTTTCTACAACGAAAGATGTAGATGGGTTATTTCCTATTACCCAATTGTAGTGCTTGTTAGTTGTTGCTCCGCTCAATATGTGTTTGATAATAACAGTAGTTTTGCCTACGCCATTCAGTATGAGTAGCTGCTAGGAACTGTTATGTACTGCAGACTGATTCTGTAAGTACATTTAATAAACATGTGTTGTATCCTGATGTGTGTTAGACTCATTACAGTATTTCCTGAACATATTTCCAAATCAGAATGGTGCTGAATTGAAGGGGAATTTGGTGCTTCTATGTCTCTGGTGTCCTAGTCATTGGTGGGAGAGAGTTTTGGAGATGCTGCCAGGAGGAGCCTGGGTGGGTAACATTGATGCATTTTGTAGATGGCACACTCTGCAGCCTTTGTGCACCAGTGGGGAGTGAATCACTTCTTAAGGTGATTGATGAAAATTAAATGACCTGGTGTTGAGTCCCTTGAAAATTGTAGGTGTCGCATTCATCCAGCAAGTGGAGTGTATTCCACCATGCTCCTTGCAGATTCGGAATGTGAAGAGATGTTAAATGTCTAGCTTCGGGTCACCACCCTGTCGTGATGGAGAAACCTGTCTATGACTGAGGTCCTGAGAGCTAAACCTTCCGGAGTGATGTTCCTGGCTGGGTCACCCATGGTGGGCAGGTCAAGGGGGAGGTTCACGACAAAGCACGGCCGAAGAAGAAGACCGCAATGGTGAAACCGGTGTAGGATGGTGGCTGGCTAGTGTGTGGAGCACCACGACAGCTGAGAAAGAGGAAGAAGATAGCAGCAGGGAGAGAGTGCATGTCGTTGGACCCAGGTCTGTCTGTGTCAAGGACCTTGTGGTGGCTGTGGATCACGCACACTGTTGACGCTTAGCTCCCTCCTGGCCACTGCTCATTCTGTATGTTGTTAATCTGCTTATCCAACATCCACTACCAACAAACAATAATTTCTGCAGTTGAATATAAGGCCTACTGAAACACATGTCCTTTGGTGCCACAAACTCCACTCTTTGACCACTCTCTCGCTGTCCACTGTGTGATTCCAGATCTTAGTTCAATTGGGCTTAGATAAGATTCTGACCATCATTAAGACTACTGGTTTCTCTCTCTTCTCCAATCTTAGCTTATCATGACTGTAAACCTCAACCACACCTTTATTGTAACAATATATTGACCAGCCTCCTTGCACAAACATAGTGTCAACCAACACTCAGCTGGTAAGTTCTATCAAGTCACATTCCACCAGCAAGGCTGTGTTTATGGATAGATACTATTACCCAGTTGATAAAATGTTCATGCCAACTTTCATATCCCTCCACGGTGTCGCCATCCCCGGCCCCTGTGACATTTCCTAGCCCTACAAACGTCTGAGATGTTTGCTGGCTTACAATTGTGGTGCATCCCCCATATTCACCGGGAGTCATGCTAAACCTCCACTAAACTGTTCCACATTCTACCCCATTGCCTTATAATGCAGCTTGTCAAACCCACACTTTGGCCAACTGACCATTATTTGGCCATTATTTGATCTTATTCCATTAAACCACTTGGGGTTACCTTCTGCACTGAAGAGGTTTTATAAATGCAAGTTGAACCACATACAGAATTATATGAATGTTGGGATATTTGTGCATGCTTAGGGCAGCATAGTGGTGCAGTTAGTTGAGCTGCTGCTTCACAGCACCAGAGACCCGGGTTTGATCCAGGCCTCGGTTGTTATCGTGGAGTTTGTGTGTTCTTCCTGTGACCGCATAGGTTTCCTCTATGTGCTCCAAGTCCCATAGAAGTGCATGTTTGTAGGTCAATTGGCCTCAGGAAATCGCCCTCATTGTATAGGGAGTGGATGTGAAAATGGGATAACATAGTACCGGTGTGAATGGGTGATCAATGGTCAGTGTGGATTCGGTAGGCCGCAGGGCCTGTTTCCATGCTCTATCTCTAAACTCAAACTAAAACTGAAATTTTCCAGAGAGAAAAAAAAATCACAAGATGCCGGAGTACCTCAGCAGTTCAGGCAGCATCTCTGGTGGACATGGATAGTTGATGTTTCGGGTCGAAACCCTTCTTCAGACTAATTGTAGTCGGAGAGAGAAAGCTGGAAAACAAGTGGAGGTGGGACAAAGCCTAGCATGTGATAAGTCCTCCACAGATGCTGACTGGCCCAATGAGTTACTCCAGCACAACTAGTTAATCATTTAAACTAAACTATTAAAAAAGGGAATTAAACTATTTTAAAGGAAATGATAAATATTTTTAATAAAAGTTTTAAAGAACCCTTACAGGCACAATGTATTAAAAATGACTGGAAATTTGTTCAGTTAGAATATGTATATTACTCAATGCTGACCTTGGAGCTGTTCCTTGCTGTTTCTGGGCTGGGTCTGACCAGGCCTATGGTCTTCCAGCAGTTTGTCCAAGGGAAAATTATGGCCCAGGGCTAGTTCTGGGAGGAATTTAAGCTGGTGAGAAGATGCCTGCAACTTTGGGATGTCCACATTTGCATGTGTATGTGATCTAGTCCTTTGAGATTGTTCTACCATTCCATATGATAATCCATCTCAATACAATATTATCACATGACCCCCATGCCCCTTGATTCCTTTTGTGTCTAGAAATGTGTTCAGTGACTTGGCCTCTACAACCTCTGTGATCATTAATTTCACCCTCTGACTGAAGCTATTTCTTCTCATCTCATAGAAACATAGAAACATAGAAATTAGGTGCAGGAGTAGGCCATTCAGCCCTTCGAGCCTGCACTGCCATTCAATATGATCATGGCTGATCATCCAACTCAGTATCCCGTACCTGCCTTCTCTCCATACCCTCTGATCCCCTTAGCCACAAGGGCCACATCCAACTCACTCTTAAATATAGCCAATGAACTGGCCTCAACTACCCTCTGTGGCAGAGAGTTCCAGAGACTCACCACTCTCTGTGTGAAAAAAGTCTTTCTCATCTCGGTCTTAAAGGATTTCCCCCTTATCCTTAAGCTGTGACCCCTTGTCCTGGACTTCCCCAACATCGGGAACAATCTTCCTGCATCTAGCCTGTCCAACCCCTTAAGAATTTTTGTAAGTTTCTATAAGATCCCCTCTCAATCTCCTAAATTCCAGAGAGTATAAACCGAGTCTATCCAGTCTTTCTTCATAAGACAGTCCTGACATCCCAGGAATCAGTCTGGTGAACCTTCTCTGCACTCCCTCTATGGCAATAATGTCCTTCCTCAGATTTGGAGACCAAAACTGTACGCAATACTCCAGGTGTGGTCTCACCAAGACCCTGTACAACTGAAGTAGAACCTCCCTGCTCCTGTACTCAAATCCTTTTGCTATGAAAGCTAACATACCATTCGCTTTTTTCACTGCCTGCTGCACCTGCATGCCTACTTTCAATGACTGGTGTACCATGACACCCAGGTCTCGCTGCATCTCCCCTTTTCCTAATCGGCCACCATTTAAATAATAGTCTGCTTTCCTGTTTTTGCCACCAAAGTGGATAACCTCACATTTATCCACATTATACTGCATCTGCCAAACATTTGCCCACTCACCCAGCCTATCCAAGTCACCTTGCAGTCTCCTAGCATCCTCCTCACAGCTAACACTGCCCCCCAGCTTAGTGTCATCCGCAAACTTGGAGATATTGCCTTGAATTCCCTCATCCAGATCATTAATATATATTGTAAATAGCTGGGGTCCCAGCACTGAGCCCTGCGGTACCCCACTAGTCACTGCCTGCCATTGTGAAAAGGACCCGTTTACTCCTACTCTTTGCTTCCTGTTTGCCAGCCAGTTCTCTATCCACATCAATACTGAACCCCTAATACCGTATGCTTTAAGTTTGTATACTAATCTCTTATGTGGGACCTTGTCGAAAGCCTTCTGGAAGTCCAGATATACCACATCCACTGGTTCTCCCTTATCCACGCTACTAGTTACATCCTCGAAAAATTCCACAAGATTCGTCAGACATGATTTACCTTTTGTAAATCCATGCTGACTTTGTCCAATGATTTCACCACTTTCCAAATGTGCTGCTATCCCATCTTTAATAACTGACTCTAGCAGTTTCCCCACTACCGATGTTAGACTAACTGGTCTGTAATTCCCCGTTTTCTCTCTCCCTCCCTTCTTAAAAAAGAGGGGTTACATTTGCTACCCGCCAATCCTCAGGAACTACTCCAGAATCTAAAGAGTTTTGAAAGATTATCACTAATGCATCCACTATTTCCTGAGCTACTTCCTTAAGTACTCTGGGATGCAGCCTATCTGGCCCTGGGGATTTATCGGCCTTTAATCTATTCAATTTACCCAACACCACTTCCCGACTGACCTGGATTTCACTCAATTCCTCCTTTGACCCACAGTCCCCTGCTATTTCCGGCAGATTATTTATGTCTTCCTTAGTGAAGACGGAACCAAAGTAGTTATTCAATTGGTCCGCCATATCCTTGTTCCCCATGATCAACTCACCTGTTTCTGACTGCAAGGGACCTACATTTGTTTTAACTAACCTCTTTCTCTTCACATATCTATAAAAACTTTTGCAGTCAGTTTTTATGTTCCCTGACAGTTTTCTTTCATAATCTATTTTTCCTTTCCTAATTAAGCCCTTTGTCCTCCTCTGCTGGTCTCTGAATTTCTCCCAGTCCTCTGGTATGCTGCTGGTATCTCAGTCCCAATTCATTTGTCCACTAATAACTAACATTGTTCAGGACGCCTTTGGCCAGGGAAAACATTGTTCCACACCCAGTCTGTGTGGCCCTGTCGGAATTTTGTAAAATTCAATGAGATTCCCTTTCACTTTGCTTAATCTTAATCTTATCTCACTTTATACAGCTACCACATCATCCAGGACTCAGCTGGGTGCATCTCAATTAGGGCTCCGTATAACTATAGCACGACATCTTTTCTCCTATACACAAATCCTCTGGCTTTTAAATTCAAAACCCAATTTGTCTTTCCAACTGCTTGTTACTACTAATACATGAAACACAGAACATAGAACAGTACAGGAACATGTACTTCAGCCCACAATGTCCATGCCAAACGTCGCCTATCTCCTTTGCTCCTTAGATGCTGCTGCACCCGCTGAGTTTCTCCAGCCTTTTGTGTACCCTCGATTCTGCAGTTCCTTCTTTAACACTGAAAGTAAGCATGCAGGTAGGGCAGACAGTGAAAAAAGTGAATGGCATATGTGCCATTATATCATAACAAGTCCTTTAATTTGTATACATACAGAGACCATCGAGATGAGTACTGTGGGCTCCAAATCTAAGTTAAAACTAGAACACATGCATAAGGTGGCAGTGGTGTGGGAAACCTGACATGGATTATGGATCAGGTCATCAGCAGCAAAACCAGACACGTAGATCAATCAGCAATCCTGTTTGATCTACAGCATGTTGGCCTTCATAACAAGAGGAGTTGAGTATAGGAGCAAATAGGTTCTTCTGCAGTTGTACAGGGCCCTAGTGAGACCACACCTGGAGTATTGTGTGCAGTTTTGGTCTCCACATTTGAGGAAGGACATTCTTGCTATTGAGGGAGTGCAGCGTAGGTTCACCAGGTTAATTCCCGGGATAACGGGATTGTCATATGTTGATAGAATGGAGCGGCTGGGCTTGTATACTCTGGAATTTAGAAGGTTGAGAGGGGATCTTATTGAAACATATGAGATTATTAAGGGTTTGGACACACTAGAGGCAGAAAGCATGTTCCCGATGTTGGGGGAGTCCAGAACCAGGGGTCAGAAACAGTTTAAGAATAAGGGAAATCATTTAGAACGGAGATGAGGAAAGATTTTTTTCTCAGAGAGTTGTGAGTCTGTGGAATTCTCTGCCTCAGAAGGCGGTGGAGGCCGGTTCTCTGGATGCTTTCAAGAGAGAGTTAGATAGAGCTCTTAAAGAAAGCGTAGTCAGGGGATGTGGGGAGGAGGCAGGAGTGGGGTTCTGATTGTGGATGATCAACCATGATCACATTGAACGGCGGTGCTGGCTCGAGGGGCCGAATGGCCTACTCCTGCACCTATTGTCTATTGTCTCTGCCAAATATGATTTTCAGACCTACTCTGATCCTACTCTTCTCTCTTTATCAAACATTCTTTTGTTTTATTTTCACCTCTAGCCTTTGTCACTTACTCCACCCATCTACCAATCAAACCCCTCACCTCTAGCCATCTATCACCTGCTAAGCTTTGTATCCCCTTTAGCTCTCTTTTCCAGCTTTCTCTCCATTACCCTTATCAGTCTGAAGAAGGCTCCCTATCCAGACTTCACCAATCCATTCACTCCACAGAGGCCGCCTGACGTGCCAAGTTACTCCTGCACTTTGTTGTCTTTGCTCAAGATTCTAGCATCTTCAGTTCCTTGCGCCTCCACTTTTCTATCAGAATGAATGACTGTGGTTCCAGGAACTCCTTGCAAAGGGATTTCCACTCCTGGTTCTCCCCTCTGCAAATCTAACACTTTGTATATCCATTCAGAAACTTGACAAAATAGTTAGAAGGATCAGGTTCAGGCTTGCATCAATTGCAGTGTTTTCACCAGCTGCCCACTGGAATTACCATGAGATTTTTGACTGCAAAGTACATTTCTTTTGTAAAAGCCCACAAAACCCTTTAACAATAGATCAAGCTGAATATTCACAACAGTTCAACAATATGCCTGAATTAAATTTAAAGGAAATTTAAAGCAAATGTTATTCTACTTTTTCTGTCGTGTTGGTGGAAAAGCTATCGCAATGCTTTTGTCTAGTATTGTTATTCCAGTTAGATATTCCTCGCATATACACAGAAGGAACTACTGCTGCTTGAATCTTGCGAAGAATACAATGTGCTGGAGTAACTCAATGGGTCAGACAGCGTCTCTGGAGGACATGGATAGCTTCTCGGCCTTTCGGCTAAGATCAAGTGTAGTATCTGTTCTTATCTGTTCTGAGTGAAAGACTATCTGTTCTTATTAGAACAGTTCTAATAAGAGGGCCATGGATTGCGGAGCGAAATCGTTGAGGAGTCGGTTGGCTGCAGGCTTAGAGGTGGATCCATGCTGGTTGGGAAACCAACCGAACACCTTATTCAGCCACAATGTCAGCAGGAGCAGGAGTACAGGGTATTCAGAATACCCTGCGAATAAGCGTCAAGGACCTCAGCAAGGGGACCCCCTTCTCATGAGACCTGTTCGTGAAGAAGGTCTTGCTAGAGGTCTGTAAATTTGAGGCCAAGGACATCTACTGCCTCCAGGATTTCCCGGGTAACGGATATTTTGATGTTACCTTCAAGTATCCGACGGGATGGCAGAAAGTGATGGAAGACTTCAGGGAGAGGGGAAATGAAGCTCCGCTGTCGCTGCTGAAAGTGCAGCCGCTCTTCACCCTCCCCACCCAGAAGGAAAGGTTCATCACGGTGCACATGTTTAACCCGTAGTGGATGTGCTCACCTTCCTTGCTCGCTACGTTGTGGGAACAGGAAACTGTTTGGACGTGAATGAAATGCACGGGATTTGGACGAGCAAGCGGCAAGTTAAGGTAAAGCTGAGGGTGGACAAGGCTGGAGAAATCGTCCACCCCCCCTCGGTTTTCGCAATTGGAGGAAACCGAGGATACGTGAGCTATGTAGGGCAACCCAGGCTGTGCAGGAAATGCAACAAGCCTGGGCATGTGATGGCCCAATGCACTGCAGTTGTCTGCAAAAACTGCAAGATGGAGGGCCATGAGACAAAGGACTGTCAGGCCAGCAAGAACTGTAACCTGTGCGGGGAGGCAGGCCACCTTTACAGGGCTTGCCCTAAAAGAGCCTGACAAGAGGGGCTGCTGCCAGCACCCCAAAGGGCGGCGAGGCACCCCCCACCACTGCCAAGACCCCAGCAGAAAGAGGGAACACGGATGAGGACAGCCCAACCACGTCGAGGCCCCAAGTGCCAGAAGGAGACGCCCAGCATCCTGCCCAGGAGGGAGAGTCGATGGAGGAGGGGGAACAGCAGGAGAAATGTACAAGAAGAGGGGTCAGCCCAAAGAGCCGAGGTGGGAAAGGAGTGGTAAGTCAAAAAGTAAATCACAAAAAAGGTGTCTTTCTCTTACAGAAGGCAGCAACCTCTCCTCCTCGTCGGAGGATGAGGCGACTGGGAAGTCGCAACACGGGAGGCAGAGGAAGAAAATAGGGAAGGAAAAGAGAGAGGCCACGACGATCACCTCCCAGCCCCAGGAGACCGAGAGCAGAGAAGTGGCCGAGGGGCTCCAGCCCCAGGACATCGGGAGCAGTGCAGTGGTCGAGGGGCTCCAGCCCCTGGAGACAGGGATCATCACAGCGGCCAGTGGGCCCCAGCTCCGGGCGACCGGGAGCAGTGCAACAGCCGATGGGCCCCAGCTCCTGGCGACCGGGGGCAGCGCAGAGGCCGTTGGGCCCCAGCTACAGGAGACAGAGGAAGCGGCGTGCCCAAAAGGGGGTGGAACGAGACGGCCCCCCCCAACGACGCCTTTGGTTACGCCACCTGAAACCCACCTCACCGCTGGATTCCTGAGCCCAGGAAAGCTGAGGCAATTCACCGAAGCGGTGGGAATGAGGGGACACGGAAATGGTCAGTGACTCTAAAGACAATGGAGCTCAAACTGGCATCTTTAAACGTGCGCAGTATAAAGAGCAGTATAAAGAGTACCTGGCCAAGGTCAAGGCAGATGTGACTTTTCTTCAGGAGTGCAGGCTGCCACACCTCCGCTGCTATCGGAGGTGGTCGCGATAGTGGCCCCACGGACTGTCGGTGTGGTCGGGGGGAAATGACTGTCGTGCTTCCGTCCTGGAGATTTTGATGCGGGGAGGATGTGAGGGAGGAACTTAGAGAGGTGAAGGACCGGCAAGCTCGGCTCTTTACCTCTGAATCCTCCAAGATCATCTTCCGATCCAGGGTCCGCCATGTGGAGCAGGATGAGACATGCTCACGTTTCTTCTTCCATAAGGTTCACAGGGGGAGCTCTGTGATGAACAGCCTTAGGGAGGAGGACGGCATGGTAGCATCCTCACAGACAGACATGCTGAGGATCTGCAAATCCTTTTACACAGATTTGTATGACCAAAAGACCACAGACAGTACCTCCTCCCAGAACTTCCTGTCCTCGATCACGGAGGTCTTGGAGGACAGCACGCGGGAGAGTCTGGACCAACCACTGACCCTAGAGGAGCTGACTGGCTCCATCCGTTCCTTTGACTCGAATAAAACTCCCGGAAGCGATGGCTTACCGGCCGAGTTGTATTCGGCTCTGTGGGACTGGATGGGCCCGGACCTGCTAGAAGTGTACAACGACATGCTTCTGGCTGGTAGCATGTCAGACTCCATGAGGAAGGGCAACATCACCCTAATCTACAAGCAGAAGAGGGAGATGAAGGACATAAAGAATTGGAGACCCATAACACTTAGACAGGATCTTGTAGACTACAAGACTGCAGGACAGTCCTGTCTAAGGCCATCGCCAACCGGGTCAAGTCTGCTCTGGGACAGGTGATCCACCCGGACCAAACCTGTGCTGTACCTGGCAGGAAAATCTCAGACAGCCTAGCGCTGCTGAGAGATACCATCGCCTACGTGCAGGACAGACGGGTGGATGCCTGCCTAGTCAGCTTGGACCAGGAGAAGGCCTTCGACAGGATTTCGCACACGTACATGAGGGACGAACTCTCCAAAATGGGTTTTGGGGAGGGAATCAGGAATTGGATCAAACTGCTCTACACCAACATCCGTAGTGCAGTCCAAATCAATGGGTGGGAATCAGACAGTTTCTCTGTAAGGTCTGGGTTGCCCTCTCTCTCCTGTCTTGTTTGTCTGCGGTATTGAACCCTTTGCCGAATCCATCAGGAAGGATGCGAGCATAAGAAGAGTGACATTGCCAGGCAGTGGGGGCATTCAAGTAAAAACCTCCCTGTACATGGACGATGTCGCTGTCTTCTGCTCGGATCCAGGATCAGTCCGCAGGAAGAGCGAGGCCATGCTCTTTGGCAACTGGCCCGACAGATCTTCCGTCCCCTTCACCATCAAGCCTGACTTCTTGAAGGTGCTGGGGATCTGGTTCGGGGGGGCTGAGGCATGTAACAAAAATTGGCTGGAGCGGATAGCCAGGGTGGGGAGGAAGCTGGAGCTGTGGAGGCAGCGCTCCCTCTCCATAACGGGAAAGAATTTGGTCATCAGGTGTGAGGTGCTCTCGGGGCTGCTGTACTTGGCACAAGTGTGGCCTGTCCCTCCCTCCTACACCACAGGGATCACCCGGGCCATCTTCCAGTTCATCTGGGGGTCAAGGATGGACCGGGTGCGACGGGCCACAATGTACAAGTCAGCAGACAACGGGGGTAAAAGCGTGCCCAACGTCGCCCTCATTCTGATGGCCACCTTCGTGTGTGGCTGCATCAGGCGGAGTGTAGAGCCAAGGCACGTGGGCACCAAGTGTCACTACCTGCTGAGGTTCTACCTGTCCCCGGTGTTGCGAAGGATGGGCCTGGCGCAGGTGCCACGCAATGTGCCAGTCAGCTGGACACTGCCGCCCCATCTGTCGTCTGTGGAAGAGTTCTTCCGGACCAACACCTTTGACCACATGTCCATTGGGCAGTGGTCAGCACAGAATGTCCTGAAGGCACTGCAGGGAAAGGACTCTATGCGTGGCGTGGTTCCCTGAGCAGACTGCCCAGCTTGTCTGGCAAAATGCCTCATCGCCAGAACTCACCAACAAGCACCAAGACCTGGCTTGGCTGGCGATGAGGGGAGCCCTCCCAGTCAGATCCTTCCTGCATCGTCGGAACTTCACTGCCAGCGCACGCTGCCCTCAGGACGGCTGCTATGGAGAGGAGATGGTTGCCCACCTCTTTACAGAGTGTGGTTTTGCTAAAAGAGTCTGGAGAAAAATGCAAGGGTCCCTGGTACGCTTTATCCCGAACAGCTCCGTCACAGAGGACTCGGTGATTCCCAGGGACACATTCAGAGGCTGACATCGAGTGCTGCTGGAGGGTCATCAACTCGGTAAAAGACGCCCTTTGGTCTGCCCGAGCATTGTTCACCACCCAGCAGAGCGAGATGTCCGTCAGGGAATGTTGCCGACTGGCCCGCTGCAGACTGCAGGAGTACGTGCTGAGGGACGCACTGAAGCTCGGTGCAGCCAACGCCAAGGCTCGGTGGGGAAGGGCCACAGTCTAAGGTCCTTCCGCTGCTGGACATGGGGGGCACGGTATGGTGGAGATGCCCCTCAAGATAAGGGAAGGTATCCCATGCCAGCGTAGCACGAGTGGGGGACTGATTTGTGGAATTTTGATGAAAATGTCTAAACTGTATTCATCAATTTGTACAGCCTCCGAAAAAGTCGGATGGATTTTCCGCAAGGTTCATGTATTGTATATATTTATCATTTGAATAAAGTATATTTTGAAATTTAAAAAAAAAATGGATAGATGGTTTTTCGGATCGGGACCCTTCTTCAGACTGATTGTTTCCAGCTTTCTCTCCCCTCCTCTTCCCCCCACCTCTTTTTCAGCTTCTCTCCCCTACTACAATCAGTCTGAAGAAGGGTCTCGGTCCAAAACATGGGCTATTCATATCTTCCAGAAATGATCCCTACTCCAGATATTCTTAGAATTTGCATACAAGTAGCAGACCAAAAATGGGACATTAATCACTATTATTAAACTGTAAATTAGAAAAGCAATGAAATCAAGCATTTTCTGCGATGAAAATGTATCATTTGAGACTACAGGGATGGAAATGTGGATATTTAGTTTAATTTAGTTTGGAAATATAACATGGGAAAGGGCCCTTTGATCCACCAAGTGCACACCAACCATCGGTCACACATTCACACTAGTTATATGTTATCCCACTTTCTCATCCATTCCCTACACATTAAGGGAAATTTATAAAGACCAATTAACCTACAAAAACCTTCATGTCTTTGGGACGTGGGAGGAAACTGGAGCCCCTGAAGGCAACACACATGGTCATAGGGCTGAGTGCTAACTCCACACAAACAGCACTGAGGTCCGGATCAGACCTATGTCTCTGGCGCTGTGAAGCAGCAACTCTACCAGCTGTGCCACTGTGCCACCTTCCTGCAAAATCTCTCAGCAGTTTCCAGTGTAAACGTTGAGACAGTCTGCAACGTTCTATCATCCACCTTTTTCCTGACTCCCAGGGAAGTTCCTCAGAAATACTAATGTCAAGTGGGATTTCCTTGGGTCTTCCATCAAAGCTGTGGGTGAAGATTGGGAGAAACTGAGGATATTCCAAATTGGATGCATGAACAAATTCATTAATAGAGACTGATGTTGGTAAGGAAGAAAATTCTGTTCAGAATGATAGAAACCACTTAACCAACTCGCCGCAGCATGTCTTCCAAAGATGTTGTCTTACCCGCTGAGGTACTCCAGCACTTTGAGCCTTTTTTTTATAACCAACCAAAGGTTCCATCATAAAATGTTTGGAATTCATTCTTTTAAAAACCGAGACTGGCACGTGAAATCCTAACTGGGAGGAACTGGGGGAATTTTAGTGCAATGAAACAGTTGTACACAGGGGTGCAGTGCTTCCGGAGCTCACCGGAGCATCGCTCTCGTACCTCAGCAAAAAAAAAGCCAAAATAAACAGCAAGGAATTTAGCAGCGGGGAATTTAGCAGCGGCCGCATATTAAATAAAGGGGATTTTACGGAAGCGAAGGTGGGAGTAGATAAGATAATAATTTATGTAGATTCAACCTCCTTTAACTTCTTATATATCGAAAAACTAATAAAGGATTTATATTGCTCTACTAACCATGTAATACCCCACGTGTGAGGATATTGTGAGTATCGACACGTACGCGTTCCTGTCCAAACATTTCTGCGAGAGAAACGGTGCGAGGCAGAGTTGCCAACCTACCGCTTCTGATACTAATATTCTGCGATATTCGTGGCTTTAGCAATAGTTCATTAGACGTTCTTTATTCATACTTGATTACTTGGTTGAGTAGGTTCCAATTTAGGCGGCTAAAATGCAAAACAACGTATTTGCTTTATTTTGGTAAATTCTGTTACTTTTATAACTGCTGAGCATTGCGGGCCCTGCTGTCTGCTCTGACTCAGTCGCATTAGTAAGGCTACATCTGTCGTAGACCGAGCCACTCCGTAGATCATTCACTAATGCTAAAGGTAATTTTTCTCACTAACAACCCAACGAAAACAACGTTAACTTCTTTCTTTTGTGAACAAGCAGAGGAGTGTAACAAGAATAACGTACAAGAGACTGATAATAGTAAAAGTGACGAAAGCTGTGTTTTGTCTGCTTCAAATTTTCTAACCGGGTCCAAATGTAGTTCTGAAAGTGATGATGTTCCGAAGTCAGGCTTGTATCCCTGTTCAGGTGTTTTGACTGAAGAAATGTGGAAGAAAAAGAAAGAAACGTATTCCTGGCTAGGTGTAAAGTACGTGCAAACATCAGCAATCTGACACGTTACGCGTTGATAATAAAGCTAGTAAAGATGCTCTTGGAAAATTATGTGACAATTCATTCTGAATATTATTTAGCTCAGAATGACAAATCATACTTTGATCACTTTGGCTTACTGGATCTTCAAAACAAAAATGATATTGACATTGGAATTGAACTGTATTCCCGCACTAGCGCTACAGAGATCATTAACCACATAGCCATTAATATGGAAAAGAAAATGTACTAGCATATCAAGCAGATACATGGCAACATTTATTTTCTCATTGATGAAACAACAAGCCTGAGCATCAAGACGCCCTAATAGTTTATTTGACATGTGAAAGTGATAAGGAAGGTGATCCCCATTTTATGTTTCTACATCTAATTGAACTGCCTAATCAGAAAGCTGCAACTATTGCTAAGCATCTGGTGTTGCTACAATTCTCAAGGAACATTACCCTGATGTGATAATTTGGCACTTAATCACAGATTAGAAATTACAGAAGGTGATTTGGTGAGAAAAGTTCATGGAATTAATAATTTTCAATCATTTATGGACAAATTGTACTATGTTTACAGCAGATCACCTCTAAATAAAAAGGGACTGTCTGAATATGCCTCACAACTAGAACAAATTTGCAAAATAGGCCGTGTTCTGGGCACCAGGGTAGCTAACTCGAACAGTTTCAGCAGTGTGGCATAATTATGAAGCACTGTGTCTTTTCTTTGAAAAAGTAATAAAGGATGACATAAGATCTGGGAGTGACAGAAGTCGGTCTGTTGACAAGACTCTCTTCAGAACAGTTTCTATTGGATTTAGATCTAATGTATGACATGTTGCATGAACTTGGTTTACTGTCAGAGTGTTTACAGAAATGCACTACTGTGATTGTTTATGCAGACAAACTGATCCAATGGAGCATAAGATCGCTGCATGGACTGAAAGGGCAACCTGGTACAAAACTTCTAGACGCTCAAGAAGCAGTTGAAAAGGGGAAGTTTGGAGAAATTACCTTAACAAGCAACAATAAAATCGTCTAACTCAGCGGGACAGGCAGGATCTCTGGAGAGAAGGAATGGGTGACGGGATGACGTTTCCAAAATTCTACTGCGTCTTTGTGTTACTCCAGCACTGTGTGTTCGCTTGTTGCCAACCAGCATCTGCCCTTTCTTGTAGTATGACATTATTTGTATCCGTGGCAGCTGATTGTCACTCCCTTCAGATTCCCAGGGGGTTGGGACGGGACTGGAATTGGGAGGGAAAGGTGGGGGGAGAGGGGGAGGGGGGGAGGGGAGGAGGGGAGGGGAGTGGAGGGGGGGGGGGGGGGGGTTGGGTGACTTAGTATGGGAGACAAGTGTAGGAGAGGTGTACTAACTGTGTGGGCAGACACTTTGGTAGTCTTTGGTAGACGCATGAAAAGTGACCATACTGAGGGAATTCCCACGTATATGAAGCAGAGAGAAACGTGAGTTCTACACGGCTCTGCATTTGAGAATGGATTTGGTGGTTAGTACCCACTCCCCCTCCCTGCTCACCCACCCACCCACCAGGCCAGCCAGCCGGACCCCTCCTCGTTACAGCGGCGGAAGCGACATTTCCAAGAGAATGGGGCAGAGAGCTGGGGCAGCGCTGGGATGGGAGCAGGGCAGATGAGGTGCACCAAATGAACAAACAAGTTGATGGCTACAAGGAGCAGGCGGCAGAGGTCTTGTGCCCCAGCGAGGTAGACCGCTCTTCCTCCTGCTAATGCACCCACAGAAAGAGAGATGAGAGCAGAGAATGATCCCAGTCTAACCCAAGAGCCTTGTCACCCCAGACAGATTAATGACGCCTGCGCATCCCACCGCACCCCAACCTCCCCCCACCTCAACTCACGCCTGGGCACCAAAGCAGCTCAGGAGGTGAACCCTGAGCTCCGTCTCCCAACAATCTGATGTGCAACTGATGTGAAAGAACAGCGGCTGCGGCCGGCCGGCACCCAGCATGGACTTCTCGCACCCTCACACACGAAAAGTGTGTGCGAATAAACAAAAACAAGGAATAAAATGCTGCATTCTATCTTTAACACAAAGCCGCAGGATGCAGCTGTCTTCTTTAACACTGTTGCTTCGCCGCCACCGCCTCCTTGCTGCACAATGGCAGCGAAGTGCGGGGCCGAGATCCTGCCTAGTTTTTTTTAAGTTCTGAAATTGAATAACTTTCAATACTGAATCAGAATATACTTACTGTATGAGATGCTGTCCAGCTCCTCTATTTGATACTTAAAACAGACCTTCATTCATGGTTGGCTCAAGAGTAACTTGGGAGAGGAACTTATTAACTCGGGAGAGGAACTAGGTACATCGCAGAAATGAGAAGTAAACGGCAAAATTAGACATGCACGTGGGAACTCGTTTAAACTCGTGAACATAAACTTGTTTATGTAGACAGCCATGAGTGTGATCTTTTTCTTTCACTCGGGATCACTCGTGGGTGGACTCGCACCATGAGACAGGGCCATTAATTATCAGCTGTTTCTTACAAACTGTCTTATAAACAATTCGTAGCACCTTATGTTCACGACAACATCCTTGAAAGTTTCTCATTTTTCTGAATACTGAATAGTATTTATAAATCCCTGCTAAATGAATTGTGTGTCCATGATAAATGCCGTTGGCCTGCTGAAATACCACCTAATCATGGAGAAGCTGCAATATCATCGCTCTGTAAGTTTAAGCTTTCTCCTTCCTCTGTAATAAATGCCTTCAGAGATTATGTGGAGGATCGTGGACGCCACATCCACCAAGATATACACCCACTACTGAGCTGTTCACATTATTCTTATTAGTACTGCTGAGTGTGAGAGGGGTTTCAGTCACATGAACTTGATAATAACGTCCAATACACTCAGGAATTCTCATAAATCATCTATCAGCACTTATGTTTGTTAAACAATACGGACATCCTCTGATTCAGTGGAATCCTGAGCATTACGTCACATCGTGGCTGCGGTCCCACAGATCAGCTGAAGACACCAGGACAAGAGTTGCTTCAGACCCCCGAACACATATTATGCCTGAACCTTTGTGGGAATTATTGTGAAACTTCTCATTGGTGGCATTTGATAAGTAGGTATTTACTTGTAAATTGGTAAAATACATGATTACCGTCGGTTTTTTTCCTTGCTTGATAATTATATCTCATGATGATTAGTGAGTGCAACCGTGCAATATTTTGTCATATTATTAAATTAAGTGTTATATGTTTCATTGTACTAGCTGTACACTGGGATGTAGTGATAGGTTATAATCATGTGTCCCCCCCCCCCCCCCCCCCCCCCCCCCCCCCCCCCCCCCCCCCCCCCCCCCTCCTCAAGCAAAACCTGAAATGACGTCCCTGTTTAACAGCTCCGGCACCTAAAAAATTCCCACTGCATCACTGGTAAGATGGGAGTGTCCCTTGACTTCCACCATTGCCACAGACCGGGAAAAGCTCATATCATGGGCGGCTGTGCCGAGCTCTTGTGAAAGAACATCATCCCACACAAATACTGAGGTCATGGTGGACAGCTCGAAGATTTGCAATAGTTGAAGGAAAATTGTGAAAAAGTGTGAGGCAAGAGTAAAAAGAAATGACAAGGCTATGAGGATGAATTGAAATATATTAACACTAGAATAAGTCAAATGCGTCTAAAAATTCATGGAAAATTAGGAAGAGCACTAGACCGAATGGCTTTTCCTTAGTAAGGAATTAGTATAATTAATGGAAAACCCTTGTGCTGGCAGGTCATAATTAGAACATTTTAGAGTTTCATTGTTCTTTATTGATTACAGTTTTGAATGTTGATCAAAGTGCTTCTGAACAAGAATCATCTTAATTATATAGTAAACTTGCATTTATTTTTGTCGTGGAAGGTCCTTTGAAACAAGTAAATGAGTCAAATGGAGGCCAAGTCATTCCGCTGCACAGCAGGGAATGTCCCTGCTGTCACATTACATCTTCCACACAGGGCATGATATTTTTCATTTGCTTCTGAAAAAGAAAAGATAACGGCAAAGATCGTCACTGGCGCAAATTTGATTTTGCCTGTGTTAATGGAATTATTGAATGCAGTTTGTTGGTGATTTTGTAAATACATCAAAGTATCATCTGCATAGTAAATTAATCTTTTTTTAAAAATTGTGGTTTTCCCCCCATTGTTATGTAATAGACTGGATACCACAATATACCACAGAAGTAAGGCTCCCTATTGTTCTAGCATATTGAAGTGCTGACTGTTAATTGGTTCACATCACAGCCTGTAGCCACAAAATAGATTTCTTATTTTAACCTTCTAACAACCAAGCAATAACATTCAATGCAAAATATTCATCCCCTTTCTTTTGTGCTGCAAGAACGATATTTACTGACTCCCAATCACACCCATTATTAGTTTTTTTACAAATACATATGCTTGTGTGTGTGCGTGTGTATACACACACACACTGAACTTTTTTTCTCATATATTATATTGTTTACAGTGTACTATGTTTATATATTCTGTTTTGGCTGCTGCAAGTGAGAATGTCATTGTTCTATCTGGGACATATGACAAGAAAACACTGTTGACTCTTGACTCTATTGGAACAAGAGACTCGTATAAACCTGAAGTATGTTTCTGAATTTAAACTGATTTTCAAAAATGAGCTCAAAATATTGTGCAGTTTTTTAAAAACATATTGGTCTTGCCTTGATTCCAAATGATTACTAAAATAAATGATATTTCTTTCCAATTCATTGAAATAAACAAATGCCTCAAATAATTCAATTAGACATTTTCATTTCTACAACAAAGTATATTAAGCTATATCTCATGCTTATTTGATTCCATATTACTAGAGGGCAGTTTTGCTATACATGGACAGTCTGAAAAATAAAATCTCCTTTAATAAGATTATTTAAGTAGCCAGTGAAACAAAAACAAAAGAAACACATAAGAAATGAGAGATAACTACATTTTTATACATCGATGGAAATTGTAACACAAAATATGTCAAAGTATCATGCATACATGTAGAGATAATAGTTTGTTGGTGAAATCTCAGATACATTTGCTCAGCAGAACAAATCATTAATACTGCAAAGAGCCAGATACTTCAGGTAACTAGAGTATAAAGTTCTTCACAACAATTCATGTTATGGTTTAAAACAGAACAATACATTTGGTAATAAACAGTATCAAAGGTGATGTCTTAACAACACCCCAGGTCCCAACACACCCATAATCCTTTGCCATTTCCCCTAGAATATCCAACTTCTCTTTTCCATCTGTGAGAGCATTAACTCCATAAGCAAGTTCGGTATTCCGAAAAACGCAAGGAATCATGGGATTTGTCAAAGGTCTCTCGATATAAAGAAAAAGCGAACAAATCGCTGGCTGTATAAACTGTGTATAAATTCTTATCTTTATTCATGATTTATGTGTAAAAAATATATTTAATCCGAGGAACAGGGGTGCCAGGTAGTGGGAGAGCGGGGTGTAACAGCGAGAGAGAGGGGGCAGATGCAAGTGGGAGACATGGGGAGAGACTGGATTGGCAGAGAGACATTCTTGGCAGCTGCACGCACACAGAACTGGACCTCATCCGCAGCCAGGATTGAACCCGTGTCCCGGGTGCCGCAAACGCTGCCGAACCGCCACTGGATTGTCCCCGTCCCCGTCCCTATCCTCATTCCCCCAGAGCAGAGCCGAGCTGGAGCCAGCGCCTCCTCCACCACACCGGCTGCAAGTCTGGGCATGCCACCGCTCCGGGCTGGCCCTGGACAGCCGGCCAACCCAGCGGGACAGTCCAGGGCTGCCAGCCAACCTGGTGGGACAGGCAGGGCCGAGCTGGAGCCACCGCCTCTCCCCCCCCCCCCCCCCGTGCAAGTTTGGGGATGCCAGGGCCACCCCGGACACCTCCGGCCACCCCCGGACAGGGACGGGACACCCGGGAGTGGATGAGGATGGCTCAGCAGCAACTCAACAGTGCCCGCAGAGCCAGAGACCCGGGCCCGACCCCGACCACAGACGAAACGCACGCTTGCACACAACACAGTACCATAGTTGCCGAGAATGTTTATAGCGAGTGACCTATGACCTGGGCATGCGCAGTCGGAATACTGAACTCGCTCATATTAGCCCCCATTCAGTTACCGATATCCAGTAAGAAAATTGCACATCAACACCCAAAGCAACGCTCACAACTGACTGGCCTACAAGGAGACCCTGTTTTTTTCTTCATAACCTGAGCAGACCAGCTGGCAGCAGTGACCTCTCCTTACTCCTTTCACAGATACCCACCTGCTTTACGTGACAAAGAAATGGAAGAGGTAGTTGAGGCAGGTACAATGATAACATTGAAAAGACATTTGGACAGGGACAGGTACATGGATTGGAAACATGTTAGAGGGATCTGGGCCAACACGGGCAAATAGGACTAGTTTAAATGGGGCATCTTGGTCAGAGTAGTTGAGTGTAGATTTTTTAAAGTGCCAAGTGCTGCATCGAGGTAGGTTGGGTGATCAGACTGTTCAGTATTCTGATGACTGTGGGGAAGAAGCTTTTCCTGAATTTGGCAATCAAGTTTTTGTATTATCTGCTCAGTGAGAGGTTGGGAGAAGAAAATTTATGGGAGTGTAATAGTCCTTGAATATGTTGGCTGCTTTATTGAGGCAGCATGAAGTGTAGATAGGGAGAGGCTGGTTTCTGTGATGGACAAGGCTACATCCACAACTCTCTGCAAATCTTGCAGTATTGAACAGAGCTGTTGTCAAACCAATTGGGATGTATGGTGATAGGATGCTTTCTACGGTGTATCTGCAGAAGTTGTTGGGAGTTGTTGGAGACATGACAAACTTCCTTATTCTTCTGGAAAAATAAAGGCGTTGATGCGTTTTCTTGGCTGTAACTTGGTGTGTGATTGGCCCAGGACTATTGATGCTGAATGGGGCATGCATACTACCTTGTTTCCAGAAGTCAATATCCAGCTCCTGAGAATGCAAACTTGTGGAGCACCGGTATTGAGAATTATTGTGAAGGATGTTTTGTCGCCTATCCTCACTGATTGCGGTCTATGTGTCAAGAAGCCAAGGATCCAGTAGCAGAGGGGTTGCTGACTCCCAGCTCCAGGCATTTAGAGGTGATCCAGGGAGACGGTTCAGATTAGTTTCATTTAGAGATAAGCATGGAAACAGTCCCTTCAGCCCACCAACTCCGCACCCTCCAGGTATCCCCACACATAAACACTATCCTGCACACACTGGGGCCAATTTACATTGTTATACCAATCCAATTAACTTACAGTACAATGTTGGAGTGTGGGAAGAAACCGAAGATTTCACAGAAAACCCATACAGGTCACGGAGAGAACGTACAAACTCCGTACAGTCAGCACCCTTAGTCAGGATGGAACTCTGGTCTCTGGCGCTGTAAGTCAGCAAATCCACTGCTGTGTGCCACCGTTCCACCTCATGGTGCCTGCCGTGGACCTTTTGCCTAAAGGTAGGCAAAGTGCTAACAAACTGTAGACAAGCCAAGGCTGTCTGGGAGCCTGGAGTTAATGTGTGCCATCAACAGTCTCTTAAAGCACTTCATGATGTGGATGTCAGAGCCATTAGACGGTGGTAATTAAGGCATGAGACATTACACTTTATTGGTACAATGATGATAGTACAGAGGGTTATTGATGCTTGGGAAGGACATGGTGATTCAAGGAGCCAGTTTTTTTACTATGTGACCACAAGTCTCCATGAGATCCTTTCACTAAATCAGTTGTGTATTTCTACTATAATGTTGCCATGTTTCACTTCAGATATCAGAGCAGCCACTGAGATATTTGGTCCTCAAAACAAAGTCCTCAACAATATTGATGTAGTGGGCCAAAAGGCCATTTCTGAGTCATGCCATTCTGTGAACATTGAATACAACACACTTACAACTCTTATCAACTTGTACAGATACGTCATATAAACAGGGTACACAAAAGGCTGGAGAAACTCAGCGGGTGCAGCAGCATCTAAGGAGCGAAGGAGATAGGCGACGTTTCGGGTCGAGACCTTTCTTCAGACTGGTCAGGGATCAGGGAAACGAGAGATATAGACGGTGATGTGGAGAGATAAAGAACAATGAATGAAAGATATGCAAAAAAGTATCGATGATAAAGGGAACAAGCCATTGTAAGCTATTTGTGGTGTGAAAATGAGAAGATGGTGCAACTAGGGTGGGGGAGGGAGATAGAGAGAGGGGGAATGCCAGGGCCTGAGGGCTGAGGGAGAGGTGCGAAGGGGAGGAGACAGCAAGGGTTAACAGATTTGAGAAAATTCAATGTTCAAGCCCAAAGGATGCAGACTCCCCAAGTGGAATATGAGGTGCTGTTCCTCCAACTTGCGGTGTTGCTCACTCTGGCCGTGAATGGGAGGGGGAGTTGAAGTGCTGAGCCACCGGGAGGTCGGGTTGGTTAATAAGGACCGAGCGGAGGTGTTCGGCGAAACGATCGCCAAGCCTCCACTTGGTTTCACCAATATAGATCATCTGGCATCTGGAGCAGCGGATGCAGTAGAAGAGGTTGGAGGAGGTGCAGGTGAACCTCTGTCGGACCTGGAAGGACTGCTTGGGTCCCTGAAAGGAGTGGAGGGGGGAGGTGAAGGGACAAGTGTAGCATTTCTTGCGGTTGCAAGGGAAAGTGCCCGGGGAAGGGGTAGAGCGGGAGGGAAGGGAAGAATTGACAAGGGAGTTGCGGAGGGAGCGGTCTTTGCGGAAGGCAGAAAGGGGGGAGATGGGAAGATGTGGCGAGTGGAGGGGTCATGTTGGAGGTGGCGAAACTGGCGGAGGACTATGTGTTGTATTTGCCGGCTTGGTGGGGTGAAAGGTGAGGGCCAGGGGGACTCTGCCCTGTTTGCGAATGGGGGAATGGGGAGAGAGGGCAGTGTTGCGGGGTATGGAGGAGACCCTGGTGCGAGCCTCATCTATAGTGGGGGATGGGAATCCCCGTTCTCTGAAGAATGAGGCCATTTGTGATGACCTGGTGTGGAACACCTCATCCTAGGAGCAGATGCGGCGTAGGCGGAGGAATTGGGAATAGGGGATGGAGTCCTTACAGGAAGCAGGGTGGGAGGAAAAGTAGTCCAGGTAGCTGTGGGAGTCAGTTGGTTTGTAGTGGATGTCGGTCAGGAGTGTATCACCTGCAATAGAGATGATGAGGTCAAGGAATGGTAGGGAAATGTCGGAAATGGTCCAAGTGTATTTGAGTGCCGGATGGAAGTTGGTGGTGAAATGGATGAAGTCAGTCTTTTGTGTGTGGGTGCAGGAGGTGACACCAAAGCAGTTGTCGATGTAACGGAGGTAGAGGTCGGGGATGGGGCCCTGGTATGCCGAGAACAAGGATTGTTCGACGTACCCGACAAAGAGGCAAGCGTAGCTGGGGCCCATGCGTGTGCCCATAGCTACGCCTTGTGTTTGGAGGAAATGGGAGGATTCAAAAGAGAAGTTATTGAGGGTGAGGACCAACTCCGCTAGGCGGAGGAAGGTGTCAGTGGACGGGTATGGGTTGCTCCTCTGGTCGAGGAAGAACCGGGGGGCTTTGAGACTGTCCTGGTGGGAGATGGAGGTGTAGAGTGACTGGACGTCCATGGTAAAGATGAGAGGATGGGGGCCTGGAGAATGGAATGCGCGGAGCCGACGGAGAGTGTCTGAGGTGTCTTGAACATAGGTGGGGAGGGATTTAACAAAGGGGGATAGGATGGCGTCAAGGTATGTGGAAATGTGTTCGGTGGGGCACGAACAGGCAGAGTCAATGGGTCTGCCAGGGCAGTCGGGTTTGTGGATTTTGGGGAGAAGGTAAAATCGGGCCGTGCGGGGCTGGGAAACGATGAGGTTGGAGGCTTGGGGGCGTAGGGAGCCGGAGCGGATGAAGTCGGTTATGGTGCTCGAGATGGTGGCCTGGTGTTCGTCAGTGGGGTCATGGTCCAGGGGTAAGTAGGAGGAGGTGTCCGATAGTTGGCGCACGGCCTCTGCTTTGTAGAGATAGACGCGCCAGACTACCACGGCACCTCCCTTGTCGGCGGGTTTGATAACCCAGTCTGGGTTGTTATGGAGTGAGTCGATGGCAGTACGTTCGGGGGTGGAGAGATTGGAGTGAGACTGGGGAGTGGAGAAGTCGAGGCGGTTGATGTCCCGACGGCAGTTCTGGATAAATAGTTCTAGAGCCGGAAGGCTACCAGGGGGGGTCCAAGTGGAGGGTTACGATGGAGACAGGAAAATGATCATCAGTGGGGCGACAGGAAAAGGGATCATCAGTGGCTACTCCACTGTCATATAAACATACTGTTGTGTTGCATTACAGTTTGGTTTGGGAACAGTTCTGCCCAAGACCGCAGAAAATTGCAGATGGGCTGTAGATGTAGCCCAGTCCATACCCAGATCAGACTCCCCACCATCGGCTCTCTCTGCACCATGCTTCCTCAGGAAACCAGCCAACATAATTAATTACCTTTTCCATACATTCCCTCTTTTCTCCGGTCCCAGAAGGGCAGAAGATACAAACAATTTAAAGCATGTACCACCAGATGGCGGAATAATGTCCTCTGTTATCAGTCTTCTGATCAGTCCTCCCATAAGCGAGGTTACAACCTTGATTTTACGACCTACCTCATTGTGGACATTGGACTTTTTCTCTGGAACTGTTAGGTTTCAAGGCTGAGACTACCTTCTGCACTCTGGTATTTTTCTCTTCGTTCATCCTGTGTATTTGTTAATGGTTTGATTGCATTCATGTATAGTATTATCTGATTTGATTGGATAGCATGCAAACAAAAACTTTCTTCATTATCTCAGTACACGTGACAATAATATACCTAAACCAAACACTCAGCCAGAATGAATACCAACTCAAATTTGCTTTCTGTATGTGTGTACAATGGGTTTTTCTTTTTTATATTTGTACGTCTCTTGTGAACACAGCCACGGGCAACTTTTAGATTGCATCAGAATGATCATCAACAAAAAGAGATATTGTTAAACTAGAAATCTGAAACAAAAAGAGAAAATCTCTCAAATATTTCCAATTTTGATATTAGTTATATTGTCTGCTGCACCATTTCAATTCAAAATGTAATTTTATCATTCAGTTGCATTTCTTTCACCCTGAAAAACAAAGTGGTAAATCTTTGTATGAATGACGACATGGCATTTCTCTTCAACATAAAGCCAGAGGCTTGTTTAGAATCAATTCAAAATGTTTTTTGACATCCTTAAGTAACTTCATCTCTCCTGCTACAGGCTAGTTACCTTTTGCTGTATCTACCACGTGCTTTTTTTCACATAATAACCATAGCCAAGGGTGTCTGCAATGTTCTAACATTGATTTCTGCCACTTTCTGTTTGACTGCAACCTTCATTTGATGAGGATAAGTTATCAAATTAGACAAGGCCATTTGGAACAATGATAGCCACATACTGACAAATCAAATTTCAATCCAGCAGGAAATTCCTCATAATAAACAATTGCAGTTGAATCCATCCCATTGACATTCAAATATTACTTTAGCTTAGGACAATGTGTCTGGGTTTAAAGATTTTCTTCTTAGAAAGTACATCAAGCCTATTGATCAGCCCTAAACACTGGAGAAAAAAGATGTATCCAAGAGGGGTGAGTTTATTGCTATTGATGTTACACATGTGGTGTTCCCTAATTTGTCAAGTAGTCTTTGTCTCCGTAATTTTCAGAGCCATAAGAAACTCATATACACATAAAGGCTACTGCATGTGTAGGCCCCTCACAATGCTAGCAGCATTGAATTATCCTATTTCAAGTAATGTTCCACCCCACCCTGATGTGTATACATTTCTCACACCATTTTCCAACGATCAACCTGCTGTTTTCCCCTACTTTGTACACCCCTCTCCCATCCACATGTATCTTATCTCCCTTTTATTTCCCTCCCCAGTGCATTTCCACCTGTACCTCCCCCCCTGGTTTTACATTTCACTCCTCCTCTTCTCTCCTTGTCTACCCTTTTGTCTCCTTTTCACCTCTAGCCTTTGCCACTTACTCCACCCATCTGTCAGGCAAAAAATGCTCTCACCTCCACCCACCAAGGCCACGCTGATCACCCGTTCACACTAGTTCTATGTTATCCCACTTTAGCATCCACTCCTTATACACTTGGACCAATTCCAGGGGACACTTAACCTACAAACCGGCATGTCTTTGGGATGTGGGAGGAAACATGGGCTCCCAGAGAAGACCCACAAAGTCCAATGTGTTAATGGTTATTTATTGGCATTTATGAAATTCAGTGAAATTCAGTTACACAACCCATATAAAGCACAGATGCCATATTTTGGCACAATTTACAAAGAAAGAAATGCCCAGGTAAGCCCTAAGCTGCTGCAGGCCCGCGACCCAATGTCCCTCTCCTCGCCTGACTGCCTCTGTGTCCCGGGGGTGCCTCCTGCAGCCGACCTTGACGGCACTTGAGGAAATATCCCGGTCCCTATATTCCTTCAACCTTCTGATTGGGAAAGAACAAGCTCAACTCAAAGAGGAGTTTGTTCTCATATCCACTCCACCGTCAATGCCGGCTTGCAATTCCCCAATACCCCAGCAGAGTCTGAGAAAGCATCCCGACCCGAAACATCGCCTGTCCATTCCCTCCACTGATGCTGCTTGACCCGCTGTTACTTCAGCACTTTGTATGTATTTTTCTCCATATTCCAACATATGCAACTCCTTGTGTTGCCATTCCCCAACACCAATGACTTGCAGATGCTGGAATGGATCCAGCCAAACAGCTGGAATGCCAAACCGCCCCAGGATAGGAATCCAGAAATCATCTGCGCTATACCATTGTACAATATACTTTTGAAACTTTTTAATTTGCAATTCATTTAACATAGAACAGAGAGCAGTACAGCACAGGAACAGCACTTTCAGCCCACAATGTCTGTGTCGAACATGGTGCCAAAACCAACTCTTATCTGCCTGCACAGTAGAGAATATCCCTCTATTCTCTGCATATCCATATGCCTATCCAAAGGTCTCTTAACTGCCATTATTGTACCTGCCTCCAGCTCCACCAACAGCAGCACAGGTTGTGGTAAAAACGCCTTGCAATCTCCTTTTAACTTTGCTACTCTTATCTTAAAGCTATGCCTTCTAGTATTTAAGGAAGAACCAAAAATTATTTGAGATTTATTGAGGAGCAACATAAAAGGCAGCAATTGGCAATTAAAGGATGATAACAAATTATGTTTAAAGAAAGAAAGCGTATTTTTTGAAATAATTAGGGAAAAAATATTACTCCCAGTAATCAAAGTCAAATTACTTGAAAATTGCTTCGATACATCTTGAATTAATAAAAATACATTGAATAATTTTACGATTAAACCTATTTTCATTTAAAAAGGTTTGACTGGTCTTTAATGGTTTAGCTGCTATTTGTTCAATCAGTCAAAGATTAAGGTAAGCAACATAAATACCATATAACCATATAACCATATAACCATATAACAATTACAGCACGGAAACAGGCCCTCTCGGCCCTTCCAGTCCGTGCCGTTCATTTGTTTTCCCCTAGTCCCATCTACCTGCACTCAGACCATACCCCTCCATTCCCTTCACGTCCATATACCTATCCACTTTACTCTTAAATGTTAAAATCGATCCTGCCTTCACCACTTCTGCTGGAAGCTCATTCCACACAGCCACCACCCTCTGAGTAAAGAAGTTCCCCCTCACGTTACCCCGAAACCTCTGTCCCTTAATTCTCATGTCATGCCCTCTTGTTTGAATCTTCCCTACTACCCTCAATGGGAAAAACGTATCCACGTCAACTCTGTCTATCCCTTTCATCATTTTAAAGACCTCAATCAAGTCCCCCCTTAACCTTCTACGCTCCAAAGAATAAAGACCTAACTTTTTCAACCTTTCTCTGTAACATAGTTGCTGGAACCCTGGCAACATTCTTGTAAATCTCCTCTGTACTCGCTCTATTTTGTTGACATCCTTCCTATAACTAGGCGACCAAAATTGTACACCATACTCCAGAATTGGTCTTACCAATGCCTTGTACAATTCCCTACTCCTATATTCAATGCTCTGATTTATAAAGGCCAGCACACCAAAGGCTTTCTTTCAAATACGTCCATCCCTTTCAAAATATGTGTGCAGGTCTTGTTTGCAACTGCTTGTGGTTTTTAGTTTAGTTTCATTTAGTTTATTGTCATGTGCACCAAGGTACAGTGAAAAGCTTTTGTTGCGTGCTAACCAGTCAGCAGAAAGACAATACATGATTACAATCAAGCCATTCACAGTGTACAGACACATGATAAAGGTGATAACATGAATAACAAGCTCCCGGCCTTCACCTGTTTAAGCAAAAGCAAGTAAAGGGCCTGTCCCCTTTCTTCCTTCTAAATTCAAGTGCATACAAGCCCAATCGACCCATTCTGTCAAGATTTAAGAGTGTTTTATTGTCACATGTCACAGATAGAACAATGAAATTCTTACTTGCTGCAACACAACAGAATATGTAAACATAATATGATATGATAAATGAGAGAGAGAAAAGAAAAGTTCAGTGTGTATATACAGTGGCTTGCAAAAGTATTCATACCCCTTAAACTTTTCCACATTTTGTCACGTTACAACCACAAACGTAAATGTATTTTATTGGGATTGTATGTGATAGACTAACACAAAGTGGTGCATAATTATGAAGTGGAAGGAAAATGATACATGGTTTCCAAATTCTATTACAACTAAAAAACTGAAAAGTGTGGCGTGCAAAAGTATTCAGCCCCCTGAGTCAATACTTTGTAGAACCATCTTTCGCTGCAATTACAGCTGCAAGTCTTTTGGGGTATGTCTCTACCAGCTTTGCACATCTAGAGTCTGAAATTTTTGCCCATTCTTCTTTGCAAAACAGCTCAAGCTCAGGCAGATTGGATGGAGAGTGTCTGTGAACAGCAATTTTCAAGTCATGCCAGAGATTCTCTATTTGATTTAGGTCTGGACTTTGACTGCGCCATTCTAACACATGAATATGCTTTGATATAAACCATTCCATTGTAGCTCTGGCTGTATGTTTAGGGTCGTTGTCCTGCTGGAAGGTGAACCTCTGCCCCAGTCTCAAGTCTTTTGCAGACTAACAGGTTTTCTTCCAAGATTGCCCTGTATTTGGCTCCATCCATCTTCCCATCAACTCTGACCAGCTTCCCTGTCCCTGCTTAAGAAAAGCATCCCCACAGCATGATGCTGCCACCACCATGTTTCACAGTGGGTATGGTGTGTTCAGTGTGATGTGCAGTGTTAGTTTTCCGCCACACATAGTGTTTTGCATTTAGGCCAAAAACTTCAATTTTGTTCTCATCAGACCAGAGCACCTTCCTCCACATGTTTGCTGTGTCCCCCACATGGCTTGTGGCAAACTGCAACTCTCGGACACCTCCTCCTACCTACCCCTGGACCATGACCCCACGGACGAACACCAGGCCACCATCTCGAGCACCATAACCGACTTCATCAGCTCCGGCTCCTTACCCCCCCGAGCCTCCGACCTCATCGTTTCCCAGCCCCGCACGGCCCGATTTTACCTTCTCCCCAAAATCCACAAACCCGACTGCCCTGGCAGACCCATTGTCTCTGCCTGTTCGTGCCCCACCGAACACATTTCCACGTACCTTGACGCCATCCTATCCCCCTTTGTTAAATCCCTCCCCACCTATGTTCAAGACACCTCAGACACTCTCCGTCGGCTCCGTGCATTCCATTCTCCAGGCCCCCATCCTCTCATCTTTACCATGGACGTCCAGTCACTCTACACCTCCATCCCCCACCAGGACGGTCTCAAAGCCCTCCGGTTCTTCCTTGACCAGAGGAGCAACCCATACCCGTCCACTGACACCCTCCTCCGCCTAGCGGAGTTGGTCCTTACCCTCAATAACTTCTCTTTTGATTCCTCCCATTTCCTCCAAACACAAGGCGTAGCTATGGGCACACGCATGGGCCCCAGCTACGCTTGCCTCTTTGTTGGGTACGTCGAACAATCCTTGTTCTCGGCGTACCAGGGCCCCATCCCCGACCTCTACCTCCGTTACATCGATGACTGCTTTGGTGTCACCTCCTGCACCCACACACAACTGACTGACTTCATTCATTTCACCACCAACTTCCATCCGGCACTCAAATACACTTGGACCATTTCCGACATTTCCCTACCATTCCTTGACCTCACAATCTCTATTGCAGGTGATACACTCCTGACCGACATCCACTTCAAACCCACTGACTCCCACAGCTACCTGGACTACACTTCCTCCCACCCTGCTTCCTGTAAGGACTCCATCCCCTATTCCCAATTCCTTCGTCTACGCCGCATCTGCTCCCAGGATGAGGCGTTTCACACCAGGTCATCACAAATGGCCTCATTCTTCAGAGAACGGGGATTCCCCTCCCCCACTATTGATGAGGCTCGCACCAGGGTCTCCTCCATACCCCGCAACACTGCCCGTTCTTCAGAGAACGGGGATTCCCCATTCCCCCACTCGCAAACAGGGCAGAGTCCCCCTGGTCCTCACCTTTCCCCCACCAGCCGGCAAATACAACAGATAGTCCTCCACCAGTTTTGCCACCTCCAACGTGACCCCTCCACCCGTGACATCTTCCCATCTCCCCCCCTGTCTGCCTTCCGCAAAGACCGCTCCCTCCGCGACTCCCTTGTCAATTCTTCCCTCCCCTCCACTCCTTCCCCGGGCACTTTCCCTTGCAACCGCAAGAAATGCTACACTTGTCCCTTCACCTCCCCCCTCCATTCCTTTCAGGGACCCAAGCAGTCCTTCCAGGTCCGACAGAGGTTCACCTGCACCTCCTCCAACCTCATCTACTGCATCCGCTGCTCCAGATGCCAGATGATCTATATCGGTGAGACCAAGCGGAGGCTTGGCGATCGTTTCGCCGAACACCTCCGCTCGGTCCGCAAAAACCAACCCGACCTCCCGGTCGCTCAGCACTTCAACTCCCCCTCCCATTCCGTATCCGACCTCTCGGTCCTGGGCCTCCTCCATGGCCAGAGTGAGCAACACCGCAAGTTGGAGGAACAGCACCTCATATTCCGCTTGGGGAGTTTGCATCCTTTAGGCTTGAACATTGAATTTTCTCAATTCTGTTAACCCCTGCTGGCTCCTCCCCCTCCCATCTCTCCCTCAGCCCTCGGGCCCTGGCATTCCCTCTATCTCTATCTCCCTCCCCCACCCTAGTCGCACTAGCTTCTCATTTTCACACCACAAACAGCTTACAATGACTTGTTCCCTTTATCATCGATACTTTTTTGCATATCTTTCATTCATTGTTCTTTATCTCTCACATCACCGTCTATATCTCTCGTTTCCCTGATCCCTGACCAGTCTGAAGAACGGTCTCGATCCGAAACGTCGCCTATCTCCTTCGCTCCTTAGATGCTGCTGCACCCGCTGAGTTTCTCCAGCATTTTGTGTAACCCTCGATTCTCCAGCATCTGCAGTTTCTTCGTTAACACTTCTTATGGCTTTGTTTCAACAATGGCTTTCTTCTTGCCACTCTTCCATAAGGCCCGATTTGTGGAGTGCACGACTAATAGTTGTCCTGTGGACAGATCCTCCCACCTGAGCTGTGGATCTCTGCAGCTCCTCCAGAGTTACCATGGGCCTCTTGGCTGTTTCTCTGATCATTGCTCTCCTTGCCCGACCTATCAGTTTAGGTGGATGGCCATGTCTTGGTAGGTTTGCAGTTGTGCCATATTCTTTCCATTTTCGGATGATGGATTGAACAGTGCTCCGTGAGATGTTCAAAGCTTGGGATATTTTTTTATAACCTAATCCTGCTTTAAACCTCCCCACAACTTTATCCCTGACCTGTCTGGTGTGTTCCTTGGGCTTCATGATGCCCAAGGAACATTGTTTATTCAATAATGTTCTCTCACAAACCTCTGAGGCCTTCACAGAACAGCTGTATTTAAAATGAGATTAGATTACACACAAGTGGACTCTATTTACTAATTAGGTGACTTCTGAAGGCAATTGGTTGCACTGGATTTTATTTCGGGCTATCAGAGTAAAGGGGGCTGAATACTTTTGCACGCCACACTTTTCAGTTTTTTATTTGTAAAAAAATTTGAAAACCATATATCATTTTCCTTCCATTTCACAATTATGCGCCACTTTGTGTTGGTCTATCACATAAAATCCCAATAAAATACATTTACATTTGTGGTTGTAACTTGACAAAATGTGGAAAAGTTCAAGGGGTATGAATACTTTTGCAAGCCACTGTATACACATACTCACAATATATATATACATATACTAGACCAAGTGGGACCCGTTGCGGGGGAGGGGTGTAGGCAAAAATCTCACTCTCTCCTTACTCCCCTTGAAGCTGCTGATACCATTGTCTCTCGGTCACCTCTCCAACCCTGTCCTTTTCTCTAGACTCAGTCACTCGCTCCCTCACCTCCCCTTTCGCACTCCCCCACTAAAGACAATGTTTAAGTAACATTTATTCTCCTCCCATCCCCCACTCCGTCAACTCTCATAGCTCGTGTATTGGCAGCAGAGATCACATTGTGATGTCATTTTCGGGTTTTGGAATGTTCACTCCAGCGTGTGCCTGAGATCCCATTGTGATGTCATTTTCCATTTTCGGAATCTTCACGGCAGCATATGTAAATGAGATCCGATTGTGAGTGGACGACTGTGAGATGCCGTTGTGACATCATCACTGGAAGCTGCTAGAAAAGTCTCCCACTCACAGGCAGTTATTATTTTCAAAGTTGGCTTTTTTAAACGTTAAATATCAATAACGTGAAATATAACATCAAATGTGATGAAACTTGACACTAACGACCACGGGAAAAAGCTGAGTAAGATTCTGCAAAAATGTTTGCGCTATTGTGTACTGTTTTGGCGTAGTTCCTTGTCGAAGTAGGAGTTGATATGTGCCATAATCAAACTCTCAAAGCACTTCATCAACACAGACATTAGTGCCACTGGTCGATAGTCATTAAGGCACGTCACCATGCTCTTCTTGGGCACCGGTATTATTGATGCCCTTTTAAAGGATATATACACATACACACATATTCAAAAAACAAACAAAATAGTGCATTAATGATAATAATAGTCTATTGTAGTTCAGAGCTTATATGAGGTTGTGGTGTTTAATAGTAAGATTAAACGAGAACTTACCAGTTTGAAGTTTGATCTTTATTTTATGAGGAGTCGAGTTGAGGGACTACGTGAATAGAAGCCCGTACAGCCGTTGGTGCGTCAATCTTCAAAGCAGCGGAATGAATTCACAGCTAACAACGACTGAAGTATAACGGTAAGATGATAAAACTAGAACTACCAGATGAGATCTATGAGGGTGGGAGCGGAGGGCACGTAGTCCCTCAACTCGACTCCTCATAAAATAAAGATCAAACTTCAAACTGGTAAGTTCTCGTTTAATCTTACTATTTTACTTCGGAATCACGTGAGTGACTACGTGAAGACTTCAAAGCACTGTGAATTCACGCCGCAGACCCAAATCCGACGTTCACACTGCCTGGATTGACTCAAAAGTCGTTAACAATCAATCATGCATCAGTAATACATTTGTTAAATGAAATAACAGTTTATTTACAAACAAATCATAACAAACCCCTCTAACTCAGGGGAAAAGTGTAACAGTACTGAAACCAGAATCAGCAAACACCCCGAGCCTTGAAATCGGCTTGTGATAAAACCTCTGAAAAGTTAGCTCACTGGACCATCCTGCGGCCGCGAGGATATGGTCTATTGGCAAGTCCATCGCCCTTGCCGCGGAAGTTGATGCCGCCCTGGTGGAATGAGATTTGAATTTATCAGTATCAATTCCAGCACTTGCCAGGACCTGCTTTAGCCACCTTGAAATCGTTTGCACCGACACCTTACTGTGTGGTTTTTTGTGACTAATAAACAAAGCCAACTCTGTTCCTCTCAGAGGTTTAGTAATCTCAATGTAACGAGATAAATGTGAGACTACACACAAGCGATCATCTGCGGGGTATGCTGAAAACACAATCTTACATCCTGTAATGCCTCTTCTATTATGTTTAAGCAAATCATAGACATAAAATATAATGGCATCAGCCGACACATGCATTCTATCTAGCCGTAGCTTTTGCAACATTTGTACACGTTGAGCTGAAACCAACGCCATAAGCATGACCACCTTCATAGATAATTTGGCTACTGATAGGCTTGTAACCGGAGCCCACTGGTGAAGAACCATAAAAACCTCACTCACATTCCAAATACCGGCATACCTGGGTTTAGGAGGATTAGAATTGAAAAACTCCCTTCATGAATCGTGAAACTAACGGTTGTGTCCCTACTGTATGCAATTCTGCATTCATAGGTAAATAAGAGGACAGAGCACTTCTGGCTGAATTAATCGCACTGTAACTTAATTTTTTGGTCAAAATAAAGAGTTGACAAACTCCAATACGTCCGTGATCCCTGCAGTGTGATATACAATATTCTGCTGTAGGCAGAATTGCTCCCACTTCCTTATATAGGTGATATATTGCTGCTGTGTACTATCCCTGCAGGCCGACGTGAGAACATCCACAGTCCGATGAGACTGTCCTCTACCCAGGTATGGCCTCCTTAAAATCTGCAAATTAACAGATCAATACGATCATGTAAAGGATGTTGATCCCCAGTGACTGGATTTACCAGTAGATTTTTATTCTTGGGCATAAGCATGTAAGGCTCCCTAGCCATTTGTAATACAACGGGAAACCATGCTTGTGTAGGCCAATCTGGCACTACCAATACCCCTGAAGCGGAGTCCTCCTTGATCTTTTGCAAACATCTGCTGATGAGACAGAATGGAGGAAATACATACACAAACATTCCTCCCCATTGCAGCGAAAATGCATCCACTGCTACTGCCCCAGGATCTGGTTCACATGAAACATATCTAGGTAACTGATGATTTAATCGAGATGCAAACAAGTCAATATCTGGTAATCCATACTGATCAATCATTTGGTTAAATACATCCTGATTTAACATCCATTCAATATTGTCATTAAACTGACGTGACCTCTTCCTGGCAAATAAAGTGCTGAAAGCCAGATATTTTGGTCAATACACCAGCTCCAAATCTGGTTAGCCAGTCTATCACAAGACTGTGACTTAACTCCACCCATGTGGTTTACATATGCCACTGCCGTGGTGTTGTCAATCTGACCTGCACATGCAGATCCCTCCTTGTAGAACAATAAGCTTTGAGCCCATACCAGGTGCTCAACAACTGTAAAATAATTAATCCCTCTTAATTGAGGAAGCGATGTCTCATCCACATTCCATCTGCCTCCACAACTAGAAGACATATCTGTTGCACCCCAACCCAGTGCACTTACATCAGTCTGTAATATCAGTGACGGTGATTCCACCAAAACCTTCCTTAAACTTTTTGAAACATGTACTATCCACCATTGTATGTCAGCAATCGCCCCAGCTGACAACTGCATAGGCCTATCAAAAATGGCCCCTTTGTATTCTCAGTGCCTGTTCCTTTGATCGTTGTAATTGTTGATAATGCAACAATACTGCACAGCTGGAAAGGCTGCAACAACTTCAATTAAACTGGCTACTTGTCTAATCGAAGGCCGTTGTTCTCCAACGAGATTAACACAGTCCTCAATTAACTGATTCAATTTCATCCTGGGCAAAGTTACCAACATGTGATTGGAATTAATGGTAAATCCCAGATAATCAATAATTTGGACTGGTGATAATTTAGATTTATCTGGGTGAATAACAAATCCCATTTGTTCAAAAGTGATTTTAACAACTGAAACTGATGATTCAGTTTCAGCATGAGTCTTTCCAACAATCAGAATATCATCTAAATAGGCCATTACCACATGCCCCTGAGCTCTAAGTAATGCTAACACAGGTTTTACCAATTTAGTAAATAATCTAGGAGCTGAAGTTAATCCATTCGCCAATGCCCTGAATTGCCACAGCTCAGTCATCCAAATAAATTTCAAATACCTTCTATCATCACCATGAATAGACACTGCGTAATACGCATTCTTTAAATCAATGGTTGCCATATAATACCCTTTGGACACTAGATGTTTGCCAGTGGTAAAGGTCTCCATTTTGAAATGCCTATAACAAACAAATTTGTTCAAATTCGATAAATCCAGAATAATTCTACATCCCCCCAGTCTTTTTAGATCTGGGAAATATACTTGACAGAAATTGTTGACTTTGATAGACAGAAGGCTCAATTACCCCTTACTTATGTAACGACTGAATCTCTGCTTGAATAAGCACATTTTCCTCACTGAAAATAAGTTTACGACTAGGAAAATGTTGATTAGGTAGACTGTCCTTAGAGTAAAATTCAATTTTTCACCCCTTCAATACACTAAGTATGAACAAATCTGATGTCAACTGCTGCCATTGTTTGAGAAACAATTTTTAACCTTTCCCAATTTGAACAGGAACATCAGTTAATTCATCGTCTGTCAATGTTATATTCCTTACCTGCATCTTTCCTTGCGGACCTTGTTGTCCTCGACTTCTTGTAGAGAACCTTTTTTGCCTTGCTTGCCAGCTGGCTTAATGAGGGCCATGGTTATAACAACCTCATGACAGTCTTTGACCCTTTTTGCAAGGTTACCACCAAACAACAGATTTCGTGGTGGTACACTGGTCGGTTTGCACAAACTCGCCAAATTCGGGTTAGCACTGGCCTAATAGCGGCCCTCCCGACATTATTAATTTCAAAATGCATTACAAAGGAATCCCAGTTCATCCTGGTGTGCTTCAACCATATCGTTTGTATCAATAACTTTCACCACAGCTGTAATACCTGCTGACAACAGTTTAAGCACTTTTTTAAACTTCATCTCCTGGGCCCTAGCAGGCATACCCATCTATGACCAAATTTGGTGATTAACCACCGGTACCTTCAGGAGATCACAATTAACAGGAGCTTTACAGTTTTTTGCTACTTCATCCATAGCTAGCTCCTGTAACTGGTGGGAGAGCATATACTGAATTGCTTCGGCCAATTCTACATCAATCGCCTTTCCTGCCTCTCTACTCTCAGCAAACTTCCCAGCAATGTTCGGAATTTCCTCCAACCGAACTCCTTTACTGCTCTCCCCCAGCATAGAATCAGTGTCAGCAAACTGCACTGATAGAACATCCTCCTCACAGGCAGGATAGTTTCTGCAGCCCTGGAACAGGTGCTGCTAGCACAAGCTCTCCATCAGCCTGGCTTGGGCACCACTCCTCCTCACGGAGCTGGTCCCTGTCGAGCATTCTTTTGTAATAGAATCTCGACGTGGGAGAGCCGTGAGCAAACGGACTCTCCTATGGAGGGTATAACCTCCAGGCCCGACTCATTTACGGGCCACAGAGACTTGCCAGTGGCCTTCCGCCCTACTGGCAAGCCTCCACTGCCCCCCGGCAGTGGGTCCGCAACCACTGGCTGTGTAGCCAGCACCGGACCAGGTGTACCAGACGGGCCTCCTTCCTCAACACTTTCCTGGCCACTTTCCTTTCTACCCCCGGAGCGCCTCGCCGACACCTTCTTCACTTTCTGCAACATTCTCTAAGAACTCCAAACCGTCGCAGAAAATGACATGTGGTAAAAAAAATTTAAAAACCTTACCTCCGTTTAAACTTGTTAACGAAGAACTGCAGATGCTGGAGAATCGAGGGTGAAGTCTGAAGAAGGGTCTCGACCCGCAACGTCGCCCATCTCCTTCGCTCCTTAGATGCTGCTGCACCCGCTAAATTCTCCAGCTCTTCGTGTAACCCTCGGTTTAAACTTACCGTTCGGAGGAGCACTGCTGCTCCAACCGGCCGACTGCACCAGCGTCTGACGTCATAACGCACCAACGGCTGTACGGGCTTCTATTCACGTAGTCACTCACGTGACTCCGAAGTAAAATAGCCTGATAGCTGTAGGAAAGAAGCTGTTCCGGAACCTGAAATATGATATATATCCTGGGAATTAACCTGGTGAACCTTGGCTGCACTCCCTCAATAGTATGAATGCCCCTCCTCAAATTAGGAGACCAAAACTGCACACAATACTCCAGTAGCAATGTTACAAAATTTTGAGATTTTAAAAATCAAGATGCAATTTATCCCATCAGATAAAGCATGAAAAGAAGTTTAATTTGACACCTAATTCACTTTCATATCTTCAGTATTAAAAAAGTTATGGCCATTTTCATACTCGGAAATTAGCAACGTGTTTCCTATTGCTTTTCCATTGACAACACAAAAGTTGTGATCGAGGACAGTCAAAAGCCCATAACTTTCTTAAAAATTAAGAGAACTGAAAGAAATGTCCAGTTATTATAGATTGAAGCATTCTGAAACAAATATGCAACAATCTTACTTGGATAACCTGAAATTAAAGCATATAATTAGTTAGTTACCCAATTGTAGCTAATTACAAAATTCAATTACTAGATCTAAACATCTATCCATTTCTAAAGAAAATATTAAAAAAAAATTTAAAGCCTAAGTGTACAAATAACATTCACACAAGAATTCACAATATAACATGATTTTAAAATCTAATTGTCATTAATTTATAGGCCAAATTGAAGGAATTTAGTGTTTAATGCCCGTAAATTAATGACCATTAAAGCAGCTTGCGAGTGGGATTTTCTGGAACGTGTTGCATTGGAACGTTGCGGTTGCATATCGGCAGGAAAAATTCTGCCGAAATTCTTCCGGTTCGGATGGGGAATAAATCACCGTTTCGCAACATGAAATGTTGATTAAGGTTATCTAAACAAGCAAGTTTATATGAAAAAATAAACAGCTTTCATTTACCTGTCCCCTACGTGAAATCCGTCCCCATTGTCAGCGTTCACGGCATTAGGAGATAATTTTAATTTTACTGCAGCGCTGAAATAGTTGGGCTATTAAATTTTTTTTATTCACTTACTGGTAGTCGGAACGAATCTTTAGCAAAAGCTCGCACTCCGGGAAAATATAATTCCGGATGGCAAGGGAAAACTGCATTTTAATCCCGCGCCCCCCCCTCAAAGGCGCCAAAGTCGCGCGCACGGCCAGTGACAGAACTGCAGCACCGCTAAAGGTAAGTTTAATAACATACCCACCTCCAGGTGTAGTTTCACCAGAGCCCTGTATAACTGCAGAAGGACCTCCCTGCTCCTATACTCAAATCCTCTCAACATGCCATTTGCTTTCTTCACTGCCTGCTGTACCCAACCTATCCAAGTCATCCTGCAGCCTCACAGCATCCTCCTTACAGCTCACACTGCCACCCAGCTTTGTGTCATCCACAAACTTGGACATTTTTCATTTAATTCCCTCGTCTAATTCGTTTATATTGTAAATAACTGTGGTCCCAGCACTGAGCCTTGCAGCATCCCACTAGTCACAGTCTGCAATACTGAAAATGACCCATTTTACTTCGGAGTCACGTGAGTGACTACGTGAAGAAGCCCCGCCTGGCGCTAGAACGGCATTACGTCGACGCTGACGGCAGAAGCAAGAGTTGCAGAGCGCAGCTCCTCGCAGCGGCCGGAACGGACCCGCAGTTAAGTGTAAGGAAAAGTGGGGACGTTCTAGAAAAGACGTTACGCTGGTAAAACCAGCAAAAGAGAAAGTAAAAGTTAAAATCAGAGTCACGCTGGCGTACTGATTTAGCCAGATAAATGGAAAAGAAAATGGAGAAGTCTCAAAGGAAAATTTCGCGGGTAAAAAGATCGTCCCTGGGTGAAGCTAAAGATAAGAGTTTAGTGCGGATCCGGTTCCGATACCGGTGGCCGCTGATTCACCCGTTAGTGAGACTATAATTTCTCCAGAAATACAAACCATGGGGGAAAATGTTCCTAGAAAATGTAAAAAGAAATCCGTGAGGCCCGTGGTTTCTGATAATGACTCTGATAATGAAAGTCCTCCGGATAATAAAGCTATATGGCTAAAAATGGAACATATGGAGAAAGTGCCCCAAAATATAATGAGACAAGGGTCACAGTACCCAGAAGTTTCCCAAAATGACCCTGAGGGGTTTGAATATACAGAATATGGCTACGTGCCAAATTGGGAATTTGAAACTCCGGACCCAGGATTAAGGGCGGAGGAAGTCTCATTGGATATAATTCCAAGTGTATCAGGGCTGCAAAAGACAGACCCTGCAAGTGGTGATGTGGATTATGAGTGCACACCACGAATAAAAAAGAGAAGGCCAGATGTGCCTGAGATGGCAAAAGAATTTGCTATACCGGAAGGAAGTGGTGAGGCTATGGAAGAAAACCTAGCTGCCAGTATTAATTATATGGTATCTCACCAACTTCAAGATTCTGTGATGATTGAAACAGCAGAATTATATAAAACACCAGAAAATTGCACCTCATTGAAGGTACCTACGGTTAATCCGTCTATATGGACGCCTATGACTCCAGGCATGAGAGGACAAGAAATAAGATTTCAAAGAATCCTCAAATTGATTTCTGCTGCCATTACTGCTTTTGGAAGGCAAATGGAGGGGTTGGAGATGGATAAAATCCAAAAAGATACTTTGGGCTTATTATGCAATTCCTTCTATGAAATTAATTGTATGAGGAAAATTGCGATTCGGCCCATATTTCATCCAAGGTTTGCAGGTCTGTGTCGATCAAGTGGTGTTCAAGCTCCTGGTTATCTATTTCGAGAAAACCTGCCTAAACAAATAAGAGAAATGGATGAAGAGGCTAAATCTATTAGCCACATGAGACCTTTCGTCTTTGGACAAAAAAAGGTATTTTTCGTCAAGAAGGGGATTTGATTTTGGAAACAGAGGCAGGAGTATGATAAGAAAATATTATCATCTGACACAGCCTAATGTTCACCCGTATATGGGGAGAAGGAGACCACCACGTTCATATGGAGAGGTACAAAAAATTTATTCTATGCTTAAAGAAACTGTGGACAAATCTCCAGTTGGAGGGAGATTGCAAATGTTTTATGATGAATGGCTTGCCATCACATCTGATCGGTTTATTTTACAAACAGTTTCAGGAGCTACTATTACATTTAAAGAAGGTGTTAATTCTCCAGTACAAAATAAACCTGCTTATGGTTTCGTGTTTTCTGCAATTGAAGAGGCAGAAATAAATGTGGAAATTGACAAATTGTTTAAAAAAGGTGTTATTGAAAAAAGTGTTGAACATGAGCATCAATTTGTGTCAAATATATTTCCAAGAAATAAAAAAGATGGTGGTTGCAGAATTATTCTGGAACTTACAAATCTTAATAAATTTGTCGAATATAAACATTTAAAAATGGAAACATTTAACACTGCAAGACATTTGATATCAGCAGGTTGTTATATGGCTACAATTGATTTAAAGGATGCGTACTATTCAGTACCAATACATCAGTTCTTTCAAAGGTATTTAAAATTTAATTGGCTGGGACAGCTGTGGTAATTCAAAGCTTTACCAAATGGGTTAAGTTCAGCTCCCAGGCTCTTTACAGAGCTGTTGAAACCAGCTTTAGCACAATTAAGAGCACAAAAGCACATCATTATGGCTTATCTGGATGACATTTTAATCATAAATAGTAATCAGGAATCAGCTGAAAAATCAGTTTCAGCCAGCTGCAGCCAGCACAGTCAATTAACTATTTGGGGTTTGTAATTAACTCAGTTACTATGTTAGTAACTTTGCCAACAGATAAGATTGATGATATTTTGGTGACCTGTAGGGGTCTCATTCACAAACCTTATCCCTCCATCCGAGAAGTAGCAAAGGTTATTGGTAAACTAGTAGCAGCATTTCCTGCAGTAGAATTTGGTCCATTACATTACCAAAACCTTCAAAGGGACAAAATAAGAGCTCTAAAAAAGAGAGCAGGCCATTTTGATAGGCCTATGCAATTAACAAAAGAAGCTTTATTGGAATTACAATGGTGGATTGAAAATGTCCCACAAGCTGCTAAAAACATTCTGATACAGCAGCCTGAAGTAATTTTACAAACAGATGCTAGTGCTCTCGGATGGGGGGCGACAGATTCATTCACCAGCTGTGGGGGCAGATGGATTGTCCAAGAGGAAATGTATCTCCAAACATATGGTATTAACTATTTAGAATTATTGGGTGCATTTTATGGGTTGAAGGCATATTGTTCTACAAAAAAGAATCTGCATGTACTGATACAATTAGACAATAAAACAGCTGTTGCATATATTAATCACATGGGTGGAGTCAGATCGGTATCATGTGATTGTTTGGTCAATCAGATATGGCAATGGTGTATTAACCACCAAATTTGAATTTCGGCAAATTACATCCCAGGTAAAGACAATGTGGTGGCAGACAATAGATCAAGGATGTTTAAAGATAACACAGAATGGATGTTGAACCCAGTAATTTTCAGTAAAATTGTGACTCAATATGGGTTACCAGACATTGATCTGTTTGCATCAAGACTAAATCATCAATTGCCTAAATATGTGTCTTGGGAACCAGATCCAGATGCAGTAGCAGTAGATGCTTTTTCACTAAACTGGGGGAATATGTTCTTTTATGCCTTTCCACCATTTGCTCTGGTTCAGCAATGTCTGAAGAAAATAGAACAAGATTCTGCCACAGGATTATTGGTAATTCCAAATTGTCTGACACAACCATGGTTCGCATTGATGTTAAACATGATTAAAGAACCATATATGTCAATTCCTAGCAGCAGTGATTTATTGATAAAACCAGTAACCAAAGAAATTCATCCATTACATGCTTATATGAATTTGTTAATCTGCAGGTTTTGACCAGACCACTACAGGAGCTTGGATTGTCGGATAGAACTATGGATATTATAGTCACATCATGGCGAGATAGCACTCAGAGACAATATATGACACATATAAAGAATTGGGAAAAATTTTGCAGACAGTCAAATATATCCTATCATACTGTGAACATTGCAAACATATTGGAGTTCCTTGCCGAGTTGCATTTTGAACAACACTTAAGTTACAGTGCCATTAATAGTGCACGTAGTGCCTTATCATCTTATTTAGGACAAATCTCTGACCAGAAATCAATTGGATCACATCCATTAATACCCAGATTTATGAAAGGAATCTGTAACAAAAATCCACCCAAACCAAGATATACAGAAATTTGGGATGTTAGCATTGTACTTACTTTACTTAGGCAATGGACTCCAATCGAAGTTTTGTCATTGGAAAAGTTAACATTTAAATTAGTAATGTTAATGGCATTGGTTTCAGCTCAAAGGGTGCAAACATTACAAATGTTACATTTAGACTGTATGCATGTGACTGCAGATAACATTGTGTTCTATGTTTACGATTTGATCAAACAAAGCAGACCAGGGAGAACTGGAGCGAAGGTAATGTTTCAAGCTTATCCCATTGATCCAACGTTGTGTGTAGTTAAACATTTGAATCATTATGTAAAAGTTACCAGAACTCTTCGAGGTGATGAAAAAAACATTAATGATCACGCATAAGAAACCACACACAAAAGCTTCAGTGCAAACAATCTCAAGGTGGTTAAAACAGGTGTTACTTTTAGCAGGAGTAGACACTGATGTGTTCAAATCTCACTCCACCAGGGCAGCAGCTACATCCGCGGCGAAGTTACAGGACGTACCACTCGAACATATTTTAGAAACCGCAGGGTGGTGTAAAGAAGAAACTTTTTCAAAGTTCTACAATAAACCTGTTCACACAATGACAGGCTTTGGACACGCGGTGTTGGGTTCACTATAATCACCTGCTTTGTTTCACTATTGATTGATATTATCAATTATGTTATCACTTATATCTTTTATCACTTTGTAATGGTTCCCTCAGGTGTAAAAAGAGGGTTATTATATGTTCTTTTATCATTAAAAGTTTTATGGAAAGAACTAAAACTAGTCTGGTTTTCTCATGTATGTGTTGACCTAGCCGGACTGTCGTATGGAAGAATTCTACGACATGAAAAACACAGAAGCTTCAAAATCTTCACGTAATCACTCACGTGACTCCGAAGTAAAATAATAAGATCAAACTTCGAACTGGTAAGTTCTCGTTTAATCTTTATTTTATGAGGAGTAACGATGAGGGATTACGTGCCCTCCACTCCACACCCTCATAAAATAAATGATCATCTGGTAGTTCTAAATCTATGATGAGCCTTACTATCTTACTCCGGCTATTGTGTTCTGTGTTTTTCATGCCGCTGCTTTGAAGTATGCCGTTCCAGCGCCAGGCGGGGCTTCTTCACGTAATCCCTCATCGTTACTCCTCATAAAATAAAGATCAAACTTTGAACTGGTAAGTTCTCATTTAATCTTACTATTAATTCCTACTCTTTGTTTCTTGTCTGCCAACCAGTTTTCTATCTATGTCAATACCCACCCCTAATACCATGTGTTCTAATTTTGCACACTAACTTTGCACACTAAAAGCAAATACAATAGTGGCGTGTAAGAGGGTTTTGGATATGTACATGGATATGCAGGGAATGGAGGGATATGGATCACATGCAGGCAGAGGAGATTTGTTTAACCGTTCAGCATGCATATTGTGGTTCATGTGCTGTATTCTTAATGTTTTACGGGTAGAGTTCCCTGGGATGCAACTCCAATGCCTTAGCCACCTGTTTTATTGTGTCCCAACAGGACATAGAATTAAAAAAAATCAGGTTTCTGAACTCCCTTACAAGAATTATCTGCCCCCAAATCATAGAAATACGCCACAGAAATACTGGCCCACTGTTTTGTTCATGTCAAAGATCCTTGTACACTAACACTATCCTACACACAAGGGGCTATTATACAATGATACCAAAGCTAATTCACCTACAAATCTGTGGAGGAAGGAGTTGCAGATGCTGGTTTAAACTGAAGGTAGGCACAAAAAGTTGGAGTAACTCAGCAGGACAGGTAGCACCTCTGGAGAGAAGGAATGGTGACGTTTCGGGCCGAGGATGAAGGGTCTCGACCTGAAACATCACCCATTCCTTCTCTCCAGAGATGCAGCCTGTCCCGCTGAGTTACTCCAGCTTTTTGTGTCTATCTTCAACCTACAAACCTGTACGTCTTTGGGATGTGGGAAGAAACTGGAGTACCTGAGGAAGCCCACGGGGTCACAGGGAGAAGAAGCAAACTCCACGCACGCAGCACCTGAGGTCAGAATCTAACCTGGGACCCTGGCACTGTGAGGCAGCAGCTCTCCCTGCTGCATTACTGTGCCACTCTTATATTTTTTTTACCCAAGATTCCAGTATTTGCAGTTTCTGGTGTTCCCTGTGAAGACCCAATGTTTCATGTCAATGAAAGACAATTTTGGAAAAATTGTTTACAAGTTTCACAAAATACCCTTTCTAACGGTCAGCGCCAAAAAATGACCCTGCCTGAAATACCGTCATATCACAGTAATGCAAAGCTGGCTTTTTATTGACAACGTACAAAGAGGCATTTTGCTGATATCATTTGGAAGAGCCAAGTGGCAAGATATTGTTTGCATTGGGGTTGTGTTTAAACATTTTGTCAGCAGGAAAAGACACAAAGTGTTGGAGTAACTCAGCGGGTCAGGCTGCATCTCTGGAGGACAGGGATAGGTGACATTTCAGGGTCTCTTGATTTGACTTGACGACCCTTCTTTAGATTATCCAAAGAGGAAGAAAGATTCCAACAGGAGTAAGAGTCGACCATGGCTGACAAGGGAAGTCAGGGACAGTATAAAAATAAAAGAGAAGAAGTATAACATAGCAAAGATGAGCGGGAAGCCAGAGGATTGGGAAACTTTTAAAGAGCATCAGAAGATGACTATAAAGACAATACGGGGAGAAAAGATGAGTTACGAAGGTAAGCTAGCCAAAAATATAAAGGCGGATAGTAAAAGCTTCTTTAGGTATGTGAAGAGGAAAAAAATAGTTAAGACCAAAGTTGGACCCTTGAAGACTAAAACAAGTGAATTTATTGTGGGGAACAAGAAATGGCAGATGAGTTGTACAGGTACTTTGGACCCGTCTTCACTAAGGAACACACAAACAATCTCCCTGATATACTAGTGGCCAGAGGATCTAGGGTGACGGAGGAACTGAAGGAAATTCACATTAGGCAGGAAATGGTGTTGAGTAGACTGATGGGACTGAAGGCTGATAAATCCCCAGGGCCTTGACGGTACTTAATTAAGGAAGTGGCCCGAGAGATCGTGGATGCATTGGTGATCATTTTCCAATGTTCTATAGATTCAGGATCAGTTCCTGTGGATTGGAGGGTAGCTAATGTTATCCCACTTTTTAAGACAGGTCGGGAGAGAGAAAACAGGCAATTATAGACCAGTTAGCCTGACATTGGTGGTGGGGAAGATGCTGGAGTCAATTATAAAAAAATAATAGCGGCACATTTGGATAGCAGTAACAGGATCGGTCCGATTCAGCATGGATTTACGAAGGTCAAATCATGCTTAACTAATCTTCTGGATTTTTTTGAGGATGTAACTAGCAAAATGGACAAGGGAGAGCCAGTGGATGTTGTGTACCTGGACTTTCAGAAAGCATTTGATAAGGTCCCACATAGGAGATAAGTGGGCAACATTAGAGCACATGTTATTGGGGATAGTGTGGAAGATAATAATGATTTAAAAATACAAAATGGATTCCGATGAAACTAAGAGAAGTACTGACATGGATAAAAAATTGGTTGGCAGACAGGAAACAAAGAGTAGGGATGACCGGGTCCCTTTCAGAATGGCAGGCAGTGAATATTGCAGTAACGAAAAGCTCGGTGCTGGGACCGCAGCAATTTACAATATACATTAATGATTTAGATGACGGGATTAAAAGTAACATTAGCAAATTATGCAGATGACCCAAAGCTGGGTGGCAGTGTGGACTGTGAGGTGGATGCTATGAGGATGCAGGGTGACTTGGACAGGTTGGGTGAGTGGGAAGATGCATGGCAGATGCGTTTAATGTGGATAAATGTTAGATTATCCACTTTGGTGGCAAAAACAGGAAGGCAGATTATTATGTGAATGGTGTCAAGTTGGGAAAAGGGGAAGTACAATGAGATCTGGGGGTCCTTGTTCATCAGTCACTGAAAGTAAGAATGCAGGTACAGCAGGCAGTGAAGAAAGCGAATGGCTTGCTGGCCTTCATAACAAGAGGAGTGGAGTATAGGAGCAAAGAGGTCATTCTGCAGTTGTACAGGGCCCTAGTGAGACCACACCTGGAATATTGTGTGCAGTTTTGGTCTCCAAATTTGAGGAAGAACATTCTTGCTTGTGAGGGAGTGCAGCATAGATTCATGAGGTTAATTCCTGGGATGATGGGACTCTCATTTGTTGATAGAATAGAGTGGCTGGGCTTGTATACTCTGGAATTTAGAAGGATGAGAGGGAATCTTATTGAAACATATAAGATTATTAACGGTTTGGACACGCTAGAGGCAGGAAACATGTTCCCGATGTTGGGGGAGTCCAGAACCAGGGGCCACAGTTTAAGAATAAGGGGTAACCACAAGAAATGCACTGGGCCTCACTCTGACAATGGAGGAGGCCCAGGACAGAAAGTTCAGAATGGGAATGGGAGGTGGAGTTGAAATGCTGGGCCACCGGGAGATCAGCTTGGTTAAGAGGTCCTTCTGCAGTTGTACAGGGCCCTGGTGAGACCACACCAGGAGTATTGTGTGCAATTTTGGTCTCCTAATTTGAGGAAGGACATTCTTGCTTTTGAGGGAATGCAGAGAAGGTTCACAAGTTTAATTCCCAGGATGGTGGGGCTGTCATATTATGAAAGAATGGAGCGACTGGGCTTGTATTCACCGGAATTTAGAACGATGAGAGGTGAACATATAAAATTATTAAGGGATTGGACATGCTAGATGCAGGAAACATGTTCCGACATTAGGGTAGTCCAGAACCAGGGGCCACAGTTTAAGAATGAGGGGTAGACCATTTAGAACTGAGATGAGTTAGGTACTCTTAGGGCAAGCGGAATCAAGGGGTATGGGGAGAAGGCATGAACGGGGTACTGATTGTGGATGATCAACCATGATCACATTGAGGGGCCTAATGGCCTACTCCTGCACCTGTTGAATATGTATCTATGTATGTAAGTGAGGTTTAAGTCCCTAAATGCTCACAAGGCGCTTGCAGTTGAGCCACACATGACGTCTCCCACACACCAAACCATCGACGTAAATACCAAGGGACCAATTAATTCTCGGCGCTAGACAAAAATGCTCAGCGGGTGAGGCAGCATCTCGGCGATAATTCTCGGTGATCTCCAAGGCGTCTACTGCATTTTGTTTATTTTATTTCAGGGAGGTAATTGGCAGCAAACAAACATGGCTGGAAACTGCGGGAGGTCCCATAGATAGGCAGTGATCGGACTGTGTCTACATCCTACCTCGGGATCAGCCCAAGGCTCATGCAGCAGTTTTCACCCACTCCGGCCGTGCAGATGCACCATGGCTCATTCCATTTCGCTGCAGTGTTTTTTTTGGCAAAATAAATCTTAAAAGTCCTGTCCCACTGTGCGAGTTCACCTAAGAGCTCTCCCGAGTTTTAAAAAGATTGGTCAAAAGGTAGGTTCAATGAAGATTGGGCGAGGGGGGTTGGGGGTGGGGGAAAAGTATCTATAGCTTTGGACTTGCCTAAATGAGTACTGAGATGGATTATCATTCCACACCAAATTTCTTAGACAATAATACATTTTATGCAATTATCACAACATTATGCTGAATATGGATCAACGGACTATGTATGGTACATGCTTGTAAATTAGTAAAACAAATGTTCTTCTTTAAGTACTGTTGTTTCTGGGATGGGGTGACTGATTACAAATAACCTACATTCTATATTTTGTCATAATGTGGCTGAAACAATGGAATATTTTGTGATATTTAATGAGATAGAAAGATACAACTGAGTTTGGGCAAAATATTACCTTGCAACATTCTGTATGTCTGATAGATATTGTGAAATGGAACTCAGAAATTATGTAATTCAGGATTACATAAAACTACAATTCAAAGGTAATGAATATACAGAGTATTCTTATTTCCATCATGACCATACAATAGTGATATAGGACACCAGGTCCTCCTACGGTAAACTCTCGAGCTACTACGGTAAACTCACGAGCTACTTCGGTATAACTACGAGTTTAAAAGTATCAGTTTTTTGCATCCCGAGTATATTTTACTCGTAGACATTTTTCATCATGTTGAAAAATCTTCACGAGTTACCACGTTTCCCGAGTACCTGCCGTTAGCGCTAAGAGATGTCCCGAGTTCCGACATACCCGCTACTTTTATTCTACGTGGTTACCACGAGTTCGATTTTTTTTAAACTCGGGAGAGCTCTCGGGTGAACTCGCACAGTGGGACAGGGCTTTTAAGCTGAATATTATTCCAGGGACCACAGTGGCATTGTCAAGGTGGATTGGGTAAGAGCCCGAGATGGTTTCGGATTCGATTCAACTGCTCTACCTAGGATGGGCAGGTTACAGTTTGCCAAGAAGTACTTAAAAGAGCAACCACAGTTATGGAAAAATATCTTGTGGACAGATGAGATGAAGATTAACTTATATCAGAGTGATGATAAGAGCAAAGTAAGGAGGGGAGAAGGAACTGCCCAAGAACCAAACCATACCACCTCATCTGTGAAACATGTTGGTGGAGGTGTTATGGCCTGGCCATATATGGCTGCTGAAAGTACTGGCTCACTTATCATCATTGATGATACAACTGCTGATGGTAGTAGCATAATGAATTCGGAAGTGTATAGACACATCCTACCTGCTCAAGTTCAAACAAATGTCTGAAAACTCATTGGCCGGCGGTTCATTCTACAGCAAGACAATGATGCCAAACATACTGTTAAAGCAACAAAGGAGTTTTTCAAAGCTAAAAAATGGTTAAGTCTTGGTGGCCGTCAATCACTCGATATGAATCAAATTGAGCATGCGTTTTAGATGATGAAGAGAAAACTGAAGGGGACAAACCCCCAAAACAAGCATCAGCGAAAGATGGCTGCAATACAGGCCTGGCAGAGCAGTGAAGACACCCAGCGATTGGTGATGCCCGTGAATTGCAGACTTCAAACAGTCACTGCATGCAAAGGATATGCAACAAAATACAAAACATGACAATTTTCACTTACATGACATTGCTGTGTCCCAAACATTATGGTGCCCTGAAATGTGGGGACTATGTATAAACACTGTTGTAATTTCTACATGGTAAAAACAAAATGTTTAAAATGACCTTTATTAAAATCTGACAAAGTGCACTTTAACCACATGTGATATTTTCTATTACAAATTTCAAATTGTGGGACTTCCGGTGGCGCTATGGAGGGCTAGAGGACAACGCCAGCCAGCTCCGTGAAAAAAACGAGAAAAAACGGGGGATTAACGGACCTACCTGCTGCCTGCTGCTTGCTGCCTGACGTTTCTGCACTGATTGTTGTGAGTGGCATTATCAGGCGTGTGACTAGTTATGTCTACAACACGCAGCCCTACCGATAAACAGAAAAGTCGACCAACCCGGCAAAGACTGGCAGAAGGCCCAACTGTAAGGTAGGACCTCATCCCAGGAAGATGTATCGAAAAGAACAGGGAAAAAAGCGGAAAGTGAAGAATTGAAAACTTTCATTTCTCGCGAGATTGCTGGTTTAAGGGAAGAAATAAACCAGATGAATACTCAAATGAAAGAATTTCAACAGGAAACGAATTCAAATATTAATAATAAGACCAAGAAAATATCAGAAGATTTGAAGAAGGAAATTACAGAAATGATGAACGAAATGAGAAAGGAGATGGATAATAAAATTGAAAAGGTCAAAAATGACTTTGAAAAAAGGCTGAAGCCTATGGAAGAGGTACTGGAACAACAGACGGTCGGTATAAAAGGTCTTGAAGAACTAGCTGCTACCAGTGCTATGACTACAGCAAAGCTGATTACAGAAAACGAACGTCTAACGAACTTACTGACTAAAATATCTGAGAAATGTACTGAGCTAGAAGGTCGCCAGAGAAGACAAAACCTAAGAATTGCAGGTATTCCTGAAGGACGAGAGAAAGATGAAGATCCTCGAGAATTTACTGCGAACTTATTACAACATGTTTTATCTCGGGAACAAAAGCCTTTATTAGCCCGTGCTCACAGAGTCAGAAGACGTCAGACAAGAGCAAATGCCCCTCCAAGACAAATGATTATAAAGCTACAATACGACTTTGTCTTGGATGAGATAATGCAGAAATCCTCGAGAAATTGAAATCTGGAATTTGAAGGTCACAGGATCAGTATCTACCGAGATTATCCTGCAGAGGTTTCCAGGAAACGGAAAGCATTCAACGAGGCTAAAAGTCTTATGAGAGGAGTGGCACACCTGAAATATGGCCTGAATTACCCAGCTATTCTAAGAGTTACCTTCAAAAACGAGGAGCATTTCTTTTCCAACCCAGCAGCAGCAATGGACTTTGCGCGCCAGATCCAGACCTGAGAAGCAGCTACTTTCAAATATATTGACTCTTAAGAATGCTACAAGAATCTCCAAAACTTCGCAAGACTCCACAAAACAATGCAGGACTGGACTGAACTGGGCAACGTTGGATGGAAGTCGGAGAAAGAAGTGGATCGGAAAACTTCACTTGGATACTAATAACTAACATCATTACACTATTAATATAAATAACTAACACATATTACAGACACACTTAGTATTTAGTATTAATCCTTAGTATTTTTACTAACACCATTTTTACTAATTAATATTAATATTAATCACTATTACTAATAATTAATGATTTTCTATGTTGGAATGAATAGAGTTAAAATTAGGGATTGATTTCATTTGGAGATTTTTTCTTTTTTGCCAGCAATTTTTTATTTTCATTCTTAATTTCTGTTTTCTTTTTGTTGGATGGATTTTTTTTCTTTTTTCTTTTTATCTTTTTTTTTTGTGTTCTTTCTGTTTAAAATTGTTAGATTTTTAATTAAGTTCTAAATATGTATTTTGATATCTTCTTTTTTTTGTTCCTCTTGTTTATAATAATTAGATTTTTAAATAAGTCTTTATTTAAAAATATTAAATGAATCTATTATAACACTTTTACCCAAAATAAACAAAGACTTGGATGAACCAGGATCATTTAGAGCAATAGCTCTTCTAAATACTGATCAAAAGATATTAACTAAAATATTAGCACAAAGGTTAAGTTTAGTTGTTACTAAATTAGTTCACCCTGATCAAACAGGATTTATACCAAAACGATACTCTTCGTATAATTTGAGACGGTTATTCAATATTATATACTCAAAAAGAGATATTAATAAAGACCTAGTAGTTATTTCGTTAGATGCAGAGAAAGCCTTTGATCAAGTGGATGGCCTTACTTGTTCTCGGTTATGGAAGCTTTTAAACTGGGAGAAAAGTTTATTAACTGGATCAAATTGCTATATACAAATCCGACAGCTCGAATAATAACAAATCAAATGTTATCACCTAAATTCAATTTATCTTGTGGTTGCAGACAAGGTTGTCCTTTATCCCCTTTATTGTTTGCATTGGCAATAGAACCGTTAGCCCTGATGGTGAGATCACATCCGGAAATATATGGATCCGATACTAGAGACACTAAAAATAAAATCTCTCTATATGCGGATGATGTGCTACTTTACATCACAAAACCAGAAACTAGTATCCGTAATTTGTTAAAATTAATAACTGAATTTGGATCCTATTCAGGATATAGTATTAACTGGAATAAAAGTGACCTTATGCCAATAACGGTAAACAATTTACATATATTACAACAATTCCCTTTAAGATAACAAATGAAAAATTTAAATATCTTGGAATCTTTGTAACAAAAAGATTTGACTCCTTATTTAAAGCTAACTTTCCACTATTATTGAACAAATTAAATAAGAATATTATATATTGGAAAACTTTACCTATATCGATGATAGGCAAAATTAATATAATAAAAATGGTGTTTCTTCCACAATTATTATACCTTTTCCAATCAATCCCGATATATCTCCCTAAAACATTCTTTAAAAAGGTGGACTCCTTAGTCACTAACTTCATTTGGGATTATAAATGCCATAGAATAAATAAAAAACATTTATGTAAACCAAAAATAAATGGAGGTCTAGCTCTACCAAATTTTATGTTTTATTACTGGGCAGTTAACATTAAAAATATGAATTTTTGGTTAGAAGAAATAGATAATCAACCAACTTGGTTAAATATGGAAAAAGAAGATTGTTCTCCTTTTGAAATTAGTTCTATAATATTCGCTAATACTAATTTAGCTAAGAAAACATATAGTGATAACCCAATAATAGGAAGTGGAATACGTATTTGGAAACAAATAAAGAAAACATTTAAATTAAAATCTATACCACTATCTCTTAGCTTTGTAAATAATGTTACGTTTAAACCTTCAATGATGGATAAAGCTTTTTCACAATGGAAAAATAATGGAATTATTAAGATTTGGGATCTCTATAGGGAAAACTCCTTCCTTTCATTTCAATACATACAACAAATGTATGGACTACAATCTAAAGAGTACTTTAGATACTTACAAATTAGAGATTATGTTAAAGCATATACGCAAGAACTCAGAAATAGAAAGATAGAAATATTAAATGAATGTTTGAATAAACATCCGAATACAGAAAAAATGATTTCATATATATATAACACCTTATTGGAAGGTGATGTTCCATCAACAGAAATACATAGACAATCTTGGGAAAATGAATTATGTCAAACTATTAGACCAGAAATATGGGATGATAGTTTACAACATATACATCATTGTTCGCTAAATGCTAAACACTCTCTTATACAATTTAAAATATTACATAGATTATATTATTCAAAAACCAAATTACATAATATGTTCCCAAAAGTATCCTATATGTGATAAATGTCAACATTTAGAAGCCAATCTGGCACACTCATTTACAAATTGTATAAAAATTACAAAATTCTGGATTGAAATATTTAGGATAATTTCGAATGTTGTTAATATATCTTTGACACCGATTCAAAGCTAATAATACTAGGAATATTGGAAACAGAACAAATAGTAACAACAAACCAGAGAATTTTTATTGATTATGGGTTAATAATTGGGAAAAAATTAATATTAAAATTTTGGAAAGGCCCTACATCCCCTACAATCAAAATGTGGAATACAGAAATGTCGGAGACTCTTCATCTGGAGAGATTGAGGCTTGTCTTAATGGACAGGTTAGATCTCTTCAGAGGGATATGGTCTCCATATATTGAATATTTACAGAGTCATAATGGATCGGTACGAGGGCTTGACTGAGGCCTGAATATTAGAATGGATGAAGAAAGAAATATAATAAATCATGCCTATATCTCCAATGACGGAATAACGATTAATACTCCATTGGTTTTCATATTTTTTTCATTATTTATCTCTATCTTTTCTTACTTCATAAAAAATAATTAAAAAAGCGTATAGAAGCATATAGTCCTAAATCTCAATATTAGTAATAATATTATTAATATTAATATTAATATTAATATTATTAATATTATGAAAGTATTTAATGATGTATTTTCGTTTATGTAAAATATTGCAATTTTCATACATATGTTTCTATAATAAAAAATATTCATCAGTAAATTTCAAATTGTGGAATACAGAGACAAATAAATTATCCGATGTTTCAGAGTAGACAACCCAATGCTGTCCAACCTCTCCATGTAGCTAATAGCCTCTAATCCAGGCATCATTCGGGTAAATCTCCTCTGCACCCTTTCCAAAGCCTTCACACCCTTCCTGTAATGAGGTGGCCTGAACTGGTATTTCAAACATGGACTAACAAAAATCCTATAACGCTATAGGATTCAAAGCAATTTAATACCAACTTCAAACTCCACTGTATTGCTCAGGAAGGTCTTCCATAACTCTTCAGTGGGTAGGCCTCAACATAAAAACAATGGTTACAACAGTTCACAATCTCAACATTATTTTTTTTAATGTATATAATTTTGTGATGATTATCTAACACTTGAAAGGGCATATCGTGAATATTATACAATACAGTGTTTGCACTAATCCTCTGATTGTTTATTATATTTTATTATATATTATTTGTGTGCATTGTGTTTACAGGCCTGTTATTCTGTTGAAAGTAAACATTTCATTGTTCTATTGTCGATAATATGATAATTACACTCATGACTCTCGACTATCATTGCGATTAGAATTATCGCCACACATGAAGTAAAATATTATCTACCCTGTCTATACCTCATAATTTTATAGACTTCTGTCAAATCTCCCCTGAACCTCCAACGATCCAGAGAAAACAATCCAAGTCTGTCTAATCTCTTTTTATAGCTAATACACTCTAATCCAGGCAGATTTCTAGTAAACCTCTCCAGAGCCTGCATGAAATGTTTTATAAATTGTAAATTCAACCTTCACAATTCTCGTTCAAATGTTTGTTTCATCTGTCACGAGTTTTATATTTATTGGGAATGAAAGCAGGGCATCGATCAAGACTGCCCACATTTTTAGATGCACGTAAAGATAAGAGCGTCCATCTGGAGCTCTTTATCAGCGGCTGCAGCTCCCTCCGAGGCGAGGCGGGACCCAGCTGGTCATTCTCACTGGATTATCAACACCAACTGCCTGTCTGCCTGCCTCCAGCTTCCATTCCCACTGCTGCTGCTCCGATAACCCCGACGCGTCCGCCGGCGAGATAATGAACAGTCTCTCCACATGGGAAAAGGCAGCGAGGCATTCCCACGATCTGTGAAAAGGCGCTATCGCCATCTCGGTGATTGCTGCGATGTTATTGAAACTTCTGATTCACAACAGTAAACTGCCCAATTTCTCCGCAGGATACTGTTTGCTTTGCGGTTTAATTATTTGGTCATTGTAGTGTGAGCAGGTGGAGAGGCACCAAAGCGCTATCTTCCACCGGAATAAAAGCCACCTCAAATGATTGCAGTGAGATAATGGATGCCTGTAGAAACAAGGAACTGCAGATGCTGGTTTATAGAAAAATACAGAGTGCTGGAGTAACTCATCGGGTCAGGCTGCATCTCTGGAGCACATGGACAGGTCATGAATGGATGCATGTGTAGCACTGATAGAGGAATCGCTCTCTGTCGAGATGCGACTTAAAATAAATGCATCATCTAGGCCATCTACAAGAACCCCGGCGCTATCTGCGTGGGAGCTGGACTGAAACAATGATTAAATCAAAGCAATTTGTAAAGGCGTTTAATTACACCTATTATATCCATAATGAAAAAAGAAACAACGTTTGATTAATTTCAATGGGACCAGCAAAGATCTGACGGCGTTACAAATTAAAAGGCTGGAAGATTACAAATATTTATCATGTTTGCAATTTAATGAAAATTAGAGGCAACCGTTCCCTCTGTGCATTCTACACTCGGAAGCCACAAATTCCCAAGCTTCAAACCCTGACAACACGCAGCGGTGTGACACAGCTGCAACTAACCGGCGACCCCATTTTTCAAAACAAAACATCTCTTTCTCAGATGGAAAGTGGCCTCGACCTTTTTCAGAACTGACCGCTTTTTCCTTTTACGGAAGACGCAAAATATAGAAACAATGAATTGCATTTGCTACTTTACACAAAAGGACACAAAGTTCTGAAGTAACTCAAAGAGTCTGTGGAGGGTGAGGAATGATTCATGTGGACACAAGGAAGTGCAGATGCTGGAATCGGGAGCAAAAAACAAACGGAATGCTGGAGGAACTCAGCAGGTCAGGCAGTGATGGGAAGTGATGATTTGACGTTTTTGGTCGGGACCTTGCATCGGGACTGGGAATGACGATGATAATACCTAACATTGAAACTGAAAGTTTGTGTGAAAGCATTTTGTGAAATTAGGGAAAACTTAAGAAGATGCGTTTGTAGCATTTGAATGACCACTTGCACGCAATGCCGTACCACTGGGATTCGTGGTGATATTCTACAGTCATTCCATATACATTGTTCAAGAACAACATAACGCTGCTCCTGCACAATGTGTATGGAATAACCATGTAGAACGCTCATTCTGGGCGAGGGTTGAAAATTTGTAATTTAAAACGGCGCAATGTAAGGCCCACAATGCATTAAAAAAATAACATATAGATATAATAAGGGCATCCAAGCATAGATCAAGAAACAACAGCAAGCGAATAAATTGCGTGCCAGGAATGGGATGAATGGGAGCAGGAAGTTTTGATAGGGCATAGGTGAAATGTCAAGTCAAATGAATAATATGCATGAAAGAGCATGGGGGTATAATGTAATTTTCATTTTCTCAAGAAGAGGCCAAGAAGTTTTCAAATGCTGTCGTGGGAAAGTAGTAAACACAGAAACCTAAGTAGGCCCTTCTGCAGTTTCAGAAAGTGCAGAGCCATAGTGATAGGAAACGTGCTAATTTGGGGAACAAATCTCTAGGATCGCACGTTGCCTCCCTGGAGCCAGGGTTCAAGATATTCTGGAGTGGCTGCAGAACACTCTCAAGAGGGAATGGGAAGTTGTGGTGCATGTTGGCACATGACATGGGTAGGATAAGGGATGAGGTCCTGCAGAGTAAATATAGAGAGTTAAATACAGAGAATATGGGTTAAAATGCAGGAGTGAAGTGGTTGTAATCTCCGGTTTACTCCTGGAGCCATGTGCGAGTGGGGATAGAAACAGGAAGATAGCTCATGCAAATTTGTAGCTGAAGAAATGGTGCAAGAGGAAGGGATTCAAATGTTTGGACCATTGGGATCTCTTCTGGGGCAGAGGTGACCTGTAAAAGAGAGATGGGTTACAGCTGAATAAAGGGGAACCAATATCCTGGTGGGCAGGTTTGCTAGCACGAGTGGAAGATGATGATAGCAATTTCAGTAGGTCTTGTGGACAGATGAGACGAAGATTAACTTATATCAGAGTGATGGCAAGAGCAAAGTATGGAGGAGAGAAGGAACTGCCCAAGATCCAAAGCATACCACTTCATCTGTGAAACACGGTGGTGAGGGTGTTATGGCTTGGGCATGAATGGCTGCTGAAGGTACTGGCTCACTTATCTTCATTGATGATACAACTGCTGATGTTAGTAGTATGAATTCTGAAGTGTACAGAGACATCCTATCTGCTCAAGTTCAAACAAATCTCAAAACTCATTGGCCGGCGGTTCATTCTACAGCAAAACAATGTTGCAAACATACTGACAAAGCAACAAAGCAGTTTTTCAAAGCTAAAAAATGGTCTATTCTTGAGTGACCAAGTCAATCACCCGATCTGAACCCAATTGAGCATGCGTTTTTGATATGCTGAAGAGAAAATTGAAGGGGCAAGCCCCCAAAACAAGCATAAGCTAAAGATGGTTGCAATACAGGCCTGGTAGAGCATCACCAGAGAAGACACCCATGCATCGCAGACCTCAAGCAGTCATTGCATTCAAAGGATATGCAACAAAATACTAAACATGACTACTTTCATTTACATGACATTGCTGTGTCCCAAACATTATGGTGCCCTGAAATGTGGGGACTATGTATAAACACTGCTGTTATTTCTACATGGTGAAACCAAAATGTATAAAAATACCCTTTAATAAAATTTGACAATGTGCACTTTAACCACGTGTGATTTTTTTCTATTACTAATCTCAAATTGTGGAATATAGGCACAAATAAATACATGATGAGACTTTGGCCCAAACATTATGGAGGGCACTGTGGTTACCTTGGATGCAGTCCTGTATCCAAGGTAATGCGTTGAATTCCTGAAATGGGAGGGTTAGCCACTGAGGAGAAGATGAGTTTAGCAGTCAGTGGGATGGTTTCTTTGCACAATATAAGATTCTGAGAGTAAGCATAAAATGCTAGACAATATTCAGTGCAGCCGAGAGTGTTCTCAGCGATCTGGGCCAAGCCCCCTGGTAGGCCTGGCTCAACACCGCATATGTTGCTGGGACCTAGGCCGCAAGAGCGAGGACGGACCCACGAGCAACTGTCAAAAGTGAGGTGGGCCATCGAGGGGTGATGTGGGCCTTAAGGTTTTCAAGCGAGAGTTCGAAGGGAATCAAGGGATATGGGGAATAAGCCAGAACGGTGTACTGATTTTAGATGATTAGCCATGGTCATATTGAATGGAGATGCTGACTCAAAGGGCCGAATGTCCTACTCGTGCACCTATTTTCTATGTTTCATTTGAAGAGCAAGATGGGCCAACAGAAGCTACCGGCAAGTGCCGCAGAGTCATCCAAGAGAGGATCCGGCAGCGGGCAGACGAGGATGCATCCGCTGTGAGAGCTGGAAGTTGGATCGGCCCGCTGTGGGTGCCAGAGGACGGTCGAGGAAACGCGCTGCCAAGAACGAAGGTGGAACCGACAAGGGGGGGGGGTGGGGGCGAGAACAAAGATGGTCCGTTGAGAACCATAATGGATACTTTGTAACGTTGCCGGCACCCTTTTTGTGGCAACTCTTTGCATTCCTTGTGTATGGTATGCAAAACAAAGAATTTCACCGTGACATGTCACGTGATAATAAAGTGTCGATCGATCAATCAAAACCTGAAACTTCCTCAGATTCTCTCTCTACAGATATTGCCTGACCTACAGCATTTTATGTTTTATTTCAGATTTTCAACGTCTGTTGAAAAAAGGAATTACAAAACATTTCATGAACAGTTTTTAGAATATTGTGTAGGAAGGAACTACAGATGCTGGTTTAAACCAAAGATAGACGTAAAATGCTGGAGTTACTCAGCAGCATCTTTGGAGAGAAGGAATGGGTGACGTTTCGGGTCGAGACCCTTCTTCAGACTGAACGTCATGGGAAAGCGAAACAAGCTATATAGACGATGATGTTGAGAGATAAAGAACAATGAATGAAAGATATGCAAAAAAGTAACGATGATAAAGGAAACAGGCCATTGTTAGCTGTTGTTGGGTGAAAACAAGAAGATGGTACGACTTGGATGGGGAGGGATAGAGTGAGGGGGAATGCCAGACTTACTTTAAGTTAGAGAAATCAATATTCATACCTCTGGGATGTAAGCTGCCCGAGGGAAATATGAGATGTTGTTCCTCCAATTTGTGTTTAGCCTCACTCTGACAATGGAGGAGACTGAGGACAGAAAGGTCAGTGTGAAAATGGGAAGAAAAGAACCTACCTGGTCTCCCAGTTGCTAAACACTTTAATTCTCAAACAGCTAACACTGGCCTGTTTCCTTTAACATCATTACTTATTTGGATATCTTTCATTCATTGTACTTTATCTCTGTACATCATCATCTATATCTCTCGTTTCCCTTTCCCATGACTTTCAGTCTGAAGAAGGGTCTCGAACCGAAATGTCACCCATTCCTTCTCTCCAAAGATGCTGCCTGTCCCGCTGAGTTATTCCAGCATTTTTTGTCTATCTAGCAACATGTCACTATGACTGCTACACTCACTGTCATTCTTGGCGTCCTGACAATCTTGGAAGATTGTCCCCATCCTCTCCTACCCCTTACTGCACTTAGAGTGGTCCCATTTAGGCTTATGATGTCTCTTTTATTTCGGAGTCACGTGAGTGACTACGTGAAGAAGAGCCCGCCTCACGCTGGTAACGGCATGACGTCGACGCTGACGGCAGAAGGTGGAGCTGCAGTAAGGAGCAGCTCCTCGCAGCGGTCGGAACGGGCCCGCAGGTAAGAACAGTAAAGTTGGGATTTCTTAGCGGGCGCTGGGTAGGTCCAGCAGTATAGGAAATATATTAAATCAGGTCAGAGTCATATTAGTGCTGGATAAGCACAAATGATGAAGTAAACGTATATTCGCGGGTTAAATGCTTCCTGGGGTGAAAAATAAATATACGGGAAAGCTAGTGCGGAGCCGGTTCCGATACCGGTGGCCGCAGATATACCCGTTAGCGAATTAGTTTACAAAATGATAACCACGGAGAGAAATGCTCCCGAATATGAAAAATGGAAAATAAAATAAAATAAAAAATCTGAGAGGCCCGTGGTTCTGATGACTCTGACATTGAAAAGTCCTCCACATAAGTAAACTATGTGGAACTGATTATGGAGCATATGGAGAAAGTTCTCCAAATAATTATGAGACTAGGGTCAAAGTACCCTGAAGGTTCCTAAGATTAGCCTGAGGGGTTTAATTATTCTGAATATGGCCATGGGCCTAATTGGAAGTTGGAACTCCGGACCCAGGATTTGGGCCGGAAGAAGTCTCATGGGATGAAATCCCAATTGATTTAGGGCTGCAGAAGGCAGACCCTGTTGATGGTGATTTGCATTTTGAAAGCACACCACAAAATAAAAATAAAATGAAAAAATATGAAAAGAGGCCAAAAATGCCTGGAATAGCAAAAGGTTTTGCTATATATGAAGGAAGTGGTGAGGCTATGGAAGAAATCCTAGCTGCCAACATATATATATGGTATCTCACCAACTTCATGATTCTGTGATGATTGAAATATTAAAATTGCACAGCACAGGAAATTGTGCCTCATTGGAAGAGCCTACGGTTTATCCGTTAATATGGGCATCCATGACTCCAAATATGAGAGCGTCAAATAGTGAGGTTTAAAAATCCTCACAAATTATTCTGCTGCTATTATGGTTTTTGGCAGATGAAAGGAAAACATAAAATAAAGACGCTATTGTGCAATTCTTTCTATGAAATTTTATATAATATAAATGGCTATTTGGCCCATTTTTCACCCAAGGTTGCATACCTGTGTCGAGCAAGTGGTGTTTAAGCTCTTGGTTATCTGTTTGGAGTAATCTGCCTAACTTATTGAAATTGGATGAAAAGCTAAATATTTTAGCTGCATGAAACCTTCGTCTTTGGACGAAAAGGTATTTTCGCCCAGAAGGGGATTTGATATTGGAAATAGAGGCAGAAATATGTTAAGGAAGTTTTATTGTATTGCACAACCAAATACTTACCCGAATTCAGGGGATAAGGAGACCACCACGCTCATATGCAGAGGAATTTAAGACTTGTTCTCTGCTTAAAGAAACTGCGGATTAATCTCCAGTTAGAGGGAGATTACAAAAAGTTTATTAAGACTGGCTTACTATTATTTTTGATCAGTATATTACGAGCAGTTTCATTAACTACTATTACTTTTAAAAAAAAAAGAGGTTAATCCTCCTGTACAGAATAAACCTGCTTATGTTTTCGTGTTTTCTGCAATTGAAAAAGCAGAGATTTATGTTCACATTGCCTAATTATCTGGAAAAGAGGTAATGGAAAAGATTTTGAACACGAGCATAAATTTGTCTTTAATGTTAGAAGGCATTACAGATGATGGTTGCAGAAGTATTCTGGACCTTACAGGTCTAAATAAGTTTGTAGAATACAAACATGTTCAAATGGAGACATTGAATACTGCAAAATATTTAATTCAGCAGGTTGTTATATGGCTAAGATTGATGAAAAGACGCCTATATTTCTGTACCTATGCATCAGGTTTCGGTGGTACTTAAATTTTAATTGGTTGTGACAATTATGGCAGTTAAGCTTTGCCAAATGGACTGAGTTCAGCTTTTTACTCTTTACGAAACTGTTGAAACCAGTTTAGCCCAATTAGAGCACAAAATGCACATCATTATGGCTTATCTCAATGACATTCTGGTCATTAGTGATTATCAGGAGTCAGCTGAGGACTCAGTTTCAGTTACTAAAGCTTTGTGGTAAGCTAAGGTTCTTAATTCATCTAATTAAGCCCCAGCTGCAGCCAGCACAAACAATTTACTTTTGGGGTTTGTAATTAACTCAGTGACTATGTTAATACCTTTACCAACAGATAAAGTCGATGATATTTTGGTAACTTGTCATTATCTCATTCAAAACCTTATCCTTCCATCCGAGAAATGGTGACAACCATTGGTGAACTGCTAGCAGCATTTCCTGCAGTAGAATTTGGTTCATTACATTTATTGATATCTTCGAAGGTACAAGATACAAGCTCTCAAAGAGAAGGCAGGCCATTTGACAGGCCTATGTAATTAACAAAAGAAGCTGTATTGGAATTTACAATGGTGGGTTAAAAAAAGGAAAATGTCCCACAAGCTGCTAATAAATATTATGATTAAACAGCCTGAAATGGTTTTACATACAGATGCTAGTGCTCTCGGATGGGGGGCCACAGATTTATCCTCCAGTTGTGGAGGTAGATGGAAAACTGAAGAACAAGTGTTTCTCCAAGAGTATGGTATTAACTATTTGGAATTATTGGGGGCCTTTTATGGGCTCAAAGCATATTGTTGTGCTAAACAAGGTCTGCATGTGTTAATACAATTACACAATAAAACAGCTGTGGTTTACATTAATCACATGGGGAGAGTTGGATCAGTATCATGTGATTGTCTGGTCAATGAGATATGGCAATGGTGTATTGGTCGGCAGATATGGATTGCAGTAAGCTATACTCCAGGTAAAGACAATGTGGTAGCAGATGAAAGGTCCAGGATTTTTAAAGATAATACGGAATGGATGTTTAAGCCAGCAATATTTAAGAATATTGTTAGACGATTTGGGTTGCCAGAAATTGATTTGTTTGCATCCAGGCTTAATCATCACTTGCCTCATTATGTGTCTTGGGAACACGATCCGGACGCAGTTGCAGTAGATGCATTTTTATTACACTGGGGAAAAATGTTCTTTTATGCTTTTCCACCATTTGCTCTGATCCAGAGATGCTTGAAGAAAATAGAGCAAGATTCAGCTTCCGGATTGTTGGTAGTGCCAAATTGGCCACTCAACCTTGGTTCCCAGTTATGCTGAATATGATTAAAGAACCGTATATGCAGATTCTTAACTGTAGTGATATCTTGACTAATCCAGTAACAAATGAAGATTACCCATTATATGCATATATGAATTTGTTAATCTGCAGGTTTTGACCAGACCACTACAGGAACTGGGATTGTCGGACCAAACTTGACAGTTATTGGCGCGTCATGGCGAGATAGCACACAGAAACAATATATGACACATATTAAGAAATGGGAAGAATTTTGCACACAGTCAAAATATTTCTGATGATTATGTGAATGTTACTCATGTTTTGGAATTCCTTGCCAATTTGCGCTTTCGCCAACATTTAAGTTACAGTGCCATTAAACACTGCACGCAGTGCCTTGTCGTCCTATTTAGGACTTATGACTGGTGAGAAATCAATTGGGTCGCATCCATTAATATCACGATTCATGAAAGGAATTTTTCACATGAATCCGCCAAAACCTAGATATACAGAGATTTGGGATGTGAGCATAGTACTTGCTCTACTTAGAGAATGGACGCCAATTGAAGGGTTGTCATTGGATAGGTTAACATTGAAATTGGTCATGTTAATGTCACTGGTCTCAGCCCAAAGAGTGCAAACTTTACAAATGTTGCGTTTAGACTGTATGCATGTGACTACAGATAACGTTGTATTCTATGTTTACGATCTGATCAAACAAAGTAGACCAGGGAGATCTGGAACAAAGGTAACCTTTCAAAGCTTTTCATATTGAGCTTGCTTTGTGTGTGGTTAGACATTTGAACCAATGTATTAAAGTGACGGACACTTTTCGAGGAAACGAAAAGACATTGCTGCTTACGCACAAAAAGCCACACACAAAAGCTTCAGTTCAAACTATCTCAAAATGGTTGAAACAGGTGTTGGTTTTAGCGGGAGTAGACACTGATGTCTTCAAATCTCACTCCACCAGGGCGGCAGCTACGTCCGCGGCGAAGGGGCGGGACGTACCTCTCGAGCATATTTTTAAAAAAATCGCAGGGTGGAGTAAAGAAGAAACTTTTTCAAAGTTCTACAACAAACCTGTTCACACTATGACAAGCTTTGGACACGTGGTGTTGGGAGCACTATAATCACCTGCTTTGTTTGCTATTAATTACTATAATCAGTTGTGTAGTCACTGATATCTTTTGTCACTTGTAATCATTTTTCCCCTCAAATATAAGGAGGGTATTATATGGCTTTCAGCCATTAAAAAACTTAATTGTGAAAAGATCTAACATTTGTGTGCTTTCTCATGTATGTGTTTACTTAGCCGGACTGTCGTACGGATTAATTCTACGACATAAAAAACACAGAAAGCTTTAAAACTCTTCACGTAGTCACTCACGTGACTCCGAAGTAAAATAGTAAGATTAAACGAGAACTCACCTGTTCGAAGTTTGATCGTTATTTTACGAGGAGTTACGATGAGGGATTACGTGCCCTCCACTCCCACCCTCGTAAAATAAATGATCAAATGGTGGTTCTAAGTCTTTTTATGAGCCTTACTATGTTACTCCGGCTTTGGTGTTCTGTGTTTTTCATGCCGTTGCTTTGAAGTATGCCGTTACCAGCGTGAGGCGGGCTCTTCTTCACGTAATCCCTCATCGTAACTCCTCGTAAAATAACGATCAAACTTCGAACAGGTGAGTTCTCGTTTAATCTTACTCTTTTATGCCAAAGCAACTTATTCTATTGCAGGAGCCCTATACAACAAGTGACAGTGTGAGCTTCCATTTCCTTGTGTGCTCCTGCAAGTTCCTTTCTTTCAGATCACAAAAAAAAGGAATAGCAGCAGGATTTTGCCCCAGGTCGTTCAAGCCTGACCTGCCACCTGACCTGACCTATCCCAGGCCTCAACACTTTCTATATGCCAGTTCCCATAACCCCCCATTGAATGAATGAAAAATACAGCACGGAAACAGACTCTTTGCCCCATTGAGACCATCTTCTTCTTTCGTGTCCATCTTCCATGTTTCAAATGTTGACATCGCTGTCATCGCCTATCCTGAAAAGGACACAAACTTCCGGCGACAATCAGTGGGAGCCATCACTTGTTGCAATAGATGATGGTGGTAGCAGAATTAGCTCGGGATACTTCCAGTTTCCAGCCCCATGACGTGGACGCTTCTGCTATGAGGCCATTGAGATCATGCCGACCATCCATCATCCTTTCATACCAGTTCTATGTTATCCCACTTTTGCAACCAATCCCTACACAGTAGAGTAATTTGCAGCGGCCAAATAGCTTATAAATCTGCACATCATTGGAACATGGGAGGAAACCGGAGCACCTGGAGGAAACCAGGCAGTCACACAGGGAGAATGCACAAATTCCACATAGACAGCACCCGTTAAGAAGTTAAGATTGAACCCAGGTCCCAGGTGTTGTGAGGCAGATAGTCTATAATATGACTGCCGCAATCATATCTGTAGTTTGCAAAATTCGAAGACAATTTGTTGCTCTGAGACCAGTATTTGAATAACCCACTTTGAGAACCTATTTCCATAAAATATACACCCCCACATAACTTAGAAACAAATCAGAACAGGAACATGATTAACTGTGTTTAATCACAGTTGTTTTGAAACATTTCTAACTTCAAAGTGTTGCACTAATCCTTACACCAGAGACTCGTAGGAGTTTGTTTCTTAATACTCATATTAGAATACTAAATGCACAACCACATTAGAGTAATGTCAATATTGTAACAGGAAACAGCAAAGGAGAGATTAATGAGGAAGAGCAGCCTCATCCCATAGAACACAGAACGGTATAGGGACAGGGTCTTCGGCTAACAATATCTGAGCCAAATATGATACCAATCCCCTCTGCCTGCATATGATCCATATCCCTCCACCCCCTGCATATATGTGCCCATCTAAAATGCCACTATCATATCTGCTTCAAGCATCATCCTTGCCAGCATTTTCCAGGCACCCACCTGTGCAAAAAACCTGCCCTGTTCATCTCCTTTAAAGCATTTCCCGTCTCACCTTAAAGGTTTGCCCTCTGGTCTTGACAATTGACATTTCCACCCTAGGATAAAGATTCTGACTGTCTACCCTATCTATATCTCTCATTATTTTTTAATTCTTCTATCAGGTCTTCCATCAACCTCTGTCAATCACTTTGCTGGACATTTCCCCGCAAAAGCCTCTCTGCATCCTCCTCACAATCTACACTGGCTCAACCAATGAAGATCAGGTGCCCTTCTCAAGATCAGCTGCCATGAAAACTCATAGCCAGGTCCCAACCCAAACTGTTGCCTTAAATCTGAACTCACATAAGTTGCTTATGTGACTTAAGCCAAGGAGCCAAGCCTGCTTCAACCTTCACTGACCCAGAATCACTCTTGGTCCAGCAATGCATGGACTTTAAGCTTCTCTGACCCATCTTCAAAGCTCTTCCTGGCCTCCTCCTGTAGCAGCACCTAGTGGTGGCTTGGGGAAATGCGAACCCTTGCTATTGGCTGGGGCCATCATGTGATCACGGGTGTGTTTTCGCGGGCTTTTGTTCCTCAGTCGCCAGCATTCCTCCCAAGTAGCAGGAGCTATTATATGTTTGACTGATCCAGCATGTGGTTTTTGAGTACCACCTTTTGTTTGTTGTTTTCAACTAAAATTTAGTTTTACTCAACCTGCCTGTCTCGCCAAAGTGGTGATCCCGCCGGTCCAATCGTGATTCTGGATCCCGACTATTAAATCAGCCGAAAACCTTCACGCCCAGTCGGCCCAGCAAAACGCGGTGGCCCCGAAGCAGCCCGTTTTCTGGGCGGTACAGCCTCAAGTGTGGTTCACCCACATTGAGGCCCAATTTGAGCTCTGCCATATCATCGTGGACGCCACTCGCTACTTTTACGTGGTCGGAGCACTCAGTCAGGAGACTACCACCCGATTGTTGCAGTAGCTGCAGAATCTGCCCGCGTTCGGTAAATACGAGGGCCTCAAGGCACTGCTGCTCCGCAGTTTCGGGTTCAGTCGCTGCAATCGCACCGCCCGCCTTCTGCACATGGATAGCCTTGGCAAATGCAAGCCGTTTGCGCTGATGAGTGAGATGCTCGCACTGATGGCTGGCCACCAGCCCTGCCTGCTGTTTGAACAGGCTTTCCTGGAGCAGATGCCCGACGACATCTGCCTGCTCCTCACTGGATCGGATTTCGGCGACCCCCTGCAGCTCGCGGAACGGGCTGATGAGCTGTTGCTCGCCAAGCAGCAGAACGATGGATCCATCAACCAGGTGTCCGCGCTCTCGCACCAGCAGCCTCGCAGGGACGTCCATCCCTCAGCTGCCATCGCCGCATCGCAGCCGCCCGCCAGAGACCGCGGTAAGCGCTAGAGGTGCTACTATCACCAACGTTGGAGTGCAGAGGCCCGTCGATGCCTCGGCCCCTGCACGTTTCCGGGAAATGCATCGGCCGATCACCAGTAGAAGCTATCGAGGTCAGCCAGAACCATCGCCTCTACGTCCGGGATTGCCGTTCCGGGCCTCACTTCCTGATTGGCTCCGGGGCTGTGCTGAGCATCCTTCCTTTGTCGGGATTCGATACCCGTGCCGGTAAGTGTGGCCTGCTCTGACCGCCGTCAACAGTAGCCCCATTCGCACTTATGGCACTCGGACCCTTTCCCTCGTCCTCGACTCCCGTCTGTACTCGTGGACTTTCACCATCACAGTCATTTCCCAGCCGTTTCCTGTGGGCCTTCTCGTTAATGGTGGACGTGCGGGGCCGACGCCTCGTGCCTCCGAAGTCCCCCATGCCCACGTCGCCGTGGCCCGTGGATCCTTCCAGCCTGCAACTGGGATCGGTGGTGTATGGGGACAGGCCATATATCTCCCTGCTCTCCGAATTCCCGGAGCTTCTGACCCCCCGTTTTCACGCAACCGCTCTTAAGCACAGGGTGGTCCATCACATCCCTACCGCTGGTTCCCCACTGCATGCAAGGGCGCGCAGGCTCCAGCCCGACAAGCTGCGGATCACGAAGGAGTAGTTCCACCAAATGCAGGACATGGGGGTTGTGCGGCACTCCGACAGCCCATGGGCATCCCCGTAGCACATGGTCCCCAAATCATCTGGGGGGTGGAGACCCTGTGGGGATTACCGACAGCTGAACGCTGTCAAGGCCGCGGACCACTACCCTGTCCCGCATATTCAGGACTTTACAGCCCACCTGGATGGAGCTACCTTTTTTTCTAAAGTGGACCAGGTGCGCAGCTACCACCAGATTCCCATCCACCATGATGATGTGCCCAAGACCGCCATCATCACACCATTCGGCCTTTTTGAATGGCTGCGTGTGAAGCTTGGGTTAAAGAACGCCGCGCAGGTTCTCCAGCAGCTCGTGGATATGGTTGGACTTCGTCTTTGTATACCTGGACGATATTCTGGTCGCCAGCTGCTCCCACCAGGAACACTGCGTGCACTGTTGTTCCAGCGGCTTCAAGACCACGGGCTGGTAATCAACCCTGCCAAGTGTCAGTTTGGCCTTTGCTCGATTTCTTTCCTGGGGCAACACTTCACTTCGCAGGGCGCGGCCCTGCTGCCCGCTAAGGCGGAGGCCATTCGGCAGTTTCCTCGGCCGTTCAACATCAAGGGGCTGCAGTCGTTTGTCGTCATCGTCAATTTATACCATCATTCCATGTCGGCGGCGGCCCGGATCATGCGGCCTTTGTTTCAGTGCCTGGCCGGCAAGCCACTAGACCTAGTGTGGAATGATGAGACCACGGCTACTTTCGACAGTGCAAAGGAGGCGCTGGCCGAGGCCACAAAGCTGGTGCACCCGCGGGCTGCTGCCCCGACCGCCCTCAACGTGGACGCCTCGGATACGGCTGTCGGAGGGGTTCTGGAGCAGCTCATCGCTGGCCGCTAGCAGCCGCTTGCATTCTTCAGCCTTCACCTGCGACCTCCGGAGCAGAGCTACAGTGCTTTCGACCGGGAGCTCCTGACCCTTTATTTGGCTGTCCGCCATTTCCATTATTTCCTCGAGGGCAGGCACTTCACGGACCACAAGCCCCTGACGTTTGCCTTTACCAAGGCGTCTGACCCCTGGTCAGCTGGGCAACAATGGCACCTGGCGTTCGTGTCAAAGTTCACCACCATCGTTCAGCACGTGGCAGGCAAGTTAAACCTGGTCGCGGACACTTTGGTTCGCCCTGCGTTCCCTGCCGTGTCGTCTGTGGTCTCCTGTGCAGATTATTGAGGGCTGGCCGCCGCGCAGCGTGAGGGTGGCGAAATGGAGGGTTACCAGACGGCTGCCTCGGGATTAACATTGGCTGATGTCCCATTCAGTTCGGCAGATGTGTCGGTCCTCTGCGACGGTTGGCGGCAGTGTGTTTTCGTCGCGGTCCATGGTCTGGCCCATCCTTCCATCCAGGCGACTTCTGCATTGGTTTGTCTGGCTTGGCCTCCATAAACAGGTTGCGGCCTGGGCTAGGGCCTGTATTCCCTGTCAGACATCGAAAATCCAGCGGCATGTGTGGGCGGGGGATTTTGTGGTTCCCCCTGCCGTTTCCAGCACATTCCTGTCGATTTGGTGGGTCCGCTGCTGACATCTTGCAGTGCCACCCACCTGCTGACCATTGTGTATCGCTTCACGAGGTGGCCAGAGGCAGTTCCACTCGCTGACACCTCTGCCGCGTCTTGTGCTCATGCTCTCGTGGCCCACTGGATTGCTCGTTTTGTCGTGCCTGCGGACATCTCCACTGACCGTGCGGCTCAGTTGACTTTGGCTTTGTGGTCTGCTTTGGCACAGCTGTACGGGACGCAGCTGTACGGGGCGCAGCTGTACGGGGCGCAGCTGTACGGGGCGCAGCTGTACGGGGCGCAGCTGTACGGGACGCAGCTGTACGGGACGCAGCTGTACGGGGCGCAGCTGTACGGGGCGCAGCTGTACGGGGCGCAGCTGTACGGGACGCAGCTGTACGGGGCGCAGCTGTACGGGGCGCAGCTGTACGGGGCGCAGCTGTACGGGGCGCAGCTGTACGGGGCGCAGCTGTACGGGGCGCAGCTGTACGGGGTGCAGCTGTACGGGGCGCAGCTGTACGGGGCGCAGCTGTACGGGGCGCAGCTGTACGGGGCGCAGCTGTACGGGGCGCAGCTGTACGGGGCGCAGCTGTACGGGGCGCAGCTGCATCACACCATCGCCTATCACCCTCAGGCCAACGGGTTGGTGGAGCGCTTCCATCGGCATTTGAAGTCTTCGCTGAAGTCACAGCTTACGGACCTGGACTGGGTCGACCAGTTGCCTTGGGTGTTGCTGGGTATCCGCACGGCCCCAAAGGCGGATTTGGACACGTTGTTCGCTGAGCTCGTGTACGTCTCCCCGCTGCAGGTGCCTGGGGATTTCCTTCCTGTGGCTTGGGGGCTGCGGGAGCCCACTTTGTCTGTGTTGGCGAACCTCCGAGAGAAACAGGGCAGCCTGGCTCCCATCCGACCTCTCAGCATGGGGCTGCTCGGGTATATGTGCCGCTGGAGCTTATGGACAGTTTATTTGTGTTTCTCCGCAGGGACCTGCACCGTACTCCGCTGCAGCTTATGAAGATCCTTTCTGGGTGTTGCGCCCGGCATCGCGACTTTCTCTTGGATGTTGGTGGTTGGGAGGAGATCGTTTTAATGGCTCGCCTACTTGGATATCGAAAGCCCGTTGGTGGCGGCTCAACCCCGGCGAAGAGGTCGTCCGCAGGCTGTTCCAGTTGCACCTGTTGTGCCTGTTTCCCCTATGATTTTGCCGATTGCTGGCTCTGTTCCGCAAGTTTCACCTGTTCCGCCGGTTGTGCCCGTTCCTCTCGTTTCCACTCAGTCCGGTCGCCTCATTCGACCTTCCGCTCGGTTCCTTACCTCGGGTTCTGGGGGGGGGGTCCTGTAGCGGCACCTAGTGGTGGCTTGGGGAAACGTGAACCCTCGCTATAGGCTGGCGCCATCACGTGATCACGGGTGTGCTTTCGCAGGCTTTTATTCCTCATTCGACAGAGCTCCTCCCTGACCCAGCACCCGGTTTTCGAGTACTGCCTTTTGTTTGTTGTTTCCAAATAAAAATTTATTTTACTGAACCTGCCTGTCTCGCCAAACTTGCTTATTTTTCCTTCTTCTTCTTTCGTGTGGCGTGCACAGCCTAAAGTTGTAGGACAACTTGTTCTATTTGATCTTCCGTTTGTGCACCTCGAGTTGATTGCATTAGTCGAAACAGGGCGGACCTCGTGAAGGTTGCAATCTTCCACCCCCTCCTTTTTCCTGTTACTCTCATAAACTCATGATCTCCTCAGGTCATTGCACACCCCAGTTTCTAGCTTTTTGTGCACTCCTGATGTTAAGCCCCGCTGAGCTTTTCTTTCAGTCACCTTGGCTGTAAATCGCTCTGCGCTGCTCCCTCCATTTTAGTTTTCACAAGCGCATGGCTGTATGTGTAAATGCAAATAGTAGCGAAACCCAATGTATCAACTCCAGGGTACACAAAAAGCTGGAGAAACTCAGCGGGTGCAGCAGCATCTAAGGAGCGAAGGAGATAGGCTCAATGTATCAACTCGAGGGATGTTCAAGTCGTGTTTATGCTGGCTTTCAACTATTTATCTCTCATTAGAAACAATAGCAATTAACAGGATTTTCTCATATTATACGTGGTCTGAAGAAGGGTCTCGACTCAAAACGTCACCCATTCCTTCTCTCCAGAGATGCTGCCTGTCCCGCGGAGTTACTCCAGTTTTTTGTGTCTAACTAAATGGCAACTTGGACGTGCTAATGCTCTCTACACTAAATCGTGGAAAAGCTATTATCTAAGTTCAGTTAATTCGCTCGCGTTGGAAAATAAAGCTTGGAAACAATGATTCGGATACCAAAACAATTCACCTGGTCAGGTCTCCATCATTCATCGATAAGCCAAGGAGTTACAATTTGTTTTGGCGAAAGCGTTGTTTTTTTTTTATTATATTCTAACCTAATCTCTGTTCGAAGGTCACTGTTATTTTGCGCTTTGCAGAGCGGGAAATAGTTCTTCCGCGGCGCCTTGTACAAACGACGGCCTGTGCACCTCTGCCTCTGCCTCATTAGACCAAGTCCCGGTGCGCAGAGTGTGGCTGGGTGGCGATAGATTTTGTGGAAAAGCGGCACAGTGTTGTTAAACAGGATAGACCCCTCCATTGACGAGAGCGCGTCATATATCTACCTTCAATTATATTCCTCATTGTCATTTTCGAATTGATTCCTTAATTCTCACATGTTTCGTTTGATTACTTTCTGGTTTCCAAGGAAACTGTATTGTAATCAATTCCGCGCCGTTATCGTTTGCCGATATCCGCAAGTAGTTAGGACATCCCAATTTTATTTCATTAAGGACAAAGGATGCAGATTGATACACAACCTTTTCTTAGAAAAAAAAACGGTTTCTCCCTTTTAATCAGCGAATGCGTTGGTGATAGCAGGCTTTGGCACCTTGATCCCCGCCTGAACACATAAGTCCGACGTAGCTATAAATCCTCGTGTAGAAATATTTTAATATGCTGAAACCCGAATACTCACGGACGTGGAATGATTTGAGTCAAGTGGAGTAGCAGATTCCTGGTGGCGTTTATGTGGATCCTAGATCCTACACTAACTGTGCAACGAGCAAAAACAAAGTAGCAGCAAGATCATAATCTCTGTACCCTTGTTTCAGACGAATAACCTGTGGTATTTAAGATCTGATTTCAAATGAGTAGAATAGTGTTTTAAATATTGTTTTACTACTGTAAGGAGAGGAGTGATCCGAGTTTAATTCCTCTGCGCCTGGCGCTGGCCAAAGGGAAATGAGTACAGCTGTATGGAAATAAAGCGCTGGTGGTGAGGCAGAGATGGCAGATTACTGGACATAGATAACGGAGCAAACTGGCCATTTCCCCAAACACCCCCGCTTACCGGTACAAATATTGATTCAAGCACGCAGATATTCATTCAGTGCTTAAGAACCGACGTTTATGATATCAAAGTAAGAAAGTTCGTCATTTATACAATCCTGTTATCCTTATTTGACCACGAATAATCGTATAAAAGCTGTATAAACTCCTTTCTGAAACGATTATATCAAAGAGAAATATGGGGCAGGTAAAAAAGCGGCACGCGTCATTAATACTTGCAGCGATGCACTATGAACAACAATAAGCAGGCTACTCAGAACAGTTTCCTGATAAATCCAATTTATTTGACAACTAACCTAGATCGCGTTATACCATCCCACGAAAATGCGACGTATGCATGACCTCATCAATGCACTTGATTGAATGTGTCGGTCTGAATGATATAATCCAAATCTTTTATACTCTGGGCTGTATAACTGGAATATCAAAAGCTTTGATGCTCTCTGTACATCGAACTTAAACACGGTCGAAATAAACCTTTACTTTTTTGAGTTTGCATTTAAACAGTTGATTTCAACTATGGAAATTTCACTTTAAATAACTATATTTCTGCAGCGTTGCCTGCTCTCGGCTTTACGAGTATTTCAGTGAAAAGATTTCAGATGTAAAAATACAAACACTCTTGTATCATTTGGCACATTGTACAATTGTCAGTCCACTGCCTCCTGTAAACGCATGTTGTATTCATTTTCTTGTTAAAAGTGGGCTGCTAACAATGAGATATTCTGCAGATAGACACAAAATGCTGGAGTAACTCAGCGGTACAGGCAGCATCTCTGGATACTCGGTGGTACAATCATACAATTTAATCATACCGCTTGTTAACACATACAGGTACACCTCATTGTTAAGGACAGTTTACCAAACTAGACCAAGAGTAAGCGAATTATTCCAGATGTCGGAATTATTGTATAGTTGATCAGTAGTTTGATGTTTGGAAATATCTAAAATATATTTTTATCCAAAGCATAAATGTTATTGCACACAGTCTGCTCCCAGCCGAATTGTATACTGCCGCATATTGTAACGCACCTGTACCAACAATTAAACAGCAGCCACAAGGAACTTCAGACGCTGAATTCTTACGTGGACCGCAAAGTGCTGGAGTAACTCGGCGGGTCAGTTAAACAGACTTTTTGATTAAAAACACGTTCAATCTTAGTATAGAAATCCAGAAAATGTATATATTTCAAAGCATTTATTAGACCGCCGAATCGTCCTAATCCAAAATGATCTGATGACACATCGTAGTTACAAGGCTTTAAGGGTTTGGTCTATTGATTGATCGAAAGATGGAAACAGGCCCACTCCGACCATCGATCACCCTAGTTTTACGTTATTCCACTTTAGCATCCATTCCCTACGCACTAGGGGGATTTGCAGAGGTCACTTAACCTATAAATCCACACGTATTTGGGATGTGAGAGGAAATGCGAAGCGCCCAGAGAAAACCCACGCGGTCACAGGGAGCACGTGCAAACTTCACACAGACAGCACAAGAGGTCAGGATCGAACCCGGGTCTCTGAAGCTGTGAGGCAGCGGGTCTACAAATTTTCACCAAGGCGCAATAAAAAAAGGAAATATTTACAAAGAACGAAACGTGCATGTTGCTGTTAGCTGTTGCTGAAATGCGACCAACCAACAGCGTCATGACAACAGCTCCCGGCATTTAGGCATTGTTAGTGAAGAGAATCAGGTAGGGTTCGGTCTGTGGCCCGGTTGCTGCTCGTCTGTGACCCTGTGGCACGGCATATCAATTTAGATACACTGGGCAGGTGGACAATATGTTATGTCACCTCTGGCAAGTGAGAAAAAAAGAGAACGCGTAACTTCGTTAGGAGAGGGACGATCTTCCTTTTCGCTGCTCCTTTCTCTGCATATCATGTTGGTGACGATTGTCACTGCACCTCACGCCGGGGTCCACCCACTGTCTCCTCTCTGCTCCCTCCCTCCTCATGACCTCTGATTGGACTATCTCCATTCTAAACAAAAGACTCCACTGTCATAAAAGGCAGGCAGCCATGCCGAGAGCCAGTCGGTGCTACTCTCTGCTCACAGCTTTGAACGGATTGTCAGTGCGGACATGCAGCAAAATACCCGACTCGTCGTCTGAAATCTCTTCCTTGCACTCGCCAAATCCAGATTATTGACTCACCTTTGGAACAAAGTATTCTCGAGAGTTTAAAGATGCCAAGAGGATTCTTAGTTAAGAGGAACATTAAATCGCCTCCAGTTTCTTATAGGATTCGGACTGAGGAGAGGGAGCCTCTGGAAATTGCTCCTGTAAGCGGGAATGTGGGGGCAACCGTACATTCACTTGCCCTGCCAGAGCCAAGCTCCCAGAGACACAGCACAGAGCAGTTTAAAGATAGATTTACACACGATAAAATGTTGGAAGCTGCCCACAGAATCGGTGCGCTAAAAGATGAGCATGCTCCAGATTCTTTCTACACTACGTTTCCAGAGTATAGTATCTCTGGTTGGGCTGATGTCTCTTACACGCCCATCAAGCCTATCGACAAGAGACTTGACAACGCTTTCTGTGACACATGTTTAAGTCCACCTGCGTCAGACGAACCATTCGGGGCCGCAACCCCGTTGCTCTTGCTCCAGCCAGCGCTATCCCCTGCGACTGCCAAGTGTGGAGGCCTGGCACACCTCTGCTCACCTTTCCACGGGAGTAAGCCGCGAGTGTCAGAATCCCGTCACCGCAAGCACAAGAGCACCCCGAAGAAACCCAAAGTAACCAGGAGACTGAATTTCGAAGACGAGGTGTGCACTTCCCCGGTCTTGGGTCTACAGATCAAGGTGGATCCCAGGGACTGCAAGCCGTCGTTTGCGCGGGTGAACAAACCCCTTGGGGAATTCATCTGCCAATTGTGTAAAGAGCAATACCCGGACTCGTTCTCTCTGGCCCAGCACAAATGCTCCAGGATCGTCCGTGTGGAGTACCGCTGCCTCGAATGCGATAAAATGTTCAGCTGTCCAGCTAACCTGGCCTCTCACCGGCGCTGGCATAAACCCCGCACTGATCCAAATCCGCAGTGGAGCAGCCAGAAGTGCTCGGTGGAGCCGGGTAGCAAGGAGAACTCGGGGGAGCCGGACTGCGGCGTCGGGACCATAGACAGCGCCAGTAGCATAGACTCAGCCAGGACCATGGATAGCGCCAAGGAGCCGGGAGCCTCTGTCCAGCGGTTGGATGGGCGCTTCCAATGCCGCTACTGCAGCAAGAGATTCCGCCGGCAGGCTTACCTGAGAAAGCACCTGAGCGCCCACGAAGCCGACGGAGCGGCCCGGATCCCCTTCCCTTGCCGGCTGTGCGGACTGGACCTGCAGACGGCCGAGACCCGGGACAAGCACCTCCTCTGGCATGCGGTGAGCAGTGGAGCGTCGGCTGTGCTCGGGCCCGGCTGCGACGTGGAGCACTCCGATAAGGGCGACCTGAGAGCCTTGGTCTTCTGCTGCAAACACTGCCCGTCGACCTTTCTCAGTTCGCCCGGACTCACCAGGCATATCAACAAGTGGCACCCGTCAGAGAATAGGCAGGTCTTGCTTCTGCAGCTGCCTGCCTCGGCCGGCTGCTAATGTTACCGTAGCCTGCCTGCCCCATATTCCATGAATCAATTCTCTTAAGACCAATTTTTGCTCATTGAAACGTAATCTAAAGCAGCGACTTGATGTTATGACAGTATTGTTCCACTTAGTGAACTTCGAACTGTTCTCTGCATGTCAACCAAGGTTGTTTAAATAACATTTCCAATTTTCTGAATACGTGTTATACTTTTTCACTATTGGGCTTAGACATCAAACACCTGACAGAAAATTATGTTGCTTTTATTTTACGGTTGATACAATTGATACAATCATACAATTGATATTAACGGATAATGAGGAACAGAGTGACAAAATATATTTCAGATAACTGGTAAAATATTTGGTTTAATCTGTAACATAATTTGATTCAACATTATCGTTGCGTTGTTACGATAAATATTTCATATTACCGCATTTATTTAGACTTTAGCTCTTTTTCAGCTCTCTGATACAACATACGTCTAAACAGTTAGGACTTTAAAGAACAAATCAGATTGTAATTTTCTCAGCTGGTAATTGCCAATTTATTTTAATTGGTTGTTTGTTGAACTCTGTAGAATATACATTGACGTCGGAGAAATAGATGATTTTGTACCTGTTCTATAATCCTTGGGAGTACTGTTACCTGAATTTGATTAACTGCAAATTCCACGGACCGGTCCGAATATCAGATACCAAAGACGCGCTTTCATTTCATTGCGCATTATCCACAGCCGCCGATGGGACCACTGCAGATGCCATACTCACCCATGGTCAGGTCACCCAGTTCGCCAGCACTGCAGTTTGCTTCTATTAACCTTCTTTTGTATTTAAAAAAAAAAACGGCTTGCTTCAATATGATGTTCTTTCTAATCTAATGTTGAAAAAATAAATTATTTTTTGTTAAAGTTATGGTTCTTCATAGATTTATTATAGATAATTTCAATTCTAATGTGATTATTATATTTCTGTGTGCACCGTCGTATGCTCTTAACCTTGTGTTGTTAAAAAAAATGTTTGTTTCAATATCAATAAAGGAAATGCTTGACATGTTATGACAAATTGGTGTGTGATGATCTTTGCGGTGAAGGTACTTATATCAGGCTGTTCGACGGTTAAATGAAGAATAGCCATGCAGTTCCAAGTAGTGTGTGCCTTCGAAGGGAACATGGCAGTGCTCTCAAGTAACCTTAATGAACTCAGCGGCAGAGGTAGCTAGTAATGGAAAGTGCTGTCAAAGAGGCTTAAATAAGCTACTGAATTGCATCTTGATCATGTAGCACCGGTTCTGGAGAGCACGTTATTCAGTCACACACTTGACTGTGTTTGTATATGTCATGGCTATGAAATGTCAGGAAGTGTGTACCACATCACACAGTATTCTGCTTCTGATCTGTTCATGTGACCACAATATTTAGATACTGGTTCAGTTAATTTTCTCATCATTGTATTTCACAGCATGTTAGTGGTATGGGATTCATAAGAGTAATGTAAGTAAAAGTTAACTGGAATTGCTTGGATCTGTCTTATTGTTGATCATTTGTCTGTGGCTTGTGTGGCACCAATGTGAGGGAACCTATTAACTCAAGTTTGAATGATGCCTAGTACTTGTGAATGAAGGCATAGTCTGTTTCATTGTCTAAAAAATGCAAAGATGGAACTGACCACTATTCAGTAATCCGTGAACATTGTCATACATTGCCATATGTTGAAAAAGTCAGTGATTAATGGATCAAAGATGGACTAGTATCTTGTCATGAGAAGTTCCTGCAGCAATGTCCTGGGTTGAAATGATTGACCTTTGGCAGTTTTAATCAGTGTCCTTTGTACCAAGTTTGACTGGTCAATGCAGAGTTTCCTCCTAAGGCTTCTTTCCGCTTCAATTTTACTATGGATTTTTGATATTTCACTCAGTCAGTCTGCCTTGATTATACTTCCATCATATACCACAATTCCGCTCTTTTCCCCATCCTCGGAGCAAGGTCACAATGAGATTTGAAGCAGAGTGGTCCTGACAGAGATCAAAGTGGGACAACAGAGAGAATGAAACAATAAAGAAATGCCAATTGATACTGCAGTTAACAATCCGTTTCATCACTTTGCTGATGATTGAGAGGAAGGTACGGTAATTTGCCAGATCAAATTTATCACCCTCTTTTGTGGACCTGCTGGGCAATTTTCCACCTTTGTTGCGAAGTCCCTTGTATTATAACTAAACTTGAAGATATTATCAGAAAATACCCAATTGTTCTAGTCCCATCTTCAGTACTGCAGATTTCAGGTACCTAATGTGCTCGACTATAACTTGATTACACATGGAATGAGTCATATTAGCTGAAGACTGGTTCCTGTGGTAGTGATCAAGATAGATCATCCACTCAGACTTTCTGGTTCAATATGGTTATGATCACTTTCAATCCATCTTTTGCACTTGCATGCTGGATTCCACTACTGTTGAGGCTGCCAACATTATTGAAACAATTTTCTTGCATTGTTTAATAATTCACAACCATTCATGACTACTTGCGACAAGACTGAAGATTTTCAATCTGACCTGTTCATGATTGCTATGATCCACTGACGATATACTGTTACTACTCCCCAGCTTGCAGCCAAACTTGTTTCGATGCCACACTAAATTTTAGGAGTGATGTCCTCGGGGTAAGCATTGTGTTCTACACTAATCATTGAACCAGGATGGGGCCCCTGATTTGATGTTAATGGTATAGTTAAGTGGTTCTATAGAGTATATGTTGAGCCATGACATTACAGGGATGCTCAGTGCTGAGCCATAAGGTTAGCATGGTGGTAGTACCTCAGAGTGCATGGGAACATGAATTGGGTGAGAAGGTAGGACATTTCCACAACTATTATGCATGTATTCTCAAGATTTATTTAATGGATTACATTTAGAGTTACCAGCTGCTGTGGTGGTATTTGAACATGGCTCCAGATATCACTTCCCCAGTTTTTTTTTCCTTCTTTATGCAGCCCATCTTTCCATTGTACCTACATTTTATGCACATAACATGATGGTACACTATTCACTACTTTTTCCTGGAATACTCAGTAAAACTTTGGAATTTCAATTGACTTTTATAGTCCAACCCCCAAACTCATAATAAATAATGTAATTTAAATTTAAGAAGCACTCAAGCCCCAATATAGACCTTTGTGCCTCCGATCAGATATACAGTGGCTTGCAAAAGTATTCATACCCCTTGAACTTTTCCACATTTTGTCACGTTACAACCAAAAACGTAAATGTATTTTATTGGGATTTTATGTGATAGACCAACACAAAGTGGTGCATTATTGTGAAGTGGAAGGAAAATTATACATGGTTTTCAAATTCTTTTACAAATAAAAAACTGAAAAGTGTGGTGTGCAAAAGTATTCAGCCCCCTTTACTCTGATACCCCTAAATAAAAGCCAGAGGCCCGTGGTAACTCTGGAGGAGCTGCAGAGATCCACAGATCAGGTGGGAGAATCTGTCCATAGGACAACTATTAGTCGTGCACTCCACAAATCGGGCCTTTATGGAAGAGTGGCAAGAAGAAAGCCATTGTTGAAACAAAGCCATAAGAAGTCCCGTTTGCAGTTTGCCACAAGCCATGTGGGGGACACAGCAAACATGTGGAGGAAGGTGCTCTGGTCTGATGAGACCAAAATGGAAGTTTTTGGCCTAAATGCAAAACGCTATGTGTGGCGGAAAACTAACACTACACATCACCCTGAACACACCATCCCCACTGTGAAACATGGTGGTGGCAGCATCATGCTGTGGGGATGCTTTTCTTCAGCAGGGACAGGGAACCTGGTCAGAGTTGATGGGAATATGGATGGAGCCAAATACAGGGCAATCTTGGAAGAAAACCTGTTAGAGTCTGCAAAAGACTTGAGACTGGGGCAGGACAACGATCTAAACATACAGCCAGAGCTACAATGGAATGGTTTAGATCAAAGCATATTCATGTGTTGGAATGGCCCAGTCAAAGTCCAGACCTAAATCCAATTGAGAATCTCTGACAAGACTTGAAAATTGCTGTTCACAGACGCTCTCCATCCAATCTGACTGAGCTTGAGCTATTTTGCAAAGAAGAATGGGCAAAAATTTCAGTCTCTAGATGTGCAAAGCTGGTAGAGACATACCCCAGAAGACTTGCAGCTGTAATTGCAGTGAAAGGTGGTTCTACAAAGTATTAACTCAGGGGGGCTGAATACTTCTGCACGCCACTCTTTTCAGTTTTTTATTTGTAATAAAATTTGGAAACCATGTATCATTTTCCTTCCACTTCACAATTATGCACCACTTTGTGTTGGTCTATCACATAAAATCCCAATAAAATACATTTACGTTTGTGGTTGTAACAAAATAAAATGTGGAAAAGTTCAAGGGGTATGAATACTTTTGCAAGCCACTGTATACACATCATATGATGCTAGTATCTTCTATAGGTTAACAATGCTTTGTCAAACATTTAAATGTGTATTATTTAGTATTTACAGCTTCAGGATTTAATATATAAATCAGTTTAATATTAGTTTTTCAAAAAGACATACCACATTCCACTCCCCCTCCTCTCACCCCACTCACCATCAACAACACCAGTCACATCTGTGGAGTATTTTAAGTTCCTGGGAACCATCATCTCCAAGGACCTTAAGTGGGGGGCTACCATCGACTCCACAGTCAAAAAGGAACAACAGAGGATGTACTTCCTACGGCAGCTGAGGATGCACAATCTGCCACAGGCAATGATGGTCCAATTCTACACGGCCATCGTAGAGTCTGTTCTCACCTTCTCCATCATGGTCTGGTTTGGCTCAGCCACCAAGCACGACACCTGGAGGCTGCAGCGAATTGCCGATCAGCTGAGAAGGTTATTGGCTGCAACCTTCCCTCCATTGATGAACTGTACACTGCAAGGGCCAGGAAGCGAGCGGGCAAGATCATCTCTGACCCCTCTCACCCTGGCCACAAACTCTTTGAATCACTTCCCTCTGGAAGGCGACTCCGGACTGTCAAAGCTGCCACAGCCAGACATAAAAACAGTTTTTATCCACGAGTAGTTGCTTTACTCAACAGCCAAAAAGCTGTAGCCTCCCTTTGATCAGGTATTTTGTTGGTTCACGTGCTTGATCAATGGTGCTTCAACATTAATGTTTTATTATTATTAATGTATTTTCGGAGTCATTCGTAACTGTCATTGTATATCATGTTGTTACTTGGGGGCAGAGCACCAAGGCAAATTCCTTGTATGTGAATACCTGGCCAGTAAACTCACTTACTTTATTCCTTTAATTACTTTTAGTGTTTTTCAGTGATCAATTGCTTTACAGTGATCAATTAAACATTAATTTTTATCTCCCCAATGCCTTGCAATTGCATGCAGCACAATAATATATTTCTTTCAGTGCTTTTATTTTGCCATTGAAATAAAAGGAAGTAAATTAAAAAAAATATATTAACATTTTATTATTTTAAATTTAACAATATAGTTTCATGTTCTTATTTGGTAACTATTCCTTTGTGTTGTAATCTGAGACAATATTATCATTTATATTCAGTAGTGGTTTATTAATGATGGCAATTGCAACTCTGAGAACGCTGTAATAGGAACAAGTTGCATTTGAAAAATGACCTATTTATTTTAACTAAACTAAAATTCAGCATTAACTTTTCACACTTTGTGTAAAGTAAATACAATTATTTCATAATTCTGTCAAATCAAATTTCTGCTGATTCATTTATGCCAGGCTTCTAATCTCAAATAGAGGGAAAATATAGTCTACACAGTAAAATAAAACATTATAAAACAATACTATTGGGATACAATGAATAAGCAAGATATTCCCATATCTTACAAGAGATACAGAGGTGTGGTAGTTCACTACTGGAATGACAACTAGAGGTCTGGTCCATTATTTCAGAGAAGAGATGAATTCCATGAGGAATACATGTGCAAGTAATTGAATACTCGAGGACAAAGGTGAAGAGTTGAAACATGTGCAGGGCAGGTTTTTTGTTACACTGAGGGTGGTGAGTGCCTGGAATAAGCTCTCAGGGGAGGTGGTAGAGGCAGATACGTTAGAACCATTTAAGAGACATTCGAATGGGCATATGGATATGCATTTTATGTGGATGGATAAGATCTGGTCTAGGATGTTCGGCAGAGACATTGTAGGTTAAAGGACCTGTGTCTGTTGTACCTTTTTATGTTCTAATAATTCTGTGATTTAAAAAAAAAAAATCAATCCCAATAATGGAAAACATGGAACTAACAGATTGTGTTAAAATGTACTTGGTTCACTCATGTCCTTTAGAGACATGTCATTCTTCCTCATGTTGGTCTATAAGTGACTCAAGTCTTTCAAATATGGGGTTATGGGGAGAACGCTGGAGAACAGGAGGGAGAGATAGATCAGCCATGATTGAATGGTGGAGTAGACTTGATAGCCTGAATGGCCTAATTCTGCTCCTATTACTCATGACCTTATATGGTTGATTCTTAACTGTCATCTCAGTTCAGGGGCAATTTGGGGATTGGCAATTAAGCTGACACATTCAGCCATGTTCACATCTTATAAATAAACAAAAATACTCTCCTGTGGAATATACATGGTTTATTGCCTATATTGAAGGTTTGATAAGGATAACCATCCATACTATATTTAATTCTATAGAAGTGGTGTAATTTATGTTATCAAGGATAATCGTGAACTGCAAGTTCTAAAAACCATTAAAAAAATCAGCAATTAAATATTTTTCATACTTAGGTTTATGTACATTTATAAGGTATGTCCCATACATGATGTAAATGATTACACATTTGCAATTGTTTGTTTTGTGCTGAAGTGGTATCAAATTAGATTTAAAATGTAATATTTCTATACGAGTAGACTGCCAGTGATTCATACACATGAATAGTTTCTGTTCCATTAAGTATCTTAAACTGCTATTTTAATAAACAATTGCTTAAAATAACTGAATTAGTGATGCTGTTAATATTGAAAGGTGAAAAATGGATATAATTAACTTTAATGCCTTACAACTGAGGATGTGGTTAATTTGTACATGGTTAAATTCAGGAGGTATATTGCAGAACATTAAGACAGGGCAGTGTCATATCATTGGAAGGGAAAGGCGGTTAATTTCCAAAGATAATCTTTAAGACACTGAAAATTAGTGAATACTAATTTTATAAGTTTTCCTAAGAATATTTACAGCTATAAAGAATTAATAAATAGGGAAATGCATTTAAGTTTATACCTTTTATGCTGAATCACAGATTTTCAAATCATGGGAATTTTCATTGCCCAGGAAATAGATGAAAATAGACTTGATAAATGTGTTTTTGTATAATCAAATAAAAACTCCATGATGATCAGTCACAAGCACTGAGATGCTTCATCATTCAGTTGCCACTTTTGCCACAGTAGCGCTGTACAGATTAGAGTTCTTGCAATTTCAATGTTTTGGAAGAAATGCTTTAGGACTACGATAAATGACCAGGTTAATTCCACAGATTATTAATATAATTTTATTTAGGAAGTGAATGTTAAGATCAATAAAATATGCTTAACATGGTCAAGTCTGAATTGTGTATGAATTCTTATAATGTGCTAGGATTTATTAAGACTGGAATTGCTTAAGATCTCAGTACTCTTGCCCAATACCAACTCTTTGGAGTATGAATTTGTATTGATATTTTAAAAAAAAAGCAATATATCAGGGCGAAGTGCAAAACCAAATGCTCTCATGGGATAAATAGAAAAAGTACAAACCATATTTATAAATAGACTACTTTAACAGATTTCATCATGAATTGCAAAATACTGACAACTATAGGTTTTGAATTATGACATAATTAAACAAAACAATACGGAACAGTAAATTATCTGGCCCATAGTTTTTTTTAAGCCATCAGCAATTAAGAGGAACCAATGAATAGGAGAACATTATACTGTGGTTCATCATACACAAGCTGGTCACTGATGCCGTTTTCAACACATTGGCTACATTTTAAAAAGTACTAAACCTTCTGTATTAAAGAATATGTTATCAATGTAATATTTTGAAAATAAGATGGATGTTAAAAAAGTAGTAAACATAGTGCATGATAATACTTTTACATAGTTAAATGCTTTCTATTTCATAATACAGGAGAACATTTACAGCTACTCAAAAATGAATTAGAACTTAAAAAAGATTTCTTCAAAAGGTGTGGTAAGAATATTTTTTATTGCAATATTCAACAGCACATCTTTCTTCAGCCATTACAAATCTTATAGACAACTACATGGATGACATTACATAATATATATATTTTACCTTCTGACCTATTTACACATGCAGTTAGTACTGATATCATGCTACATACTGTTAGTAGTAACATTCCAATTTACCTACAAAATTTGAATAATGGTTCCTCTTCGGAATATACATCAAAACAGCTGGAATGTGCATTAAGGTGCACCACAGCAATTTAACGTTGACTCAATTCAAGTTCGATTGATTATATAGACACTCTTGATGATCCCTTTTCTCTTCAGTGAACAGATCACAGAAAAATTAAAATAGAGTGCAAGTCCCAGCACATCTAAATACTTACAGAATTTTCAATGTTTGAATAATAGCTTTCACTTTGGAACTCATCTGGTTTCACTTTCTATAGTTTCCTGGTTGGAAGCCATGCACAAAGTAAATAGTGTAACTCAGCTGCATTTTCAGTGTTTTAAGTGTGTGTAAGTGTGTCTATATACATATATATATATATATATATATATATATATATATATATACACACGCACACACACACGCGTATATCTATAGTTATATATATACACAAATGTGTGTGTGTGTATGTGTCTGTGTGCGCGCACATATGATATGTCAGTGCTTCAAATAAAAAGCAAGTCTATACATTTCAGCACAAGAGGTTAATTTTCCTTATAAGCTTATCTTTATAGTTGAAATGCTGAGCGACCATTTACATTAATTGGGAAAATTAATATCTTATAATTTAAAATGAAAATACGCTGTACATGTTCTGTGCCATAAGAGTGATTTGGTGAATATATTCTTAAACATAACTTTACATTTACGTACAAACTGAAAACTTACTTTACATTCTTGAATTGTGCACAAGAAATCTGAAATGTTTCTATTGAAAAATCAAAACTATGTACAATGTAAATATACAAGTAAGCAAATATATCATAATTTCCAAGTGACAATACCCAATAACTAATGGGCTATTCAGTTTAACTAGCCGAATACAACATGACAATAAATATACAGGTAAGTGATCAAGTGGGTGCAGGGGAACTGTACAAAAAAGCATAGATTGCTAAAATATATATTTTGGTAAGCTAAAAATAGAACTCCAGTGTTCTTAATTTAAAAAAAAAGTTTACAAAGAACAGGTTTCAAATGAATATGGAGTGGCAAATACACATCTAATAATTAGCAAGTGGCAAAACATTTGGTTTAAGCAGCAACATAACAGGAGAAAAAAAAACATTTACAAGACTAATTTGAATGTAATTATTTGTAATGAAGTGGTCATTAGGATTTATTAGCTGAACCGGAAGAACGGCGCAATTTCATGGACATACGACTCTTGCTAGCACGAGGTGACATTGGAGAGGCTAAGTCGATCTCGTCCACCCCCTGTGCTGCAGGACTTTCGACCTGCTGATTCTCTGGGCATGAGCCTACAAAACAGTGGAAAAGAAAGTAATATTTGTATGCAAGATAGTCTTGTGGCTTGTTCTTTGTAAATATATTAAATAAAACTTTTCATACAAGCCATAGGAGACCAACAATGTTTTTTTAGAAACTACATTTTTTTAATACTGTGAAAAGGACACAATATATTTCGAAAATTACATTAAGTAGCTGATTTATACATGACATTCTGTTGTTAAAAGGAACAATGGTGATGCATGCTTCAAAGAAAAGTAGTGAACATGTAATATAGTAAGTGAGGATTCGGGTAGCTTTCACCCCATACCCAGAAAAGTACAAGCGTAAGAGTATCATTCCATGTTAAGCAGTGATTATGCAATTTAAAATGGACCAGTCCTGGTTTAGTGAAAATGAATGAGGAAATATGACGTTTTTCTGCAGGGCTCTGTAGTCAGCAGAATTCATTAATGATTAAAAATGAGACAATTGGGTCATCATGTCATAGAAACATACAAAAATAGGAGCAGGAGTAGGCCATTCGGCCCTTCAAGCCAGCACCGCCAATCAATATGATCATGGCTGGTCATCTAAAATCAGTAACCCGTTCCTGCTTTTTCCCCATATCCCTTGATTCCTTTAGCCCTAAAAGCTAAGTCTCTCTTGAAATATCATTGAAATTAAACAAAATAAAAAAGTTTTCCCATTGTGGGTGGAAGATAAAGTAAAATCTATTGATAACAATGTTGAAAATAACATACCACAAATACCAACTTGAAATTAAGAACAAACATTCAATATGTTAAATTAGAACTACCAGTCTAGCACATTGACACTGAATTAAGACTTAATTCAAGTTTATAACATGACTGAGGCAAAATGGGAGCTTGATTAAATCTGCAGCATAACTGAATGTAATTAAACTTAAACTAAAAGGACAAATTAATTTGGACTGATGAGATGCATTTGAAAAATATAATAAATAATAACAATGACATATGTGCTTAGTTAATTAAACTTGGAGGAATATCCAATTTAGGAAATATAATAATTCTTGATGTAGAATACAATTAAAATATGTCTTCAACAAAAAACAGACATCTTAGCTGCACAACCTAATTTCCACCCATTCTTATTAAAAATGAAATTTTGATTTCAAAAATATTTTAGCAAGAAAAATATTTAACATTGTTCTAGTCCAAATCAAATCATTATTTGGACTGGAAATGTAATTCTAAGAAACATTCAAAATTCTTTAAATATAATGAACACATTCTTTTGCACAAAAGTATTAAATTACATCTCTTTCAATTATTAAACATTAATTGAGAAATTAAAATGACATGTTGAACAATTGAAAAAAAAATTGGCACAGCATACCATTCATAGCTAGCGTGAATGACCTTCCGTTTCAAGCCTTTGCCCTTTACCTTGATGAGCCCAATGTTTTCTAGTGGAGGTTTAGGAAGAAGAAGAAATATCACAGCATTTCTTTCTTTAAAATGAAGAAAATGAAGCAAAAAAAAGTGAAACGGACAAGAATAGGAAAAAGGGAAAAAAGAGAACAGGTGTGAGAAGTGACACAAATACTAAAGTTGAAGGGTATTAATAATTAGAGCGAAGGACAGAGATAATGAGTCGAAATCCTGATGTCATACTTCAGTAGTTTGTACTTGAACACCTTTTAAACAGAAGTTAAAGCAAGCTGTTAAATACTGTGGGAAACAAGGATATTGAGGGAACCTTACACATTTTGAATACTGAACATTATTGAATAAAGAAATCCTACGTGGTATTCAATAGAAAAGCACTTTTAGACCTTACAAAGAAGAGCTTTATATGAAAGATTTAGACTTGAACAGTAATTGTTGTGATTGCAGTAGGTGGAGGGGTGGTTTGCTGTTGTCAATTCAGTTATATTAAAATATCAAATACAAGCAGGAGATCTCCGTGTTTGAATAATACTGGAACAAGCATATATGTAAAACGTTTAGCACTACATGTGTCACACGACAATTGGTTGTATATTTATGGGAGCAAAGGCACAAGTATAAAATACATTAACTTCCCACCGGTCCAGAATTGCCTCATTATAATGCACCCCTTCAATCTGACTGAAAAGTTAATGGATGGGTGGGATCTCCAAGGACTGTCATTCACTGTTTGCCAGTTTTTATTAAATCAAAAATATTGTAGATGATATGTGTATACACCTTTAATTGATAGTGACGATGTCCATGCTAACCCCCCCCCCCCCCCCCCCACCAGTTAGTATAATTGTAACCCACACGCCCCTAACTCTCTCTCTGGTGATCGTGACAGACCACGTACAGCTAGGGCTATATGATGTATGATTAATAAAGTAGTGAAGACCTTAAGGTGTCTGTGTACCTTCTCTACATGGTGTCAGAAGTGGCATACGAACCCACGCCTCCAGTCGGAGACCAGAAGTGCTTCTTTCTGCGTCTCCAGTCTATCGCGTTTTATTTTCTTAGTCATAGTACCCCCTCCCTGTGCCGTGATGGCTTCTGCCTGTCGTAAACCTGACATCCTAGTCTTTGATGCAGACCACTCATCGCTGGAGTGTGTTCCGATGTGACTTTGAGCATTATGTTACAATCGCTCACCCTGCTGTGGCCCCCGCTGTCAAGGCTTCCCTGCTGCTTAATCTAGCTGGTCCCGAAGCGCTCGAGCGTTCGGAGTCATTCATCTATGGACAGGGTGAGAGTGTCCAGGACCCGGTATGTCTGCTTGGTAAATTTACAGCGATGTGTGACCTTCCCACTAACCACATCTTAGAGCGTTTCAAACTGTTCTCCTGACGCCAAAACCCTGGGGAATCTATTGACAATTTTGTGGCCGCGCTGCGCCAACTGGCTCGCCGATGTGACCTGCATGATCTGACCCCTGATACTTTGACCCGTGACATCTTGGTCATTGGTCTACGGGATGATAAGCTGCGCTCTGAGCTGCTGCGTAAGCCTGATCTGACATTTAATGAGGCGTTGCACGCCTCTCGTTTAGCTGAGGCTGTCTCCTCCGCTGTACCTGACCCTGTGGTCCACGCAGCCAGTCTCGCTGGTCGCCAGTACAATGCTCCCCGGCAACAGAGGGTAAGCCCACTGCAGGGCTTTAGACTGCCTCAACGATGTCCAAATTGTAACTTTGTTTCACACCGTTCTAATGTGTGCCCGGCGTTGGGGAAAACCTGTAATTTCTGCAACAAGCCCAACCACTTCTCGGCAGCATGCCGTTCCCGTGGGAACCCTGCACAGCCACAGCAGAAACCGTCTCGCTACCCGACACGTGATGATACAGCGTCTGGTTCCCATCTCCAGCACGATGATCTCCCCCCGTCTGACCCTGACCCTTCTCAGAGCGGGTTGAGTGTGTTTTCCTTGCGAGGTGCAGCTGCTCTGATAACGGACCCGACCGTCTGAGTCACGGTGAATGGCATGGCCTTCTCTGCTAAGGTGGATACGGGGGCTGCTGCTAAAGTTATGTCAACAAGCCTGTTCAGGAAGATAAGAAATAATGAGCCCGTTTCCACAGACAGTGCTGTTTAGCGTGCCTATGGGGGTGGGCCACTCTCCACTGCAAGGTGCTGAAGACCTCTCGGCCCCTCTCTTTCTTCCTGCTAGACGGTAAATGTGACCCCCTGCTCGGCATGGAGGCCTGCCAGGACCTCAGATTGGTGAGCTTCCACAGTGATGTCCACCTGGTAGAGGCACCCCTGAATCCGCTGGCCGAATTCCCTGACCGGTATGACTCGAAGCTGGGGTAGTTGCCCTGCAGCTACAGGATTGCCCTCAATCCCGACATCACGCCGGTCATCCGTCCCCCGCACCGTGTGTCCTTCGCCATGAGGGGCAAGGTCGAGTCTGCTCTTCGCGAGATGGTGGCCACGGGCATCCTGAAGCCAGTAACGGACTCCACCCGGTGGGTTTCTACTATGGTTGTCACTGCGAAGAAAGACAAGCACGAAATACGGATCTGCATCAACCCTAAGGACTTGAACTTGGTCATAAGGTGCCCGCAGCACTACGAGAACAATACTTCGAAACCGCTCATCGTAGCCATCCCGGGGCCGAAGCGACCCTTTCCATCGCCCAGAGCCAGTTTTTCTGGCCTGACATGCCTCGCTACTTCCGGGATAGAGTCTCCGCGTGCCCTACCTGCAACAGCCTCGCTCCGCAGCAACAGCGGCAGCCGCTCCTGCAGCAGCCAGCTGCTAACCTGCCCTGGTCTGCGCTAGCAACCGACATCTTCGAGTGGCATGGAAAGCACTTCCTGGTGCTTGTCGACTCTTACTCCAGCTGGTTTGAAGTTGACCAGCTCCACTCCCTCTCTTCCTCCGCGGTCATCGAGAAGTTGCGCCGCCACTTTGCCACCTTCGGGTCACCGGCCAGCCTGGACAAAGGCAGCCAGTTCACCAGTGCCGAGTTCCGTGCATTTGCCGAACGATGGAACTATCGTCATGACACCAGCAGCCCGGAATACCCGAGAACAACGGACTGGCTGAGTGCGCGGTCCGCAGTGCTAAAGGATTGTTGGAACGTTGCCGCCTATCCCGCTCCGACATCTACCTGGCCCCGCTGAACCTCCGCAACATCTCCCGCGACCATGCCCTGGGCTCCCCAGCTCAGCGACTCATGTGCCGAGTCACGAGGCCCACGATCCCGGTGTCTCAGCAGTCCCTGTCCCCCTCCGTCTTTAAACCTGCCTTGGTCCGGAAACGCATTGCCCAAAAACACAGTATACAGAAGCGTTCCCACGACAGGTCCTGCCGTGTCCTCCGCCCTCTTCTCCCCGGCCATATGGTCGTCCGTATGAGGTCCACTTCTGCCCGTTCCAAGCTGGCCGTGGTCGTCGGTTCTCCTCGTTCGTACCTTGTCAACCACGACGGAAGGGTGTACCGCCGGTCCCGCCAGCATCTCCGGCTCGTGAACGAGTCTCTCCCTTCCCCGGCAGCTCCGTATGCCCCTCCGCTGCCACTGTCGCGGCCCAGTGCTTTGCCCGCTCCTCTGGGGCCAACCCCCCCCTCGTCCTCCTCCTTTTCGCCTCCCGGCTGCGGTCCCGCTTTCCCCGGCTTCCTCGCCCTTCTCTTCGCCCCCCCCCCCGATGGCCGATAAATCCCCAGGGCCAGATAGGCTGATTAAAGGCCGATAAATCCCCAGGACCAGATAGGCTGCATCCCAGGGTAAGAAAGTAGCTCCAGAAATAGCAGATGCCTTAGTGATAATTTTTCAAAACTCTTTAGAGTCTGGATTAGTTCCTGAGGATTGGAGGGTAGCTAATGTAACCCCACTTTTTAAAAAGGGAGGGAGAGAGAAAACGGGGAATTACAGACCAATTAGTCTAACATCGGTAGTGGGGAAACTGCTAGAGTCAATTATTAAAGATGGGATAGCAGCGCATTTGGAAAGTGGTGAAATCATTGGACAAAGGCAGCATGGATTTACGAAGGGTAAATGATTTGGACGAGGGAATTAAATGCAACATCTCGAAGTTTGCGGATGACACGACGCTGGGGGGCAGTGTTAGCTGTGAGGAGGATGCTAGGAGGCTGCAGGATGACTTGGATAGACTGGGTGCGTGGGCAAATGAATGGCAGATGCAGTATAATGTGGATAAATGTGAGGTTATCCACTTTGGTGGCAAAAACAGGAAGGTAGACTATTATTTGAATGGTGACCGATTAGGAAAAGGGGAGATGCAGCGAGACCTGGGTGTCATGGTACACCAGTCATTGAAAGTAGGCATGCAGCTGCAGCAGGCTGTGAAGAAAGCGAATGGTATGTTGGCATTCATAGCAAAAGGATTTGAGTACAAGAGCAGGGAGGTTCTACTGCAGTTGTACAGGGTCTTGGTGGGGCCACACCTGGAGTATTACGTACAGTTTTGGTCTCCTAATCTGAGGAAAGACATTCTTGCCATAGAGGGTTCACCAGACTGATTCATGGGATGGCACGACTTCCATATGAAGAAAGACTGGATAGACTCAGCTTGTACTCGCTGGAATTTAGAAGATTGAGGGGTGATCTCATAGAGACTTACAAATTCTTAAGGGGTTGGACAGGCTAGATGCAGGAAGATTGTTCCCGATGTTGGGGAAGTCCAGGACAAGGGGTCACAGTTTAAGGATAAGGGGGAAGTCTTTTAGGACCGAGATGAGAGAGTGGTGAATCTGTGGAATTCTCTGCCACAGAAGGTAGTTGAGACCAGTTCGTTGGCCATATTTAAGAGGGAGTTGGATGTGGCCCTTGTGGCTGAAGGGTTCAGGGGGTATGGAGAGAAGGCCGGTACAAGATGCTGAGTTGGATGATCAGCCATGATCATATTGAATGGCGGTGCAGGCTCGAAGGGCCGAATGGCCTGCTCCTGCACCTAATTTCTATGTTTCTATGCCTTCGTCGCCCAGGTGTTCTCCTGTCCGTAGCCCCCACCATGCCCCGGCGTCCCCACTTGTTCCCGTCGGGGAAGGAGGTGATGGCGAGGTGCGGACCCAGTCTGGTCGCCTGGTCAGGCCGCCGGTCCGTTACGGCAATTACATGTGATTCTGTATTCCCGTGCTTTACTGTTTGCATTTACCCTAGCGCATGAGACGTGGTCGCCCTGTCACTCACTGTTTGTTTTGGTAGAGGAAGGATGTAGATGATATGTGTATACACCTTTAATTGATAGTGACGATGTCCATGCTAACCACCCCCCCCACCAGTTAGTATAATTGTAACCCACACGCCCCTAGCTCTCTCTCTGGTGATCGTGACAGACCACGTACAGCTAGGGCTATATGATGTATGATTAATAAAGTAGTGAAGACCTTAAGGTGTCTGTGTACCTTCTCTACAAATATATTATGTTTTACATTAAAATCCCTGCCCCCTGCACTTTCCTTTCAAATACTGGATATGAAGATACTCGGAGAGGCAGAGAAAGCGATAGAGGTACAGAGGGAGAGATCACAGAATGATAAAACATCATAGCACAGGTGGCAGACATTTAGCTAGCTGTTTTCAATGTCATACGAGAGAAACAGCTTTTTAGAATAGTTCCCAGCTTTCAATCACAAGCCCCAAAGATTACTGTCTCAATGCACAAAGAGTACATTTTGAATACAATGTTTATTTCTGCCCATTCCCTTTCAATGGGAAGTTCTACAGCTCCATCAATTTCTAGGTATTTATCTACCTCAATACCCCTCTAATCCTTTTATCAACTATTATGGCTCCATTTCCATTTAATGGGGTGGGAGATTGCAACCTCCACGAGGTCCACCCTGTATCGACAAATGCAATCAACCTGGCGTGCACAAACAGAAGATCAAACAGAACAAGTTGTCTTACAACTTTAGGCTGTGCACACCATACGCAAGAAGACTTCCATTTAGTGATCTATCTGCTCTTGGAAGTAAATAGCACTTGTTTATCCCGTCGCGGTAACTTTCACACAAATTTGTTTTCAAGGAACAACCTGACCGAATGAATCTCTCCTCATAAAAAAAAATCTCCACTTGTGTAACCTTTATGTAATTGCTTTGAATCCTCTCCAGTGCTATCATTTCCTTTCTGTAAAACTGACTAGAATTGTATTAGAATGGCCCACAGTTTTATACCATGCATAGCTTTACAATCAGGGAAAAGGAAAATATACTACAGAGGCAAACTACCAATAAATATGTCTGACAATAAAAGCCACTTCGAGTGCAATTTAAAAAAATTGAGACGTCAAAGTGACTATTGGCCCTGGAGAAGCTGGGGAACAAGAAAATGACAAAAAAAAAGTGCTGGGGTAACCCGCAGGTCAGGCAGCATCTTTAAAACCCTGTCCCACTGTACGAGTTCATTCAAAGAGTTCTCCCGAGTTTGTCCTGATTCGAACTCGTAGATTTACGGTAATGGCCGCTCGTCGGTACTCGGGGCTCTCCTGGACATTTTTCAACATGTTGAAAAATCTTCATGAGTCTTCCCGAGCTTACCGCGTTTCCCCGAGTACCTGCCGTTAGCATTACGAGCCGCTCGGGAGAGCATTCGAATGAACTCGTACAGTGGGACAGGGCCATTAGAGAACATCGATATTTTGTTTCATACCGATTTTTTTTGTGGTTGCAATGGTATTCATTTCCTTCATTGTATTTTTGTAGTTATTAATGGGATAGTTATCCATGTTTTCCAGAGATGCTGCCTGACCTGTTGAGTTACTCCAGCACTGCGTCTTTTTTGTACACCAGCATGGACTGGGGTTGAGAGTGAAAGATACTATGAACATCATCAATACTAAAATACAATATACAGGGGGGAAGTAAATACAAAAACATCAGCATTAAGCAAAAAAATTGGGCTGAAGGCTGATAAGTCTCTTGGACTTAACGTTTTCATTACACTTTAGACCTAGTAGAGAGAGCGTGGAAACAGGTCCTTTGGCCTACCCAGTCCGTGCCAACCAGCGATAACCACATAAACTAGCACTATCCTACACACTAGGGACAATTTACAATTTTTACCAAAGCCAATTAACCTACTAACCTGTACGTCTTTGGAGTGTAGAACAAAACCAGACCTCTGAAGAAAACTGATGTGGTCACAGGGAAAACGTAAAAATTCTGTACAGATGGCACCCATAGTCAGGATCAAACCCACGTCTCTGGCGCTGTTAGGCAGCAACTCCACCACTGTGTACCCTATTGCATCCTAGCATCATTAAAAAAAAGTTACAGAGAAAGTGGACGTTTTGACTTTAATCAAGGTGCATAAGATTATGAGAGGGATAGGGTTTTTTTCTTTACACAAAGGTTGGTAGGTATATGGAACAAGCTGTCGGAGGAGTAATTTGAGGCAGGTACTATCACAATGTTTAAGTGAATATGGTCCAAACACTGGCAGGTGGACTACTGTACATGGGGCATGCTGGCCTGTGCGGGCAAGTTGGACCGATGGGCCTGTTACCATTCTGTACTGTTCTAAATAAAAGTTGAAAACTAAAATAAATTAGTGTACTTACTTTGTTTCACAAATTCCATGTGTGAATTTCATTCCATTTCTCAAATTTTTGGGTAGGTTTTTGTGAATTATGCAAGGGCAAACTTCTATTATTGACTGGCGATAATGCAGGAGTCACCTATATTGGGGACCCAAAAACATTTCCTCCAAGATACCTATGTTCCAGACACTATTTAGTACTGTTATTTATTGTGTATTCCCTTGCCTATTATGTTCTTCCCAAATGCTGCACCTCACATTTCTCAAAATGAATTACATTTGTCATTTTATCCCCCCACTGACAGGTCCAGTGACATCTTCCTTTATCACAATCCAAAATGCTGCCAGTTTGATATCATCAGCTCCCTATTCAAGTTGATGTAATTAATATTAAGATATGAGATACCAAAAAAAAAAAACGCATACTGGCTTCCAGTCATGAAAACTCCTGACCAATACATTTGCTTTCTGCTACTCTGCCAATTCTGGATTCCACTTGTCACTTTCCCTCAGATGTCAAGGGTTTTACTTTTTTGATCCATGGGAAAAGAGGAGAAAAGATGAAGTAGCACAGCAAGCATACAGATCATTAGGAGAAAACAGTTTTGAAGATATCCATGCTATGTTGACTTACAAGCTGCACAGAAATGCTTTGTGGCAAGATGTCTCATTACACAATTATATTATTAATTTAAATACATTCCCTGTAGCAACATCAAATAATTTTGTTTACAAATCCTAGTCATCTTAAATTAATGGAAGTTTGAATTGCAACATTCCCATTTCCTTGACTGACTTGAGTATTGTAGTGCTACAAGGTAGAACACAGATAACAGATCAAACTGTATCATTTATTGAACTACAAATGTCAAGCAACAGTTAAGAAATAAATAATTGATTTAGCACCTTTGCATCCTCAAGATGGCCCACAGTGTCTTCAACAAGAAAATGCTTCATGCACTGTGCATGGAACAAGCTCCATAAACAGCATTATAATGACCAGGAACCTACTTGAACCAGTTCTAGTTGCTTATGCTCACCTCAGCACATGTCTTGTTATTGAGCTTCCTTTGTGTGGGGTGAATGAGCTGGAGGCTTTACTGCTGCATTAGTACTCTGAGGCATCATAATACACAAGTGGCAACTCGGCCACAACTGGCAGATATCAAAGCCCTGCCCAAGGACCACTGCGATGGCCTTCTGACAACTCATGGTCATCAAAGGCATTTGAATTGATCTTTTAAATGTATTTGTTAATTGCATCAGAATAAAAGGATGTACCTTAAGTAAGGAGAAGAGGAGGAATTTGAGGAATTTTATTTTCATCTGCTAACTTAGTAGGCAAGTCACCCTCATTTTCATCCAAATCATTAATATAAATACCGAACAACATTTCGTACCAATCTCTGTGACAGTTATAGGCCTCCTGCCTCCAACCTTCAAGCCAATTTTGTATTTAACTGACTAGCTCGCCTTGCTCTCCCTTACTATTTCTTGCCTTTCCAAATGCAGTAAATCTTGTCTTTCAGAATCCCTTCCAATGCCTTGGGCAGTACAGTGGTGCAGTGGTAGAGTTGGTGCCTTACAGCACCAGAGACCAGAGTTCGATCCTGACTACGGGCGCTTGTCTGCATTCAGTTTGTCTGTTCTCCCTGTGACTGCGTGGGGTTTTCTCCGAGTACTCCGATTTCCTCCCACACTTAATTGACTTCTGTAAATTGTCCCTCATGCATCGGATAGTGCTAGAGTACGGGGTGATCGTTGGTCAGCGCAGACTCGGTGACCCCATTTCCTTGCAATATCTTTAAACTAAAGTCTAAAGAAAAGTCACCACCGAATTTAGGTTTTTCCTTGCAGCCTTTCTTAGATATGATGTTAGCTCCCTCCAGACTTTTAGCACCTCTTTGACGAAACAAAATGATGCAAATTTTAATTATACAAATTTCTGTCAGGTGTCCTGCAAATCTTTCCCCTAATGTCTTAGAATACACTCGGCCTGGATGAGAGTTCTAGATGGAGCAAAGGTGACACTGCTACAGAGACACAAACATAGAAAGACACATTTCAGCTACAGTTGCTAAAAATTGTGCTCCAGAAGTAGCTGCACCTCGCACCACTCTAACTAGCAGCCACCTCAAAATAGCCATTCACAAAATAAAACAGGTCAAATCCAATCCAGATAATTACTGCCCAAGCAGTCCCCTCGAATTAATGAAAGCGATAAAGGGGCTGTCCCACTTGGGCGACCTAAGCTGTGAGTTAAGAAGAGTTTGCCCTTGACTCAAACTTGCAGCATAGTTGACACGAGGTCCTAGGAGGTCGTATGAGGTGGCTGGAACTCCACCTCATGCTCGAGGGAGGTTCCCGCCTACACGCGGGCTCAGCTAGGTCGCGGAAAAATTTTCCGCGAGTATAATTTAGTCGTCATGGGTCTTTTTGAACTCGTAGTGCAGTGGAGTGGGGTCGCTATTTACTTACAGGCAGTCGAGGGCAGCCGTTGGCCATCTCCTTCGCTGACCGGCTCATTGGTGTTTCACGACCAAGACCTACCAGTAGGTAAAATACCCGCTAAACTTTATTAAACTCCTTAAAAGTGTCTCCCCCCCCCCTCCCATCTCCATTTACCTTCCCCTTCATCGAGCAGACAGCGTGCCTCTGCTGTCCCTGGCCCCCACCTTCGCGATGCGTTTGTGTATGTGTGCGTTGGTAGATGCAGCTTGTGGTTCGGTCGATCCAGCTCGCGGTTTCAACACGGCCGGTCAATCCAGCTTGAGGCTTTCCAGGCGAGTGCTCTCGAACTTGAAGGTCGAAGGCACTCTTCTGGACTCGCGGATTAGGTCGCCCAAGTGGGACAGGCCTTAAGTTGTGTCAATGAAAGTGCTTTGAAGCAGCTTTTGCTCACTACCAATGTGCTCTCTGATGGCAGTTTGCGTGTGAGGACACATGCAAACCGGTTGAACAGTATCTAATTTCCATGAGCAGCTTACAAATCAATAGTATGAGTATTGAATTCTCCAATTTTAGGTAACATCCCCTCTTTTTTTCTCTCTTTTTCTTCCCGTCTCTCCTGTGGCCTCCTCCCCTCAACCCCCCACAGTAGTGCGCACACATTTCTCCCACTAAACTGCACCCCCCGTCCCTCATTCTACCCCCCCCCCTTTTACCTATAACTCTTGCTGCAAATATTTACTGCTGCTCCATGGGTGCATCTTCACAAAGAAAGAATCTTGTGTTCGAGATGCAGCTCATCACCAACTTTATTTTGTTGTTTGTAATTATTTTGCATTGTTTTAAAGCAGTAATTCTTCGTTTTTAAGAATTTTTAATCCATTAACGTAACTTTTAAATGTTTCCAAATACATTTTTCTGAATGAAGTTGTGCCCCCAGCCTTGCCTCGTGTTAGAGGACATTTAGGAGCAGGGCATCAATAGTATGATGCCCGAGCCGCGTTAAACCTCGCTGCAGGACTCCCAGATAGAGAAGTTCAGCTTGATAAATCTCATCTGATTTTGGTTTGTGCAGGGAGAATTGAATCTAGCAGGCTAGTTCTGGACCCCAACATGGGGAACATTTTTCCTCCATCTAGCCTGTCCACTCCTTTAAGAATGTTCTATGTTTCTATGAGATCTCTGTCATCTTTCTAAATTCCAGTGAATACAAGGCCAGTCGACCCACTCTTTCATCATATGTCAGTCAGAGCAGCCATCCCGGGAATTAACCTGGTGAACCTACGCTGCACTCAATATATGAGAGAGAAATATGAGAGAGAGAGAGAAATATGAGGGAGAGAGAGAGAGAGAGAGAGAGAGAGAGAGAGAGAGAGAAAAATATGAGAGAGAAATATGAGAGCGAGAGAGAGAAATATGAGAGAGAGAGAAATATGAGAGAGAGAGAGAAATATGTGAAAGAGAGAGAGAAATATGAGAGAGAGAGAAATATGAGAGAGAGAAATATGAGGGAGAGAAATATGAGGGAGAGAAAAATGAGAGAGAGAGAGAGAGAGAGAAATGAGAGAAATATGAGAGAGAGAAAGAGACAGAAAAAAATATGAGAGAGAGAGAGAAATTTGAAAGAGAGAGAAATATGAGAGAGAGAGAGAGAGAAATATGAGAAAGAGAGAGAGAAAAATATGAGAGAGAAATATGAGAGAGAGAGAGAGAAATATGAGAGAAATATGAGAGAGAGAGAAATATGAGAAAGAGAGAAATATGAGAGAGAAATATGAGAGAGAGAAATATGAGAGAGAAATATGAGAAAGAGAGAGACACATGAGAGAGAGAGAAATATGAGAGAAATATGAGAGAGAGAGAGAGAGAGAAATATGAGAGAAATATGAGTGAGAGAGAAAGAGAGAGAAATATGAGAGAGAGAAATATGAGAGAGAGAGAGAGAGAGGGGGGAGGGAGAAAGAGGGGGAGGGGGAGAGGGAGAGAGCCTCCTGCTGCCCAGTAGCTACCCGCCAACCACCACCTCCACCGGTTGCGCCTGTGCCCATGGGCAGATTAAAAATCTCCACTTTCTGCGAGACAGTGGGTGTGGGACTGAGGATAGAGTGCGGTGATTTGAGGAGGGATACGTGCTGGTGGAGCAAAGATCATAGAGCGGGGCTTGAATTGGTCCGTTCGCCGGGCCTTTCATCACCCGCCGCTGCTTAAAATCAGCCGCGGGATTTTCCATTGCCATTTCCACTGCTGAGTTGAGGCGATCGAGGCTCTCGACGTTCAAGCCCCCGCCGGGTGATGGATGTTGAAGCCCCCGCCGGGTGATGGAAGATCCTGTGGCCATTTTTAAGCCGCGCCGGGCAATGAAAGGCCCCGCAAACCGGCTGATTAAAGCCCCACGATTCGGGGTGGGCGAAGCTGTTGTTGCTGGCGTTCGGAGTTGGTCGCCAACCAGGTCAGCTCCCGATGTTATCGTACACAGGGTCCACGGACGAAGCGCTGTGTGTGTGCGCGTGTGCGTGCGCTGAGGTGGTGGCTGGTTCCACTGTCCGGTCCCGACGGACGCTCGCAGCCACCCAGGTCGGCTGTGTGCCCCGCAAATGGCTGCAGTTCCCAGGTCAGCTCGCTTGCCCCTGGTTGTTGCGTCCAGGTTGGCTGCGAGTCCTGGGAATGGCTGTAGAGCCCAGGACGGCTGTCGCTAGTATGCCCCGGGACTGGCTGCAGTTCCCAGGTCTCGAAAACGAATTGAAAAAAAAATAAGCCTGTAGGCCGGATTTGTTCGGGTTACCGGCCAGATCCGGGCCGTAGGTTGCCGACCCCTGTGTTAGGCCTCATTGTGTCCCCCTCATGTTTTAAAGGCAATTTGGCCCAAGTCTATCTTTCTTGGCTAACATGCTAACCTTCGGCCTCCAAGACGCAGGTAAATTTTCGGGCCTTATTTTAGGGTAAAAAATAGCGCCTTCATTGTCGGGAAATACGATACATACTTTATACTTGAGCAATCTAACCCTGAACCAACAAATTTCCTAGCAGGTTGGAATAACTGAAAGATCAACAACATTGCCTGAACCGGAAATAAAAATAATAATGAATTAAGCTTCATTCTAATTTCTACCCTTTGACATTGGAAAGAATGAGGTAATGTAATTTGGTAGAAATAAAAATGGTTGTTCCAATGGTGTTAGCACAGCTTAAAAGCTGTTGCCATCCACAGTCAAGACCCACAACAAATTACTGTGTTTTTAGCTAATATACAGGGCAAGCATTGCTGCCTGTGTCAATAAAAAACAGCCTGAACCACTAGCTTCAAGACAGAAAGCAGAACATTAAGTGTGGAAAAAAGTTGACATTAAGAGCTTTGATTTCACCTTTTCTGGCCACTGCCACCCGATTTCTCTGTCACTACCCCAGAGTTACCATTACATTTGATTACATTATATATTCAAACATATTATCTAGGGTGGAAGGAAGATGAGAAGGAAATTGTTTAAAGAACTAATGGATTTTCAGCTGTAGTATCAACCACTTATTTCATTTTAAACCAATATGATTGCCTATTTCCTGTGCACAAAGTTAAAATAACCCTTTTACATTTTCTGTCAAACACATGGTGTTTAAATTCACAAAGTAAACATTTGTAGAATATAGAAAGAGAAAATGTAATCCAAACAATATTTTTGTTGCAACACTCCAGTTCCCAGATATACAGATAGATTCAAGACATGATAGCATGCTTTTGATATTAGTTTTTCATCTGATTCATTCTTTACATCCTTGCCACCAGCACTAATATGACATGAAGATCAATGTACATACTGTGGAAAGGAGATAAATCATGTATGTGATACCTGTCACCTCAACAATAAACATTGCAATACGTTGCAAACTGACACTTATGAAGTGTTGCTTTTTGGTATGTGAAAGTAGGGCCTTAGAAAGTATTGCAGAATAGAGAGATCTGGGAGTGCAGGAGCATGGTTCCCTGTGGAGACTCAGATAGACAGCATGATGAAAACAGCATTAGGCATGTTTGCTTTCTTTGGAAAGGGATTGAATGCAAAAGTTGTGACATCATGATATAGCTGTATAAATCAGTGGTGAGACTATATATGAAGTACCATCTGCAGTTCTAGTCAGCAAGCTCTAGGTAGAATGTCATTAAGTTTGAAAAGCTGCAGCAAAGAATCACCAGGATGTTGCTAGGAGTTCAGACGAGCTATAGGAAGAAGGTGGATAGGCTGAGACTTTTCTTTAGACGTAGGAGGTTGAGGGGTAACCTTATTGAATAATATAAAATCATGAGAGGAATGGATAAAGTGAATGCTCAGTCTTTTTCCAACGGCAGAGGACTATAAAAATAGGGGACACAACCTTAAGGGTAGAGGGAAAAGGTTTAATTGACCTCAGCGGCAACATTTTCACTCAGTGGATAGTTCGTATCTGGTTACAATAACAACTTTCAAAAGGCATTGGGAGGATATATGGATAGGAAGGGTGTCATGGGCCATGTGCAGGAAAAGAGTCAAAAGAGTTTATTGTCATGTGTCCCTGACAGGACAATGAAGTTCTTTCTTTGCTTAGCACAACAGAACATAGTAGGCATTGACTACAAAACAGATCAGTGTGTCCATATACCATTATATACGTAAACACACACGAATTAATAAATTGATAAAGTGCAAATAACAGATAAAGGGGTATTAATGTTCAGAGTTTTGTCCGAGCCAAGTTTAATAGCCTGATGGCTGTGGGGAAGTAGCTATTCCTGAACCTGGTAGTTGCAGTCCTCAGGCTCCTGTACCTTCTACCTGAAGGTATCAGGGAGTTGAGTGTGTGACCAGGATGGTGTGGGTCCTTGATGATGCTGCCAGCCTTTTTGAGGCAGCGACTGTGATAGATCCCCTCGATGGAAGGAAGGTCAGAGCCGATGATGGACTGGGCAGTGTTCACTACTTCTTGTAGTCTTTTCCTCTCCAGGGCGCTCAAGTTGCCGAACCAAGCCATGATGCAACCAGGCAGCATGCTCTCTACTGTGCACCTGTAAAAGTTAGAGAGAGTCCTCCTTGACAGACCGACTCTCCGTAATCTTCTCAGGAAGAGAGGCGCTGATAAGCTTTCTTAATAATTGCATCTGTGCTTGGACCAGGAACGATCTTCAGAGATGTGCACGCCCAGGAATTTGAAGCTTTTGACGCTTTCAACCATCGACCCGTTGATATAAACAGGACTTTGGGTTCTTATCCTACTTCCAAAGTCCACAATCAGTTCCTTGGTTTTGCTGGTGTTGAGGGCTAGGTTATTGTGCTGGCACCATATGGACAGTCGCTCGATCTCTCTTCTACACTCTGACTCATCTCCATCAGTGATACGTCCCACAACAGTGGTGTCGTCAGCGAACTTGATGATGGAGTTCGCACTATGACTGGCTATGCAGCCTTGAGTATAGAGTGAGTACAGCAGGGGGCTGAGCACGCAGCCTTGAGGTGCTCCCGTGCTGATTGTTATAGAGTCTGACACATTACCACCAATACGAACAGATTGTGGTCTGTGAATGAGGAAGTCGAGGATCCAATTGCAGAGGGAAGCGCAGAGACCCAGTTCTGCGAGTTTGGTAACCAGCTTGGAGGGGATAATTGTGTTAAATGCCGAGCTGTAATCGATGAATACCAGCCTGACATATGAGCTTTTGTTGTCCAAGTGGTCCAGAGCGGAGTGGAGGGCCAGCGAGATCGCATCCACCGTTGATCTGTTGTGGCGGTAAGCGAACTGCAGTGGGTCCAGGTTTTTGTTGAGGTAGGAGTTGATTTGGCCATGATCAACCTCTCAAAGCACTTCATCACCACAGGCGTTAGTGCCACTGGTCGATAGTCATTGAGGCATGTCACCTTGCTCTTCTTGGGCACCGGTATTATTGATGCCCTTTTGAAGCAGGTGGGAACCTCAGACCTCAGAAGTGACAGGTTGAAGATATCCGTAAAAACTCCAGCCAGTTGGTCGGCACAGGTTTTTAGGACACGACCAGGTATACCATCAGGTCAAGACGCTTTTCGAGGGTTCACCCCTCTGAAGGATTTCCTGACGTCAGCCTCTGTGACTGAGACTGAAATACCATCACAGCGAATGGGGGCTCGGGAAGGCATATCGGTGTTCTCCCTATCAAAGCGTTGAAGCTCAAAAGCAATGAGCTCGTCAGGGAGTGATGTATCACCGACATTCGAGCTGCCTCCTGGTTTCGCCTTGTAGGGGGTGATTGCATTCAGCCCCCGCCACAGTTGCCAAACATCTGTCTCATCCTCCAGCTTGGAGCAGAAGAACCTAGAACTCAGAAATAGAACCAACCCAGAATACCAACTTGGTGACGTGGACAAATTGGACTGAGGGCCTGTTTCCATGCCATACTGCTCTATGACTTCCAAATCAAGTATATAGTTATGTACGATTATGTACAATTAGGGACCACTTGATTTCTGTCTTTGGCTTCCGAGTGGTTCCTCAGTCATGTTTTAAGTTTATTTCAAAACCTTTTACAGAATAGATTAATAAAACAGATAGGAGTGAGCTATTTTCTTAAATACATATTATGATCAAAGTAGAAAAAATATATCCCTTTAAGTTCCTTTGCCTGATAACTGTTGAAAATGAATTTTATAATTCACAGAAATAGAAACGTCCATTTACTCTCACTTTTGTACATTTATTGTAAAGGTATGTTATTGGACTAATTATGATAACTTGCTTTGAGAAATTATAACTTGTGAGAGCGAACTTAATTTATGGTTGTTTGTTCACTACTTTCTCAATATAATCAAATTCAGTAACTTGAAGAAACCTCCATTAATTTATTAGCATTCATTACTTTAAGAAAATAAATTCAGAAAAATAGCACGTTTCTTTAAAATCATACATGTTAAAAAACAGCCGGACAATGACATATCCAATTAAAAAAAATCTGCAGTTACAATCAGATTTTATAGCATCTAAACCTTAATGTCCATGTTGCATACCTGCTGCTGAGATTAGAGCCAAACAATATGTACATTTGTTAATGCTATTGCTTCAGATTCATGCAAGAGGGAATTAAAAGGGCACAGAGATGTTATTTGTCCAAATTAGCCTGGATTATTAAAGATATTTCAATGTTGAAAGGTTAGTTTGACGTGCAGGCCTGGTTAGTAAACTATAGTTGATGGTAATACTTAATAAAAGCACTTCAGGAAATCCATTTTAGTGTGAACAAAGCATTGAGAGAATCAAGTTAAACCGTTAAGTATTCAGTGTTCTGGCAAGAAATCACCTGAACACAAACTCTCTCGCTGAATCTTACCTTGGACTTACAGAACTGACAATTAATGATCTGAAGGGGAAAATAAAACAATAAAAATAATCACTTTGATACAAAGTTGATTTGCACAGGAAAGGAAAGCTCCGAGTTTGCCATTTCTACAAATAACAAAATAGGTTGAAAACACCTTTTGGTACCAATTCCACCAGAAAGGCAATGCTAAAAACAAAATTTATGAAGGACCACCAAATTCTTACTGTTCGGGAACGTTTTAAAATACAGTTTGTATTTTGTATTTCATATTTTGTGAAATACTAGCATCAACAATTTTAGTCTTGTTTTGAAGGGCACATATGAGTCTTACTCATCCAATTTAAAACAAAAATGCAACACCAGAAATCCCTTCACATAAATGAAAAAACATATTTAAACATTCCTCAGAAGGGACAATTTCTCTTGCCCACTAAAGTTCAGACATAGATTACTTGATAAAACCATAACAATAAACTCCAGTTGCCAATTCATCGGTCCTTTTTCAATCCAGACACTTAATATCACAATTTAGTAGAAATAAGTAACATATTTGAGAGGAATGCTTAAAATAAAGTAACACTATTATGTTCAGTAATCAAATGCTACAAATCAAATATATAATATTCAACTGGTATGGAAATTTAATTATGAATTCAAACCTGAGAAAAAGTATTTGCAATTACCTGAGTCAGATGGTGAATGATGACAGGGAGCCGGACAAAAAACCTGTGCAGCAAAATCCTCAAAAGTGGTTGGTTCCTGGTGGTGTTGTACAATTGTTTCCAGGTATCGAGCCCTCTCCTCATAGCTGACATTCAAATTAAGTATAAACAATCTAATTGAATTAACCAGCATAACAAGTTTGTGATGGCAAAGTAGTAAATATTGTTGTGTAAGAAAAAACTGCAGATGTTGGTTTTAATCGAAGGAAGACACAAAATGCTGGAGTAACTCACGGGTGAGGCAGCTTCTCTGGGGAGAAGGAATGGGCGACGTTTTGGGTCGAGACCCTTCTTCAGACTCAATATTGTTAGCATTCATGTCAACCAAAACATTTGTATTTTCCCATTAAAAAATGTTTGCAAAGCATCTTGGCTTTGTACCTCGTGAGAGCTTGGTGTAAAAATTTATAAAATTTAAGTGAATGCAAGGGAAAAATCAGACATCCATCCTCTATCCCTGAATTTTAAACAATTTAAAATGAAATGGCATTATTTATATGGGGGAAAGCTTTGGCAATATTCTCCTGATAACACATTTAATTTTCGACTGAAGAAAATGCATGCTCATTCGTTGCAATTTCCAGTTCTCATACTAACTGTAACAGGTTTTCTAGTTCTTGTACCTATATAAACTATTTGGTCTGTAGTTAAGCATAAATATTACTGAGCACTATAGAAAGTATTCTGATGGAATGCATTACAGCCTGATCTGGCAACTGTTGTGCTGTTGACTGCCTGTACCTGCAGAGTGGAGAGCCCAGTCCATCGTCGGCTCTTTGACAGCAAACAAATCTGAAATGTAATGTGTATTAAGCAGCTTTATGCTGGAGATTCAGAAAAGAGAAATAAAGTGAATTTATAGTTATTAAAGTGAACAAAGTTAATAGAGCTCAAGTGAATTTCATTTGAGAGAAAAATAAGATCCAAGATTTTGAACTTTACTCTCTCATTAATCCCAAAAGAAAACCACTTTTTTTGAAAATAACAGATTTTGTAGGATCAGAAAAGAGCACTGACATTTAAAAAAAAAGGAGTAATATAACAGTATTTCATGTTTTGAATTATCATAATGACTTTGGGGAAAAATAACATGCTAATAAGCATTAGATAGGAATTTTATATTAATCACAAATACAGACAACATCACATCACGTATAATCTAGGATTACATGCCTCAGCTACCGTTTACACTGGAACAAAATAAAGAACAAGTTTGAATGAAATTAGAACAGGCAATGATAGATTAGTTTCCACTGTCACAGATATATACAGACTACAATTTGCCTATTGCCACAATAGATCTTTGGAGGATGCGCACTTGCTGGCTCTCCACTCTGCACTGGACCACTTGGACAATAAAAGCACATACGGCAGGCTATTTATTGTTCATAGACTACAGCTCAGTGTTCAACACCATCTCCTCCTCCAACCTTGTTACCGAGGTCAGGGAACTAACTCTCTGCCCATCCCACAACTTCCTGCGCAACTGGATCCTCCACTCACTCATTAACTGAACACATTCGGTATGAATTGGCAACGCTTCCTGCTCGATAACCATCAGCACAGGGGCACCACAAGACTGTGTGCTCAACCCTGCCTTACCCGCTGAGTTACTCCAGCATTTTGTGTTTACCCTCATACTACTCACTCTATACTCATGACTATGTAGCCTATACAGTTCCAGCTCCATTTTTTAATTTGCCAATAACACCACCGTTGTAGAAGAGAGATGACTAAGATAAGATACAATTGCTATATTTAAGTGGTATTTAAACAAATTGCCAGGATATAGAAGGATACAGTCCTAATGCAGGTAAATATAATTATTGTAGATGGGCAAAACATTCAGCATACTGGCACCTCTAAAAAGTTAAAAAATAGATTGTTGTACAGCAGCCAATAGCATCCTGTGAACTGTTATATGCGTACCGGCACTATTACAAAAGGAGCACACCAAGCAACACTGTCTTGCAAAGAACTGGAGATGCAAGTCTAAAATAAAATGGGTATATGGCGACAAAGTATTTCCAATTCAAATCAGCAACATTCAGATCACCTAAAAAGTGGAAAATAAAATTACAAAGCAATTGTCTGCAGATGTGCTGGCAAGGTGATCTGGTAGAGAACCGATCTCTTGGTTTTGGAGCTAGTTTTATGTGGAATAGAAACAGGTATAGGCCAATTAGCCTGTCATACTCCTCCATAATTCAATAAGATAATTGGTAATAGAAACATATAAAATAGGTGCAGGAGGAGGCCATTCGGCCCTTCGGGCCAGCACCACCATTCATTGTGATCATGGCTGATTGTCTGCTATCAATAACCCGTGCCTGCCTTCTCCCCATATCCCTTGACTCCACTAGCCCCTAGAGCTCTATCCAACTCTCTCTTAAATCCATCCAGTGATTTGGCCTCCACTGCCCTCTGTGGCAGGGAATTCCATAAATTCTCTGGGTAAAAAAGTTTTCTCTCACCTCAGTCTTAAATGACCTCCCCTTTATTCTAAGTCTGTGGCCCCTGGTTCTGGACTCATCCAACATTGGGAACATTTTTCCTGCATCTAGCTTGTCCAGTCCTTTTATAATTTTATATGTTTCTATAAGATCCTCCCTCATCCTTCTAACTCCAGTGAATACAAGCCTAGTCTTTTCAATCTTTCCTCATATGACAGTCCCGCCATCCCAGGGATCAATCTCGTGAACCTACGCTGCACACAAGGATGTCCTTCCTCAAATTAGGAAATCAAAACTGTACACAATACTCCAGATGTGTTCTCACTAGACCCCTATACAACTGCAGAAGAACCTCTTTACTCCTATACTGAAATCCTCTTGTTATGAATCTTTTACCTCAACACTTTGTTGCAATAGCCCTCAAATTCCTTATGATCCAATCTCTCCGTTTCAACATTAATATATACACTGAAGGAGCCTCCAAAGGTCTCTTGGGTAAATATTGCCAAAGATTCAATACCTTCTAGGTAAATAAAAGTCTTCTCAACTCAGTCTTGGGACTGAGTTTGAAATTGTTGACCTATGAGACACAGTAAACATCACCCTGGCACCAACCTAGTCTAGCCCTACAAGAATTTTGTTGTTTCTATAAGCATCGCTTTTCCAAAACATGAGTATTGGCCCAGTCTTTTCAAATATTCCCAAAGATAATGCTGTGATCCACCCACCCATCCCAGGAATCAATCTGATGAACCTTCATTGCAGTCCCTCTATCACAAGCACATAATTTCTTAGGGAGGCACAGAGAGGGGGCAGGGAGGAAGAGGGAGCAGGGTGTGAGGAAGGAGAAAGTTGAATGCTAATCATTTTCAGGGTATGGTCATTGGAGACATATGACAATAAAACACCCTTGACTTGCAGAACAGAAACAGGCCCTTCAGCCCAATAGTTCCAGGCTGATCTTTTGAATATTCGCAACATGGAAAGTGACTATCAATTACTTGTTCACACATCCAATACTTCCATCAGGAGTATTTACCACAATTATTCAAATATTTATGTGGAACTGCCCATCATGAACCTGCTTTGCTGGTCGCACAGCTGCTTGGCTTTACAATTTTTAACAGCACCTCATATTAAAACCTTGACTATCTGCAACTAGCTGATGTGTGAATGATGAGCAATAGCCATTACAATGCAAACTAAATCTAGCATGTGACGAGTGTCTTGGATCTTTTGAGCTTATCTTTTAATCCTTTATCTGTTTTTAATGTTCCTGCAACCATCCATTGAATAAGTAAAACCCAAGTAGCATTCATAGCATTTTTATATCCTTTTATTCTCTTATTTATTTTGACTGATTTTCCTTAATGTTACTTGTTTTCACTTTAATTTGCATGTGCTTTTTTAAAAATAAATGACGCAGATCAAATAACTAGAATGTTGATATGCTTATGCATTTTATAGCTTTATTTAAATTAAGTTTTTCCCATTGTAGCTTCAGCTAATAGTGCCCTTTGTATAGCAGTGCCTCATACATAGGGAATATGGTCTCTTGCATTATCAGAAACGATTTTTGTGTTTTCCAGAGGGAAATGAGGATTATTGAAGATTCCACCTGCTGTGCTTTTCATTCTGTTGATGCAGATTACTGAGAGCCATCTCTCCAAGTACATTTGAGGTAAGTGTACAAAAAAAAAAGCTTGTCAGCAGTATCTCAGGGCACCTGAAAATTCCCAAAGAGTGATAATCTTTGTATACGATAGTGCACATGGCTTCCCAAGTGAACATTCTTTTCAAATAAGAGGTTCCCAAGAACGATTTAATGGTCTGCAGGATAATATAAAAACAAGCATTTCAGAAGTCCATCTGACCTCAAAGGCAATAAGCTTCACATATCAGGTAAAAATGTATCATTTTCATATTTGTGAATGATCCATATTCCGTTGTGGAAATAGTGAAAATGGTTTCAGTTACAAAATATAAATTGTGCTAATTGCTACTTGATAAAAACATCACCATCAATGAAAGGGAAAATAAATTGTAGCTAGAACAAACTATATCAACCCAGAAAATAAAACTATCTGGCAATTTACCCTTAAGCTTACTAAGATCTGAAGTGCTAAATAACAGGCAATGTATTCTAAACAAAAAGGGATCAGGTACAGATGCTGTTTAACTTTGAAAAGATTATTTTTTTCCCCAATTGTAGCAGAATTAATAAAAGTGATACTTCTTTGTCTTTACCCTTTATGAAACTATAGGTCAGTAAAAAAGTTAAAGTTAAATTTTAACTTATTCCATACATTTTTTTGAGATTATTGGAAGAATTTATACTGCAGATATGCAAAGATTTTCCTGTTAAAGTAGCACAATTATCAACAAGAAAGATATCTTAACAAGTAATACTGACACTCTCCAAGCCTGTCAAATAATAAAATATAAATAACATTTAATAGTTTGTATTTTTATTGTACGTGTTGAATATTATTCAGATTGTAAATATTGGAGTAAATGGCTGTTTTAAAAACTGCCCACTGTGATTTGTTTGACATCGACAGGCAAACTCCATCCATCCATCCACCCATAATTAAAACTCTGATCTTGTGCTCTTCCGGGTTGCGGGGTTTTTCTATTTGCGCAAAACTGTACGCGATAGTGGTAGATTTTTCGGCAGGTTACTCACCGTTCTCCTGTGCTGCGAGTGCAACAAGTTTCGCTCCGATCGGTGGTATATTGTAAAAGTTATTGAGGTTTAAAAATCTTTAAAAACGCACGTGCGCAGATTCTTTCAGTCAGCGCCACGCAGCTTGGTCTCTTCTGTTAGTCAATGCCACGGCCGGGATGGCAACGCCCCTTCCTGCCTGTCCAACGTCACTCACAATCCACTCTCTCCCTTCCTCACAGTAACTTGTCTATCATCTCCCCATCCACCTTCAGTGGAGGCCCTGGTCCTGTCTCTCTCTCCCTCATCACTCACCCCTATCCCCCTCCCGCCCGTGGCAACGGCGGTCCCATCTACCCGTCCCCCCGTGTCCGACTCTTCCGCCGCCGCGGTAACTCACCCTCACGGCCTTCTCAGAGATCTTCTCCACCAGCTCATCGAAACTCGTGGTGCCCAGTGTCGAACACAGAATCCATCCCCCCCCCTCCTCCCCCTTGTGGCCTGGCGGCGGCAGCAACAGGCAGGTGGGCAGGGCCGGGCTGCGCGACAGCAGCAGATTGGGCAGAGGGAGAGTCGGGTTGCTGGGTGGCCGAGCAGCTTGCGCAGAGTTTGAGTAACACACACACACACAATGCAAACTGGTCCAATCGTCAAGTCAACGGGATCGAAACCACAGCTTACAATGAATGACCTGTGTAGGAAGAAACTGCAGAAGCTGCTTGTTATGGATGGAGCATGGGAGTGACTGAGGGTAGGAGAAAAGAGTGGGAGGGAGAGATGAGGGAGGGGATAGGGAGAAGAGGGGAAAGATCCTGGGGAGGTGAGGAGGGAGAACGGGGGGATTGAGGAGGAGGAAGGGGTAGGGAGGGACAGGGGGAAAGTGGGGGAGGTAAGTAGTGTGGGGGAGGAGCGAAAATAAAGGGAGAGGAGGGGGGTAGTGGGGGAGGTAGGGAGTGGGGAATAGAGAAGAGGGCAGTGGGGGAGATCAGGAGGGATAGTGTGGGGGATAGGGGGAGGTGAGAAATGGGGGATAGAAGAATAGGAGGGGAGTAGGGAAGGGCGATGAGTTATGGAGGGAGGAAGGGAATGACAGAGGATAGGGGAAAGGAGAGGGAGGGAGGGATTGGGGGAGGGGAGGAGGAGAATGGAAGGAATATGGAGGGTGAAGAGGAGGGGGAGGGAGTGCTGGGGGATGAGGGGAAATGAGCCGTGCCTGTGCATTGGGGGCTATGCGTGAGTGGTGCAATATTGCGTTGTGGGGACGGGTTGCTTTGGGGGAAAGGGTGAGTGGTGGAATATAGAATTGGGGATCAGGTTGCGTTGGGGGACCAGGCCTCCCGTGTGACAGGGACCCAACGGGTCCCACATAGTCTAGTATGAATTAAATTGCAAGAGGTGAAATAGTCTTTAATTACTACTGCCAGTTCTTCTGCCTGAATCACTTACAATTTTGCAAAATCAAGCTGGGCTACCTTGTATGAAGACCCATCTCCTTTTAATACTGAATCTGCAGTTTATGGGTGTCAGATTTTAGATGCCACTGAACATTAGTTCTTTATTATAACTCATCATGATACCCAAAGTGTTCCATCAACATTGTTAGAAAACACGTTTAATTGTTGAATCTTGGTTTTTACTATATTCAATAGATTGAATGCTTTGATATAGCAAAGAAAGGAGACTGTGCACATAAAATACAACACATATATACTGCTTATAATGTGGGTCAATTAAGAATTAAGCAGAGCACCTGGTACTTCTTTAACACAGTTCTTGGGTTGCCAGATGACCAAAAATGTATGACAGATGCTAAAGCACTGCAGTCACTGATTGTTAACAGTTGGTAGAATCAGCTTTAATGAGCACCTTGTATACTTTTTTTCAAATGGGGCAATTATTAAGTAGTTGCCCAAGTAAAACGCATCAGGTTCCAAGAGGCCTTTATCTGGTGGATGAATTGAGCGCGTTTTCTCTTGTGGGAGAATCTTAAAACAGAGGTACCCATTTAAAATAAAGGCGATGTAATTTAAGACAGACGCAAGATAATTTTTCTCAAAATATGATGAGTTATCGGAATTCTCTCCCTCAAAGGATGGTGGAACCAATCTAAATATTTTTTTAATCAGACTTTTGGAAGCAACCACGATGCGAACAGGAAATGATCTTTAACGGAAAGACCACCTTACACACACCTCTGTTTAAGCAGCAAAATAGCAGAATCATGCTTCAAAATTCAGTCAATCTACATCAGAGGAAATCAACAATAATAGCTTATGTTCTAAAATTCATGACATTGGGGCTGAATTCGATCATTCGGTCCATCGAGTCTGCTCCATCATTCGATCATGGCTGATCTATTTTTTCCTTTCAACCCTATTCTCCTGCCTTCTCCCCGTATCCTTTGTCAGCCTTACTATTCAAGAATTTATCAATCTCCTCTTTAACAATACCCAATGACGTAGCCTCCTGTGCTGTTGCCGTCTATGGCAATGAGTTCCACAGATTCACTACCTTGTGGCAAATGAAATTCCTCTTCATCTCCATTCTAAAGATGTGTCCTTTTATTCTGAGGCTGTGCCCTCTGGTCCTAGATTCTCCCTCTACTGGAAACATCTTATCCACATCCACCCTATCTAGGCCTTTCATTATTCAATAGACAATAGACAATAGGTGCAGGAGTAGGCCATTTGGCCCTTCGAGCCAGCACCGCCATTCAATGTGATCATGGCTGATCATCCCCAATCAATACCCCATTCCTGCCTTCTCCCCATATCCCCCGACTCCGCTATTTTTAAGAGCCCTACCTAGCTCTCTCTTGAAAGCATCCAGAGAACCTGCCTCCACCGCCCTCTGAGGCAGAGAATTCTGCAGACTCACCACTCTCTGCGAGAAAAGGTGTTTTCTCGTCTCCGTTCTAAATGGCTTACTCCTTATTCTTAAACTGTGGCCCCTGGTTCTGGACTCCCCCAACATCGGGAACATGTTTCCTGCCTCTAGTGTGTCCAAGCCCTTAAGAATCTTATATGTTTCAATGAGATTCCCTCTCATCCTTCTAAACTCCAGAGTGTACAAGCCCAGCCGCTCCATTCTCTCAGCATATGACAGTCCCGCAAACCCGGGAACTAATGTTGTAAACCTACGCAGAGATGCCAACCCTAAATTTAGTTCACAGTAACATTTAACCCATTTGTCCGTAACAAATGGGGTTAAATGCATTTCTCTCCGTAACATACTCACCTGGGGTTGTTGCCGGCGGCTATGCGCCTGCGCACTGGTGCAGATCAGCGGGCTGCCGGCGGGCGGGTGCGGCACATGCGCACTTGGCAAGGTTGCCGGCGGGTCTGCGCCTGCGCACTGGGTGGGGGTGGGGGGGAGGCCCGGTGATGGGGCTGCCGCGAGCGGCCGGCTGGCGGCAAGAAAGTGCCGCTGATCGCGCAGGCCGGCGCCGCCCGGGCTCTGGGCCGGGCGTGGCGTGGCTCGATATGGCGCCAGGCCCGGCAACCCTCCCCCACTGCGCACGCGCGGCCACTGGGGCCCGGCAACCCTCCCCCACTGCGCACGCGCGGCCACTGGGGCCCGGCAACCCTCCCCCACTGCGCACGCGCGGCCACTGGGGCCCGGCAACCCTCCCCCACTGCGCACGCGCGGCCACTGGGGCCCGGCAACCCTCCCCCACTGCGCACGCGCGGCCACTGGGGCCCGGCAACCCTCCCCCACTGCGCACGCGCGGCCACTGGGGCCCGGCAACCCTCCCCCACTGCGCACGCGCGGCCACTGGGGCCCGGCAACCCTCCCCCACTGCGCACGCGCGGCCACTGGGGCCCGGCAACCCTCCCCCACTGCGCACGCGCGGCCACTGGGGCCCGGCAACCCTCCCCCACTGCGCACCAGAGATGCCAACCCTAAATTTAGTTCACAGTAACATTCAACCCATTTGTCAGTAACAAATGGGGGCAAATGCATTTCTCTCAGTAACATGTTGCGGCACCAGAAATATGTATGGCAACGACCCAAAATCTGCAACGCGCGTTGAATCCAACCTTCCTTTTTTCAACTAGTACTATATACAAACTCATTAAACACACATAAACATCCTTTAGTATACACATACACATAAACTCAATTGTCTAAATGACAATGCCGATGTTGGGGGAGTTCAGAACCAGGGGCCACAGTCTTAGAATAAGGAATAAGCCATTTAGAACGGAGACGAGGAAACACTTTTTCTCACAGAGAGTGGCGAGTCTGTGGAATTCTCTGCCTCATAGGGCGGTGGAGGCCGGTTCTCTGGGTGCTTTCAACAGAGAACTAGATAGGGCTCTTATAGATAGCGGAGTCAGGGGATATGGGGAGAAGGCAGGAACGGGGTACTGATTGGGGATGATCAGCCGTGATCACAGTGAATGGTGGTGCTGGCTCAAAGGGCCGAATGGCCTCTCCTGCACCTATTGTCTATTGAAACATACAACACAGGCAATGGGCCCTTAGCCCCACAATGCTAATGTTACCTCTGTTCCTTGCACATGAATGTCTTAACAGCCTTTTGACCATCTCTGTCTGTAGCATCATCCTGTACCCACCATCGCTCGTTCCCGTTCCCGCCCTTCCCGCTGCACGTGTCCAACCGCCGCTCGTTCCCGCCCTTCCCGCTGCACGTGTCCAACCGCCGCTCGTTCCCGCTCCCGCTCTTCCCGCTGCACGTGTCCAACCGCCGCTCGTTCCCGCTCCGCCCTTCCCGCTGCACGTGTCCAACAGCCGCTCATTCCCGCTGCACGTGTCCAACCGCCGCTCGTTCCCGCTCCCGCCCTTCCCGCTGCACGTGTCCGACCGCCGCTCGTTCCCGCTCCCGCCCTTCCCGCTGCACGTGTCCAACAGCCGCTCATTCCCGCTGCACGTGTCCAACCGCCGCTCGTTCCCGCTGCACGTGTCCAACCGCCGCTCGTTCCCGCTCCCGCCCTTCCCGCTGCACGTGTCCAACCGCCGCTCATTCCCGCTCCCGCCCTTCCCGCTGCACGTGTCCAACCGCCGCTCATTCCCGCTCCCGCCCCCGCCCTTCCCGTTTATTGTTTTGATTATTTTTCGTTCCCGCCCTTCTCCGTAACGACATGTTTGCCTGCCGGAACACCGTATTTAGGTTGTTTCGCCGGGACGAAATACGGCGAATCCGGGACAGTTGGTAACCCTGCTGCGCACGCGCGGCCACTGGGGCCCGGCAACCCTCCCCCACTGCGCACGCGCGGCCACTGGGGCCCGGCAACCCTCCCCCACTGCGCACGCGCGGCCACTGGGGCCCGGCAACCCTCCCCAACTGCGCAGGCGCGGACACTAGGGCCCGGCAAAGTGCCGCTGATCGCGCGGGCCGGCAAACCGGGGACACATGGCGCCGGCGTTCACCACGGGAGGAACACCGGCGCGGCGGTGTTCCGTAACAGCATGTTTGGCTGCCGGAACACCGTAAAAAGGTTATTTCGCCGGGATAAAATACGGCGAATCCGGAACACTTGGCATCTCTGCCTACGCTGCACTCCCTCAATAGCAAGAATGTCCTTCCTCAAATTAGGGGACCAAAACTGCACACAATACTCCAGGTGTGGCCTCTCTAGGGCTCTGTACAACTGCAGAAGGACCTCTGTGCACCTATATTTAATTCCTCTTGTTATAAAAGCCAACATGCCATTCGCTTTCTTCACTGCCTGCTGTACCTGCATGCTTACTTTCATACACTGTACAAGGACCCCCAGATCCCATTGTACTTCCCCATTTCCCAACTTGACGCCATTTAGATAGTAAGCTGCCTTCCTGTTTTTGCTACCAAAGTGGATAACCTTACATTTATCTGCATTAAACTTCATCTGCTGTGCATCTGCCCACTCCCCCAACCTGTCCACGTCACCCTGAATTCTCATAGCATCTTCCTCACAGTTCACACTGCCACCCAGCTTTGTGTCATCTGCAAATTTGCTAATGTTACTTTGAATCCCTTCATCCAAATCATTGATGTATATTGTAAATAGCTGCGGTCCCAGCACTGAGCCTTGCAGTACCCTACAAGTCACTGCATTCCAGTCTGAAAGGGCCCCGTTAATCCCTATTGATTGTTTCCTGTCTGCCAACCATGTCAGCACTCTATCCCCAATACCATGTGCCTAATTTTGTCCACTAATCTCCTATGTGGGACCTTATCAAATGCTTTCTGAAAGTCCAGGTACACTACATCCACGGTCTCCCCCTTGTCCATTTTCCCAGTTACATATTCAAAAAATTCCAGAAGATTAGTCAAGCATGATTTCACCTTCGTAAATCCATGCTGACTCGGACCGATCCTGTTACTGCTATCCAAATGTGCGGCTATCTCATCTTTTATAATTGACTCCAGCATCTTCCCCACCACCGATGTCAGGCTAACTGGTCTATTATTCCCCGTTTTCTCTCTCCCGCCTTTCTTAAAAAGTGGGATAACATTAGCTACCCTCCAATCCACAGGAACTGATCCTCAGTCTATAGAACATTAGAAAATTATCACCAATGCTTCCACGATTTCTGGAGCCACTTCCTTAAGTGTCCTGGAATGCAGACCACCAGGCCCTGGGGATTTATCAGCCTTCAGTCCCACCAGTCTATCCAACACCATTTTCTGCCTAATGTGGATTTCCTTCAGTTCCTCTGTCACCCCAGATCCTCTGGTCACTACTATATCAGGAAGATTGTTTGTGTCCTCCTTAGTGAAGACAGATCCAAAGTATCTGTTCAACTCATCTGCCATTTCCTTGTTCCCCATAATATATTCACCTTTTTCGGTCTTCAAAGGTCCAACTTTGGTCTTAACTAATTTTTTCCTCTTCACATACCTAAAGTACCTTTTACTATCCTGCTTTATATTCTTGGCTTGCTTATCTTCGTACCTCATCTTTTCTCCCCGTATTGTCTTTTTGGTTATCTTCTGTTGTTCTTTAAACATTACCCAATCCTCTTGCTTCCCGCTCATCTTTGCTATGTTGTACTTCTTCGCTTTAATTTTTATACTGTCCCTGATGTCCCTTGTCAGTCATGGTCATCCATTTCTCACCTTGGAATCTTTCTTCCTCCTAGGAATGGGCTGATCCTGCACCTTCTGTATTATTCCTGGAAACACCTGCCATTTTTGTTCCACTGTCATCCCTGCTAGTGTATATTTCCAGATTTCAATGATAGTACACCCCCACCCTTCAAAACTCCAGTGACTACAGGTCCAGCGCCATCAAATGCTCAAAACAGCTCACAATATTCCAAATGTGGTCTGACCAGCACTTTATAAAGCCTTAACATTACATAATTGTTTTTATATTCTAGTCCTCTTGAAATGAATGCTTTTACATTCTCTGCTTCCCATGCACAGAATCATTATATGCTGTTGATCTTTGCCAAATTTCAATTCTCTGTTTGCTGCTATATTCTCAATAATACTACCTACTTTCCGTTGAGCCCATTGTTCCTACACTGCAGGCTTCACCATAAGGGAAACAATCAGATATTGCATATGGAAACCTCCGGCCAGCACAATTGGTTGGAGTTTCCAAAAGGTGTCCCTACTTAAAGATCATGTACCCTGCAGGTACTGTTGAACATCAGCCAGTCTAGTCCTTCTGACTCTTTCGGAACACTATACTACTCCCTTCCCTTCACTGCACCATTCATTTAGTGCACAAAAGCTTTTCACTGTACCTCGGTACACATAACAAACTAAACATTCCTCTATAATTGTGCCTTTTCAAGTGCAAGTTAGCTACAATTTCCCACATTCCTCTCTCAAAGCAGGGTTGAATCCTCGACATAGCCTCATCTTATCTGACATTTTGAGGAGAAAAATAGGAATTGTCCCACTCCTAACAATGGATTGGGGAAGTTCCATAGATTTCTACTAAAGACGTATGCTTGTCAGCAAACAGCTCATAACAGTTGAGTGACATTTTTCAGTCTAAGAAACTTAAAACTGAAAAATTGCAGGCAATTTTCAACATCAATAAATATTATGCCAATATTCAAAGTATCTGTATTCAAAGAAAAAAAGCACATCTGAAACTATTCTAAATGAAAATATACTTGAACCACTGGAAAGCAACTGTAAACATAGTAAAACAAAACATTTTTGATACACCACATCACACAATATTAAAAAGTAATATTGCTTAATCTTGCTCTTTAATGAAGCCATCAATTTACAACAGAAACTAGTTTGAATTCTACCAATTCTGAAAGTTAGCCACAAGTTCTTCTCAAACAGCTATATAGCCTGAGAAGCTGCCCATTCAAAATAATTCAAATGCAGTTAAATGGATCATTTCTGCCATTTGATTTGAGTTCAGTGAAACAATGATAAGCTGCCAGGTTTCATTGTATGAATTAAGATGAGTTAAAGCCAAGGAAGGCAATGACCCAAGCTCCCTATCACGTTAAACCATATGCCAAACCTTTCATCGTTGATATTTTATCACAAGGAATCAGAGGCCATCGTTTGCTTGTGAAAATCCTACTTCACATACCCGCTGTGCACAAAGCTACTTGTCTGGGAATGTGTTTGACAATATAGTCTTTTCACAATCAGTATGAACAGATGGAGGTAACAAATGTGGCTTGGCAACTGAGAGCTATTAAAATTTAATAGCTTACACATTAACAACAAAGATAGAAATTTAAAGGAAGATAATGGCAGCTTACCCAGTTACCACTTCATTTGACAATGGAGAATTCTGAAAGGTTGTGGGGGGGGGGGGGAGGGGGTAATCAGAGCTCATGAACAGAGAGGAGCTTTTAGAACCTTTCGCTTGACTCATATTAAACTGATTGCTCCAGTGCACAGTGCACCATTTCCTTTGTCACATGCAATATTTAAGATTCATTTTTAAGGATCTGGGTGTTACTGAAGTAGTGGCAGGTGACCCACAATGCTGTTCAGGAGGGAGTTTCAGGATTTGACCTAGCAGTAACAATGGGACATGGAGGTAGTGGACATATGTCTGATCCTTTGCTTAGTAGTAGAGATCTCTAGTTTGGGGGGTGCTGCTGATGAGTAACTGCTGATTTGCACGTCACCAAATGCAAATATTGTGTACCGAATAGTCTGGACAGCGTTGAGGTTTTGAAATGTACCACCTGGACTGATTTGTGCATATGAATATATAGGCTTGCTGCAGGATACCTAGCTTTGGTCCTGCTCCTCGCATTTGAGGCTGGTCCAGTTAAGTTTCTGGTTGATAGTGAACTCTAGGAAATTCATGGTGGGCAACTTGGAATGATAATGCTTCAAAAGGCATTGAATTGAACTGGCATTCTGACTTTTTGGAGAGTTTTCTCCATTGATGACCATTGACCAGTTTTTTTATGCATCACACAGTCAAATGCAGTCTAGACGCCAGGTGCAGCATGTCACCTCATCACCGAAACTTAGATTTTTCAGTCAAGTTTGGACCAAGACTGGAATTGGGTCTGAAGTTGGGATTCCCTGGTAAAGCCTAAACTTCATTAGTGAGCAGGTTACTGGTGAGAAAATTCTGCTTCATATCACCATCAACGAGAGCTTCCATTATTATGCTGGTGGTGGTAGAAGTCTAATTTAACAGGATAATTTACTTGACACATCTCTTCCCCAGAAGTGGTTTTGTAACAATATTCCCACACAATCCTATTGTGTAATCCTATTGTGTGAGAATATATTCTCTCCTCCAATAGATTTAGAACTAAAGAGATTATGCCTTAGGAGCCACAAAGTGATTTTAAATTCCTAACCTTAAATTAAAAGCTATGAAATTATGTGCCAGTGAACAAATTTTAAACTGGATAGGCAACAGGTCACAGATTAGTTTCCCATCATGCACAGTTATTTTCTTATACATTGACTTAAACAGCAATGCACAGGACAACATAATGTATGTGACACAGAAATGAGCCAATTTAACCTATTCGTCCATGCTGGCATTTGTTCTTCTCTTAAGCATCCACTTCGAGGCAGAATATTTTAAGGTGACACTATTTTGATAAGACGAATGGTGGCAAAAAATACAAACTCAATTGTGCAATTTAAACAACATACAGGAACAGAGACATCTATGGGAGCTTTGAAAGAATCTTTGATGGATCAGGACAGATTAATAAGTAATTAACAAAATACTTGAGATATTTCACTACAAAAATGGAGCCACAATATACAAACTACTTTCCTAGTTTCAGGTTTAGTTTAGTTTAGTCTAAGATTCTCTAAAGAGATAGATGGGAGAGCACGACCACACTCTCGCTGATGAGAGGATGGTTCAGTTGCCTGATGACAGCTGGGAAGAAACTGCCCCCGAATCTCAAGGAATGTGTTTTGAAACTTTTGTACCTCTTGCCTGATGGGAGAAGGGAGAAGAGGAAGTATCGAGGGAGAGATTGGTCCTTGATTATCCTGGTGGCCTTGCTGAGGCAATGTGAAGTGTAGATGGGATTAATGGAAGGAGGCTGGTTTGTGTGATAGTATGCGCTACGCCCACTACTCTCTGCAATTTCTTGCAGTCTTGGATGGAGCTGTTCCCAAACCAGGCTGTGATGCATCTCGATAAAATACTTTCTAATTTTGACCCATGAGGAAAGATAAAGCTGAATGGAGCTGCACTAAAAATTGTGAAGAATGTCAGATGATCTCATTGAAATACACAAAGTTCGCATTGGGTTTGACTGACTAGGGTTACTAGAATTTAGGACTGAGGATGAGAAGAAATCTTTTAACCTAGAGCTCCGTGAATTTTTATAATTCTCTACAGAAGAGGTTTGCGGTTGTTCTGTTGCCGTGTACATTTGCAACTAATTTTAAGAGATTTTATTTCATAACTTAAGAGAATCCAGCAATGTACAGGAAACTGACCTCAGCTTATCCGCGACCTTACTGAATGGCAGAGCAGGGCCATGGTATCAAATGGCCTATTCCTGTTGTTTATAATCTCAAACCTATAAACCACTTGAATCCAATCACAGCTGGATTATTGCATCCAACAAGTTTTGAGCTTGTTTAAATTAGATTTTCAAGAAAGATTCCAGGAATGAATGAATAACATTGCCTGGACAGAATGGGTAATCTAAGTTTTTACAACAGTAAGGCACATGAGATTTGAGAGATGCCCGAAGTCAAAGGTTGTGAAGAAAGTAATCACTTAGATTGTCCTGGATCTTGTCTAACTTCCTGAACCTGCTATTAGGGTGCTTGCTGTCTACAATAACCTGTTCAGAATTCAGAGAGCACTGACGATAACTAAAATGCATCCCACAAGAGAGGCTTTGTACATTGATGCTTTGGCCATTTGTCCCAGGGGAAGCCATTCAAATGACATGAATGGCCTAACATTGTTGTGGGGCCTGATGATACATTCTGTATATTGGTGATCTGGCACAGGGCTCAGTGGTCGGTCCAGTGATGATGCAATGAATCTTGCAATTTTACACTTAAGCATGCACACCATATAACCATATAACAATTACAGCACGGAGACAGGCCCTCTCGGCCCTTCCAGTCCGTGCCGACCATTTGTTTTCCCCTAGTCCCATCTACCTGCACTCAGACCATACCCCTCCATTCCCTTCACGTCCATATACCTATCCACTTTACTTTTAAATGTTAAAATCGATCCTGCCTCCACCACCTCTGCTGGAAGCTCATTCCAAACAGCCACCACCCTCTGAGTAAAGAAGTTCCCCCTCACGTTACCCCTAAACTTCTGTCCCTTAATTCTCATGTCATGCCCTCTTGTTTGAATCTTCCCTACCCTCAATGGGAAAAGCTTATCCACGTCAACTCTGTCTATCCCTTTCATCATTTTAAAGACCTCAATCACGTCCCCCCTTAACCTTCTGCGCTCCAAAGAATAAAGACCCAACTTGTTCAACCTTTCTCTGTAACATAGTTGCTGGAACCCTGGCAACATTCTAGTAAATCTCCTCTGTACTCTCTCTATTTTGTTGACATCCTTCCTATAACTAGGCGACCAAAATTGTACACCATACTCCAGAATTGGTCTTACCAATGCCTTGTACAATTTTAACATTACTTCCCTACTCCTATATTCAATGCTCTGATTTATAAAGGCTTTCTTTACCACCCTATCTACATGCGATTCCACCTTCAGGGAACTATGCACAGTTATTCCTAGATCCCTCTGTTCCACAGCATTCCTCAATTCCCTACCATTCACATATGGAAGAAAAAGGCAGCGCAAGCTGAAACTTGGTCAACAGATTGCTTGCAGCTTTGTAAAACTTGACTTGCATTATTTTAACTGTATCCAATAACTAAAATGGGGCCACAAAAGACGACATGCTGGAATCATGAGCTAAAAACAAACTGCTGGAGGAACTCAGGAAATCATACAGCATCTTTAGAGAAATGGACAAGCGATGTTTCAGAACCCTTCTTCAAGACATCGAAATGTCATCTGCTCAGTTTCCTCCACAGATGCTGTCTGACTCACTGAGTTTCGCCAGCAATTTGTTTTTGTCCAATAACTTAAAGGCCAATGTACAGATTTAACACAATTGATAAAAGAAGGCAACATGATGAAAATCTATTTTTATATGATAAGCAGCAAACAGAAAATGCCAGAGGAATTCAGCAGGTCAGGCAGCATCTATGGAGGGAATGGACAGACAACATGTCAAGTTCGGACGTTTAATTAGATTGCGACACAAGTGTCCCCAACCAAAAATGTTGTCAATCCACTCCCACCACAGACACTGCCTGATCCATTGAGTTCATCCAGCATTTAGTGTTTTGGTCAAGATTCCAGCATCTGCAGTTTCTTGTGTCTCATGGATTTAGAACACCCTGTTTGGTACGATGACGGAGAGCTTCAATAAATCTTTCAAAATGATTTGAATAAATAATTGGTAAAAAATTGCAACAATATGGAAAATGATCTAGACATGGTTGAACACAATGTTCTTTTAAAGTGCTGAGGAGATAAGATAAGCTAAATGATCTCCTTAGTCATTTCATAAGAAATATTTTTAATTTTTAGTTTTACTCTGATACAGAGATTGACCAATTAATTATGAAATTCCAACTTTTTTGTTTTATTTCAATCTTAGCATTTGGAAGGTTGCCACTGAATGTTTATGGGGGAAAGTAACTATATTTCCAGAGGTCTTCAAAATTCACAATGTTATTCATATTTCTGAACAATTCAGGTTTTAAGAGATATATCACTTCTAATCTGCAATAAAACCCAAACAAATTCAAAGTTTTTGCCTGTTCTTTTCCCAAGAATATGTTTTTTGGTTCAGGAGACATTTTCTTCATCCTCTAGTGGCTCAGCATTTTAATTGCATGATCATTAAATAAACTGGGAGTACACGCTTCATTAGTTCTTTCCTCTCGACAAAAAAATCAAAACGTCTTAAATGTCCAAATTATCACTGTCGTGAGACCCAACGAGAAGCCACAAATATATCAGAGCCAGATATCAATAATACCAGATTACTATACTGTTGATTGTCATGAAGATCTATCAATACAACATGGGTCAATCAATAATGAGCAAAACAAGACAAATGACAAAATTGACCGCTTTTCAAGTAGTCAATGTTGGCTTTTGGTATAACTGAAAATATTGTGCATGTAGGATCATTCTAAACGTAACAATACGTCCATAAAGAAAAGCTATTGAATGTAGCTAGGATAAAAAGCAAACCATTAAGCATTTTAAATTGTTGCAGTGCTGTGAAAAATTTCTCAAAGATGAAATCAGTTTTTTGTTGGTACAAAATCAGATCAACTCTTCAAATAGATGTTGGAAATGCGGAGTATAAAAAAAACATAGCAATTCATTCATAGTATTAAAATTACATACTTTTCAACTGGCACTACATGTAAACTGCTTACTAATATTTTCAATATGATGCACCTGTGTGTATCACTGGCCTAATGAGTTATCTGCCAACAATAAATACCAGCACCCAAGCATAAAACTCTCATTGCACTATAAATGAAACAAAAGTAAATTGCACATAAATTAATAGATATTGTTAAAAAAAAGTGTAATTACTATTCTTGGAGTTCTGCACATCAATGAAAATAAGCCTTGCTTTGAAGTATTGAGAAGGTAGCCCTATCAAACAGAAATTTAAATGTGAAATCTAAATAACCTTCTCTAACCAAAATAAAGCTCTCAACAAGTAATTAGGAAATTCTATAGTCACGCCGGTTAAAAAAAAAATCCTCGATGGAACACGACATTCACTTGTTTTGCTCTACCTCGGCCTTAATAAGACATTTAAAAGAAATAATTATAAATTCTGAGCAAAACCAAAGTGTTGGAAAAACTGAGCAGACCAGGTGGAGGGAGATAGATAAACAAAGTTTTGTGCCAGGACCATTGTTCAGACTGAACATCTTCCATTAGTCTGCCTCTCAAGGGAGCTGGAATGCAGTGAAGAGGATTTATATATGGGGGTGGAGGGAGAAAAACTGGGTAGATGAGAAAAGTGGGGGTTAGTTACATGAAATAGGAGAATTCTACGTTTGTGCCTTTGGGTTGTAGGCTACCTGAGCAGACTACGTGGTGCTGTTTTTCCAGTTTGTGTGTGGCCTTACTCTGGCAGTGGAAGCGGCAGAGGACAGAAAGGCTGGTGTGGGAATGGGAAGGTGAATTAAAATGGCACGCAACCAGAAAACTCCAGCAGGCCCTGGCAAACAGAGCGTACATTGTGCTGAAACGCTTTGAGAGGTTGGATATGACACAAATAAACTCCTGCCTTAGTAATGATGTTGATTCACTAAATTTGCCTTGTGCTACAGCAGATCAACAGCGGATGTGATCTCTCTGGCTCTCAACTGTGGTGGACCACTTTAGGCAACAGGAACATGTACGTCAGGCTGTTGTTCATTGACAGCACAGTGGTGTGGCTACTATGGCTGCTGTCTCATATTGCCAGAGAACCGGATTAGATCCTGACCTCTGGAGTTATCGGTGTGGCGTTTGCACATTCTCCCTGTGACTATGTGGGTTTCATTTCACATTCTAAAAACATTAACTGGTCTCTATAGAAGAAAGTTGCCCCTAACGTGTAGAGTGGATGACAAAGTGGGATAGCATAACATAGAACCAGTGTGAATGGGTGATTGATGGTCGGCGTGGATTTGGTGGGCTGATGGACCCGTTTCCATGCAGTATCTGTTCAACTACAACAAAATTACGAGAACTCAGTTGAAATTCCCTGAGCGGCCACAGATGGCATTGTAAACTGAATGTGAATGAAATGATTTGCCAACCCAACCTTGGCTCCGACCATCTCTCTGGCTGTTTAGAACCCCAGCATCTGACTGCACTCCCGACTTGCAGTGTGCACCAGCAAATTCCTCTCACCTGCTGTTTCTTGCTGTCGGTGGCTGCTACGGTCCGTTATAACAAGGGTTTACTGTAAACAGACCATAGGAGTGAGTGGTGGCTGTTATTGCCGATGACTGCAGATGGCAAAAAGACATCAAGCACTGGAGTAATTCAGCGGATCAGGATCGCTGGAGAACATGGATAGGTAACATTGGGACTTAGTCTAATATGATTAGTTTTAATCTTCAATTTGAGAAGGAGAATGTTAAATCGGAAGTGGCAGTGATGCAGTTGAACAAAGGGGACTATGAAGGCATGAGAGGGGAGCTGGCCAAAGTAGACTGGAAAGGGATCCTAGCAGGATTGACGGTAGAACAGCAATGGCAGGAATTTCTGGGCATAATCCGGAAGTTGCAAGATCATTTAATTCCAAAAAGGAAGAAAGATTCTAAGGGGAGTAGGAGGCAACAGTGGCTGACAAGAGAAGTTAGGGCTAGAATAAAACTATAAGAAAAGATGTATAACACGGCAAAGAGTAGCCGGAAGCCAGAGGATTGGGAAACTTTCATAGGACAACAGAAGGAAACAAAACGTGCAATAGGGGCTGAAAAGATGAAGTACGAGGGTAAGCTGGCCAGGAATATAAAGGAGGACAGTAAAAGCTTATTTAGATATGTTAAGGGAAAAAGAGTAGGAAAGTCAAATGTGTGTCCCTTGATGGCAGACACGGGTGAAATTATTATGGGCAACAAGGAAATGGCAGAAGAGTTGAATAGGTACTTTGGATCTGTCTTCACTAAGGAGGACACAATCTCCCAGATGTACTGGAGGACAGAGGATCTAAGGGGGTAGAGGAACTGAAAGAAATTTTCATTAGGCGAGAAATAGTATTGGGTAGGCTAATGGGACTGAAGGATGATAACTCCCCTGGGCCTGATGGTCTGCATCCCAGGGTCCTCAGGGAGGTGGCTCCAGAAATAGTGGACGCATTGGTGATCATTTTCCAGAGAGAAAACGGGGAATTACAGACCAGTTAGCCCGACTTCGGTGGTGGGAAAGATGCTGGAGTCAATTATTAAAGAGGTAATAATGTGGCATTTGGATAGCAGTAAAAGGATTAGTCCAAGTCAACATGGATTTATGAAAGGGAAATCATGCTTGACTATCTTCTGGAATTTTTTGAGGATGTGACAAGTAAAACGGATGAAGGGGTGCCAGTGGATGTAGTGTATCTAGACTTTCAGAAAGCCTTTGATAAGGACCCGCACGGGAGACTGGTGACTAAAATTAGAGCACATGGTATAGGGGGTAGGGCATTGACATGGATAGAAAATTGGTTGGCAGACCGGAAGCAAAGAGTAGGAGTGAACGGGTCCTTTTCAGAATGGAAGGCAGTGGTGAGTGGATTGCCGCAAGGCTCGGTGTTGGGGCCGCAACTGTTTACCATATATATTAATGATTTGGAAGAGAGAATTAGGAGCAACACTAGCAAGTTTGCGGATGACACAAAGCTGGGTGGCAGTGTGAACTGTGAAGAGGATGTTAAGAGGTTGCAGGGGGACCGGGACAGGTTGAATGAGTGGGCAGATGCATGGCAGATGCAGTATAATAAAGATAAATGTGAGGTAATCCACTTTTGCGGCAAAAACAAGGGGGCAGATTATTATCTCAATGGGGTTAGGTTAGGTAAGGGGCAGGTACAGCGAGCCCTGGGTGTCCTTGTACACCGGTCACTGAAAGTTGCCGTGCAGATACAGCAGGCAGTGAAGAAAGCTAATGGAAAGTTGGCCTTCATAACAAGAGGATTTCAGTATAGGAGTAAAGAGGTTCTTCTGCAGTTGTATAGGGCTCTGGTGAGACCACATCTGGAGTATTGTGTACAGTTTTGGTCTCCTAATTTGAGGAAGGACAGACATCCTTGTGATTGAGGTAGTGCAGCGTAGGTTCACGAGATTGATCCCTAGGATGGCGGGACTGTCATATGAGGAAAGATTGAAAAGACTAGGCTTGTATTCACTGGAGTTTAGAAGGATGAGGGGGATCTTATAGAAACATATAAAATTATAAAAGGACTGGACAAGCTAGATGCAGGAAAAATGTTCCCAATGTTGGGCGAGTCCAGAACCTGGGGCCACAGTTTTAGAATAAAGGGGAGGTCATTTAAGACTGAGGTGAGAAAAAACTTTTTTACCCAGAGAGTTGTGAATTTATGGAATTCCCTGCCATAGAGGGCAGTGGAGGCCAAATCACTGGATGGATTTAAGTGAGTTGGATAGAGCTCTAGGGGCTAGTGGAGTCAAGGGATATGGGGAGAAGGCAGGCACGGGTTATTAATAGCGGACGATCAGCCATGATCACAATGAATGGCAGTGCTGGCTCGAAGGGCCGAATGGCCTCCTCCTGTACCTATTTTCTATGTTTCCATGGGACCCTTCCTGCGACTGAATTAGTCGGCTGAGTTACTCAAGCACTTTGTGTCGTTTAACTTTGTGTCCTTTGTTGGCAAGACCAATGATTTTAGGAAGTGAAAGCTGAGGGCCCATACGCATGATTTAAATCGGCGGGACAACGGCAGAGAGAGTCAACAGCTTCAAGCTGGGCTTGCACATCGCCATGAAGCAGCACCTTGATGTAATCATAAAGAAAGCTCACCAACACCTCTACTTCCTCAGAAGTATGAAAAGATTTGGCATGTCGCCAATTAAATGTTTCGAGAGGGTGGTTATGGTTCACTTCAATTATAGCGTCTCAAACAGCCTTGATCCACTGCAATTTGCCGACTGTCACAACAGATCCATCTCCCTGGCCTAACACTCATCCCTTAAACAGGTAGATAATAAGGACAATTTATTGACTATAGCTTCATCTTCTAAACTACCTCCAAATCTCTGGACCTGGGACTCAGCACTTCTCTCCACAACTGTACACTTGAACTTCCTGAACCACAGACCAGTTACGAGGATAGACAAATATCCACCATAATAGCAAATCCTCTGAGTGCTATGGCTGTTGATGACCACAATGGAAGCAATAACTTGCATCCAGCACCAATTATTTCAATTGTTTGTTTTTGTACTCCAAAATAGTTTTCTACTGTTCAATCCAAGGCATTCCAACACAACATTGAACACACAGTGGTCTATAAAACACAACAAAACAATACTAAATACAGAATGTGAAATCTTTATAGACCTTCTTCACTGTAGGTTAAAATCCCTCAATTTTAACTAGCTAATCTGAGTAAACGAACGCTTAATAATCACATCAACACTCCAACTGCTGGAAACACTCAACAACTCAAATAACTTTGGTCGACGTGAAATTGTAATTTTTTTTTTCCACAAATGCAGTGTGAGCTGCTGAGTGTTATTTGTTAAAAGAGAACTGTTTTCACAGTTCTAATACATTAAATTTTAGTTTTACCTTTGACCTGTAAAAACGGACTTGCTCGGTGAGCAAATCCTCTTGAAACATCAGAAGCATAAAAATAAATATCATTTTTTATATCTATCCGAGTTAAGAGGGCGTATGTAACTGAAAAGGCCAATTTGATGAAATAGTACAAAAAAAAGGATACAAATTCTGATACAGCGGAATTAGCGATTTTAGTGCTCGACTTGCATTGATTGCTGTAGCTCGTACTAGACATGGTAAGACTTTTCCATCCACAATTGCTCCATCAAAAAGTGGGCCAAAAAATGGAACCTGTTTGAGAGATTAAAGTTTTATCACGTCGCATAAAAATTCTGGCTTAATACAACTATATTTAGTTTGCAAACAGCAAGTAATATATTTAAATGTAAACAATAAAATGTAAGCAGTTTCAGATCCAAATATTTACGTAAACATGTCCCAATTTGCCCATTAATATTAAGGCAAAACACGTGTAACTGCATGAGATAAAATGTTTCCAGACGTAATTTCTCTCCAGTGGAATCCCACCTACCACACTATTCAGACGCGATGCCTTAATATTTGGTAAATCAAGTCAATCATAATATGTCATATAACTTTTGAGATTGCTATAGGTTTTAATTAACTCAGCTGACTCACCCGGAGTTTCTCCAGCATTTTTGTCTACCTTTGATTTTACCAGCATCAACAGTTCTTTCTTAAACATAGGTTTTAATTAGTTCTGTTATAAAAAGCAAACAATACAGAATGCGCTGTTTTGTTATTTCTGGGAACTACCTAAGTGAAGCTGAGGAGGAAAATTGTACCCGAAATAGTTCTAGCTGTAATTCTTAAATATAACCTCAACTAAATAGTGTGCAAATATCATGATATTATTAATTCAGTTCTAAGTAGGCATTTAATATATGGAGTATTTTCTTACCTCAGGTTTCTTCATTACATGGATGCTGAACATATAGTTTTTCATTGGATATATAACAATAAGGACATCACCAAATTCTGTTGGAATTATTCCTCTTCTGTAGTCTCTTGTATGTTCTGACCAAATTATATGTACTTCATCATTCCCTAGGTGTCTCAACTACTCAAAAAACATGAAGCAAAGCTATGGATAATTATTTATAATTATGTACAAATATCAATACTTTTGTCATAACATGGAGTCATTTCTATTTTTTCTGAAATCAGGAGATGGCAATATGATACTTAACTACTTGAATGGAAATACGTGGAAAATCTTCCTTACTTTCTTTCTATTGATTTTAACAAAGCTCTGTCTGACTTGATGCAAGAGCTAATGGGCACTTCACAAGATACAAATAGCCTCTCAGTTAAAGTACAATGCAGCTATTGAAAGCTGTGAAGGTGGGTGTGACGGGCATCTACTCTTGCAAAGGATTTACAGCACCTTAGCCTTTATGAATTCAGGATCCATAAGTAGCCATAATGTTGGATCAACTGAAGTTATATCCAACAGGCCACTTTAAAACACTTTAGGAGGTATAATCACAAGCAAACATTTTAAATCTTAGCTGCGATTGAATATTCTATAAAGGTTTATCCACTATGTGACTGGAAAAATAACAATTCTAGAATACTATGCAAAAACATTTCTACTGCATCTGACAACCAATGATAAAGTAGTTGTGGAGAGAGCTCCTGGTTCACCCACCCCAAACCACTCATGCCCCAGGCAATTTCCCCATCAACCATGGAGATGTACCACCTGTCCCCATACCTCCTCCCTTGCCTCCCTCCAAGCACCCCAGCAGTCCTACCACATGACACAAAGGTTCGCAAGCACCTCCTCTGACCTCATCTTCTGCATCTGGTGTTCCCGATGTAGCCCCCTGTACATCAGTGACTGCTTTGCCGAACTTCTGTTCGGTCCGCCAAGGCCAATTGGATCTCCCAGTTAATTCATCTTCCTATACTGATATTTCTGTTCTGAGCCCTCTCCATTACCAGAGTGAGGTCACACGCAAATTAGAGGAACAGCAACTCATATTCCGCTTGGGAAGCTTGCAACCCATTGGATTGAATTCAATACATTAAATTCAAGCAAGGATTGAATACTCCAATTTTAAAAACTAACCCACAAACAGCCCCCCTTCTAATAATTTTAATCGCAATCTAAATGGAATTTTATAGGTGCCACCGAGGATCTTGATCAAAATCTTGTACAAATAGCAGAAATGCCAGAATATTACAATGCATGTCTTTAGCATTTAATTTCTGATTATTTTTGAACATTTTTTGCCTTAAGCATATGTGTATTCCAAAAAAATTATCCCCTTTTTATGAAAAAATAGCTAGATCTTAATTTTACTTGAGGGTTATGGGCGGCAACACGTTGAAATGAATTTAGGACCAGCAAGTTACCTTTGCAGTTGCAGCAACAATAGGTAACTTTCTATTATCTGCAACAATCTTGTCCCACAATAGGTAATAATGAAAATAACTCATCTTTTAAAATAAAACTTTTGTAAAATCTCAGACCAGTAACAATCAAAATGAGGAATTTAGATTGGTTTGGCAGGGGGACCTAACTGAAACTGGGACTCAGGAACAGATGAAAAGTTATACTCTATATTCCTTGATCATCTCCAATGGTAAATCATTCCATTCCTTATGATTTTATTTTTTGATTTTTCTTTTTTTCTCTTTTTTTATTACTCTTAATCTATTAAAAAAAACTGAGGCAGAATGATTCAATTGATAATATTAATAATGTATGATTGATGTACACTAAATACTTATACCATAATATGTGTTTGCCAATTTATTGCTTACCTCTAATAAAAATATATATTAAAAAAAAAATGAGGAATTTGAAAAGTGCACTTTTTTTTAAAACAAACACTACAATGGAAACAAGGCAGCAACCATAAATAACCCATCAATTATGAAATCTGGCAATATACTAGTGATATCAATTTCAAAACTAGGTTCTTATAAATTAAGACGAGTTTAAGAAATAATACATAAATATATTTTTAATGTTAATGTACCTTTTTTGTTAAAGAATCATCTGAATCAGAAGGCATCCTTGTAGATACATGAAACATTACTTCTACAGTCGAGGTAGCAAAATATGGAGTTGACAGCCCAGTGCTCTTATTTTTTTGCAGCCCACCCATGAAACCACAATGATTGGTAAGGTTAACCTTAAACAAGAAATGAAGACATGAGTAAAAATGATTAAGACTATGAAAATACATTTTAGCTAATTAAATGCTTCATGCACAGAATGTGAAAAGGAAGAACATATTAAGTTTAGCAATAAATATCGGTGCTAAAGATGATTAAGCTGCAAAATGTCACATCCTTAATACAATTTGTGCGCTGACCAATTAGGAATTTTGGTTGCACAGTAAGTCCTATATTATGCAACTGGAAGTGACTGGCATAAATAGGCATTTATGGAATTAAATTTTGGTAGGCGCCAGGAACACATTCTTTCACAGAAAATCAGTGAAAACAAGTTAAAAAGTTTGCATAACCAAGTGCATCTCTCAACAATTCTAATTCAGCTCAGAACATAGGTTGCAGAACTATGTAGAAGCAGGGTCCTGCAAAACATTGGAAGTTAGTTTCTTGGAGACAAAGCAGTGGTTGTATCTCAAGCCACCAATGGGCTGTTTACATTTCTTTTCTAATGCCATATGAATGTTCAAAACTATGGTATGGAGCACAGGGACTTGTGGATATCCTAGGAATTGTTAACAAGTGTTTTTGACCAGCATACCTTTACTCTGATGGTATGATGCCATTTAATTTGCCTGCACTATGGCACAGCGGTAGAGTTGCTGCTTTAGAGCGCCAGAGACTCGCGATTAATCCCAACTACCGGTGCCATCTGTACATTCTCCTAGTGACCACGTGGGTTTCCCCCGATTACCTCCCACACTCCAAAGACATACATGTTTGTAGGTTAATTGGCTTCGGTAAAGATTGTAAATTGTCCCTCGTGTGTAGGACTGTGCAAGTGTTTGGGGATCGCTGGTCGGTGCGGTCATGGTGGGCTAACCGGCCTGTTTCTGCACTGTATCTCAAAACTAAACTAAATCTTTGACGTTAGTCTCACCAGCCTGTAGTTCCCCTGGCATGTCTTTGCTGCCCTTCTTATATATTGGGACAACATTGGTAGTCTCCCCAAACCAGTGGTAAAGATGATGCAAATATCTCTGCAAGGACCTCCAGAATTTCTTCCCCAGCTTCCCACTATCTAAGAATACACTTGGTCATGGCCCTGAGAATTTATCCATTTAAATGAGCTACAAAATCACCAATACGTCCTCTTTGGTAAGACATCACAAATAATATGCCTCCATTTCTTGGCTTCCAAGATTTTACTGTTCGTAAAAACTGAAGAGAAGTTTAATAACTCTCCCATCTCTAGTGGCTTGGCACAAAAATGACAATGATGATCATTATATTGGACAAATCTCACCACTGCAATGCAGGCTTACAAGCATCAACCAAAGCCAGCACCTATTTAAAGAAGTCAATTAACCCAATGTTTATTTATGAAGAGAGAATAATACTTCAATGAAGCTAATGGCAAACATCTCAAGATAACATAAAATTAGTGTCATCAAAGAGCAGTCAGTTTTGAGATTTATAAACATAGTATTATACAGCATTAGTTAATCCCAAAACATATTCAATGCGAAAAACATTAATTTGTAGTTTCATTAGGAGGCATTGAAAATGAATTTAGAAATCATATGAAGTTTTACCTCCCAACCAAGACCTGCCACAAAATCCTCGTAGGATTGACTCCCTCCAGTATTTGTTAGAATGGAGTGCTTATCTTCCTGTCCTTCAGCAACATAAAACACTGCTATTTTATGTGTTTCTCGACTGTGCAAGACAAAAGGTGGTTTAAATCAGTGAAAAATATCAATATGGAATGCTTATTTTGCTTTAATTTCAAACTATACAATAATGGATCAGCTACTACACCGATGAATGTCAAGACTTACTAAATATTTCAAACTCTAACATGTAAAAAAAGTTACTGAACACTTATTCAATGACTTTGCTACAGTAACGCTTCCATAAGCAGATCAGAGCAAAAATACAAATGTGACACAGAGTTCCCTTGGCATTGCCAACATAAAATGTCAAAGTTTATTAAGCATCAACAAATAGTCTTTATATTAAAGAACTACTTGCAAGTGATCAAATAGATTAGTATATTTTTATTGACTTCCAGATTAGTGTGCTGAATTACTTGAATATACTAGAACATACTAAGAGTCTGATGCATAACTGAGAATGTCAGGTCATCCATCTCAGCTCCTCCAAAAGGTTGCCATGATATCAGTTTCTGGCTGAATCAGTCCACTGAAGACTCAATGTTAACATCTTGTTATCATGTTCAAACCCCTCTTTAACACAATTCTGAAACTGACTTCCTATACTCCAATTAGTGTAACTAAAAAGGCACAGAAGATTCCAACAAATGACCAACAACGAGGGATGCTGTTATAGCACTGCAAGTACTGATGTAAGTATGTATGATTGGGTTCCTTATTCCAGCTCTACTCAGTTTTCATAACATATCTTCCTTGAAAATGGACAAATGAGTTGCATTCGCAATAGTTCAGCTATTTGGTGCCTAATTGCTGAGCCAATAAAGCCCCAAAATCAATTGTCGTATCTGTGCTAGGTTAGTTAATTCAATTCAATTCTGGACACATAGCATTAAAATTGTCAATCTGCAGTTTAAAAAACTGGACTAATTATCCAGTGACATGACTTCACAGCCCAGCACATTCTCTGCTAATAAAGCTAAGTAGTCTTGAGCTTTAATAGCCAACATGGTGAGCATGATAATCTTTCAAAACTCTTTAGATTCTGGAGTAGTTCCTGAGGATTGGCGGGTAGCAAATGTAACCCCTCTTTTTAAGAAGGGAGGGAGAGAGAAAACGGGGAATTACAGACCAGTTAGTCTAACATCGGTAGTGGGGAAACTGCTAGAGTCAGTTATTAAAGATGGGATAGCAGCACATTTGGAAAGTGGTGAAATCATTGGACAAAGTCAGCATGGATTTACAAAAGGTAAATCATGTCTGACGAATCTTGTGGAATTTTTCGAGGATGTAACTAGTAGCGTGGATAAGGGAGAACCAGTGGATGTGGTTTATCTGGACTTCCAGAAGGCTTTCGACAAGGGCCCACATAAGAGATTAGTATACAAACTTAAAGCATACGGTATTAGGGGTTCAGTATTGGTGTGGATAGAGAACTGGCTGGCAAACAGGAAGCAAAGAGTAGGAGTAAACGGGTCCTTTTCACAATGGCAGGCAGTAACTAGTGGGGTACCGCAGGGCTCAGTGCTGGGACCCCAGCTATTTACAATATATATTAATGATCTGGATGAGGGAATTGAAGGCAATATCTCCAAGTTTGCGGATGACACTAAGCTGGGGGGCAGTGTTCGCTGTGAGGAGGATGCTAGGAGACTGCAAGGTGACTTGGATAGGCTGGGTGAGTGGGCAAATGTTTGGCAGATGCAGTAAATGTGGATAAATGTGAGGTTATCCACTTTGGTGGCAAAAACAGGAAAGCAGACTATTATTTAAATGGTGGCCGATTAGGAAAAGGGGAGATGCAGCGAGACCTGGGTGTCATGGTACAACAGTCATTGAAAGTAGGCATGCAGGTTTAGCAGGCAGTGAAAAAAGCGAATGGTATGTTAGCTTTCATAGCAAAAGGATTTGAGTACAGGAGCAGGGAGGTTCTACTTCAGTTGTACAGGGTCTTGGTGAGACCACACCTGGAGTATTGCGTGCAGTTTTGGTCTCCAAATCTGAGGAAGGACATTATTGCCATAGAGGGAGTGCAGAGAAGGTTCACCAGACTGATTCCTGGGATGTCAGGACTGTCTTATGAAGAAAGACTGGATAGACTCGGTTTATACTCTCTGGAATTTAGGAGATTAAGAGGGGATCTTATAGAAACTTACAAAATTCTTAAGGGGTTGGACAGGCTAGATGCAGGAAGATTGTTCCCGATGTTGGGGAAGTCCAGGACAAGGGGTCACAGCTTAAGGATAAGGGGGAAATCCTTTAAGACCGAGAATGAGAAAGACTTTTTTCACACAGAGAGTGGTGAGTCTCTGGAACTCTCTGCCACAGAGGGTAGTTGAGGCCAGTTCATTGGCTATATTTAAGAGTGAGTTGGATGTGGCCCTTGTGGCTAAGGGGATCAGAGGGTATGGAGAGAAGGCAGGTACGGGATACTGAGTTGGATGATCAGCCATGATCATATTGAATGGCGGTGCAGGCTCGAAGGGCTGAATGGCCTACTCCTGCACCTAATTTCTATGTTTCTATGTTTCTATGTGCTGCAATGTGATATTATTTTGTCTCTTTCCTTTCTGGAGAAAAAGCTCTTACATTCATGCTATACATTAATGAGACATACAAGAACAAAAGTGGAGGGTATCACAAATAAACATTCACCATTGCCTAGAGTCTAGATTTTTCAGTTCTCGCAAAAGCTTTTCATTTTTCTTCAGAAGATGAAAACTGGTCCTACAATTACACAAAATTAAAATTAGACAGTATTAAAATTAGAATGGGCAACATAATTTGTTCCTCAATATAGACAAAGCTCACTGCAGTAAATCAAAACCAGAATACACTGAAATCTTAATAAAAACATTAGCATAGAAAACATAATTTACAGCAAATGAATCCAATTTGTTTATTGTCCATTAATTTTTTTCATGATTTTTAAAACTGCAGGGACCATATAATAGTTTTTGTCAAAAACACAAGAACATTTTTTGTTTATTTTTATTTTATGAACATAACCTAACAAGGACACACTGCTTTAATACAATATGGGAATAGTTCAATAAAAAACTGAAAAATAAAGTTACAGGTTTTGAAATATGTTACCTTTTGTCCCATGAATTCATGCCAAGAATATTTAACAGCATTCTGCAGTAGTAAAAGACAGACTGAGGTTCCTGTGGGCATGGTTCCTCCTGCTCTGTAGCTTTCATATTTAGGTCATTGCAGTGTCTCTCCACAAATTCCTCCTCTTCAGTGTACTGTTTTAGAATTGCATTGATTACATCATTTTCCTGTTTTTCTGAAATACAAACTGGAGGGGGAGCAGGGATATTGAGTTGCACACCAGCTCTCTGGAGGCATTCTGGACTAGTGGAACCCAGATACTGCAACATCTCATCCAAGGCATCTTCATCATCATGAATTGCATCCCAAATGGGCACAATTTCTCTGCACCTTCTTTTTGTTCGAGGTACGAGGTAGTCTTTTAAATCAACATCAGTAATTTCTGTTTCACTAAAGACAGGTTCAGACATTTGTTCCTCGTTATAAACATTTGTGAACTTGTGAATTTGCCTTTGTTGACAGCAATGAGGCGGTCCATATAAAATTGCAGAATCCCAGGAGTACTTACCAGATATATCACGCATCACAACTCTAACATTAGAGGTAGCTGTTGAAAGTCCAGCTGACATCCCTCCTCCTGGGATATTGCCCTCAATGGGGATTTCCAAATATGAGATAAGGGTAGAACTGTTCAGCACAAAAAACTGAAGATTTGGATTCTCAAAAAGTTCAGGGGAAAGTTCAGTACAGTCAGTGAAGGAATTGTCATGGTTTTCACTTATCAAACTGGTCAGCATTGCTGGACCTCCACTCAACGGATAATGGCCAACATGATTTACCAAATGTATTATCACTGTTCGGGCAGCAACTGAAATCAAACCTTGCTGAATGCGACTCCTCACTGTAAAATAAGAGTGGAATGATTTGTAAAATAACATTTTTGATTAATTGATAAATTGAATCACAGTTTAAAATTATAAATTTAAAAAAACTGTAGTTTAACCAATCCTGTATGGTTCTTTCCTACACACGTATGGTTCAACTTAAACACATTCTCTCAAGATACAAAGATTGTGTGGTTTGCTTGAAACATGTTTGAATTTTACTCTTAAATAGGAGTTCTGTGCCAACTAATGCATTGCAACATAAAATTAGCAATTAGCAAAAATAAAATAAAGAACATTTTATTTCATTTTTTAGCTGACAACCCTCAACCCAATGGTCTTGCAGACCCTGTGCCAGACCAGAGAGCATATTCCACAGCATTGGTGTTGGAGAAATCTTAAAAATATTCTGCTTTGCTTCTTGACTATGGGGAGTACAGTATGGGACCGAGGAATTGCATGGAAGTGCCTAAACCTATTTGCAATTAGGCTGAGGAATGTCAGCACTTTCATGCAGAAATGTCTGCATTCTCCAGCAAAGTCCAGGCCATTAAACTACAGCAAGTCAACCAAGACAATACAAATAGCTTGATTATATTGCTTTGGTTATTTTTAATGCTCTCTCTCAAAAATGTTCAGGTACTTTGAAATTTTATTATGGCAGCTTTATTACATAACATTTTCCAGCCAACACTCTCGCTCCAGATTGTTATGTTTTTGGTTTCTGTTAAAGTCAATGTCAATCGAGTAATTTAATAACTGTTATACAGAAAAAGTTCGAAACTATAAAAACATTATTTGAATATCAATCTATCAGATAGACTCAGAAGGTAGACAAAAGTGCTGGAGAAACTCAGCGGAAATAGGCAACGTTTCGGGCCAAAACCCTTCTTCAGACTGATGTAGGGTGGGGGATGGGGAGAAGAAAGGAAAAAGGAAGAGGAGGAGCCCGAGGGCTGAGGGAGAGCTGAGAAGGGGAGGAGACAGGAAGGGCTACCGGAAATTGGTGAATTCAATGTTTATGCCGCTAGGGTGCAGACTGCCCAAGGGGAATATGAGGTGCTGCTACTCCAATTTCTGGTGGTGCTCATTCTGGCCATGGAGGAGGCCCAGGACAGAGAGGTCGGATTCGGAATGGGAGGGGGAGTTGAAGTGCTGAGCTTCAGGTTGGTTAGTTGGTTAGATCAACCTGAAGCGGGAGATCAGGTTGGTTAGTGCGGACCGAGTGGAGGTGTTCGGTGAAACGATCGCCAAACCTATGCTTGGTCTCACCGATGTAGATCAGCTGACATCTAGAGCAGTGGATGCAATAGATGAGGTTGGAGGAGATGCAGGTGAACCTCTGTCGCACCTGGAACGACTGCTTGGGTCCTTGGAGTCGACGGGGGAGATGAAGCGACGAGTATAGCACCTCTTGCGGTTGCAAGGGAAAGTGCCCGGGGAAGGGGTGACGCGGGAGGGAAGGGAACTATTGACATGGGAGTTACGGAGGGAGCGGTCTTTGCGGGGGGGAGATGGGAAGATGTGGCGAATGGTGGGGTCACATTGGAGGTGGCGAAAATGACGGAGGACTATTTGTTGTATGTGACGGTTAGTGGGGTTAAAGGTGAGGACTAGGGGGACTCTGCCCTTGTTACGAGTGGGGGGGATGGGGAGAGAGAACAATTTTACGGAGTTTGGAAGAGACCCTGGTGCGAGCCTCATCTATAGTAGGGGAGGGGAACCCCCATTCCCTGAAGAATGAGGACAATTCCGATGCCCTGGTGTGGAACACCTCATCCTGGGAGCAGATGCGGCATAGACGGAGGAATTGGGAGTAGGGGATGGAGTCCTTACAGAAAGCAGGATGGGAAGAAGAGTAGTCTAGATAGCCATGGGAGTCAGTAGGTTTATAGTGGATGTCGGTCAGAAGTCTATCACCTGCGATGGAGATAATGAGGTCAAGAAATGGTAGGGAAGTGTTGGAAATGGTCCAGGTGTATTTTTTATTATTATTGTTTTTTAATATAATAAAAGAGCAGTGATAGAATAAGGAAAATAAAGGGTGTCGCGATAAACAAGCGAGTAGAAACAAATAGCGAGAGGGACAGAGAGCAGAGATAAAAAGTTAAGGAGATTGAGAAAAAAGGAGAAAATAGAAAGAAACAAAATTAGGAGAGATATACCTATTTAGTATCTTTACCCATCCGTCACCCGGTTCTGAACCATTTAATTTCTAAGGTTATGTTATGTTGCACCGTATGCTTGTAAGAAGTCGATAAAAGGACTCCTACTTTGCCTAATAGGAGGAATCTCATTTCTTCAAGATTTAGCCTTTGAAATCCACATTTTGAACGTTGGCGTGGTTACGTTTTTCAAAAATTTAAGTATAAGTTTTTTTGCTGGTATTAAACCAAAATTAAAGAGAGCTTCTTGGAATGTAGTTAATTTACGTCCCTCTTCCATTGATCCGAAGATAATCAGTTCTGTATTGGGGTTCAATTTTGTGTTGAATAGTTTTGTAAAAGTTCCAAATATTTCATTCCAAAATTTATGAAGTTTTGTACAAGAGACAAAGGAATGTGCTATAGTGGCATTTTGAGTTAGACATTTGTCACAAATGGGGGAAGCATTTGGAAATATTTTATTCAATCTGGTTTTCGAGTAATATAATCTCTGTCAAATTTTAAATTGAATTAACCATATAACAATTACAGCACGGAAGCAGGCCCTCTCGGCCCTTCCAGTCCGTGCCGACCATTTGTTCTCCCCTAGTCCCATCTACCTGCACTCAGACCATACCCCTCCATTCCCTTCACGTCCATATACCTATCCACTTTACTCTTAAATGTTAAAATCGATCCTGCCTCCACCACTTCTGCTGGAAGCTCATTCCACACAGCCACCACCCTCTGAGTAAAGAAGTTCCCCCTCACGTTACCCCGAAACTTCTGTCCCTTAATTCTCATGTCATGTCCTCTTGTTTGAATCTTCCCTACCCTCAATGGGAAAAAACGTATCCACGTCAACTCTGTCTATCCCTTTCATCATTTTAAAGACCTCAATCAAGTCCCCCCCTTAACCTTCTGCGCTCCAAAGAATAAAGACCTAACTTGTTCAACCTTTCTCTGTAACATAGTTGCTGGAACCCTGGCAACATTCTAGTAAATCTCCTCTGTACTCTCTCTATTTTGTTGACATCCTTCCTATAACTAGGCGACCAAAATTGTACACCATACTCCAGAATTGGTCTTACCAATGCCTTGTACAATTTTAACATTACTTCCCTACTCCTATATTCAATGCTCTGATTTATAAAGGCCAGCACACCAAAGGCTTTCTTTACCACCCTATCTACATGCGATTCCACCTTCAGGGAACTATGCACAGTTATTCCTAGATCCCTCCGTTCCACAGCATTCCTCAATTCCCTACCATTTACCATGTACTTCCTATTTTGATTTGTCCTGCCAAGATGTAGCACTTCACACTTAACAGCATTAAACTTCATCTGCCATCTTTCAGCCCACTTTTCCAAATGGCCCAAATCTCTCTGTAGACTTTGAAAATCTACTTCATTATCCACAACACCACCTATCTTAGTATCATCTGCATACTTACTTATCCAATTTTCCACCCCATCATCCAGATCATTGATGTACATGACAAACAACAGTGAACCCAACACAGATCCCTGAGGCACCCCACTGGTCACCGGCTTCCAACCTGACAAAACAGCCATCCACCATTACTCTCTGACATCTCCCATTCAGCCACTGTTGAATCCATCTTGCTACTCCGCCATTAACACCCAAAGATTGAACCTTCTTAACCAACCTTCCATGGGGAACCTTGTCAAAGGCCTTACTGAAATCCATATAGACAACATCCACTGCTTTACCCTCATCAATTTCCCTAGTTACCGCTTCAAAAAATTCAAGAAGGTTTGTCAAACATGACCTTCCAGGCACAAATCCATGTTGACTGTTCCTGATCAGACCCTGTTTATCCAGATGCTTATATATATTATCTCTAAGTATCCTTTCCATTAATTTGCCCACCACTGACGTCAAACTAATAGGTCTATAATTGCTAGGTTTATTCTTTGAACCCTTTTTAAACAACGGAACAACATGCGCAGTACGCCAATCCTCCGGCACTATTCCCGTTTCTAATGACATTTGAAATATTTCTGTCATAGCTCCTGCTATTTCTACACTAACTTCCCTCAATGTCCTAGGGAATATCCTGTCAGGACCTGGAGACTTATCCACTTTTATATTTTTCAAAAGTGTCAGTACTTCCTCCTCTTTGAATCTCATAGTTTCCATAGCTACTCTACTTTTCCCCCTTAACTCACAGAGTTCAATATCCTTCTCCTTGGTGAATACCGAAGAAAAGAAATTGTTCAATATCTCCCCCATCTCTTTTGGCTCTGCAGATAGCTGTCCATTCTGGTTCTCTAATGGTCCAATTTTATCCCTCGTTATCCTTTTGCTATTAATATAGCTGTGGGTTTACTTTCACCTTTCTTGCCAAAGCAACCTCATATCTTCTTTTAGCCTTCCTAATTTCTTTCTTAAGATTCTTTTTACATTCTTTATACTCCTCTAGCACCTCATTTACTCCATGCCTCCTATAATTATTTTAGATATCTCTCTTTTTTCGAAACAAGTGTCCAATTTCCCTTGAAAACCATGGCTCTTTCCAATTTTTACTATTTCCTTTCAACCTAACAGGGACATAAAGATTCTGTACTCTTACAATTTCGCCTTTAAATGTCCTCCATTTCTCTTCTACATCCTTCCCATGAAACAAAGTGTCCCAATTCACACCTTTAAAATCCTTACGCATTCCCTCAAAGTTAGCCTTTCTCCAATCTAAAATCTCCACCCTAGGTCCAGTTCTGACTCTCTCCATAATTATATTGAAACTAATGGTATTGTGATCACTGGTCCCGAAGTGCTCACCAACGCATACCTCCGTCACCTGACCTGCCTCATTTCCTAACAGGAGGTCCAGCACTGCCCCTTCTCTGGTCGATACCTCTATGTACTGCTGCAAAAAACTATCCTGCACACATTTTACAAACTCCAAACCATCCAGCCCATTTACAGAATGTGTTTCCCAGTCTATTTTTGGAAAATTGAAATCTCCCACAATCACTACCTTGTGCTTACTACTAATATCTGCTATCTCCTTACATATTTGCTCTTCCAATTCTCGCTCCCCATTTGGCGGTCTATAATACACCCCTAAAAGTGTTGCTACACCGTTCCCACTTCTCAGTTCCACCCAAATAGCCTCCCTAGACGAGCCCTCTAATCTATCCTGCCAAAGCACTGCTGTAATATCTTCTCTGACAAGCAATGCAACACCTCCCCCTCTGGTCCCTCCAATTCTATCACACCTGAAGCAACGAAATCCTGGAATATTTAGTTTCCAATCACAGCCCTCCTGCAACCATGTTTCACTGATTGCCACCATATTTCCAGGTGTCAATCCAGGCTCTAAGTTCATCCACCTTACTTACAATGCTCCTAGCATTAAAATATACACATTTTAGAAACCCACCATCCTTTATTCTCGGTCTATTATCTTTTTCATCTTTCTCGCCTACATTTTGGATCCGAGTGCTTCCCTTTCTGCCTCTTGCCCCACACCCTGACCCCTAGCCCCCTCTACCCGAGTCCCTCCCCCCCAGCCTTTCTAGTTTAAAGTCTCCCCAGTAGCCTTTGCAAATCTCCCTGCCAGGATATTGGTCCCCCTCGGGTTCAAGTGCAACCCGTCCTTTGTGTACAGATCATGCCTTCCCCAAAAGAGGTCCCAGTGATCAAGAAACTTGAATCCCTGCCCACTGCACCAGTCCCTCAGCCACGCATTTATCCTCCACCTCATTTCATTCCTACTATCACTGTCACGCGGCACAGGCAGTAATCCTGAAATCGTTACCCTTTTGCTCCTTCTCCTTAACTTTCCCCCCAACTCCCTAAATTCTCCCTTCAGGACCTCGTCACTTTTTCTGCCTATGTCATTGGTACCTATGTGTACAACATCAGGCTCCTCTCCCTCCCTTATCAGAATCTTTTGGACACGTTCTGACAAATGCGAGACCCTGGCACCAGGGAGGCAAACTACCATCCGGGTTTCCCGACTGCGTCTACAGAATCGCCTATCCGACCCCCTAACTATCGAGTCCCCTATTACAATTGCCCTCCTCTTTTTGCTACCCTTCTGAGCATCAGGGCCGGTCTCTGTGCCGGAGGCCCGGCCGCTGTTGCTGCCCCCAGCTAGGCTGTCCCCTCCAATCGTACTCAAACCCGAGTACCTATTTTCCAGGTGTACGGTCACAGGGGTACTCTCTAGCCCCTGCAACTGCCCCTTGCCCTTCCTAACTGTGACCCACTTGTCTTCCTCCTGTGGTTTGGGAGTGACTACCTCCCTGTAGCTCCTCTCTATTACCTCCTCACTCTCTCTGACCAGACGGAGGTCATCGAGCTGCTGCTCCAGGTTCCTAACACAGGAATTAAGTTATGCCTTACATTTATGTACATATATATTTTTTTCCCAGCTGTCTTTCGGAATTTTTATCAATAACTCTTGTTCCCAGTCCCTTCTAATTGCCTCTGTCGTTGGTGTTTCTATATTTAAAATTATAATATATAAATATATTAAATAGCTTGATTCTGCCTTTCTGTTCATTCCTTCCTCTAATAAATCTGAGGTTAGAGTTTGATATCCTTGTATATATTTTTTCAAATAATCTTGAATTTGAAGGTATTTAAAGGTCCAGGTGTATTTGAGTGCCGGATGGAAGCTAGTGGTGAAGCGGATAAAGTCAGTCAGTTTTGTGTGGGTGCAGGAGGTAGCACCAAAGCATTCGTCGATGTAGCAGAGGTAGAGGTCGGGGATGGGGCCCTGGTACGCCGAGAACAAGGATTGTTCGACGTACCCGACAAAGAGGCAGGCATAGCTGTGGCCCATGCGTGTGCACATAGCTACGCCTTGTATTTGGAGGAAATGGGAGGTCAAACAAGAAGTTATTGAGGGTAAGGACCAACTTGGCTAGGTAGAGGAGAGTATTAGTGGACGGGTATAGGTTGATTCTCCGGTCGAGGAAGAACCGGAGGGCTTTGAGACCATCCTGGTGGGGGATGGAGGTGTAGAGTGACTGGACGTCCATGGTGAAGATGAGGGGATGGGGGCCTAGAGAATGGAATGCCCGGAGACGACGTCCCTGAAGAATAAACATTTCCGATATCAGATAGACTAATTGTCAGAGAGAACACTGAAGGATGGAATCTAAGACACACGTATATTTGGTTCCAAGGGCCACCAACACTAATAACGGCATTTCCATTTGGTAAACTCAAAACCAGCTGGCAGTAGGTAAAGAAAATAAATCATACATCAGCAGGCCTCATTTGACACGAGGTATGCCAAATTGTAAGAAAAGCCAACATAAAAAGTTTAAATCAAAACAACCATATGCGTGCATTCCCCAGATACTATAATGAAGGAAAACAAAGTCACTTGCTTCCATAAGACGTGTTTTACAGTTGAGCAGATGCACTGGTGAGCTGGTAATGAGAGCAACCATTCACAGATATTTGCATCTGCATGTGCATACCTGTAAACCCCAGCACTTTGATTCAGCACCGCAGTGGAACCAAGCATATGTATCAAATGCTCTAATAGTCATACAGCTTGTAAACGGGCCCATTGACCCAAGTTGCCCACGCTGACCAATATGCCCAATCTACTTGAATCCCACCTGCCCTCGTTTGGCCCATATCCTAATCTTTCAGCTAAGCACAAGACTGGTGAAAGAAGGCTGGCAGCAACTAATTCTTTATCAGCTCAAGGTTTGCTTAGAGAGCAGAGTGGAGAGAAAATGCTAAAGCTTGGTGCAATTGGGAGATGGCGAGGCTTTAGGTTCAGGAGATGACAGCAAGTTATTGGAAGGAAAGGAGATCTAGAAATGACAATCAAAGAGCAACAATCATGGAATCAAGATGCTAACATGGATTACACAAAAGCAGTACTCAAATACACTGGCAACTAGTATTTAAAAGGTCTGTTAGCCAACAATAATGTCTCTTTTCAAGGTATAGTTGAGTCTGTTAATTTTGAGAAGCACGTGATCAAATGTTGAACTAACTTTTGCCAATAAATATCAAAATCAGCAAAACCATGGATTATGACGCTTTCAATTTCCCATACCAATGATAAGCAATTATACTGGCAATTAAAAGCAGGATTAAATGCAATACCTTATTAGTGTAATAATACTGTTATTAGTGTAATAGTACAGATAATGCGAGGATTGTCTGTACTGAGTTCAGAGAGTTCTGAGAATACAATCTGGCATAGGCAATCCTTCCATTATGGGGCGGTGGGGGGGGATAGAGGGGGATTGCGCTCCTCGACACAGTCTGTATTGTAATTTCCCATTTTGCGAGGCATGTTATTTCTGCATTCTTTGAGAAGCAAAAGATTTTTTTTTAATAATTCTGGTTTGAGTGCAGCATAGGTTTGAGTGCAGCAAGGTTAATTCCCGGGATGGCGGGAGCGTCATATGCTGAGAGAATGGAGCGGCTGGGCTTGTATAATCTGGAGTTTAGAAGGATGAGAGGTGATCTGATTGAAACATATAAGATTATTAAGGGTTTGGATACGCTAGAGGCAGGAAACATGTTCCCGATGTTGGGGGAGTCCAGAACCAGGGGCCACAGTTTAAGAATAAGAGGTAATCCGTTTAGAACGGAGATGAGGAAACACTTCTTCACGGAGAGTTATGAGTCTGTGGAATTCTCTGCCTCAGAGGGCGATGGAGGACGGTTCTCTGGATACTTTCAAGAGAGAGCTAGATAGGGCTCTTAAAGATAGCGGAATCAAGGGATATAGGTAGAAGGCAGGAACAGGGTATTGATTAGGGATGATCAGCCATGATCACATTCAATGGCAGTGTTGGCTCGAAGGGCCGAATGTCCTACTCCTGCTCCTATTGTCTATCTATTATCCCCCCCATCAATTCTGTGAATTTTATTCTGTTTCTCAAATCTTTGAATAGTGATTATTGAATTCTGTAGCGGCAAACGTCTGTGAGCTAAATGGCTATAAACCTGAGGATCGCCCGAGTAATGAAATAGATGGTAAAGCCCCTGTCCCACTTACGTGTTCTTGGCACGCTAATTACGCAACCTCGTAATTTTCTTGGCCCCACTCTGGGAGTAGAAGTGGGGGCGGATCCGAATCCGTAACGATCGTGAGCTCGCCGATTGTTCGCCTGCTTCTGTTGCTGTTGGAGGTGAGACGTTGCGTTGCGCTAGGGTCTTGGGCCTGTCTCACTTTGGCCGTCAGTTACGCGACAGGCTGTTGGCGCGCGAAGATTTTGTTCGCTACAAAAATTTCGGAGACTACATATCCCTCCGCGCTTCTCAGTGGGACCGGCCTCATACGATGCCCGTGCGCCTCAACGCGACGACGAGGTCGTGTAATTTGCATGCCAAGGACATGTAAGTGGGACAGGCCCTTAACACAACTTTCCAGTGATTGTAAAATATAACACGAGAGGAAATTAAAAAGCATAAGACTGAGTGGAAAAAAATTGCAGTGAGTGAATACTGGAGTTGATGATGGAATTCGGCCATTTACATAAAACAACAAATACATTTTAAATACTTAAAGCCTAATATATCATTCAAAACAAAATGAACTGATCTAAATGATCTGACCTAAATATATTATGTTAACACGTGACGCTACATTTTCAATTTTGTAAAAGTTGGTTCAATTTCCAAGAGGCAAGGTTGCAATATAATTTTCAGAAACTTAGCTACTGAATCAATTCAGGCGGCACAGTGGCACAGTTGCTTCTGCCTCATAGTGCCAGAGACTTGGGTTCAATCTAACCTTGGGTGCTATCTGCGTGGACATTCTGCTCTCCTCATAACCGCATGGGTTTCCTCTGGGTGCTCTGATTTCCTCCCAGATCCCAAAGATGTGGGTTTGTAGGTTGATTGGCCTCTGTAAATTGCCTCTCGGGAGTAGGGAGTGGATGCGAAAATGGGGTAACATAGAACTAGTGTTGACGGGTGATGAATGGTTGGCATGGATTTGTGATCTCATGGGCCTGTTTCAATGCTGTAGCTTTCAATCAATTCCGTTAACTATTACAATAAAGCTAAATAGAAAATTGAAGAAATTGAATTATATGAAAAAGTAATATTAAGGCTAAAAAGACCAGGCAGTCTGAATAGTCAGCTTCTGTATTTAATTTTGTGACTATAACACTGGATGCATTAGCAGAACTTAGAACACCGATGACTTGGTTCACAAGACTACCATTAAAGTCGAGGTTACTTTTCACACCTATTGCCTGGGAAATTATTGTTAATGGATTTCCGTCAAGGCATAAATACAGAATTTTGCCAACTCAAAAGATATGCATTTAATGGAGGAGTGAATGTGCATAAATCTGGAAAGGGGAAAATTGAAGATGCAGAAAATAGTTAATCTGAAACTATTAGCAAGTACAGTTAATTAAAAAAAGACAACCACCTCTTGAAATAAAAAGCTACATCTGTAAAACTATGGCACATTTTTGTGCATTTTATTCTAAAATCAACACTGATGCATTGACCTGGATGATTTAAAAATGCCAAGTGGGGCTGGTGAGCAAGTCGAAACAACAAGGGCTTCAACTTAAACTTAACTTGCATATGTAAATAATATTAATAGAAAATTCTAACTATAATCCCTCTCTTTCTCCTCTTAGTGTAAACTATTCCAAATTGAAGCAGTCAACACACCGCCACTTTAATACCGAAGGTTAGACAAAGCAATTATGACATTCTGTGGAACAATAACTTTGGGACTTCTGACATCACGGACAGGAGACTGCTGGAGATGATGTGAGGAATAAAACACAAAACAGTCTGCAGATTATTACATTTTCTCCATAAAGTTAATGATCAAGCAAATTTGTTTGTTTGCAGCCTGACTCAACTGGGCCGAATGTCCTAATTCTGATCCTAATGTCTTATGGTCTTATAACTGTGTGTATCTGAAACCCAATAATAAAAAAAAAAATTACTCATTACCTTTATCTCAGAAACCCCCCCAATATATATAGATGTATACTGCAGGGTTACCAACTGTCCCGGATTCGCCGTATTTCGTCCCGGCGAAACAACCTAAATACGGTGTTCCGGCAGGCAAACATGTCGTTACGGAGAAGGGCGGGAACGAAAAATAATCAAAACAATAAACGGGAAGGGCGGGGGCGGGAGCGGGAATGAGCGGCGGTTGGACACGTGCAGCGGGAAGGGCGGGAGCGGGAACGAGCGGCGGTGGGACACGTGCAGCGGGAAGGGCGGGAGCGGGAACGAGCGGCGGTGGGACACGTGCAGCGGGAATGAGCGGCGGTTGGACACGTGCAGCGGGAAGGGCGGGAACGAGCGGCGGTCGGACACGTGCAGCGGGAAGGGCGGGAGCGGGAACGAGCGGCGGTCGGACACGTGCAGCGGGAAGAGCGGGAGCGGGAACGAGCGGCGGTCGGACACGTGCAGCGGGAAGAGCGGGAGCGGGAACGAGCGGCGGTTGGACACGTGCAGCGGGAAGAGCGGGAGCGGGAACGAGCGGCGGTTGGACACGTGCAGCGGGAAGAGCGGGAGCGGGAACGAGCGGCGGTCGGACACGTGCAGCGGGAAGGGCGGGAACGGGAACGAGCGAGAACGGGAACGAGCGATGGTGGGTACAGGATGATGCTACAGACAGAGATGGTCAAAAGGCTGTTAAGACATTCATGTGCAAGGAACAGAGGTAACATTAGCATTGTGGGGCTAAGGGCCCATTGCCTGTGTTGTATGTTTCAATAGACAATAGGTGCAGGAGGAGGCCATTCGGCCCTTTGAGCCAGCACCACCATTCACTGTGATCACGGCTGATCATCCCCAATCAGTACCCCGTTCCTGCCTTCTCCCCATATCCCCTGACTCCGCTATCTTTAAGAGCCCTATCTAGTTCTCTGTTGAAAGCACCCAGAGAACCGGCCTCCACCGCCCTATGAGGCAGAGAATTCCACAGACTCGCCACTCTCTGTGAGAAAAAGTGTTTCCTCGTCTCCGTTCTAAATGGCTTACTCCTTATTCTAAGACTGTGGCCCCTGGTTCTGAACTCCCCCAACATCGGCATTGTCATTTAGACAATTGAGTTTATGTGTATGTGTATACTAAAGGATGTTTATGTGTGTTTAATGAGTTTGTATATAGTACTAGTTGAAAAAAGGAAGGTTGGATTCAACGCGCGTTGCAGATTTTGGGTCGTTGCCATACATATTTCTGGTGCCGCAACATGTTACTGAGAGAAATGCATTTACCCCCATTTGTTACTGACAAATGGGTTGAATGTTACTGTGAACTAAATTTAGGGTTGGCATCTCTGATACTGTAGAAAAGGGCACTCCTTTTCCACTAGATTGAATACATTCTATAGATAAGTTTAAAGGTAAATAATTTCATCACACCACTGCCCCTTCCACCCAAAATACGGAGATGAAATATTTTAATGCTCTAATTATGTTTCCAACTGCATTTATTGCATTTTCAATAAATGACCTGAAAAGATAGGAATACCAGTAGGCAGCTCATGTCTTTTCAAACCTTCTTTTGATTGTAAGCTGCAGGTGATTTTCGTTATTTTTCTATCAGGACATTGCTTTGGACATTTGCCAACTACCTTGCTTCATTGCTGTTGTATTTCGTAATTACCTCTTATCCTACTGACAACCACCAATCAAGCTGGTTGAATTCAATGCTGAGCTTATTAGGAACAGCTATGTTTAGAATAGTTTGGCACTTCACCAAAGGTTGCAAACTGCTTGAAAATAATGAAACATGCTTTGGACAATGCAGTGATGATTAGTAATTGTCTTCCTATGAAAAGCACCACATAGATCCCATAGGCAAGACAAATCACCTGCTGTTAGCACATAGCAAAAGGGTTCAGCATTTTTCTAATCTGCAATATCATTTTGGTGCCCTCAAGGAAGCTCATTATGAATAGTGAATAGCAGTACATAAAGCCTATCAGAGAGATATTGAACTCATCTGTTTTAATTCTGTTGTGTTTGCTTCTGGACATCAGCAATTTATCTCCATCTTGGAAAAAGATCCCGTTATACACAAATACATTAGAAACATTATATATTTACAACCAAAATGCTAGTAAGATTCTAAATTATATAATGTAGTGTATTGTAATAATAAGCTTGACAACTGAAAAATTAAATTGAATATCTTTAAAATTTAAACCAACAATCAGTGCCACAGGTACATTAATGTTGGTCAGAAATGAGTGTTTTACAATATGGAAAAGTGCGAACAATGTTAATGCAAACTGTTAGAAAGATTTTTTCCATTTGGCAGTGGCTTTGCTTTAATATTAACACAAACTGAAAGAGGGGGGGGAGGGGTGTGTGTGTGTGTGTGTGTGTGTGTGTGTGTGTGTGTGTGTGTGTGTGTGTGTGTGTGTGTGTGTGTGTGTGTGTGTGTGTGTGTGTGTGTGTGCGTGAGATTCGGTAGCGATTTCACTTATGATTTCGGAAATCGACTCAACTCTAAATTTGATCAATTATTTCCCCAGATTTTTAATAAGTTTGTTCACAAAATGGACTGCTTTTTAAAAATCAAACTGCTGCGGCAGCTGCGGACGTCACAATGCCCTTGCTCGCAGCACCGCCCCCCCCCCCCCCCCCCCGCTTTCCATTAAAGCAGATGCTCTCAACACGCAGGTGCACTTTCCACCACCCTTCCCACCCCCACTCAGTCATTTTATTCGCCTCCTGCTGTGCTGCGGACCAAAGATCCAGAGGGAGTAATGGCCGCCAGGGCCACCTTCTCTTCGCGTGCCTCACGCGACGATAATGGCTGTGCTGCCCTCCCGCTCCACCCTCCCCGTACTCGGGGTCTGAGGCGTTCGGGAATCGGCCCTCTGTGATGACCCGGAGATAACCGGTTGGCTCTGGGGGTACAGAGAGGATGCGCCGAGAATGCAAGGCCAAGGAGCTGAGGCTAAAGGCTTCTGGGCGGCCCTACCCTTCTCCTCCCTCCCTCTCCCCCCGGTCCTCCTTCCCCTAAACCCCATACTCCCCTCCACTCCTCCCCCACCCCCTCTCCCATCTCTCTCCCCACCCTCGCTCTCCTCCTCCCCTCCATCCCCCTGTCTCTGCCCCTCTCTCTGTCTCTCCCCATTCTCTCTCTGCCCTCACTCTCTACCCCACTCCTCTCTTAATAATATTAATATAATATCAAGGGGGGGTAGTTAGCGTGTGTGTGGGGGCAGTTAGTACGTGTGACGCTGCATACCGCCGCCCCTCACCCCCCCACCACAACCGGGCGTTGGAGGAACAGACCCAACGGATCTGCACCTGGTCTAGTTATATTTAAGAATATCTCTGGAAATATGTTTCTGTCAGAAAACCCAGTACCACTTACCTGGATTTTAAGTACAGAGAAGTGCAAGAGGCCCTCTCTCTATAAACAGCAAAACAACTTTAGGGTAAAATGACAAGAAGAACGTAGCATCATGAATACATTGTTCAGGTGTTTATTGCCATGTGTGTGACCTGTATGTTTGTTAACTCTGTTCAGCCACTCATGCTCCATATCCTTCTACAATTCTGCCTGATTTATACGTAATTTAACCAGTTTCTAAGCCTGCAGTTATCTGTTACCACATATGAAAATTTCAATCCACAAGTTTTTAACATTTGTCATTTTAAATATTTACATTTAAGCTTTTAATATATTTTAGAACATTAAATGAAAGTCTTAAAGTGTGTTTATCAAACCCACTTAAAATGTATTTAACACTCTACTATTTATTAAACCTATTTAAAATTCTTCCTTTTCACGTTTGTTTGGTTAGTACAGGCTTGCATAACATCAGTTATAGGATTCCTGCAAGCCCTGACGGCACTAAGGATTTGCCACCAGAGACTGCAAGAGCTAATTGGGGGACTTGGAAATCATTGCATAGCCCACTACAGCACAATTCATTGCTAATCATCCATGCAACAAAATATTTTCACTGTATTTTTTTGTACACGTGACAATAAACAAAACTATTGACATTAAATATACTTTATTCTGGGGGATGGGGAAGAGGAGGGGGAGGGCAAGGGGCTTGCACATAGAGATAAAAACGTTGATTAAAGATACAGTGCCCTCCATAATGTTTGGGACAAAGACCCATTTATTTATTTGCCTCTGTACTCCACAATTTGAGATTTGCAATAGAAAAAAATAACATGTAGTTAAAGTGCACATTGTCAGATTTTAATAAAGGCCATTTTTATACACTTTGTTTCCACCATGTAGAAATTCCAGCAGTGTTTATACATAGTCCCCCCATTTCTGAGCACCATAATGTTTGGGACACAGCAATGTCATGTAAATGAAAGTAGTCATGTTTAGTATTTTGTTGCACATCCTTTGCAGGCAATGACTGCTTGAAGTCCGCGATTCATGAACATCACCAGTTGCTGGGTGTCTTCTCTGGTGATGTTAGTCCAGGCTTGTATTGTAGCCATCTTTAGCTTATGCCTCGTTTGGGGGCTAGTCCCCTTCAGTTTTCTCTTCATCATATAAAAGGCTTACTCAATTGGGTTATTATTGGGTGATTGACTAGGCCACTCAAGATCTGACCATTTTTTAGCTTTGAAAAACTCCTTTTTTGCTTTAGCAGTATGTTTGGGATTATTGTCTTGCTGTGGAATGAACTGCTGGCCAATGAGTGTTGAGGCATTTGTTTGAAGTTGAGCAGATAGGATGTGTCAATACCCTTCAGAATTCATTATGCTACTACCATCATTAGTTGCATCATCAATGAAGATAAGCGAGCCAGTACCTTCAGCATAACACCCCCACCACCGTGTTTCACAGATGAAGTGGATCTTGGGCAGTTCCTTCTCTCCTCCATACTTTGCTCTTGCCATCGCTCTGATATATGTTAATCTTCATCTCATATGTCCATAAGACTTTTTTTCAGAAATGTGGTTACTCTTTCAAGTGCTCTCTCAAGTACTTCTTGGCAAACTGTAACCTGGCCATCCTATTTTTGCGGCTAACCAGTGGTTTACATCTTGCAGTGTAGCCTCAGTATTTCTATTCATGAAGTCTTCTGCAGACAGTGGTCAATGACAAATCCACACCCGATTCCTGAAGAGTGTTTCTGATATGTCGGACTTTTCTTTATTATGGAGAGAATTCTTCTGTCATCAGCTGTGGAGGTCTTCCTTGGCCCTTTCCGATTAGTAAGCTCACCAGTTTTCTCTTTCTTCTTAATGATGTTCCAAACAGTTGGTTTTGGTAAGCCTAAGGTTTGGCTGATGTCTCTAACTCTCAGTCTCAGTCTCTAACTCTCAATCTCATAATGGCTTCTTTGACTTTCATTGGCACAACTTTGGTCCTCATGTTGATAAACAGCAATAAAAGTTTCCAAAGATGATGGAACGATTAGGTGCTGCAAGCTACCTTCAACCTGCATTAAGGAGGCATTTAAACACACCTGAGCATTTACAAATACCTGCAAAGCCATGTGTCCCAAACATTATGGTGCCCTGAAACGGGGGACTATATATAAACACATCTGCAATGTCTACATGGTGAAACCAAAATGTATAAAAATGGCCTTTAATAAAATCTGACAATGTGCACTTTAACCACATGTGATTTTTTTTCTATTACAAATCTCAAATTGTGTACAGAGGCAAAGAAATAAATGATGGGTCCTTGTCCCAAACATTATGGAGGGCACTGTAGGTGATAACACTTCCATCACATGCTGCTTACTCAAATAGTCAATTGCACCTTGGTCAGGGTGGGATGAGGATATTCATGCAACCTCAAGGTGTTCGTTCCAATTGTCAACGAGTGTTCAAGAATAGTGATGGAATTGTGGTGTTTTGCTCTATCTCTTGGATTTATATCTTTTAGCTATATATCCAAATACTTTTGCTGTTCAGTGCATCGTTATCCCAGTATTGTAGCACCACTGCAATCACGCCTTATTTCCAATTACGGTATACCCAATGCTACTGGGCATTGATTCCTACATGTCTCATTGAACTGAAGATGTTATCTGATTTGATGGTAACAATGACATCAGACAATTAATTCACATTTGTTCTTGCTGAGCTGTTGACTTTGTCATCTTTATATCTGGCAACTTGTGTATTGTTAGGTGGTTATTTTGTTCTTGTGTTTCTTTGGTCCTGTTTGCACTAGGGGTTGACCAACAACAGTCTTTTACAGTGCAGAAAAGAATCAACCACACAGCACAGCTCTGTATAAACACACACACATACAGGGTTCACAAAAAGCTGGAGAAACTCAGCGGGTGCAGCAGCATCTAAGGAGCGAAGGAGATAGGCGACGTTTCGGGTCGAGACCCTTCTTCAGACTGGTCAGGGATTAGGGAAACGAGAGATATAGACGGTGGTGTGGAGAGATAAGGAACAATGAGTGAAAGATATGCAAAAAAGTATCGGTGATAAAGGGAACAAGCCATTGTAAGCTGTTTGTGGTGTGAAAATGAGAAGCTGGTACGACTGGGGTGGGGGAGGGAGATAGAGATAGAGGGAATGCCAGGGCCCGAGGGCTGAGGGAGAGGTGGGAAGGGGAGGAGACAGCAAGGGTTAACAGAATTGAGAAAATTCAATATTCAAGCCCAAAGGATGCAGACTCCCCAAGCGGAATATGAGGTGCTGTTCCTCCAGCTTGCGGTGTTGCTCACTCTGGCCGTGGAGGAGGCCCAGGACCGAGAGGTCGGATGTGGAATGGGAGGGGGAGTTGAAGTGCTGAGCCACCGGGAGGTCGGGTTGGTTATTGCGGACCGAGCGGAGGTGTTCGCCGAAGCGATCGGCAAGCCTCCGCTTGGTCTCACCGATATAGATCATCTGGCATCTGGAGCAGCGGATGCAGTAGATGAGGTTGGAGGAGGTGCAGGTGAACCTCTGTCGGACCTGGAAGGACTGCTTGGGTCCCTGAAAGGAGTGGAGGGGGGAGGTGAAGGGACAAGTGTTGCATTTCTTGCGGTTGCAAGGGAAAGTGCCCGGGGAAGGGGTAGAGTGGGAGGGGAGGGAAGAATTGACAAGGGATTTGCGGAGGGAGCGGTCTTTGCGGAAGGCAGACAGGGGGGGAGATGGGAAGATGTGGCGGGTGGAGGGGTCACGTTGGAGGTGGCGAAACTGGCGGAGGACTATATGTTGTATTTGCCGGCTGGTGGGGTGAAAGGTGAGGACCAGGGGGACTCTGCCCTGTTTGCGAGTGGGGGAATGGGGAGCGAGGGCAGTGTTGCGGGGTATGGAGGAGACCCTGGTGCAAGCCTCATCAATAGTGGGGGAGGGGAATCCCCGTTCTCTGAAGAATGAGGCCATTTGTGATGACCTGGTGTAGAACACCTCATCCTGGGAGCAGATGCAGCGTAGACGGAGGAATTGGGAATAGGGGATGGAGTCCTTACAGGAAGCAGGGTGGGAGGAAGAGTAGTCCAGGTAGCTGTGGGAGTCAGTAGGTTTGTAGTGGATGTCGGTCAGGAGCGTATCACCTGCAATAGAGATGGTGAGGTCAAGGAATGGTAGGGAAGTGTCGGAAATGGTCCAAGTGTATTTGAGTGCCGGATGGAAGTTGGTGGTGAAATGAATGAAGTCAGTCAGTTGTGTGTGGGTGCAGGAGGTGACACCAAAGCAGTCATCGATGTAACGGAGGTAGAGGTCGGGGATGGGGCCCTGGTACGCCGAGAACAAGGATTGTTTGACGTACCCAACAAAGAGGCAAGCGTAGCTGGGGCCCATGCGTGTGCCCATAGCTACGCCTTGTGTTTGGAGGAAATGGGAGGAATCAAAAGAGAAGTTATTGAGGGTGAGGACCAACTCTGCTACTGTGCAAGATCAGCAGTTTCTTGCACATGGCTTTTGTGAAATAAATGGGTAAAGGGGAAGTTGGGGGAAAGAGGAGTGAACAGCATTCTGAGAACAATGCATGGCATAACATGAAACCATGCAGTCGGTGCAAATATCAAGAAATGCGAGGTGAAAAAAAGAGTTTACTTTTTTCACAAAATTCCATTGGACCAAATTTTATTTGATATCATGAGTTTTTTGGCAATCGTGTGCGAATTCTGCATCCGTGAACTTATGTTACCCAAACGGCTGTAATGCAGGGATCAACTGTTTTTAAAGTAAAAATTCAGTAACTTCACAGTCAACTTTATGGGTATGAGATTTTCTTTTCAAGATTATTTAACTAACAGAATTTAAGTTCTCATCTACTGCAGCAGTGGGTCTTGAATTATTAACCACAAGGTTGGTATATAGATTAATAGTTAATTCATATCAATTATCTGTAATTTAGTTAGCTCCAGATTGATGACTTTACAGTAGTTAGTTTTAAGTTAGTAGTGAGGTAGGGTGGAAAGAGATGGGGAAATCCAATTTGTAACTTTCATCCCTGAAGGGAAATAATCTGTGGAAATCAGTATTGCGGATTTCAAAGTAGCTTTTCAGGTGACACTCCTTCACTGTTCAGGGCCTGTCCCACTTTCACGACCCAATTTACGACCTTTTTTACTCATGGACATTTTTCATCAGGTTAGAAAAACACCCCGACCTACTTGATGCCATGAGTACCTACGACTAGCATCACGGCCTGCTACGACCTCCTATCGTCCATGCTGCGAGTATGAGTCAAGGGCAAACTCGGCATAGGTCCTGAATTAGGTCGTGAAAGTGGGACAGGTCCTTTACATGTTGCTTTCTTTTTAAGTAGGTAGCATTTATATCCATGATATATTTCAATCTATTTATACTTTGAATTTAGAAATAAGAAACCAGAACAATCTTTTTACGTCACCTACTCAGCAGACATTGTGGGCTGAAAGGCCTCTTCCAGTGCTGTACAGATCCAAATCCAAAAGCTTCTTAATTGCACCTATCATATCTGCCTCCATCACCACCTTGTTAAAAAAAAACTTTCCCTGCCCATTTCCTTTTGGTTTTTGACTTTTCCTCCCTAGGAAAAAGGTTCTGTCTGTCCCCTATCTGTGCCACACATAATGTTATTTACTTCTATCAGATCTCTCCTCAGCCTCTGACAGTCCAGAGAAAACAATCCTATATTATACAATTTATCTTTACAGCCAATATCCTCTAATCCAAGCATCGTTCTGATGAAACTCCTCTGTACCCTTTCCAAAGCCTCCACATCCTTCCTGTAATGGACAGGCGAAACTGAACGCAAGACTCCAAATGTCACAATACTCCAAATGTTGCCTAAATAAAGTCCTACAAAGCTGCAGAATGACTTCCTTACTCATATATTCAATGCCCCGACTGACGTCACGCTGCCTTCCATTTATAACTCACATTGCCTTGGCAAGGCCAGCAGCATAATCAAGGACGAGTCGAACCCTAGACACTCCCTCTTCTCCCCTTTCCCATCTGGCAAAAGGTATAGAAGTGTGAAAATGCACACCAACAGATTCAGGGACAGTTTCTTCCCAGCTGTTATCAGGCAACTGAATCATCCTGCCATCCAGAGTGCAGTGCTGAACTACTATCTACCTCTTTGGTGACCCTCAGACTATCCTTGATCGGACATTGTTGGCTTTACCTTGGACTAAATGTTATTCCCCTATCATGTATCAATACACTGTATATGGATTGATTGTAATCAAGTATTAACTTTCTGTTGACTGGTTAGGACGCAACAAAAGCTTTTCACTGTACCTCGGTACATGTGACAATAAACTAAACTGAAACTGACGGCAAGCATACCATATGCCTTCTCAACCATTTTATTAATTTGTTTTATATTTAGAGATACAGCGTGGAAACAAGCCCTTCAACCGGAGTTTGCGCTGAACAGCGATCACCAGTACATGCTAGTGGCAATTTACAGAAGGCAATTAACCCACAAGAGCACCCAAAGGAAACCTAACAAGGTAATGTACAAAATCAGTACCCAAAGTCAGAATCAAACCCAGGTTTCTGGCGCTGTAACTCTACTGCTGCGCCACCCTATATGTAATAATATATATTCTATGGTGCACTTTGAGTTGTCTTCCACATTTCTTTTTTTCATGCTTCTATTCAAACCGAGTGAATTAGAAGATACACATAAACTGAATTGCATTTTCTGTGCATTTCAGCCATACTTTGGATGAGTGAACTTCCCTTCACTCTCCATGACCTCAACACCCTGCTGTTACTTCAAATGTTTCTATGCAATTCTGAAATTTACCATTTTTGTTTTACTTTGGTACATACCCTCTGTGACAGTTTGAAGTTTTGATGAGCGTTCAGAGTCGGGAGAATGCAAAGGTTCTGGTTCCTTCAAGCTTTCCAAATGTAAAAATGGATCATATTCCACAGAGGCTAGATCTGACAAGTTCAGAGGGAAGTATCGAGGATTATTCAAGTAATGAGCTCCATACACACAGCTATGCAGCACCTAATGATAAAAGACAACAAGAATGATTTAACAATAAGATTAACAATTATCAGTGAAAATGAAACAAGTGAATTCTAACTTATAGAATATAAATAAAGTTAATTATACGGAAAAAGCAAATAATTTTATTTTTAAACAGTTAGACAGGTCCTTCTGAGAAACAGTTAGACAGGAACATGGATAGGACAAGTTTAGAGGGATATGGACCAAGTGCAGGCAGGTGGGACTAGTGTAGCTGGGACATGTTGGCCGGTGTGGGCAAGTTGGGCCGAAGGGCATGTTTCCACACTGTATCACTATGAATAAGGAAGAATGATAATTCTGTAAGAATGTGAGGTTATCCACTTTGGTAGCAAAAACAGGAAGGCAGATTACTACCTAAATGGCATCAAGTTGGGAAAAGGGGAAGTACAATGGGATCTGGGGGTCCTTGTACATCAGTCTATGATGGGGGTACACAAAAGGCTGGAGAAACTCAGCGGGTGCAGCAGCATCTAAGGAGCGAAGGAGATAGGCGACGTTTCGGGTCAAGACCCTTCTTCAGACAAAAGTAAGCATGCAGGTACAGCAGGCAATGAAGAAAGCGAATGGCATGTTGGCTTTTATAACAAGAGGAATCAAATATAGGAGCAAAGACGTCCTTCTGCAGTTGTACAGAGCCCCAGTGAGACCACACCTGGAGTATTGTGTGCAGTTTTGGTCTCCTAATTTGAGGAAGGACATTCTTGCTATTGAGGGAGTACAGCGTAGGTTTACAAGGGTAATTCCCCGGATGGCGGGATTGTCATATGCTGAGAGAATGGAGCAGTTGGGCTTGTACACTCTGGAGTTTAGAAGGATGAGAGGGAATGTCATTAAAACATATAAGATTGTTAAGGGCTTGGACACACTAGAGGCAGGAAACATGTTCCCGATGTTGGGGGAGTCCAGAACCAGGGGCCACAGTTTAAGAATAAGGAGTAAGCCATTTAGAACGGAGACGAGGAAACACTTTTCCCCACAGAGAGTGGTGAGTCTGTGGAATTCTCTACCTCAGAGGGCGGTGGAGGCAGGTTCTCTGGATGCTTTCAAGAGAGCTAAATAGGGCTCTTAAAAATAGCGGAGTCAGGGGATATGGGGAGAAGGCAGGAACGGGGTACTGATTGGGGATGATCAGCCATGATCACATTGAATGGTGGTGCTGGCTCTAAGGGCCAAATGGCCTACTCCTGCACCTATTGTCTAATGATAAAGGCTGTAATGAAGCCAGCAAACAAAGATCTTTATTCACATATAACAAACATGGGAAATTTGAAGTGTAAAGAAAGTTATCTCTTCCTTTGCAGTGTGCCTGACTTATTGAAAATTAACTGACTCACAACAACATCGAGCACCATTTTTAAGAGAGGCAAAGGTGAGTAATTTTAAAGGTAAAAATGTAATAGTCAAGTTAAAAGGAGGAAAATGGATTGTAAAATAATGGATTTGTGCAAAATCAGTAGCACACTTCAGGAAAGAAAACTATTTTATAAAAAAAGAAAATTGTTACATCAAAAGAACAAGACTTAACTACTTGTTGAACCTGTCTGATATTTTTTTGTAATTCATGCACAAGAACAGCTGGATCCATCTATACTTCACTCATTTGCAGCCTCTCCTCATTTAGATTCCAATCTGTCTTTTAGTTCCTTTTACTGAAGTACACGATCTGATACTTCCCCACATTAAACTCTTGTAAATGAAATCCTCATGGTGGAGACTAAGTTAGAAAGAGCCTGATTTGTTTGTGTGAACCATCACCAGCCCATTATCAACATCCACATAACTGGTCTATCAAGATGGTTGAAACAAGTAATTTAATGACTTGCATGAGCGCTCATCTGATCTTGAAGTATGTGAACATATTGGTAGTTAGGGAGAAAGAATGGAAGAGAGGACGGCAGGTTAGGTCATAAGGGATAGGAGTAGAATTAGGCAATTCAGCCCATCAAGTCTATTACATCATTCAATCATGGCTGATCTATCTCTCCCTCCTAACCCCATTCTCCTGCCTTCTCCCCATAACCTCTGACACCTGTTCACAGATCATAGCATTGATGTGGCTTGTTATGATCCATATGCTCTAAATGTTTGTCCTATTGTATTTTGCTATAATCTCGCAAATTGTTCCTTGATTAAAAAAAATCACCACAAATTCACCTCATAGCTGAACTAAGTACAATTTTTTACAATAAATAGAATATTTCTGAATCAGTATAAATTAATTTATAATTATATAACATATTATATGGATGTTTACCTTGTAAATGCAACTGAGAATAGATTTGTCTGAATTGTCTTTATCTTGCCCCGCAGCTTGGACAACTTGCAGCAATGTTTTTAAAGGCAGCACCATACACCAGTCCAAAAGGCACAGTAATAAGGATACTACCAGCTGTTAAGTTCAAGTTAACAAACGGAAAATTAACAGAAGCTATATTTTGCAAATGTACCAATTTCCCACCCATATTGCTCACATTCACACATCATGCTCTTACCCTTTTATCTTGTTCATGTGGGGATACTTCTGTACTCGGCAGAAGGTGGGTGATTGTTCCAATCAAAATCTAGTTGAAGAAGAAAAACAAAGTTCATACTGAAACTACATTTTCTCCGGTAATACAAAATGAGGACAAGATTTCCAGAAACGAAGAAAATAAAGTGATTGGAATCCAATTCTAATTCATAAGAATTTAACAAAAAGGTCTCACTTAGGAAAAGGGAGGAAGAGAGAAAAACATTAAGTGTGCAGCAGCCTACTACAGTTGAGCTGGATCCAGCTGACGTCACACTTACCTTGGACAGATAAGGATGTCAATCAAGCATCCTCCGCACGTGGTAGGCTTTCAACAATGCTTAACCAGCATACTGTTGAAGTTGGTTTGCTTTGGACAGAATGCCAGGAATTTTAAGCAATAGTCTCATAAAATAATATTACAGGCTTGAGGGGATAAATGGCCTACTTCTGTACTAATATTTCTATTTCCAAACTCTCCTTTTGATTGGATAAATGGATTTCCAACAATATGAGCAATTCAACATTAGCAAGATCAAAACATCCAACTTGACTGGCACCTCATCCACCACCTTATTCCCTTCAGAATGGGCATCAGAGTGTGCCATGACACAATGCATTAAGGTAATTTTGTAAAACTTCTTTCACAGCACTTAATCAACCTGCAACTTATATCCCAAGATGGTAAATATAACTCACAAATTCTCCAAGCTCCACACAATCTTGAATCATAAATATAAAGCTGTTTGCTCTGAGCTTCTAGCCAACATAATTGGGCCTGTGACCCAACATGAACGTGTTGTGACACAGGAGACTGCAAATGCAGGAATCTGCAGCAAGAAAACAAACTGTTTGAGGAATTCAGCAGGTCAGGCAGTATCTGTGGAAAGTCAATGTTTCTGATTGAGACATTTCATCTGGACCTAAAGAGCAGAGGAGAGATAACTAGTGTACAGAGATGAGGAAGGGGGGAGATAATGGATGGAGCAGGAGCTGACAAGCAGTAAATGGATCCAAGTGAGGAGGGATTGGAGAATTCAGTGTTCATGCTCTTGGGTTGTAGACTGCTCAGGCAGAATACAAGATGCAGTTCCTTTAGTTTGTACTTGGCCTCACTCTAACTGTAGAGGAGGCCAAGGTCAGACAGACTAATATGTCAATTGAAATTCAAATGGGTTACAAACTGGAGCTCAAGAAGGCACACAGAATGCATGTGCTTGTCAAAGAGGTCACCTATTATGACCAAACTAGAGACGACCATGTCCAGAGCAGCAAATGCAACTGATGAAGCTGAGGTGCATGCAAATCTCACATGGAAGAGAGGGAAAGAGAGAGAGGGAAAGAGAGAGAGGGGGAGAGAGAGGGGAGAGAGAGAGGGGAGGGGGGAGGGGGAGGGAGAGGGGGAGGGGGAGTATGGTTGGGAAGGTGTAAATGCGCGTGGTGTTGCGATCATGTTGTAGTTTGTGGAAAGATTGAAGACTGATGAGTTAGGATGCAGAAGCTGGTGGAGTGAAAGGTAAGGACCGAGGGAACTCTATTCTGTTTTGTTCTGTTTGGAGGGAGGAGGCAGTGAGAGGAGAAGTGTGGGAAATGGAGGAGATGTGTGTGAGGACGGGATGTTCGGCATCGTTTCCTGAAAAAGGAAGACATTTCAGATGCCCTTGAGTAGAAAGCCTCATCTCCACGACAGAGGTAGAGAAATTTAGAGAAAGTACAGCGTCCCTACAAGAGACAGGGTGGGTGAAGGTGCAGTCCTGATGTCCTTCAACTGCTCAACATTGTGGCTCGCATTAATCTTCTCACGGGGAATAAATGCTGGCCTTATCACCTGAAGGAATAAAAGGTTAGATCCAAATGCTAACACACATAAACATCATGTAACCTGTTGAAATCAAAGGACATAAGCACCAAGCAGAACGAAAACAAGAACACTAGAACAGAAGCAGCACAATTAGGAGTAGTGGAATCTGTGAATCACAACTAAGAGAAAATAATTAGAATTGGAGTCCTCATCAGAGGACTGCAAGAATTATATTGCATGCATTCCTGTTTGGCAAAAAAGTATCATAAGTAGTTAGTTACTGGAGTAAGTCAATGATGATACCATATAAGTATCCAAAAGTCAGGTATAATTTGTACTTTGTCGGTCATTGTTTCCCAAGTATAATATGAAAAAAATAGAATTTTAAAAATCACAAAAATGATCAAGGGGTGATAATGCACACAAGACTGGAAATGCAAATACACTTGTGCTAGCTGATTAAGGACCATCAAGTTGTTCAAGGAGGTCAAACAGAACTTTATTGACCAAGAAACTAAAATCACAGAATAACAGGGGATAATTTTATGATGTATAGGCAAATCTAATTTCTTTGCCAAACTCACAAGGTGAATTTTGTAGTCAACAGACAGCTGACAATGCCCACCACCTACAAACAGCCAAATCGTTAGTGACCCTTTCATCATGATGCAGAAACACCGGAAAAGTTCTTGTGTCAAGACAATGTGCGTGATAAAGTAAAAGTAGGATCATATGGCATAACTGAAACAGTACTTGACATAAAATGAGAAAATTATGTCTGTCTATGCCTGTCTCTTTGTAGGGTGCGTCGAACAATCCTTGTGCGAGATGTACCATGGCCCTATCCCCGAACTCTATCTCCGCTACATTGACGACTGCATTGGTGCTACCTCCTGCATCCATGCAGAATTCAATGACTTCATCCATTTCACCACTAACTTCCATCCGGCACTCAAATTCACCTGGACCATTTTCGATATCTTCCTACCGTTTCTTGACCTCACTATCTCCATCGCAGGTAACCGACTACTGACCGATATCTACTACAAACCCACTGACTCATGTGGCTTCTTCCCACTGCTTCCTGTAAGGACTCTATCCCCGACTCCCAATTCCTCCGTCTGCGCCGCATCTGCACCCAGGATGAGGTGTTCCAAACCAGGGCATCGGAGATGTCCCCATTCTTTAGGGAACGGGGGTTCCCCTCTTCTACAATAGATGAGGCTCTCACCAGGGTCTCTTCTATATCCCTTAGCTCCGCTCTTACTTCCAATCCCCCCCATTCGTAACAAGGACAGAGTCCTGCTTGTCCTCACCTTCCACCCTACCAGCCGCCACATATAACAGATAATCCTCCAACATCTTCGCCACCTCCAACGGGATCCCACCACTGGCCACATCTTCCCATCTCCTCCCCTTTTGGCTTTGCGCAGAGACCGCTCCCTCTGCAACTCCCTGGTCAATTTGTCCCTTCCCAACCAAATCACCCCCTCCCCCGGTACTGTCCCTTGCAACCGCAGTTAATGCTACACTTGTCGCTTTACCTCCACCCTCGACTCCATCCAAGGACACCATCCAAGCAGTCTTTCCAGGTGAGGCAGAAGTTCACCTGCACTTCCTCCAACCTTATCCATTGCATCCGCTGCTCTAGGTGTCAACTGCTCTACATTGTAGAGACCAAGCACAGGCTTGGCGATCGCTTCGCCCAACTCCTCCGCACAGTTAGCATTAACGAGCCCGATTTCCCGGTGGCTCAGCACTTCAACCCCCCCTCCCATTCCGTATTCGACCTTTCTGTCCTGGACCTCCTCCATGGCCAGAGTGAGCACCACCACAAATTGTAGGAGCAGCACCTCATATTTCGCTTGGGTTGTTTACACCCCAGCGATATGAACATTGACTTCTCCAATTTCAGGTAGTCCTTGCTTTCTCCCTCCTTTCCCTCCCCTTCCCAGCCCTCTGTCTCCGCCTCTTCCTTTCTTCTTCCCGCCCCCCCCCACCCCCACATCAGTCTGAAGAAGGGTCTCGACCCAAAACGTCACCTATTCCTTCGCTCCATAGATGCTGCCTTACCCACTGATTTCTCCAGCATTTTTGTCTACCTTCGTTCTTTCTCAAACAACTGAAAGTCTTTAAACGTCACTAAACCCCTATACAAGGATGTATGGCCAGCCAATATAGATGCACTTTTTAAGATTTAAGTGGCTCCATTGTCAATATCTTTTAAAAAAATATATTTTTATTAGAAGTCATATACAATAGGGTACATTAAGAATAATATAATACATTCCATATACAACTTCTGTTTTTGAATTTAATAATAAAAGTAATATTAGTAAAAAGTAATAAGCAAAAAGAGAGAAAAAGAATGTTAGGTAAGGTGGTGAAAGTGATAGTTCGTGAAAAGTACAAGAAAAAGAGAGGAGGAGAGATATATTAAAAAAAAGATAATAAAAGGAAAATAAAATGGAAGGGATATACCTACTTCGTATCTTTGCGCACACATCACCCGGTTCTGAAACAGTTTATTTTCAGGATTATGTTGCACCATATGCTTGTCGATAAAGGGAGACCAAATCTTTAAGAATTGGTCTGATTTGCCTGCTAGGATGAATCTCATATCTTCCAGGTGTAACAGTTCAGACATGTTTGAAATCCACATTTTAAGCGTTGGTGTTGGTGCATTTTTCCAGAATTTTAATGTAAGTTTTTATGCCATTATTAAGCCATAGTTAAGGAAACTCCCTTGGAACGAAAATAATCAATTGGGGATTTGTTTGGGTTCATTTCTGTTTTAAATACTTTTGTAAAGATGTCATTCCAAAACTTCTGAAGTTTTATGCAAAAGACAAAAGAGTGTGCTATGGCTGCATCTTGAGATAAAGCATTTATCACAGATGGGTGAGACATTTGGAAATATTTTATTCAATTTAATTTTTGAGTAATATAATCTATGTAAAATTTTAAATTGAATTAAGGTATGTCTTACATTTATCGAGCATTTATGTACATATAGCAAATATTTATCCCATCTGTCTTTCGAGATATCTATATATAATTCTTATTCTCAGTCTCTTCTGATTGCATCAGATGGTGGCATCTCTATGTTTAAAATGATATTATACAAATATGATATTAAATTAGTAGAATCCGCCTTTCTATTGTCAATATCTAAGGGCTATGCATTTTTTCAACACTTGCTTCCTTCCACAACCCATTCTGTTTATGCAATCAGAGCGAGCCATATCATTTGAAGTCTACAAATGCAAAATTGTCCTAACAAACATATACTCACTCTCCTCCTATAAAACCCTTATTATGTTTTATTATCTGAAGAAACTTTTGACTACCCTCTAAAATCTTTTGTTTCAGTGTCAATTTTTGTCTGTTTATGTATCCTTGAAATATCATCTTTAAATATGTTCCTGATAAAAGCATCATATACATCAAAAATATTATCCATCAGCAAATAAAACTCTCTATGTAATGCAAATGTATAAACGCTTGAAATAAACAAGCTTAATTGGGTGCAGTCTTGAGTTGAGAACTGTTATACAAAATAACTTTTTTCCCAATCAATAGATTAAATAAATTTTTACCTCAAGAATTTTCTTTGGAGAATCTGATGAGTAATTCTGAAGCTTGTCCACATAATTGATTAATAGATGCAAAATATCACAAGCCACTTGTGCAACAGCTTTGTTTGGGAACTGCAAATACATGATAACAAATTTTTGATCCTTAACATCGTTCACTTTTTTCCAAAGTTGATCTGTAGTACAATCATGGAAAAATGCCTTACCTTTAACGTTACACAAATTACATTTAAAGCATCTTTGATCTGAGGATGTTGAGTACCATGTACCAACTCTTCACAAAGCCAAATACCAAGGCTGCAAAGTGCAACACATCTGCAAAAAAAGATTGTAATGTTCATTATAATTATGTATTTAACCAGAAATGACATGTACAGTGCCCTCAATAATGTTTGGGACAAAGACCAATCATTTATTTATTTGCCTCTGTACTCCACAATTTGAGACGTAATAGAAAAAATTACATGTGGTTAAAGTGCACATTGTCAGATTTTAATAAAGGCATTTTATACATTTTGGATTCACCATTTCAGGGCACCATAATGTCTGGGACACACGGCTTCATAGCTGTTTGTAATTGCTCGTGTGTTTAAATGCCTCCATAATGCAGGCATAAGAGAGCTCTCAGCATCTAGTCTTTCCTCAAGTCTTTTTATCACCTTTGGAAACTTTTATTGCTGTTTATCAACATGAGGACCAAAGTTGTGCCAATGAAGTCAAATAAGCCATTATGAGACTGAGAAACAAGAATGAAACCGTTAGAGACATCAGCCAAACAGGTTTACCAAAATCATCTGTTTGGAACATCATTAAGAAGAAAGAGAGCACTGGTGAGCAAACCACTGGTTAGCCGCAAAAATAGGATGGCCAGGTTACAGTTTGCCAAGAAGTACTTATAAGTGCAACCACAGTTCTGGAAAAAGGTCTTGTGGACAGAGGAGACGATAATTAACTTATATCAGAGTGATGGCAAGATAAAAGTATGGAGGAGAGAAGGAATTGACCGAGATCCAAAGCACACCACCTCATCTGTGAAACACGGTCGTGGGGGTGTTATGGCCTGGGCATGTATAGCTGCTGAAGGTACTGGTTCATTTATCTTCATTGATGATATAACTGCTGATGGTAGTAGCATAATGAATTCTGAAGTGTATAGACACATCTTATTTGCTCGAGTTCAAACAAAAGCCTCAAAACGCATTGGCCGGTGGTTCATTCTACAGCAAGACAATGACCCCAAATATACTGCTAAAGCAACAAAGGTGTTTTTTAAAGCTAAAAAATTGTCAATTCTCGAGTGGCCAAGTCAATGGGGTTGCTGAATATCCCGTGATCTAGGCATAAGCTCAGGGGCGACCGCGCCGTTGCGGTTGCAGCTCCTAGACTGTGGAACAGCATCCCTCTTCCCATCAGAACGGCCCACTCCATTGACTCCTTTAAGTCAAGACTAAAAACGTATCTATACTCCCAAGCCTTTCTTGACAACCTCTGAGCGAGGGCTATATGGATATATATATGTAGTTTGTTTGTTTATACTTTACAAATGTAAAGCACTTTGGCCAACGAGAGTTGTTTTTTATACGTGCTATATAATGTGACTTGACTTGACTTGACTTGAATCATCCGATCTGAACCCAATTGAGCATGCCTTTTATATGCTGAAGAGAAAACTGAGGGGGACTAGCCCCCAAAACAAGCTTAAGCTAAAGATGGCTAAAGAGAAGACAATAAGCAACTGCATGCAAAGGATATGCAACAAAATACTAAACATAACTACTTTCATTTCCATCACACTGCTGTGTTCCAAACATTATGGTGCCCTGAAATGGGGTGACTATGTATAAACACTGCTGTAATTTCTACATGGTGATACCAAAATGTATAAAAATGGCAATAGACAATAGGTGCAAGAGTAGGCCATATGGCCCTTCAAGCCAGCACCGCCATTCAATGTGAACATGGCTGATCATCCACAATCAGTACCCCGTTCCTGCCTTCTCCCCATATCCTCTGAATCTGCTGTCTTTAAGTGCCCTGTCTAGCTCTCTCATGAAAGTTTCCAGGGAACCGGCTCGGAGGCAGAGAATTCCACAGACTCACAGCTCTCTGTCTGAAAACGTGTTTCCTCATCTCCGTTCTAAATGGCTTACCCCTTATTCTTAAACTGTGGCCCTTGGTTCTGGACTCCCCCAACACTGGGAACATGTTTCCTGCCTCCAGCGTGTCCAAACCCTTAATAATCTTATATATTTCAATAAGATTTCCTCTCATCCTTCTAAATTCTAGAGTATACAATCCCAGCCGCTCCATTCTCTCAGCATATATGACAGTCCCGCCATCCCGGGAATTAACCTTGTGACCCTATGCTGCACTCCCTCAATAGCAAGAATGTCCTTCCGCAAATTTGGAGACCAAAACTGCACACAATACTCCAGGTGTGGCCTCACTAGGGCCCTGTGCAACTGCAGAAGGACCTCTTTGCTCCTCTACTCAACTCCTCTTGTTATGGAGGCCAACATGCCATACGTTTTCATCACTGCCTGCTGTACCTGCATGCGTACTTTCATTAACTGATGAACAGGGACCCCCAGATCCTGTTGTACTTCCCCATTTCCCAACTTGACACCATTTAAATAATAATCTTCCTTCCTGTTTTTGCTACCAAAATGGATAACCTCACATTTATCCATATTAAACTGCATCTGCCCACTGACCCAACCTGTCCAAGTCACCCTGCATTCTCATAGCATCCTCCTCACAATTCGCACTGCCACCCAGCTCTGTGTGTTCTGCAAATTTGCTAATGTTACTTGTAATCCCTTCATCTAAATCATGAATATATATGGCCTTTATTAAAATCTGACAATGAGCACTTTAACCACATATGATTTTTTTCTATTACAAATCTCAAATTGTGGCGTAGAGGCAAATAAATAAATGATGGTTCTTTGTCCCATCATATAGGGCACTGTATATACTTTTGTATCCGTATAATAGATGCAGATATTGTTCCTTTCAAATAGTTGTCCTAATCCATACTGTCATACTCTTTGGTATGACTCTTGGAGGCATGGGTTCGAATCCCACTTCTGACACCATGTTTGTGAATGTTTCATGACAACATACATGGTGAAACATTAGTCTTTACTCCATAAGTAATGCAGAACATACAAACTGCCAGCCATGCATTTCCAGCTCGGCGTGGCTTCTGAGAGCTCACTGTCCTTGTTAGTGTAGTACCGTAATACCATGTAATGGGTGGCATGCATATATGTGTAGTGGAGATTATAAATGGCATGGATTAATAAGGGTTAATCTACACGTACTGTGTGATAACATAATTTCAATTCAAACACTCTACTAACCACTATTGTCTGTGAGATTAGGCCAGATTATGTTCTACCCTAACATCACTTGCTACTGTAAATGAGCGAGAGAGGCAAAGTCAAAATAATGAACCATGTTAAAACCGAATTTCAAAATCTCTAAATATTTATAGCTTAAGAATGAGATGCCTCATATAAAATTTGGTTTCCATTGCTACACAGATTAACGAGTGTAAAGATTTATTAGATCTTTAAAAGGATACTTCCATTTAAAGTATAAGGACTTAATTTTGTAAGCAACCCCGTTATCTCCTAAATTAATTTTAAAAAATAATTTAAAATAATGATTTATGAGCAAACTGGACATACTGTTGGTAGACTTTTCACTTTACTTAAGAGTTTTCACTTTTGCTCCGACCAGAGTGGCTTGCATGATAAAGTAAAGGTAGCATCACATAAAAAGACCTGGTCATACATAATCAAGTTATTGTACATGCTTACTGTACATTTGACAAATGAACCTAGAGCCCAAATTAACTAAAATACATGGTCCATTGTATATTTTGATGTAGTCTTACTGATTAGGAGGAATTTTATTCAATGACCATCTCTGATGCAAATTGACTTGGATAGTACTACATGTTAATCATGGAAAGTCTGAAATTAGGTATTCTGCGTCTCATCTCTTGCTGTAATCACAAGAAAAACGGCATTATATTGATTGGAAGACATATTACCAATTGTCATAATTTGGAAATATTTACCGAGCTGGCCCAGAAGGTTCTTCCCTTGCAGACTTTAAAATACTCTTAATTACAAGTTCCTTTGAAAACAAATAGAGAAAGTATCATGAGTATTCCACAGTATTATGTAATCAGAAGTCAAAACGTAATTGTATTTATTGGATAATAAATGTTCAACACAAAAGTTTTACATTGGAATACTCATTTAGTTTTCAGATACCAAATACAATTCTTTACATAAAATAGGAACAAATCGATATTGCCCTTTAAAAAAAATTAGGAACTTAAAATGGTATGCATTGTTGAAACAAGTAGATAACCTATTTGAGAAGCTAAAAAAGAAAAAAGTCTTATACCAGACATCTTACCTTAACATCATTACATTTTGTGGATAAAATATCAGTATGACAAGGTTGTAATGTAGGGAGGTCATCATATAAATTTGGGAAACAGACCAAGGAACCCAGAAGAATTTGAGCTTCAACTCTTGGTGCCTGGAATTAAACAAGGGTAAATGTCATTGTTACAATCAAATGATTGTTGTTTCACCATAATTTTAAAGGACAAATTGACAAACCAAGAACTAAATTTGAATTAAAATGTAATAGAGGTCTAGTTTTCAATTGAACATCCCATGTTAATTTATTAAATGAATGGATAATCAGAATTTTAAAAATTATTTACTGCACTTTGGTTGGTGTATTAACCCATTCATTATCAGTGGAGAGGGTTTTTACTTTTTATACATTTAGTACTGAAATGCAGAAATGCAATAATAGTTAAAAAGCAGTAAGATTTGTTCCCCACTCCTTCTACCTCTCATCGCAAATTATCTGAAATGACTGTATTTGGCATATCACCTCATTGCCATTTTTTCATGATCAACTGATAAAGAATAGATTGTCTGATTACTTGATCAATCCTGGAGTGGTTCATAGTCAAACTTGAAACTTCGTCAAAACTCATTTACACAATAATACACACAGATGCAGAAATATCCAATGGCCATTGCTCCTTGTTTATTAATAAGAACAAACCTGTTATTCCTTGCAAAGGCTAAGAACAATAATAGCAATTGTAGCGGCAGATTTTTATATCGTTCAAGAGATTACTCCCTCTAGCCACTTAGGAGACTACATGGCTTTAAGAGAATGTCATAATATGCATGTGAGCTCTCCGTGAGACCTTCAGAGCTTCTCAACAGATAAATCTTCATAACAGTCTTTTGATTAATAGTTTCTTTATTGTAGAAGAAAAACAATAAGGTATTCATCCGATTTTCATATCTGATTCGTACACTTTAATCTTCGTCAAACGCCAGCATATCGTTTTTAAACGTGAGAAACTCCTCATGTCTCGGCAAAACTCTACATGGTCGAAGGGTGTTCCTTCTGCCATGTAGCTCCGAGCTAAACTAAAACTAAGCTTCTGCGCAAGAAACCCAGCACCAAACATGCCCTTGACTACAATAATAATCACCCACATAATAAAGGGCAGTCTAAAATTTAAAGACAAATGCCATAATTAATGACACACAAATATAATGAGGCAATTATTAATAAATATCAAAAAAGTAGCCATGAAGGTTGAACACATATCAAAAGCAAAGAATAGCATGCACTATATATCCGCATTCAGAATTCTTCATTGACTCTTCCACCTTCACCTTTGCCTTCAAGAAGCAAGCATAACTTGATTATTGGTCTTATTAAAACATTGTGTTTAGTTTAAAGTTGTACCATGCGCACCAAACCCTTAACATCAGGCATGATACCCAATATATAGTCCAAAACATAAAAGTCCAAAGCTTTGATAGCATGAAACTTCTTCCTCCATGTCCAATCAACATGGATGTGTTGTAACAGTAATGTTGAAGTGTGAAAATCCTTCGTGAGAATAACAGGACTTTAGTAATAACTTTCATCGTTAGGTTTGATTTAATTTCCGGATCATTAGCAGAGATTTCAAATCCCATTCTCTGTCTGGCTTACAGAGAGACTAGTTCTTTGATCCATCTCTTATCGCTTAAGAAGCGGTCTGTTGTCAGTCCTCCATCCCCAGGATTTTCTTTTATGTTAACATATTTCAATTGTGCAACATTAGTAACTCCCAATGCTCTTACCATTGGCAGATTGTCTCTGTCCAAATCTCACTCCCTGGTTTCTTTGGCTCTATCATCCGGTGCAATGCTTTCACAATTGTTGCTGATCCACTTGGAAAGCCTGAATCCTCCCTTATTACAGAGGGAAGTCAGGTGTTTTACCATTTGAATTGCGTCCTGCTCAGTAGACATGGATTTTAAGCAATCATCCATGTAGAAATTATTCTTCAAAGAGATTATTACTTCATGAAATTTAGTATTCTTGCCAAACTTGCATTTCAAACTCTGGATGCGTTGCTCTGCCATATGACAATTATTCGGCAGACTAAGACTTTCTTGTTTGAAAGGTAAGTCCAGACAATAGTGTCCGTCAATCTTTAATGAGTAGTTCATAATATCCATGAACTTTAACTCTTCTCTAGACATTTCCTCAGATTCCTTATTGGTACTTTCATTGAAGTCATGATAGTATTGCTTCATCAAAAGCTTTTCTAATTTATCAGTAGATACTTGATTAACAGTAATGGCAGGGTAATTCTTCCGATTCCCGTTTTCGTTATTCCTTCTCAAGGAGTCATAGATAACCCATCCAAGTCGGGTTTTCGCAGCATACGGTCCATCACCTTGGTTCTTCGCAATCTGTATAGGTTCCAATGCTTTCAAAACATTCATTCCGATAAGTAGGTCAACACTAGTAGGTTTCATGCATAAACACCAGATATTGGTATAAAATTATCTTCATCCAGACTGGATATTTCCATACTTGTAATGTGATGACTCTTGCTCTCTTTATCTATATTCATGGTACGCAATCAAATCTTAGTCTCTTCTCCTGTGATGTTCAGCCTTCTCGTCAGGTTTTCTGTGCAAAAGGTAGTCGAACTTCCGTGATCCAAAAAAGCATATGTTTGCAACACTATATTTGTCTTGCTATTCCTTACCTGTACTGGTAAGATAGAAAAGATACAGGCTTCAACCCCGGACCCAATATGAGCAGTTACTTGAGGTGAGGTGATAGCATCACCAGTAGTAAACTTCTCCTTCTGTTCTGTTGGCTCCGGCTCCTTCTCTTCTATTTGCTCTGATAGCGTTTCTTCTATATGTTCCAGCTCTTTCGCTTCCATTTGCTCTGGTGGCTTCTTTACAGTGTGAAGTGCTTTAGGATGATATTGCTTGCACTTATAACAAATTATAGGACTCCTACCCATACTCTCACCATATGTCCTTTTTTCAAACATCCAAAACTTCCCTTCTTTTTCAAGAAATCCACCTTTTCTTCATATTCTTTCTTCTTGAATCTTCAACACCATCTTATGGTGTGACCAACTTCATCACATAACAAACAAAATCTTATTTGCTTGATAGTAGATACATCTCCTTTCATTCCATCTGTCATTTCCACAGATATTATAGTGGTAGCAAAACTCTTAGGTTCTGCTCTTTCTTCAGTTTTGGTAAAGGTAGAACCTTTGTTAGTTGCAATTGGTTTATGATCTTCAATAGTCCCGTGATGTGGCTCTAACATGTTCCGTACTTCCTTGTCCAAGAAATTCACCAGGTCTGGTAGCCTGGCTACTTGCTTCCTCCCATCCAATATTCCGCCTGTTTTATCTCTCCACTTTTCTCTCAGTCCTCTGGACAGCTTACTAGTGATGCCTCTAGTATTACTTGCAAGATTCATTTCCTCCATGTGGCCGAGATTTTTTATCGAGCTGCAACAACCTATAAGAAATATTGCATAATCACTCAATGCCTCCCCATCTTCTGGATTGATATCTTTCCAAGCATGGGCCTTCTCCATGTATGCTTTAGCAATCATCTGTTCATTCCCAAAATGTTCTTTTAAGCCCCTGTCCCACTTAGGAAACCTGAACGGAAACCTCTGGAGACTTTGTGCCCCACCCAAGGTTTCCGTGCGGTTCCCGGAGGGTTTTGTCAGTCTCCTTAATGGTCGAAATTGGTTTCTGCTTCTTCTATGTTCTATAGAAGAAGCAGAAACCACTTTCGACCATCAGGTTGAAAGTGCTTCAGGATGATATTGCTTGCACTTATAACAAATTATTGGACTCCTACCATATTCTCACCATATGTCCTTTTTTCAAACATCCAAAACAGATTCCCTTCTTTTTCAAGAAATCCAAACATCCAAAACATATTCTCTTCTTTTTCAAGAATTCCACCTTTTCTTCATATTCTATGTTCTATAGAAGAAGCGGAAACCACCTTCAACCATTAGGGAGACTGACAAAAACCTCCGGGAACCGCATGGAAACCTTGGGTGGGGCACAAAGTCTCCAGAGGTTTCTGTACAGGTTTCCTCAGTGTGACAGGGACATAAGTAACCTTCTTGCCTCTTTTATAGCCTTGGCTGTCAGGCTCATTTTGACAACTTTCTACAAGTACCTTAACACTTCTGCTTGTGTACTTCACCAGAAATCGTAAACGCTCCTTTTCATCCGTAATTTTTGTTTCTAATACTTCTTCTAATGCCCTTATGAAAGCTTCATACCACAAAGTATCTCCATCATATGTAGGAATTTCTGCTGGTGATAGAATAAGAGGGGTATTTTGTTGAGCTATGAATTCAGCTTGACTATTCATCAATGCCAATAATCCATGTTGAAAACCTCTCCAGTGGCCCCATAAGTAGTTTGTTTCGATCTAGCACCCATTTGCTGAGCTGAAGTTTTGCCCATCTTCCTCTGTTCCAATGGGTGTTCAAAGCCATGAAATCCGGTGGACCTCGATTGTGGAATTGATCCAACTGCTGATTCACTTGGAGCAGTTTTTCCTCCTGGTCCAGAGTCCATCGTCTTCGATGCTCTAGAGCTGCATCTTGAACCCTCACTTTCCAATATCTCCTTCTTTGATTTGGCCACTGCCATCTTTGTGTCTAATTCCAGCTGTTCTTTTTGTTGCCTCATCTGCTCCTTTTGTCGCCTCATCTCTTCCTTTTGTTGTGTCATCTTATCCTCTTGTTGCCTTATCCCTTCTTCTCGTCGCCTCATTTCTTCTTCTTCTTCTTGCTCAATCTCATGTTTTTTCTTCAAGGCATTCGCTTCTATTGAGAGAGTGGCTAGATCAGCTTTAACTCCCAGTCGAGCAGAAACCCTTGATGATGTACTGGCTATAGAACCAGATTTATGTCTGGATCTTCGTGTAGATACGTTTGAGATACTATCTCGTGGTGTAATCTCATTTTCCATTCCGGCACCTTGTTGCATTGCACTTCCAGCTGTTAAGCGCGTAAGGTGTGGTATAATTTCAGATACTCACTCCTCTGCCTCATCCATGAAACCATTAAATATCGCCACCATTGCTTCCCACCAATAGGCGTGTCTTTCGTGTTCTTCCTGAGGCGGCTGTGAATACAGCAGCATCTTGTGTTTCTCTCCAACCTCCAGGTAGAGATTCCATAGTTGGCTCAGATTAGATTCTAGTTTGCTCGCATTCTTAACTGATTCCATTAGATTCTTCGCTAGACAAAAATGCTTGAGAAACTCAGCGGGTGAGGCAGCAACTATGGAGTGAAGGAAATAGGCAATGTTTCGTGTCGAGACCCTTCTTCAGACTGATGTGAGCTGATGTGAGACTGATACGCATGTGAGCTCTCCATGAGACCTTCAGAGCTTCTCAACAGATAAATCTTCATATCACAGTCTTTTGATTAATAGTTTCTTTATTGTTGAAGAAAAACATTCGCTTTTAAACGTTAGAAAACTCCTTGTGTCTCGGCAAAACTCTACATGGTCGAAGGGTGTTCCTTCTGCCATGCAGCTCCGAGCTAAACTAAAACTAAGCTTCTACGCAAGAAACCCAGCACCAAACACACCCTTGACTACGTAATAAATCCCACCCACATGATAACGGGCATCATTAATGACACACAAAATAAGCCAAATGGCCACTACAGCAGTTGTAGTATAATCAACAGTACTTTGCTGAGATAAGCCTACTTAATACAGATCAGAGAACAAAATCAGATCTATTCTATGGCTCTACAGCTCAATACATTAGATTGTGGACTTCCACTGAGCTTTCAGACATTAATCATAACTAAATAGTCAAAAACACGTTTGTTTTTTTAGTTTGCATTTGTTGAATGCAAGAAACAGTAAGGAAACCCAATTTAGTGGTATTTAGACAAGTACAATGACCAGTCCTTGAACAAATGTCTCAGAAAGAAAAACATGCGAGTCAATGAAATAATTGGCCAACTTAAGTGATAAATCCAGAATTAAATTTCCTTCGAGCATTAAAACATTTGGAACACATTTGAATGCTTCCAATTTCAAAAAGGAATTTGATTATTAGTATGCTTCAAAAATGTTTGACTGAAATCTAATTAAAAGTCACAATGTATAACATGAAAAAATCATCCACATAAAAACATTCCTACAAAATTAAGGGACAGAAGTTCAGGGGTAACGTGAGGGGGAACTTCTTTACTCAGAGGGTGGTGGCTGTGTGGAATGAGCTTCCAGCAGAAGTGGTGGAGGCAGGATCGATTTTAACATTTAAAAGTAAAGTGGATAGGTATATGGACGTGAAGGGAATGGAGGGGTATGGTCTGAGTGCAGATAGATGGGACTAGGGGAAAACAAATGGTCGGCACAGACTGGAAGGTCCGAGAGGGCCTGTTTCCGTGCTGTAATTGTTATATGGTTATATGGTTAAAATTTTTATCAAATAATATTTACATTTTTAAAGATTTGCTTTAGAAATACAATAAAAGTTAGTATATTTATGAAAATGGCAATGTTTCACATAGCAATTTCTATTTACATTCCAATATGAAATGAAACAAACAAGCCAGGATTACAATATCCCATCCCCGGCCTTCATTTATATCCACTATAAATGGTAATATGCTTGTTGACCTACATTAAGCGAAGAAGAGAAGGTCACTTTGCTGGCAGCAACTATAAAGTCCCAAATTAGCATGGTAGCACCAGGCAAACCAATAGAAAAAAACCTTGGCGAACAATGCTTGATGATGGTATTCACGATATCCTAAAGAGATTTTTTAAAGAAAATGTTAAGACAATTAAATTAGACATAACAAATATTCCCAAACTGTAGAAATCAAATACCTAATCTACATATTACACATTTGAGCACCAACTATTTAAAAACAAAAAGGCAAGCATGAAGGATTTTTCATGTTTTCATAGTTCCGGCTGGATATTCACATTGAGGTATTGTGCAGGAAAATTGCCTTCTGTGTCATTATGGAATCACGTTGGGGGTGCAACAGCAATGGGTGGAAGAGAAGAACTCCAGTAAAAAAAACCCAAGCAGTTGACCAAGCCTCAAGCCAGACTAAGCTGGAACTGTCAAAGGTTGAATGTTTTAAACATGATAAAGAACTCCAAAACTCAACAACTTAAAATATGTCACAATGTATCAATGTTACAGTTTGCTGGTTATACTAAAACCTTAATAGCTTAAAGTTAGCATCATTTTCCAAATATATATATTTCAGTACCAAAGGCATTTAAAACAGAAAAGTGCTCACCTGATCAGGATTTAAGAGTCCACTGTGCATAATATTATAGAAGTGAACCAAGAAATCAGAATTGGGTGAAACATCTTGACGCCGTTTCATAATTTTGCAGATGAGCTTATATGCATGAAGCTTTCCTTGTTTGTATTTTTCTGGTAATGTTGTTGCCTAAATAGGAAACAACTTCAACATTAAATATGGGATTGAAGAAAACATCATATTCTAGTCCATTATATGTACCAATTGAAACCAGCTTCAATGTTTAGGGGGGAAAATTGAGTTTGGGTGGGGGAGGGGTTGTCAAATGCCCCTGTCACCTTTAAATATATAATTATTCCCTGTGGATAATTTAATCAAAGCTGGTTTCCATATATAATAATTAAAGTATTAGTCAAAAATGATAAAATTTTATTAAGTTATACACAGAAATATTTTCTCACCATTGGCTATATAGTTATGTTAGCAGCTTGCTATTCATTTTAACACAATTTTGTAGAACCTCCATGAAAAATGCGGACTTGGGAATTTGCCATTGCACCCGCATACACACCTTTCCATATACTAATTGAAAAGGCAGCAAATATTGTGAAGTAAATAAATAAACAATTAAAAAAAGGTACTTTCCATGTCTTGACATTACAATTTACAGAGTTCATTGGGCTTTCCCAGAGAAAAGCCTAAAAAAAATTCTCCCAACATTCTATGCCATTAATTTTACCATTAATGTAGATCTTGGTAATGAACCCAATTTACTGTCTTATACTAATTGTAAAGTGGACTTAATCAATGCACACACCTCAGGGAAAAAAAGTTTTTTGTCAACACTTTTTTTCCTTGCTCAACTGTTAACAAATGCAAGAATTCATTTTTCAATCGAAGGATACAAAACAAAGACAACTGCACCTCTAATGGATTTTCCTGCCCCTTTAATTCCTTAATGGTCATAGAAATTTGCAGTATCATCAACCACACAAAACCAGTTTTGAACTCTGATCGTAATAAAAAACAACTTCACAGCCAGTGGATCAAACGTTGTGCTTTCAAAATGGAACACAAAATTTTAAATACACAGCGGGGCAGATAGGATTTGTGGAAATAATCATTTTTGAGGACATTTTAGCAAAGGCACTGAGCAATAGTCAAAAACATTGAGAGAATGTTTTATATTGATCTGGGGTCACAGGTGTTACCTCAATTTAAAATGTATCTGAAAAAGTGACCATTAACAAAAAAACATGAAGGTTCTGCCAACCACCATCCAAATGTCTTGATTTGAATGTTTCCATAACTTACTGACTGAGAGGAGAGTAACAATAATTACAGGCTGGACACTAAAGAACCTCTTTGTCAGTAATATTCTATCAAGAACAATCTTTTGGGTCTGCCCGAGATGCAGTTAGTTTAACATCTCACAACTGTAGACCAAACGTTGTGGAATGGGAATGGTCGGTGGTAAAGTCAACCCTTAAAAACTAAGTTTCTGAAGTTACTGATGACTAAAAGTATTTTTTGATGGAAACTGGAATAAACAATTAACCCATTTTTAAAGAAGTTTATTTTACCTTGAAAAGCCATGGAGTTAGAATTCTGAGAGGTGGTATCAAAACTGAAGGCGGTGGGGAGGTCTGATTGTCTATTGTAATTCCAAGATTATCTCTCACCTTTAAATATACAACATCGTTTATTAATAAAAATTAAAGTGTGGCATAAAAGACAATAATTCACCTTTTATAAACCAAACTGAAATTTAAGATCGGTTTGTTAGCATGTTATGGTACAACACAGTAATTCACATTGTATAAAATTAGCATTCAGTGCTTACCATCGTGATAGTTTACGATACGATACAATTTTATTTATCCTAGGAGGGAAATTGATCTGCCAACAGTCATAAAACACAAAATACATGAAACATGAAATTAAAGTGATGAGTGGAAAGTATTGGGGATGTGCAAAGATTGGGGTGGGGGAGGGGAGTCATTTTACCCCATGACCCATGGGGGAGGGGTTGTTCAGTCTGAGAGCCACAGGGGGGGTGTGGGAGATTGCAACCTTCACGTGGTCCGCCCTGTTTCGACTAATGCAATCAACCCGGTGTGCACAATCAAATAAGATCAAACAGAACAAGTTGTCCTACAACTTTAGGCTGTGCACGCCATTTGCAAGAAGAAGAAAAAGAGCCACAGGGAAGCAGGATCTCCTGTGGCGTTCCGTACTGCATCTTGGTGGAACCAGTCTGTTGCTAAAGGTACACCTCTGGTTGCCCAGTGTGTCATGGAGACGGTGAGCTGTATTGTTCAAGATGCTCCACAGTTTGAGGAGCACCCACCCCTCCAAGACCACCTTCCATGAATCCAACTCCACCCACAGGACGGAGCCAGCCTTCTTGATGAGTTTGATAATCCTATTGGCATCGGTGCCTTTGCCCTACTGCACCCTCCTGTCTTCGCCCTGTTGCCCTATGATTAAATTATTTAATTATTTAATCATGATCATGAAGTCAACAATTAAAAGCATTCAGCCAAAGAATTGATCTAAAACAAACTCCGACGTTACATGAATGGTACAGGTTTAGAGAGATATGGGCAAAACACAGGCAAATGGGACTAACTCAGGTAGGCAACTTGGTTGGTATGGACAAGATGGAACAGAAGGCCTGATTCCATGCCATGTAATTTTATGAAAACATAATCAGAATACATGACATAAAACCGTTCAGTCATCTTTTACGGTCAATCAAAAGATGTTAAATGTTCACTCGATTACCAGCAAATTCAGTGCTCTTGTCAAATCCAGCAGCAGATACATCCTGATCAAAAGAACAGCCAGTAAAAGTCTCAAAATGTCAGAGAATCTCTGACTTCTTAAAAACGGAAAAACTATAGCCTAGCTTCAGTCAAATTATTATGTACAGAACACAATTATGGAGATACAACTGCTGAACAATCCGCTACGAACATAAGCAGATATCTCAGCATCCAGTTTCTCAAATATTAAACACAAACAGAGTTGCCAAGTATTGTCAGAGCATTTTAGTATTCTAGTACCTGAAAATCAGTATTTTGCTGAGGAAATCAGTATTTTTACACGGTACCATTTTGCTGTTTTATGATGTGCGATCATACCCATATAAGACTACAAGAATGCATAACTTTGCTACCAATTGACATGTCTTCTACGCACCTTACTTGACAGTGCATTCATTGCCATTTCTTTGTATACTGCTGTCTGAATGGCTGCTTCCTGCTTTTAGCACCAGATGATGATGTAGAAGCCATTTTGGAAGCCTGCCTATTCCTTTCTCGTTCCCATTCTCTCTCCCTCCTTCCTCTCTCTCACTCCCTCCCCCTTTCCTTCCTTTTTTCTCCCTCCCTCTCTTATTCCCTCCCTCCTTCTCCCTATCTCTCTCTCCACCCCTCCCTCTCTCCCCCTTGAGCCCACCCACCGTTCTGTAAAATCAAGGCCAATCCCAATGTAACTGCAATCCCACTGGTAACCTTTCACCAATAGGCTTATCCAGAATTCTACCACTGTTGAAAAACAAGCAAAGGCTCAACTTCCACTGAGAAAGAGAATTCCAAAGATTCATTGTTATACGAGAATTGAATCCTTGACCGTTTGTGACCCATAGCACTGTGGCCATAGCGCTATGTGTAAAGCCCATAGCACTCCAGCCGGTAGGGCTATATTTAGAACCCATAGCGCTGTAGCCGACAGCTCTTTGTTCAAATTCCCATGCGTTAAACTGACAGTGCTCTGTTAAACCTGGAGCGGGACAGGCAGATCAAAGCTTACAAAAATAATCATCCAGATCTTGAAATTTAAAATACTAATAGATTTAATCTGCTATAATTTTTAGAGATACCGTATGACTTTTTATATCCTTGCATTTTTTAAACAGCACGATCTTAAGTCAATTTCACCGGATTATTACTTTTCCATTGGCGCGTGGTATATTAATGAAACAGGAAGTCAGGCCTATTTAAAAACAAAATCCGCATTTAACAACGCAAAATTATACATCAGTATTCTTCACGCATTTTCGTACAAAATAAGGAAAATCTGTGCTACTTGGTAACTCTGCACAAACACAAACTGCGCGTTAAATCACTTTAGTGTGCAGCAATGTATTTGCACAAGGTAGACATAATATCAAGGAAAATGTATGTGGAAAATTGATTCCACATTAGCACAAAGAATTTACAAGCAAAACTGAGTAACTTCTTACCTTTGCCAAATTTTGCCAGAGTTCACACAAATAATCAAAGACTTGTGCATGAATTTCAGGATCCTTAATACAGTTTACATCACCCAAAATGCCAAGCATCCGTCTCCACATAACTGTGGCAACATCTTCATGCCATCCTTTGATACTACCCCCTGCCATCACACTGCAATCTTCATTTGGAAACTCGCTATTTTCTGTTCAATATAAAACTTAATATTACAAGCAGACAATGAGCACTAAAATTATAGTTAAGAGTTTAAATTCAACTTCTGAACATATTTACAATAAAGACCGCAATTTAACATTAAGAATAATCACTCTACTGAAATTATGGAACATGAAGACTAGCGGCCATTCACTTTTCAGTCAATATTCCACAGTATTATTGCTTCACAATTCCATTATAGTCCAGAAATCTTATAAATATTTGCTGCTTGAAACCTCCAGCAATTAGGCCTGTAACAAATCCCCAAATTTTCTGAAAATATTGTAAACTCCTGTAAACCTTGAAGAACGAAATGCTCTGAAATTTTTAAAGCTTGAACCTACCAGTTTACTCTAATGCTGGCTGGAGGTTGCAGCAGTAATTATCCAGCATCACAGGTAGGAGCTGTGAGGAGGGAGTGGTTGTGGGGAAGGATCTGAAATCCCATTAATGTCAACTACAATTGTGTAATAAAGATTACATAATATAGCTGAATTCAAGTTACATTTAAAATCTATATTTTTCTCTATAACCTCTACAACTACCAAGGGCTTTCAAGAGTGTTTTGGGAGCAAGATCTCTCAATACCATTGCACACTTTCAAGCCAAGAAATTCCTTCTCGTCTCAGTCTTAAATCTATACCCAGTTATTCTTGATCTCCAGCCAGGAAAAAGCATTTCAGCTGCCATTATTTAAGCCCAGACAGCATTGGCCTATAAACTCTCTGTATAAGAAATTTCCTTCCTTCAAGAATCAATCTAGTAATTTTGCTGAACCCTTTCTAATGTATACTTCCTAAAGTGTGGAGGTCATAATTATCCAGAGTAACTCAAATGTGGTGTCAACAGGTCCAACTACTTCAATATAATAGACATTCTATAAAGCTTTAATGTTGAAATAAATTTCAGGCACCAGATTCTTCACAGTCTCAAACATTGCACATCTCTCACAGCTAAAGCATATGTAACATGTTTAACAGATGAAACATATGTATTGCTTAAAAGTTAATTAACTGTGTAATACCCAAGTCATCAGGAGTCTGCAAAACTGAATGATGCAATTTTTCATCCAGTGGCAAGTCTTTTTGATCTAAAGGATCAGCATTCAAAGTGGTCGGAGAAGGTGTCTGGGATCTTGAGCAGGCATTTGAATGGGTCGGAGATGCACTCTCAGAGCCTGAAAGAATAATAGTTAATAAATGAGCAGATAACATCAGAAGAGAACATCTGATTTTGAATTTAGGCAGATTGTCAGCAGTTCATTAGTACCCATAAAGCATGAAAAATATTCACCTTTCAAAGTCTAAAGCCATACAAGTGAAAATTAGGTTAAACTATGATTTATACATATAACCTGGAACAGTGATGAAAACAATCAGGCCCTCGGTTTCAAATTTTATTTTATCAATAAGAATTATCCTAACATAATACTTTCATCTTATTTTACTTCATTTTAAAGAAATACATTGTATAAATATGAACGCATTACAAAAAATGTTGTTTTCTGCTAGCTAAGCAAACTGAACTAATTTTGCATAAATATGCACCAGTTTATTTTGAATCATACTAATCAGTTTGTTTATTTGGTAAATATTCCCAAAATACGGGGACTCCCTGACTTACATAATTAGCTATTTACGTAAAGAATTCACAATATGTGGTCCCATTTCCTGAATGACCTGTGTTGTTGCAATGGAAGGATGTTGAGGGCTTCTTGTCCGCTTCATAGCTTTGATCGGGCTCGCTGCTCTTCCAGCAACGAGGGAGGTGGTGGAATGCAACTCCCAGTTGAGTTGCCAACATCTTCTACAGGGTGCGACGGCGAGCCCTTCTTCACCTGCTGCCACACTGTCCAGTTAACATGGCTGTTGCTGTGGATCGCCTTATAACCCCAAGACGACAGAGCATTCTCCAGGTCGCCACCTCCGACTGGATGCACTCAGGCACTGTAGGACTCTCTCCCCTTTCACCAGCTGCTGCTTATTCCTACTGGTCATTGCTTTGTCTACTCTGCTGCTCCCCTTCCTTCTCCTTCAGAGTCGCCAATATCTTCAGGTTTATGTTGGTGACTACGGGGAAGGAGGAGGTGGTGGGGGAAGGGACAAAACAATGGCTGACATGAAGGAGCTGCTGCTGTGAGAGGGGATGGAGCATCATGGCGACTGAGTGCATCCTGTCAGTGCGGCAGCCTGGAGAAAGCGCTGCCGGCCAGGGCATACAAGGCAAGCCCCAACAACAGTCTCGCCCACTGGACGGTGCAGCAGTTGGTGAAGAAAGGCTTGCTGCAGATGAGCGGCATCGGCACGTAGTTTTAAGTTAAAATCAGTATCCTATGACACTAAGTGCTGGAGTAACTCAGCAAACTGAATTAGTCTGAAGGAAAGACCCGACGTGAAACGTCACCTCTCCATATTCTCCAGAGGTGCTGCCTAACCTGCTGAGTTACTCCAGCACTTGGGAGTCATTTTGTGTATTAACCAGCGTCTGCAGTTCTTTGTTTCTACCTAGTTTTGAAGTGATTCTGATGCGTAAAATCTGACTTATGTAAGGGTTTACAGAATGTAACCCTTTCGCAAGTCGGGGTTTGTCCGTACATTGTATTTGGCGTTTTATTGCACAAATAGAAAAAAGAGATATTTTATAACAAAATAGTACAAATGCCATGGTAACACATTAAAATTAAAATGCACCTATATGTAAGATAATGGATAAAACTGATTAAAATGTATTGTGAGCTTGGTCTAAAATTATTCCACAATCATAAGTCAATGCCACTTCATAAAAATAAAGGTGTATAAACATTTAACAGACTTTTCCCAAAACCAATTAGGTCAACAAGTGAAAATCCAATTTTATAAACTACATTCCCATAATAATACTCAGTTACTCAAGTTCATGTACATACCAAAGGATCAACATATGATTAATGGAATCCAAAATTCTTTCATTTTGTAACAAACAAAAATATTTTCCTATTTGACACTAAATATGCCCTCTTCCCTTCCCCCCCCCCCCCCCCCACCCGCCATGAGATTACCAACGTCTCTAACAAAACAAGCCTCTACAGTGATGGTTATTATTGCTTACTTTGTGCATTGATATGAGAGGTCAACTGAGTTATATAATCTCTCTAAATTTCATTGCCTGTTTTCCACTGGAATAATTGTATACATAATTCACCATAGAAAGCATTTTATCAGGATGCATCACATCTTGGTTTGGGAACAGCTCCATCCAAGACTGCAAAAAATTACAGCGAATTGTGGACAGTCCAGACAATTACACCAACCTCCCTTCTATTGACTCCATTTATACCTCACACTGCCTCGGCAAGGTCAGCAGCATAATCAAGGACGAGTTGCACCCTGGCCACTCCCTCTTCTGCCCTCTCCCATTGGGCAAAAGGTATAGCAGTGTGAAAACGCACTTCAAGATTCAGCGACAGTTTCTTCCAAGCTGTTATCAGGCAACTGAACCATCCTACCACATCCAGAGAGCAGTGCTGAATTACTACCTCCCTCATTGGTGACCCAGACTATCCGTGATTGGACTTTGCTGGCTTAACCTTGCACTAAACGTTACTCCTGTGTCAGCGCGATCCAGGGACCAATTGAGGTTACTCGCGCTGACACAGGAGTAAGCTCCACCGCCCACTGTCCTGTTAAACATCGCCCGTTGACCGCTCCGCTCTATCTTTGCTCTTGAGCTGGTCCCCTCACTGTCCGGTCTACACTGAAAGACACGGACCGGGCTGTGAATACCATGCAGTGTCACCCAGCGCAGCAAGTGAGGCTATGTCCTGCTCCCGGCGGCAGTCAGAATTTAAGGAACGGCGGCCGCTCGCAGCCACCCGAGCTACTGCCCTCCCTGGCCACAATGCGATGGCTCTGCGCCCGGAGCGCCGCGGCAACAGTGAGTGAGTTGCTGGCATGATCCCCGACCCCCTCCTTCTCAACGCTCCTGCCCGTGCTGACCCGGGTCAGACTCCCCACACGCTGGGAAAGGAACCCCCCCCCCGCCACCGCCGCTGTCCTTTTACATCCGCTTCCCACTTTACAACTGCTTCCCATCAGCTGCCAGCAATGAGGGATAGACTTGGGTATCCCTCAGTACAGCAACATCGTTCTTCGTTGCCGGGAAATACGGTAATGCACAGTACCCTCCATAATGTTTGGGACAAAGACCCATCATTTATTTATTCGCCCCTGTACTCCATAATTTGAAATTTGTAATAGAAAGAAATCACATGTGGTTAAAGTGCGCATTGTTAGATTTTATTAAAGGTTATTTTTATACATTTTGGTTTAACCATGTAGAAATTACAGCTGTGTTTATACATAGTCCCCCACATTTCAGGGCACCATAATGTTTGGGCCACATGGCCTCACAGGTGTTTGTAATTGCTCAGGTGTGTTTAAATGCCTCCTTAATACAGGTATAAGAGAGCTCTCAGCACCACTTTCCTCCAGTCTTTCCATCACCCTTGGAAACTTTTATTGCTGTTTATCAGCATGAGGACCAAAGTTGTGCCAATGAAAGCAAAATAAGTCATTATGAGACTGAGAAACAAGAATAAAACTGTTAGAGACATCAGCCAAACCCTAGGCTTACTAAAATCAACAGTTTGGAACATCATTAAGAAGAAAGAGAGCACGGGTGAGCTTACTAATCGCAAAGGGATTGGCATGCAAGGATGAAGATTAACTGAAATCAGAGTGATGGCAAGAGCAAAGTATGGATGAGAGAATGAACTGCATACCACCTCATCTGTGAAACACGGTGGGGGGGGGGGGGGGGGGGGTTATGGCCTGGGCATGTATGGCTGCTGAAGTTACTGGCTCACTTATCTTCATTAATGATCCAACTGCTGATGGTAGTAGCATAATGAATTCTGAAGCGTATAGATACATCCTATCTGCTCAAGTTCAAACAAATGCCTCAAACTCATTGGCCGGCGTTTCATTCTACAGCAGGACGACAGACTGCTAAAGCAACAAAGGAGTTTTTCAAAGCTACAAAATGGCCAATTCTTGAATGGCCATGTCATTCACCCGATCTGAACCCAATTGAGCATGCCTTTTCTAAGCTAAAGAGAAAACTGAAGGGGATTAGCCCCCAAAACAAGCATAAGCTAAAGATGGTTGCAATACTGGCCTGGCAGAGCATCATCAGAGAAGACACCCAGCAACTGGTGATGTCCATGAATCGCAGACTTCAAGCAGTCATTGCATGCAAAGGATATGCAACAAAATACTAAACATAACTACTTTCATTTATATGACATTGCTGTGTCACAAACATTATGGGATTTCCCCCTGCCACGGGTACCATGTAATCTCATGCTACCTGCTCCATGGTCAGATAATTGACGACTAAACAGTCTCTCCCACCTGGTTTGCGAGGCGAGGAGGGGGCTGTGGACACCCAGCAGTACCAAAAACAAGACCTGTCAATGGGCAGATGAGTTTCTAGCTAGCCAACAGCCATCCACACATCAGTAGAAGTTGCGATCCTGTCGTACATAGCATTGTAAGGAGTGAAGAAAAACATGAAATGTAATTCTTCCCTCTCCTTGCTTCTCAAAAGAGAAGTTACCAGAATTGTTACCAGAAATGGGAGGACTATGTATAAACACTGCAGTAATCTCTAAACGGTGAAACTAAAATGTATAAAAATACCCTTTATTAAAATCTGACAATGTGCACTTTAACCAAATGTGATTGTTTCTATTACAAATCTCAAATTGTGGAGTACAGAGGCAAATAAACAAATGATGGATCTTTGTACCAAACATTATGGTAGGTGGAAGAGGAGGGGGAGGAGAGAAATAGATTTGAGTCTAGGGGAGGGGGGTGTAAGTTATCAGAATCCAACACATCCTCTTGTGCTGCTCTCACCCCCCCTCACCCCAGATGGAACAGAGTTCCCAATCCTCACTTTTCACCCCACCATCCTCCAAATGCAACACATCATGCTCTGACATTTCTGTCTCCTTCAACGTGATCCCGCCAGTCACATTTTCCCATCTCACACCCCTATCCTTCCATAGAGACCGCTCCATCTGCAACTCCTTGGTTCACTCATCCCATCCCACCCAAACTACCCCACACACCCCTCAGTGCTTTCCCCAGCAATCGTAATGGATTTAACACCTAACTTCTATCCAGGGACCCCAACAGTCCTTCCAAATAGGATAGAGGTTCACACACACCTCATTCACTGCACCCCGGCGGTCCCGATATGGCCACATACATTGACCAAGCATAGACTCTGCAACTGTTTTGCCGAACACTTGTCTGCCAAGGCCTACTGGATCTCACGGTTGCTAACCATTTTAACTCCCCTTCCCATTCTGACATTTCTGCCCCTCCATTGTCAGTGCCTTCCCTCACCCTCCATCTACATTCCTTCTCCTAGCTTCACAATTTGCAGTTCTTCAATCATTTTGTCTCACACCTGTCTTTTCATCTTTGGCCTTTGTCAACCGTCTGTCTTCTCTTGTATCCACCTATTAAGCTACTCTCTTAAAGCTCTCCCCTCCCCCCTCCCCTCTCCAATCAGCCTGAAGAAAGGTTCCGACCTGAAATATCACCAATCCATCTTCTCCAGAGATGCAGCCTGACATGGGCAATGTACTCCTGTACTTTGTGTCTTGGCTCGTTAAAATTATGAATGCTCTTCAAACTGATACCCAGAGAACTATTGGAATAGTAGTTCATGTCAAGAGTGACTTTTAAACTTCCTCAACAAGCACAACATACCTGTGATTGTAACTGAGTCAGCAGAAGCTGTTTGTAGATTGAGACTGCTAGTTTCAGAATTAATGTGCATGGCAGTTAAACTTGCCAATTCTTGTTCTTCAGCACCTTGTCGCTGTAGTCCTGCATCTGCTTCAGTGTACAAAGCAGAAATGGTTTCACTGCCAAAGCTAAAGCCTATAACAGAACCAAAATATGTCTATTATGTGCCTCTTTTCATTAGAAAAAAAAATCTTGGGTAGCATGACTGAGAAAGCTTTTGCATTTGACGTATTTGCCAGCGAGTTCATTTTCAAGCATGAAGTGCAGACCCATACAGGTTTCAACTTAGTCTACACTGGCAGTTTTTGAGCATTAACTGCGTCTCCAGCAACATTTGGGAGTGTGTGCAAACTAGCAACTGGGAGAGGTGAGATACATTAAACAATTATTCCAGATTCCAAATGGTAGCCTTTCATACACTTCTGTTCCACTATCTTATCTAGTTCCAATGTTTTGACATAATAGTTTGGTGTGATTTTCTATTCCTTGTGGAACTGTAGCTTGCATTTTATATATTTAGCCAATGCAGAATGGATAATTTAGTCATAAAGTATAAACACTGAGTCAGCCAGAAAATGCAGACTAACTAACAAACAAATTATTTTTTTTCATGACTCATTATTATGCAGAAAATATAGAATTCAAATATGGATATGATCTGAGAAACACTGATTACATTCTTTCTGGCCATGTAAAAATTCTCAAGTCACTGGTGCAATAACACAAGCCCTACAAGGCTGCGAATCACTGAATAATATAGCAAAGAATAATTTACAACCAAGCGTTTGCGTGAGGAAACATGCACCTACATCAATTTACATCAGGGTAATATGTCAATTTCAAGATTGATGTGAACAGCCTAACTCACTGGAATATGCAGTGGATAATTTGAGCAGTTACTTTGAGTAGTAATATGGACTTGGAATTTGTAATCAGTGGCAAAATAATGGCATTAACAACAGTCCTGAAAGAAAGCTACCGATGAAGGATGAATCCTCTCTATGGCATAGATCTATTCGTTTCCAGTGTTGGATGTTGTTAAGTATCAATTCCAACAGTGTGTGCGCAAGAGTGATTCTAACAATGTTTGGAAGAGTGATTCTAACAGTGTAGAACAGAGATTCCATGAAGTAGACTAAGAAACCAAGGAATGGAAACAATTCTCCAATGCAACCACGAGGGGGATAAAAAAAATTCCAGATATTATTTATGAAATGCAAAATGAAGATTGTAACATGCGAGTAGGTGAGTACTGAAATGTCAACTTAAAAATGAAATAAATTATATTTTGGTATATTTATGAAAGAATCACACCAACGTAAAATTAGTTTGCTTTCATAGCTATAGAGCTTGTAATGAAGTCACAGAGTGATACAGTGTGGAAACAGGCACTTTGGCCCAACTTGCCCACACCGGCCACCAGCTACACTAGTCCTACCTGCTTGCGTTTGGTCCATATTCTTCCAAACCTGTCCGATCCATGTACCTGTTTAACTGTTTGTTAAATGTTGGGATAGTCCCTGCCTCAATTACCTCCTCTGATAGCTCGTTCCATACGCCTCCCACCGTTTGTGTAAAGTAGCTGTTGTCAAGTAGTAATTGTGGTGTAGCACACTGTTAAAAACCCACTAAGACCTAATTCAACATTCTAGGGCTGGGTCATCTACAGGCAGTGTCTACTTCTGTCAGTTTAACAAATCAGGAAGGTCCTTTGGCACTTCCAAACTACCAGGACGGCTTTCCCTCTCAAAATATTCTACTTTAAAATAGGTTATTAGTTTACTAACACTATGAACTCCAACTAAACTCCAAACTGCGAACTGCCTGGGTTGTACTAGAGACTTTTGTGGAATTCCCTGCCAAAGAGGGCAGTGGAGGCCAAGTCACTGGATGGATTTAAGATAGAGTTAGATAGAGCTCTAGGGGCTAGTGGAATCAAGAGATATGGGGAGAAGGCAGGCATGGATTATTGATTGGGGACAATAAGCCATGATCACAATGAATGACGGTGCTGGCTCGAAGGGCCGAAGGGCCGAATGGCCTCCTCTTGCACCTATTTTCTATGTTTCTATGACTTTGGGCATTTTGTTTTTACACTACATTGTTTCTTTTTGTTTATTGAACTTTTTATTTTTTATTTTCTATTATCTATCGAGTACTATGTTTATAAACCCATTGTGCCACTGCTATAAGTAAGAATTTTGTTGTTCTGTTTCAGTACATATTACAAAAATACTCTTGACTCTAAAATTGTTCCGTCAAATTAATTGACCTTCAGAGATTGTGATGGAGTAGGCAGCAGGCTGGTGTTCTTGAGCGGGCAAGGAATCACAGAGAATGACATATCACTATGAATATGTATGCTCTGGAAGTTTGTCAGTTTCAAGTCATAAAGATTGTCATTGCTGACAATTTCACCCTCATTTTAACAAATAGAACCATGAATATTTTATCCACTGTTCTTGAAATGGAAAACCATCACTGCCTAGACACTAAAACACAATACCAAGTAAAATAAAAATACTGGAAACAGTCTGCAAGTGCTTCAAACATTTTCTCTTTTTCTTTCCGATTTCCAGCATCTGCAGTGTATTGATTTTCAAGGTGCCGAATGAAGCCATTCCTAATCTGTTTAAAAAACGTTTACTGCAATTTCATTACGCTCTTGTATCAGCACTTCATAAAGGCCTTTTTGACTGATCTAGCAACCCAAAGAAAGTAAATATCACCATGGTTTAAACATTCTGTGTGTTTCACATCACAAATATTCTATAATATCTAGCAACACAAAAACTGGAATATCTGAATAGGCAGACGAGATCGCAAAATTCATCTGTTCGTGCTAAATGCCCAAATTTATCTCAAAAGTGAAAAGTATTCACAATATAAATCTCCAGTTTGCACTAATGCTGCGATAAAAGGAGAAATATGCAAATTGGGGAATAACAATTAATAAACACTATCTAAATATAAAAAGAAAATACCACACTTACTCTCAAATTTTTGCCCGTCATATTGAAAAGCATTGAAAGAATCTGAATGGCTGTCAGAACTGACAAGATCGCTGCTTCCAGCACTGGCTGGGGAAGTCCACTCAGATGGGACGCCAGGGTCATCTACAGGCCGTGTTTGATTCTGTATGTTCAACAAATCAGGAAGATCCTTTGGCACTTCCAAACTACCAGGACTGCTTCCCCTTCTCAAAATATTCTAGTTTAAAAAAATAGGTTATTAACTTAAAAATGATTGATGAAATACAATAAGTAACTGTAGCAGTCACCAATGGTTTCTGAAGTATCACATATTGCATATTTAATGAAGACAGATTTAACTTTAGTGTTCTAATTCATAACATTAAATTCGTTATTTACATTAATCAGAATGTTCAGTTGGACTAATTTATCTTTACAAGATATCAAACATGCCCGAGGTCAACCAAATAGTTTTATTTCCCACTCTGTGCACAGTTTATATTTTGAGAATACCTTTAAATGATCCAAAGTTCATTCAACATAATCATACAGAAAAGCCCAATGGCTTGATTATTTCACCATCGAAAATATGTTTGTAAGAATCAGACAAATGGGATGAAAAAGAGCTTTAAAAGTTATTGGTAATTGTTAAAAATAAAAATGTAATGTAATAAAGTAAATTAACTTACCACTGCAGTACCACTTCTTAACCTTTCTGCTATAAACTCATCCATAAGATCACTAATGTTGGGATTACTACTATTTCCAATATCAGTGCTGAAAGGCCGAGGTTTTTGATTAGGCTCCTCCTTGTTGACTGAAAACAAATGAAGTTTTTATTAAAGCATTAATTCATAATCATATAACACAATTTATTAATTAAAGAAATAAAAAGGAATTTAGCATTGCAAGGGTTACTTGCCACATCATGCAGCTTCTCAAGAAATGTCCTATCCTTACCATGTGCAATTAGAGGTAATCACGTTAGCATTAGCATAATTTAGATCAAAATTAGTAAAGGTTAACAATTTTTAATCTTTGATGGAAGAGAAATTACAAGCTAAACTGTCATCAACATTTTTTCTTCCCAACTTGCAATGTGAATTCAAAAATATTTTTCTATAATCTTGCTTCAAAACTTGAAAAGATAAAAAACATTTATTTTAAGTTCATTTCCATGAGAGCCAAGATATGAAATATTTCTCTACAATGTCTCTTTCTTAAGGCTGTTGAAAGCTTGTGTACCAGTACACAAAGGCTGCCCCCTAGTGCCAAAGACATGAAGTGCATTAAAAATTATTGCATTTTACCACAACCAACTGCAATTAAAATTTAATTTCAAAGATTAACAACTGAAAACCTGCACACACAAAATAAATGAAACATTAGTATTAATTTTATGAGGGGTAAAATGCTTGCCAGGATATATCAGCTGATCAAAAGCGCATGCAAAACCAATTAAGAGCCGTGTTCATCCCCAAGCTATTTGATTGCTGAAAGCCTTTCAGTTGCATCAAGCCAAACAGGTGCCTCTTTGTGCTCTGCACACTGTTAGTGCTCACCTGCAACTTTCCTTCCAAAATATCCCAAAACATGACTGTACAGATCCCTCAGTGGAGCCTCTGATGGTACTTTTCTCTGTCTCTGTGGGGAAACATTTGTCTTCGACTTTGAAAAAGCGTGTACAACAGTTCTATAAACACCACCTAAGGAACTTTGCTGCTGCACTGATTCCTGTAAGCTGCAGGACCTGATTGTCTCATGACCAGCCACCTGACTACCACCTGTACTCCCCTTCAGTGCAGGGACACTTGCAGCGGTAATCAATGTTGGCTTCCGGTTCTTGCATTCGTTATGGGAAACTCTAGTGTCTAGAAGCTTATAGACACCAGGTTTCATCGAATCAGTTGGCGCCGATGAACCACTGCTGAAACCACTAAGTCTTCGAAGCCTGAACTTCCAGTGAGCTTCCTTACTGTCCAATGGGCTGTGAAATTGCACAGACTCAGTTGATGGGCTAAAACTAACATGCATACTGCCATTCTTTTTCGTATTTGCTATGCTTAAGAACTGTGTTTCTGGTAAGATTGCAGTGATTTCTTGGTTAGCTGTAGAGGTTTGTGCATTTAAAGCCGCAAGTGAGTCAGTAATTGTGGTACCATGTGGAACTTTATTTGAATACATGCTATGATCATCAGTAATCTCATTGGTAACTTCAGCGACATTTGAAGTTTGATAATTGGTATCAGCTAGCGGTTTCCTTTTACTATGACCTAATTTATTGAAAGTCTGCATGGATCTATGATGATCGGTTGATAACACCACATTTCCACGTTCTACCTCAGTTGCCTTCTGACGAATAAGGATTTTTCTCCTCTGTTTGCAATCTGGATTTTCTGACTCCATCTTTGATGAAATTCCCTGGTCAAAGCTTTCAATTTGTTTGCAATTATGGTGTTCATTATCAGTCTTTGGTACCTGATTTTCTCCAGCAGAAAATTGAGCAATACTCACAAAATCCTCCTCGGAAAGAGAGTTTTCAGCATTTTCAAAGTCTTGCATTTTTACCTGTGTGTCAGTCTCCCCTCCCATCATATCCTGGCCATAATCATTGTACTTTCTTACCAGCTCCACACCGTTCAAATCCACCTCACCTACTGTTAACTCATTATCTTCATTTAAAGGAGCACTAGTATTGTCCTTCCCTAATTTCCCTTTGGTATGCTCAGACTCTTGAATAGTCTCATTAAAATATTTCCGTATGGAGGACATCAAGTCTGGCTCACTGTCATCTACGGTAGGCTGACTGTACTCATAATACGCCGCTACAGTTTCTACATGTACCAGATGACAAAGATGATCATAAATACTATCACCAACTTCCAAAGAGCCTTCTGTATATTGTGCATCTGTAAAGTGACCATCAACGGATCTAGATAATGAGAATATCTCAGTGGAACTTTGCAAACTTGAAGGAACTGATGAACTTTCAATGACAGGAACTGCACCTTTAGCTCTTTCAGCTATGAATGGTTCCATTATGTCTGATGTGCTGCTGCTTCGTGGCATTGCCTGCTCTTCACGTGCAGTGCTGAATACTTCAGAGGGATTTTCTTCACTCTGAGAATAATGTCTTATTCGAGTAGGCCGTGCCAAAATTTGGACATCATCAAGATCTTGAAAACAAACCAAAATTAACAGTTAAAATCTAGAGATTGGACTTTCCCCACAAAACAAAATATGATTTTAAAGGCTTCCATTGCATGTGTCCAAGCCAGCTCAGGACAGATCATTTAAAATTAGCAATGGACATAAAGATGACCATTTAGATCAACACCTGACCACTGCCAGTCATTTATTTGCAAAATGTAAAATGCTCTCACAAATATCCAACTGTTAGTATTTTGAGCTACATTTGCCAAATTATATTGTGGATATCTATTTTCTTTAGTCAATTTCCCATCATCAGAGTGATTTGGCTAAATGAAAGAGCATTGTTTAATCATGCAAGCCTTTTCCTTCCCGAGCTCATTACTTGCAGGAAACTTATAATGGATCGCGACAGTTAAGAAAACAAGCACAAAAAATAGGTTATTTCACACAATGTGAATTTTACAACTTGCAAAATCTCTAGGACCTGCAATATCTAAATCCCCAAAATTACTTTTGATAAAATTATATACCAACTGCATAATGCTTAGCAAAGTTAATTCATGTTTTAATTGTGAAGGAATGTACAATCTCAGACACACACCTTTTCCAATTTTCAGTTCTAAAGAGTTCTGTCCAAAATATTTTCTCACAGATGTCAGCTAACCTACAGTATTTACAATGTGTATTTATTTCACATTCATTTGCAATTGTACTTAATTGTTTGTTAATTCCACAGGCATTTATATATATATCCTGTAATTTTGCTAAGTTCTAGAACTATTTAGCAACAAACCAAGCTATAAATTGTACTATATTTTGCAAGTCCTATAATTGTTATGCAGTTAGAATTGCCAAGCAGTAACAAGACAAATGGTAAACAGGCAGAGGAAGTAAGCAGAGCTGGAACTACCTGGAAGATCATCAAAAAAGGGGGTGAGGACTAAGTCAAGCAGGTAAGGATTGGAAGAATGGAGCAGAACAGGTGCACTTTTAGCATTGCGCATAGAGGCCGATGGACAAACACAATCATCAATGGATCGGCTTCCGATGGCTTTAAAAAAAAGTTAAAAATTAAGAGAATAGGACGGAATAAAAGCCAAGAATAGTAGTAGTAATGAAAAAAGGACAAAGACAAAACTAGGACACAAAAAACAGCAAGCATAACAGCAGAAGACAATTCTGTGAGTGTATCATGAACTAGGATTTTAGATAGTCTAACATAACATTTCAAATCTAGTAAAAGGATAAATTGTATTTAATCTTTTTTCCAATTGTTGTGCAAAAGATGTCAATTACAGATGAGCATAGTATGCTTAAAATGTATGCAACCATTTTGGATGCCAATAAACTTTAGTTACGATTTAACTAGATTACACAAAGAAAATCGCAAGGATTTTACCTCATGTTGCACAGTATGTAGCTGTTCTACATTAATTTTACACGTGGAAATGAAATAATACAATGAAAACTGTAAAAGCGATAATAGAACAATGATAGTACATTGCATAGAATGAATTTCAGGTTCAGAGGGAAACAACAAACTACAATTTTAGAGTTTTAGCTTTAAAGCTTTAAAATGAAACACAAGCTACAAATCTGATTGCTGGGAAGGAGCTTTGAACTAACCCAAGTGGAGATAACCACCACCTACATTTTTAGGCATGTATTTTCCATGATATTAGATAAATGGCACGCTATTTAATTTATATTACGTACTCTTTACAAGAAAAAAGCCATTATCTGAAACTTAAACCACATAAGTAACATCTCATACTCAAGGTCCATCTTGGTGCTAGTCCAACAAGCAAAGGATTCAAGAGCAAATTCGATAGAACTGCCTCAATCTTGTTTGTCATGAGGAATGGAACTTGGTAACTATGAGGAGCAGCCATCAAGTTACTAGGTTATAGATTTACACCAGAATTCCAAATATAACAGTGTATTCATGGAGGAAATGTGGTCAATTCTGCACAAATGAATTGGCATTCTTCATAAATACAAGTTACAAGCCAAATCTTTTCTCTCTTCAGCAAAGTAAAATATTGAAAACTTAAATGAACAAATGTCAAACAAAACAATGCATGGGGGTTAATTTCTCCAGGGATGGAATTGTGAAGCACTGAAGTAATGGGATCATTTCATCATCAAATAGAGTCCCTTGACATTAACGATGACTGGCTTCCAAGTCCAGCTCTGTAGATTATAGGATGCATAGGAAGATCCAAGCAAGTCTGGCAGACGCTGCCACTGATAGTGGAGGTGGTGCTCAACTGGACAAATGGATAGTTTGGAAAATGGAACAATCCTTCCACCACTAACTCTGAGGTTCTGTGTGCTCAACAAATGAACTTCTTTCCAAATGCTTCTTTTGCATTTCAAGCAGTCATAGTTCAGGACTGCCAGGAGTTACTAAGGACATTATTCTTTTTCAACACTTTGAAAGCATTCCTGCCAGTTGACAAATAATTTTCGCAAGGACCGGGGCAGCATGGTTGCGCAGCAGCAGAGTGCTTAATAGTTACTGCTGCCTTACAGCACCAGAGTCAGATTTGATCCCGACCACTCAAATCCGTGTGACCGCATGGGTTTTCACCGGGTGGTCCAGTTTCCTCCCACAATCTAAAGATGTACAGGTTTGTAGGTTAATTGGGTTTGGTAAAGATTGTAAATTGCCCTTGTATGTAGGATAGTATTAGTGCACGGGGATTGCTGGTCGGCGCAGACTCAGTGGGTCAAAGGGCCAGTTTCCATGCTGTATCTCTAAACTAAACTGAACTAAGCAAAACCTAAACAAGGATGGAAATATTTCTCGGGTGCATTGAGGTGCTTGCTTATATTACAAGGTTATCTAGGGCAAATGTTCTATTACACATTGCTCTAGTCTCTAAGAGATTAAATGAACAGAGCTACTGGAGAAGATGCCAAAAAAAATCGGTTTTATAAAATGGTACCAGAATAGAGATATTACATCAACCATGAAACATTGAAACAGATTGACTATTTCATCCAAAAATATGAAGACAAAGTTGAATTGATAGAGGTTGATTTTGGTAAGTGAACATATTTTCCATTGGTGCAAAGAATTATCCATGGTCAGTGCAAGAGGCAGACAACTGGCAGCTCAATGTACCGGGGTTTCAATGTTTTAGACATGATCGAGAGGGAGGCAAAAGAGGTGGAGGCGTTGCACTACTAATCTTGGAGATTGTCACTGCGGCATTCAGAGAGGATACACTGGAGAGTTTGTCTGCTGAAATGATATGGGTGGAGCTTAGAAATAAGAAAGGTGCATGCACTGTAATGGGATTGTACTATAGAATGGCTTGCAATATGTATAATTGCAAGCGGGAGATAGAACAGATATGTGGATAGATTATTAAAAGATGCCAAAGCCAGAGTTGGCTTAGGAGTGACTTTAATTTCACCAATACTGACTGGAACTTGTTTAATGCCAAAGGCTTAAACAGGCAGAATTTGAGAGATGTATCCAAGAGGGTTTCTTGCAACAGTATATGGATAGTCCAACCCAAGAAGGAAACAAACTGGACCTTGGGTTGAGAAATGAGGCTGACCAGATGAATGGTGTTTCAGTGAAAGAGCATTTTGGGGATAACGATCACAGCTCTATAAGTGTTAAGAAGGGTTTCGACCCAAAACGCCATCCATTCCTTCTCTCCAGAGATGCTGCCTGTCCCACTGAGTTACTTCAGCTTTTTGTGTCTAAGTCCATAAGTGTAAAGATCGTTTTGAAAAGGGAGAAAGCTGGATATTGCAGGGAAGTGTTGTGAGCAATTTTAGGCACCATAGTTGAGGATGGACGTGCTGGCTCTGGAGAGGGTCCAGAGGAGGTTTACAAGAATGATCCCAGGAATGAGTAGGTTAACATATGATGAGCATTGGACGGCACTGGGCCTATACTCACTAAAGTTTAGAAGAATGATGGGGGACCTCATTGAAACATACAGAATAGCGAAAGGCTTGGATAGAGTGGATGTGGAGAGGATGTTTCCACTTGTGGGAGAGTCTAAGACTAGAGGTGATAGCCTCAGAATTAAAGGACGTTCTTTTAGGAAGGAGATGAAGAGGAATTTCTTTAGTCAGAGGGTAGTGAATCTGTGGAATTCTTTCTCACAGAAGGCTGTGGAGGCAGAGATATAGATTCTCGATTAGTACAGGTGTCAGAGATTACGGGGAGAAGGCAGGAGAATGAGGTTAGGAGGGAGAGATAGATCAGCCATGATTGAATGGTGGAGTAGACTTGATGGGCCGAATTGTCTAATTCTGCTTTTATCACTTACGAATACCAAATTGGAGTAAGGCAAACTACAATTTTATTAGGCAGGAGCTCGGGAGGGTACACTGGGAGTAATTGTTATTGGGTAGGTCTACAACTGATATGTGCAAGTCATTTAAAGAACAGTTGAACAAAGTTCAGAACTGGCTTGTTCCAAAGAGGAGGAGGGATAAGGAGGGTAAAGTAAGGGAACCTTGGATGACCAAACGGGGTGCAAATATGTTTCAAAGAGAAAGGAAGGCATTCAAGGTTTACGAGGATGGAATCAGACTGGACCTTTGCGGAGTATAAATAAAGGAGAAAATAACACAATCGGGTGATTGAAGGGCACGATATGGCTTTGGTGAGACGGATTAAAGAAAACGGATGTGTCGGTATTGCAGTTGAGCAAAGGGGACTACAGAGGCATGAGGGAGGAGCTGGCCAAAGTTGACTAGAATGGGACCCTAGCAGAGATGACGGTAGAACAGCAATGGGAGGAATTTCTGGGAATAGTTCGGAAGATGCAGGATCCTTTCATTCCAAAGAGGAAGAAAGGTTCTCGGGGGAGTAAAGGGCGACCTTGGCTGACAAGAAACGTCAAGGACAGGATAAAACTAAAAGAGAAGGCATATAACATTGCAAAGATTAGTGGCAAGCCAGAGGATTCGGAAGCTTTTAAAGAACAACAGAAGGTAACTAAAAAGACAATACGGGGAGAAAAGATGAAATAAGAAGGTAAGCTAGCTAATAATATAAAAGAGGATAGCAAGAGTTTATTCAGTAATAAAGAGTAAGAATGAGGCAAGTGGACATTGGACCGGTGCAAAATAATGCGGAAGTGATAATGGGGAATAAAGAAATGGCAGAGGAGTTCAATAACTTTTTTGCATCAGTCTTCACAGTGGAAGATACCAGCAACATGCCTGAAGGTGGGTAAGATGGTCAGAAGCTTGTTACTAGGAAGGAAAAAATCAAATATTCAAGGTATAGCTTTAAGGTGAGAGTGGCAAAGTTTAAAGGAGATTTGCAAGGCAACCTTTTGTTTAAGCAGTGGTTGGCGGGTGCCTGGAACACGTTGCCGGGGCTTGTTGGTCGAGTCATATACTTTTGGATAGGCATATGTACAGTGCATTCAGAAAATATTCAGACCCCTTCACTTTTTCCACATTTTAAGTTACAGCCTTATTCTAAAATTGATCTCAGCAGACAAGGATCTCTCTGTACTTTGCTCCGTTCATCTTTCCCTCAAACCTGACTATTCTCCCAGTTCCTGCCGCTGAAAAACTTCCCCACAACATAATGCTGCCACCACCATGCTTCACCATAGTATGGTATTGGCCAGGTGATGAGCGGTGCCTGGTTTCCTCCAGACATGACACTTGGCATTCAGGTTAAAGAGAATCTTGGTTTCATCAGGCCAGAGAATCTTCTTTAGGTGCCTTTTGGCAATCTCCAAGCAGGCTGTCATGTGCCTTTTACTGAGGAGTGGCTTCCGTCTGGCTGCTCTACCATAAAGGCCTGATTGGTGGAGTGCTGCAGACATAGTTGTCCTTCTGGAAGTTTCTCCCATCTCCACAGAGGAACTCTGGAGCTCTGTCAGAGTGACCATCAGGGTTCTTAGTCACCTCCCTGACCAAGGCCCTTCTCCCCCGATTGCTCAGATTGGCCGGGCGGCCAGCTCTATGAAGAGTCCTGGTGGTTTCAAAGTTCTTCCATTTAAGAATGACGGTGGCCACTGTACTCTTCGTGCCCTGTAAAGCTGTAGAAATTGTTTTATACCCTTCCCCAGATCTGTGTATCGACACAATCCTGTGTCGGAGGTCTACGAACAATTCCTTCGTCTTCATGGCTTGGTTTTTGCTCTGACATTCACTGTCAACTGCGGGACCTTTATAAAAAGGTGTGTGACTTTCCAAATCATGTCCAATCGATTTAATTTACCACTGGTGCTCCAGTCAAGTTGTAGAAACATCTCAAGGATAATCAATGGAAACGGGATGCAACAAAGCTCAATTTTCAGTATCGTAGCAAAGGGTCTGAATGTGAATGTGATATTTCAGTTATTTCTTTTTATTTACTTTGCAAACATTTCTAAACACCTGTTTTCGCTTTTATATGATGAGGTATTCTGTGTAGATTGATGATTAAAAAAAATAATTTAATCCATTTTAGAATAAGGCTGTAACGTAACAAAATATGGAAAAAGTGAAGGGGTCTGAATACTTTCTGAATGCACTGTATATGCAGAGACTGGAGGGATATGGGTTATGTGCAGGTAGATAAGAGAAGGTCTTGCAGACATTGTGGGGCAATGGACCTAATCTTGTACTGTTCTGTTCTGTGTTGCAAAAAGGGAAGATGAGTGCAGACGAATTCAAGTTGGAATGGCTAAGCATAGTGAAAGAGGAATCCTTTGTCTTTTTAACTCTTCTCTCCAAAAAAAGATGAGGCGTGACTGAGCAGTTAATTTGAACAGTATTACATCTATAACTAATAGAGAACTGATCAGATCAACCGCACATAAGAAAGTGCCATTGCCTGTAATTGCAGGGTAGAGCTTTCACTAGAAGCAGCCACAGAAGTGGTACTGGAAAGCAAAAGGGAATTAGGAAGAAGTGAAGAAATGGGTCAGAGATGACCTGAATTATAATTGAGAAAATGGGAATAGAAAGGCTGCATTATATGGCAAATGTTAACAAAAACCCCCAATATTTTGTGAAATAAACTGAATTCTCTTGCTAAATTATCTCGAATTAAAACATTAAGGAGTTAACAGGGAATAAACCTTCATCTCTAAGAAACACATTTCAGAAATTAAAAGCTGAGCATAACAGGTTAAATGTCCCAATTTTAAATTTGCTATTATAAAAATATATGAAATAATTGACACATTAGAGTAAACTATCATACCATTTTAGTCAGTCCTATGCATTTGTTGTATACAACAATCAACAATATACAAACAAGAAATAATAAAGAGTAATAAATAATGAAGTAGAATTCCATTAGCGGACTAAGCATCATTGAAAATGTGTTTTTTTGAATTAAGCTAAGACTTGTTGATAGGTATTTCCTTCTAACTTACCAATAGTTTTTTGTCGTACTATGCTTCTTGCCTTTTCTGTTCCTGGAGATCCAGCAGTGGTCGCACTTCGTTGCCTCATTTGACCTTGTCCAGGTTGATCACGGCTCCAACCTCTTGAAAATGATTTATCAACAGCAGTCCTCTGACATCCATTATTGCCACCTTAATTAGAACAAGCAGCCCAGATTGTAACCTTTTTTTTAATTAAATAATTCATTAATTAATGATTAATAAAGAGAAATTAGCTCAAACAAATGGATAAAATATAGATTTAAATTATAACCAGTCTCATCATCTCTATCCCACTATCAAGAAATATTAATGCTATATTTGGTAAATATTAACAAATAAAACAGGTTGCTCATCTTCACATCAATATTTTATTAACAGAATCATAGGCATACTTTACATTTAATAATATTTTATCTTATTTTAAAGGTTATTATAATTGTAAAATTGGGCCTGTTATTTCACGTTCACCATTACGTCGCAAACTCAAGATGTTTTGGGATTTCTACATACATACAAAGTAAAGAAATGGAAAGTGCATCAGAGATTGTTCTCCACTGCAGGCTTTGATCTTTAGTAGCCTTCTCAACTGGGATCAAATGAAATCGTCCAAAAACAATGAGAACTTTATATTTAGCAATTAGTCTCACCAAAATATTACAAAATTGTAATGTTTGGTTCAGGAGATATTAAAGTATTCGAATGTCATTCCAAACCAAAGTAAAAAATAAATGGATTTTTAAATAACCAATATTTTAATTGTACTCAAGATATTTCAGTTTTAACTAATATGCTCAATTTTAATATTGCAAAAGAATTAAAAAAACAAAATTGAATATTTTCTTTCCGTCCATTGAAGTTATTCTTCCTGTGATTGAAGTACATCTAGCTTGATGACACCCTGCTCTAACCCCATATCTTTATTGGGTTAGGGAATACCAGGATTTAATCTCAGGTGACATTTCCCATTAGAATGGGACATCACATGGCGGGAACTTGTAGGAGATGATTTTATTATGCTCCTGTTACCTTACTTTTTTTAGGTAATAGTGATTACTGGTTTAGGATATGCTACCAAATCAGCTCAGGCTGTGCTATCGTGCATTTTAATGATGCTAATCTCTGCAACCACACCATTGAAATGCTACATGAGGTGCCAATCAAGCAGGTTGCTTTGATTTGGATGGTATTAAGTGTTAAGGGGTTGCACTTAACCAGACAAAATAGTTCTGATTTGTTGCTTGATGATAGTTGAAAAGCTTTTAGTTAAGAAAGCAAGTCATTTGATGTAAGATAACACAGCCTGCAATCTGCTTTTGTAGCCATTATATTTGGCTGAGTGACTATTTCTGTTCAGTGGAGATTTCTCCCCACAGATGCTGATGGTGGGAAAGTTACTGAATATCCAATGCCAATGTGTACGAAAGAACTGCAGATGCTGGTTTAAATCGAAGGTAGATACAATATTCAATGCCAATGTCCTGCCTCACTTTGGTTGGCAATGATCATTGCCAGCATTTATGTGTGCATGTGCACTGCTAACAGGGATTAAAGACCTGTTCCCCACTGTTCACCCGTGGTCGGGGCCTCCCGAGCACCCTGTAGTCGCCGCTACGGGCAGCCCGATGTTCAGGCTCTCTCGCCGGGAACCTCTAAAGGATCGTGTAACACAAATTTCTGATTGATGTGTTCCCCAAAATGATAGTATGTTATTTAATCAGCAAAATCACAAGATGGCAAATGCAAGAAAAAAGACAAAATGTCAATGTCACATTTTATTACTAAAGGTTAAAAAGTTTAGCAAAAGCAGTTGTGCATGTTTTCAACAGGTTTATTCCACTTTACATGTAGGACACGTAGTGATGAAATCTTTAAGTCTGTCAGGTTATCTATCTCTAGCCTGGGTTGTCAGAGGGAGTCCAGTCAATGAACAATAGTTTCTCCTGCTTCAACTAACGAACGGTACTTTAGAGACACTTTCAAATGAAAACTTTAGAGCAAGAAACCAAGCAAAATGGTTACGCATTGGCTGTTGTGAGATGTTTCCCATTGCTATCTTTTATGATCAATTACTGCTAATGAAGTGTGGTTGGCCCAAATTATTACTATAATGCTCATGTGTATCCTTTATAAAATTGGAGAATAGAGGAAAGTATTTTAAAGGAAGAACTTTCTTTAGCACAAGAGCCAAAACATATGATGAACCCTGATGCCAAGAGATGTAATCAACAACTGAATGTCTTTAAAGACAAATAGTTCATGGACAGACAGCAACAAGAACATTTCTGCATGTATTTTTTCATAATTATGCAAGTTTTCAAACTTACAAATACACTGTTTATTTCATGAACAACACCACAAGATTTAAGGATTTAACTAATGATGGCATTTCTTAAATCACATTCAAACAATACTTGATTGTCAACTATACCTTTTCCCTTGTGTTTTTTCTGCTTTTGTTCACTCAGTTTATCTAAAGGAAGATCATGCAAGTCTAGGTTGTACAAGTTCCGGGCTAACACTTTGGTCAAGGTTTCCATTGTCATTGCCCATTCAGTGATTAGTTCTTCCCAGCAAGTGAGTGATGACAAAACAATCAATAATTCATCCCATAGCTCCCGGGAAACGTACACATCCAAGTTTGCTTTGATCCAGGCTACTATAAGAGTCTAGACAAAAAAGACAAATTATATAAAATTTGTAAATAACTGCAGGTCCATCCACCTAAAGGTTAACATTTTGTGTAAAGCAGGTAAGTATAGATCAGGCATGTGCCATCAGGGTAGACAAGGTAGGCACTAACATAATAAGATAGCAGCATTAAAATTTAAATTAAATCCTCTCTGTAAGAGTTATTAAGCTATTTCAATATACTAAGCAAAAAAAAAAATTGGAATTTGGTGATAAACCACACAAACCTCTGGCATGTCAACTGAGAAAAACTGAAAAAGATCATACTATTCAAAAAATTAGATCAGAAAAAGGAGAGCTGCTCACACTTCCCAATGACATTAATGAAAGATTCCTAAAATTCTATCAAAATCTATATTCATCAAAAACATCAGCCGACTCTGTAAAAATCAAACATTTTCTTGAAAATTGCAACCTTTCATCACTTAAGGAGGAACGAGAAGAATTAGGTGCTGAGATTAAAATAAAAGATATCGAAGAGACTATCAAATCACTGAAAAGTGGGAAACCGCCAGGTCCAGATGGGTTTAGTAATGAATTTTACTCAATGATTTAATTTCCCCACGTTTACTGGCCCTTTATATACATGCTTTTAAAGAACAGACCGTATCACAAACCCTTGCTGAATCAACTATTACATTGATACCTAAAAAAGGTAAAAAATCTTGAAGAGCCTTGATCATGTAGGGCAATAGCTCTTCTAAATACATATCAGAAAATATTAGCCAAGACTTTGGCAACAAGGCCAAGTCTGTACATCAGTAAATTAATACACCCAGACCAAATTGGGTTTATACCTAAGCGAAATTCATTTTATAATTTGAGACACTTGTTTAATATAAACCAATTCACACAGAACGATAAATGAAGACTTAACAATTATTTCTTTATTCGCAGAAAAAGCTTTTGACCAAGTAGAATGGGCCTATCTCTTTGCAGTGTTGGAAAAATTCCAATTAGGAGAAAACTTCATTTCATGGATGAACCTGTTATATAACAACCCGACAGCCAGAATACTGACAAATCAAATTCTGTCACCTAAATTTCATTTATCCAGGGGTAATAGACAAGGATCCCTTTCACCAATGTTATTTGCCTTAGCCATAGAACCTTTAGCAGAAAGCATCAGAGTACATTCGGGTATTCATGGATACAATACTAAACATACCAATAACAAGATTTCATTATATGCAGACGATGTACTCTTATACATCACCAACTCCCAAGTTAGTATCCCAAATGTATTAAACCTTATAGAACAATTTCAAGGTATAGAATAAACTGGAATAAAAGTGAAATTATGCCAATAAAAGCTCAAGATCCTTCACAACTCCACAAATTTCCCTTTCTAACAATTCTAGTTACTGAAAAATGGAGTTTAAATGACTAGAAAATACACCTCTCTACTTCAAACAAATTTCCCACCATTAATTACTAAATTAAATGCCCACATTCACTCCCTATTTCTCTCATAGGTAGAGTAAATGCCACAAAGATGATCTTCCTTCCACAACTCCTATATTTATTTCAATCAATACCGATATATCTCCCCAAAAGTTTAAAAAAAAATTGACTCTATTATCACAAATTTCATTTGGGAATACAAAACCCACAGAATACACAAAAGACATTTGTGTAAATCTAAAGAAAATGGAGGATTAGCACTTCCTAATTTCCTTTTCTACTACTGGGCGACTAATATTAAAAACATAATTTACTGGATGGATGATACATGTCAACAGGTAAATTGGATAAAAATGGAGAGGGAAGATTGTTTGCCTTTTAATATTGGCGTGATTCTTCTTTCTCCAATACATCTGAATAAATCAACGTATGAGCAGAATCTGATAATACACAGTACCCTACGTATTTGGAAACAGTTGAAATTAAGTCTCAAACTGAGAAATTTCTCTCTTCTAACAATTGCTAGCAATCCCTCGTTTAAACCAGCTAATTTTGATAAGGCGTTTACACAATGGAAAAACTCAGGAATTAAAACGGTGGGAGATCTCTACGAGAAGTGGATTTTCCTCTCGTTTCAAGAACCACAGGAGAAATATAATTTGAAAGCAAGCATTCTTTTTAGTTATCTGGGCCCATAGTCATTTTATGGGCCCAGATATACTAGACGAGTGTATGAATAGACATGCCGACACAAGTAAGTTAACATCCTACATTTATACCAATCTTTTAATTGCGCATACCCCATCTTCTGAGATGTATAGGGGAGCATGGGAAGACGAGTTGGGTTCATCAATTTCAAAGGATATCTGGGAGGAAAGCCTACTATACATACACTACTGCTCTCTCAATGTCAGGCACTCCCTGATACAATTTAAAATACTGCATAGATTTTACTATTCAAAGAATGAATTGAATAAGATCTTCCCAACCGTCTCCCCTAATTGTGATAAATGCCACCTCCAAGAAGCGACTTTAACCCATTTTTTTGCTTCCTATATAAAGACACAAAACATCTGGAGAGGAATATTTGATATCTTCTCTGAAATACTTAAAATTCAACTGGAACCAGATATAAAACTGATCTCATTAGGTATATCAGAGGCCTGTTGTAGGCTAACGATATTTCAAAGACGTTTCCTTGACTACGGCCTAATAACTGCGAAAAAACTCATACTCAAATTTTGGAAAAAGACAACAGTTCCCATAGTGAAGATGTGGATTACTGACATTTTCGAGACACTACATTTAGAAAACATTAGGCTTGTTTTGGCTGAAAAAACAGATCAATTTCTCAAAACAAGGTCGCCTTTCACTGAATTTCTGCAACAACAGAATGGTTAAACACAAATTTAAAACTGATGCTAGGGATGGGTGAGGGGGGGGGGGGGGAAGGTATATCTCCATCTTCCTTTTTCTTATATCTCTTCTTTCCTCTTGCACTTCTTTGGTAGTTTAGGAGTGTTTTCCTTTCTTTCTTTTATTTTACTTCTTTTTCTTCATTCTCTCCTTTTTTCTCTTTTTCTCTTTTTTTAAATTTAGGTTTCAACGTTAAAAATGCTGTACAATAATTGTATAACTGTCATGTCGATTGTCTTATTCCTGTACAATTGCTTCTAATGAAATAAATTTAAAAAAAAAGAATATTGAGAACAGGGATGCATCATCGCACTCACCCTGTTTGTTGTCTTCATTGCTGCCTTACTTCACCTCATTAGTGCAGAGCTGCCACAGGGGATCCCAATCCCCTCCAGAACTGACGGTGGGCTCTTCAACCTTAATAGGTTGAAGGCCAAGAGCAAAGTCAGTAACACCGCCATTATGAGCTTCAGTGCACGGACGACTGTGCCATTGCAGCACACTCTGCAGAAGACCTCCAAGGCATCCTGAATGCCTTTGCCAAGGCATACAGAGCCAAGGGCCTAGCCTTAAATGGCAAGATGACCCAGGTCCTACATCAACCTCCACCCAACCAGCCGTCTACCCAGCCCACTATAAAAGTGGACGACACCACTCTTGAAAACGTTGACTACTTCCCGGACCTTGGCAGCATTCTTTCCTCAAAAGCTGACATCGACACTGAGGTCAACCATCACCAGAGCTGTGACAGCGGAGCCTACGCCAGACTCACGAAAAGAGTCTTTCAAACAAAACTGCTGGTCTACAGAGGCGTTGTCCTCTCCACCCTGTTGTATGGAGCCATGGATTACCAACAGCAGGCACCTGAGAGCCCTGGAACAATACCATCAAAGATCTTTACGAAAGATTCTGAGGATTAGCTGGGAGGACAAATGCACCAACATCAGCGTTTTGGAGGAAGCCAACATGACCAACATCACCACCACAATAACTTCAATGGATTGGCCATGTCATCCGCATGTCCAACACACATCTCCTTAAACAAATCCTGTACTCTCAATTAAAGGAAGGTCGGCGAGTTCCCGGCGGGCCAAGGAAACGCTTCAAGGACAACATCAAGAACAGTCTGAAGAAACTCCACATCACATTCAGCAATTGGGAGCACATTGGACTGGACAGGTGCTCCTGGAGGAAATCCCTGCAAGAAGGAGCTGCACGTCACGAAATGGAACTACGCCGTGTAGCAGAGACAAAGCGACAGCACAGTAAGGAGAGAGAGAGAAGGGAGCTCGACGACTGCCAACCATCACCAGTCTCCACTGCCCACGTTGCACCAAGGTGTGTGGATCGCTGATCGGCCTCCACAGATATCTGCAGACCCACAAGTAGATGACCCTATGGAGAGGAGAAGACAGTCATACTCGTTTTGAGTGACCGCCGATGATGATGATATGACTACTGGTTTTCACCTAATCGACTCCTCTTGATACATCCCCAGAGAACTCTTTTGTAAAGTATTTTTATTAGAAGTAAATACATATTAAGAAGGAATAACATAAAATAAAAAGAAAAAGACATATTATTCGTCACATACATTCTTAATATTTTTAAAGTTTACAATCATTCTTATTTATACTTCTATACTTTTTATTATTTTATAACAGAAAGAAGATAGTAAAGAGAAATAATAAAGAGAAATAAAATAAAAGTAGAAAATCAATAATATGAGTGGAGTATTAAGCAGGCTATTCTTCATTGGAGATATATCAGTGGTCTATTATATATAGTTCTTCATCTATTCCTTCATTCAGGTTTCAGTCAGGCCCTCGAACCAGACCACCTTGACCCTTTAAATATTCAATAAATGGAGACCATATTCCTCTGAATTGATCTAGCTTGTCCAAAAGGACAAGTCTTAATCATTCCAGATGAAGTGTCTGACATTTCTGTAATCCACATTTTGATTGTGGGGGATGTAGGACCTTTCCAAAATCTTAATATTAATTTTTTACCAATTATTAAACTATAATCGATAAAAAATATTTGCTGTGTTGTTAGTAGTTGATCCGTTTCTAATATTCCTAATATGATTAATTTTGAGTCTGGAGTCAGATTTGCATTAACTACATTCGAGATTATCTTAAAAATTTCTATCCAAAAGTTAGTCATTTTGATACATTGTGTGAATGAATGCATTAGATTAGCTTCTAAATGCTGACATTTATCACATATAGCAGAAACATTTGAAAAAAATCTGTTTAATTTGGATTTTGAAAAGTGTAATCTATGTAAAACTTTAAATTGTATCAAAGAGTGTCTGTCATTTAATGAGCAGTGGTGTATATGTTGTAAACTTTCATTCCATACTTCTAGACTAATTGTTTGACCTAATTCGTTTTCCCATGCTTGCCTATATATTTCTGACATTGGTACATAATTTTCCAATAAAATATTATAAATATATGATATTAATTTTTCTGTATTCGGATATTTATTTAGACATTCATCTAAAATTTCTGTCTTTCTATTTCTAAAATCCTGTGTGTTTGATTTAACATAGTCTCTAATTTGTAAATATCTAAAGTACTCTTTTGAGTGTAATTCGTAATTTTGTTGTAATTCCTGAAATGAAAGAGACTTTCCCTGTAGAGATCACCCAACTTATTAATTCCATAGTTCTTCCATTGTAAAAAACCTTTATCCATCATTGAGGGTTTAAAAGTAATGTTGTTTACAATGGGAAGTGGTATACTTTCCAATTTTAATGTTTTCTTTAATTGTTTCCAGATACGTATCCCACTTTCTATTATTGGATTTCCTCTATAAATTTTCTTACTTATTTTAGTATTGGCAAATAAAATCGAGCTAATCTCGAAAGGTGAACAATCTTCCTTTTCCATTTTTAACCAATTTGGCTGTTTATCTAATTCTTCCAACCAAAAATTCATATTTTTAATATTAACTGCCCAGTAGTAAAACGTAAAATTAGGCAGTGCAAAACCTCCATTTATTTTTGATTTACATAGATGTTTTTTATTTATCCTATGGCTCTTATAATCCCAAATAAAATTGGTAACTATAGAGTCCACTTTCTTAAAAATTTTTTTAGGAAGATATATCGGGATCAGTTGAAACAGGTATAATAATTGCGGAAGAAAAATATTTTTTATCGCATTAATTCTTCCTAGCATTGAAATAGGTAATGTTTTCCAATATAGGATATTCTTAAGTAGTTTATTCAGTAGGGGTGGGAAATTAGATTTAAATAAAGAATCATATCTTTTTGTTACATAAATTCCAAGATATTTGATTTTTTCATTTGCCATCTTAAAAGGAAATTGTTGTAGTATATGTGGGTTATTTCCCATTATTGGCATAAGTTCACTTTTATTCCAATTAATTCTATATCCTGAAAACAAGCCAAATTGAGTTATTAAATCTAATAAGTTAGGGATATTAGTTTCAGGCTTTGTAATATAAAGTACTACATCATCTGCGTAAAAAGAGATTTTATTTTCAGTTTCTTTGGTTTCATACCCGTATATTTCAGGATGTAATCTCACGGATTGTGCTAATGGTTCAATTGCCAGTGCGAACAGTAGTGGGGATAGAGGACAACCTTGTCTACAGCCTCTGGATAAATTAAATTTAGTTGATAACATTTGATTTGTTAATATTCTAGCTGTTGGATTAGTATATAGTAGTTTAACCCATGTTATAAACTTCTCTCCCAACTGAAAAGTTTCCATAACCGAAAATAAATAAGACCATTCAACCTGGTCAAAAGCTTTCTCCGTGTCTAATGAAATAATTGCTAGATCTTTATTAATATTTATTTTCAAGTATATAATATTGAATAATCGTCTCAGGTTATATGAGGAGTATCGTTTTGGTATAAATCCTGTTTGATCTGAATTAATTACTTTATTAATCACTGTATTTAGTCATTGTCAGAGATGCCAAGCCTAAATTTAGTTCACAGTAACATTCAACCCATTTGTCCGTAACAAATGGGGTTAAATGCATTTCTCTCCGTAACATACTCACTTGGGGTTGTTGCCGGCGGCTATGCGCCTGCGCACTGGTGCAGATCAGCGGGCTGCCGGCGGGCGGGTGCGGCACATGCGCACTTGGCAAGGTTGCCGGCGGGTCTGCGCCTGCGCACTGGGTGGGGGTGGGGTGGGGGGGAGGCCCGGTGATGGGGCTGCCGCGAGCGGCCGGCTGGCGGCAAGAAAGTGCCGCTGATCGCGCGGGCCGGCGCCGCCCGGGCTCTGGGCCGGGCGTGGTTGCGAGCTGCCAAACCGGGGGCACATGGCGCCGGCGTTCACCACAGGAGGAACACCGGCGCGGCGGTGTTCCGTAACAGCATGTTTGGCTGCCGGAACACCGTAAAAAGGTTATTTCGCCGGGACAAAATACGGCGAATCCGGGACACTTGGCATCTCTGCATTGTGCTAGTATTTTGGTTAATATTTTTTGATCAGTATTTAAAAGAGCTATGGCTCGATACGACCCTGGATCATCCAGATCTTTATCTAATTTAGGTATAAGCGTTATAATAGATTCATTTAATGTTTCTGGTAATTTCTGTTGTGCATAAATATATTCATAAAGTGTCTTCAAACGTGGTGCTATCAGATCATAGAATATTTTATAAAATTCCGAACCAATACCATCCGGTCCTGGAGTTTTACCCAGAGAACTCTAATAGATTGGTCAAACATGACTACTCTTCCATATATCCAATCTGATTGTTTAATATAACATTATTTCCAAGAGCCTTACTGCGTGACCCTTTAGTACAGCTTCTAATATTTTCCAACTGCGGATGTAGACTAACAGAAACTGATCCATGGTCTCTGTGTCTCCTTTTTTAAACAAGGATGCCAACATTCACTAGTATAACTTACAGAATTTATTGAATTTTGAAGGTAAAAATCAGATCATTCCTGTCTATCACCATTTCTTTCAAAACCCTGGGATGTAAATCAAAGGTTCTTTGGGATTTATCATTTTATGGGGTCTAATTTATCTAGTAGTACCTCTTGGTTGTTGTTAATTTCCTTTTCTTCCTTGTTTATACTGAGCCCTTGCTTCTCCAGAATTTCTAAGAGGTTTTGCTCATGTTGGTTTAGCTACACAACATTCTGAACAAGAACTCCATCTCAAATACAATCCAGGATTAATGTTTTACATTGTCAGTCTAATTTAACGTGCCTGACAAATTAGTAAACTAAAGCCCTTTGTAGTGACTGCACTGACCTCACAAATCTAATTTCCTCATTTAAATCATGTCCTCCTTCATTTCTGGATGATGGAGGACATATTCCACCATACACAGTGTATGGTGGAATATTTGGCAAAATAAAACTGCTGCACAAAACTCAAAACATCTGCGGAGAGACTTGATATTTCAAGAAGAGTCCTGCACATCCCGATGCAGAACCTCGACCTGAATTAGCAAATATCTTTCTGCCTCTGCAGATGATGTTTAGCTGCTGAGTTCCTCCAGCAGTTTATTTATTACACCATCTTTGCTACTGTTCAGAGGCTTACGAACGTTTCAATGTTTTCCGACACCTGCTCCTTCGTGGCGCCACCCAAATCGATCCAAATACCATACCACAATGTTCTGAGTAATTATTTCTAACTACTTTATCACCCCATTTCCTTTTTTTTTACTGTTCTTAATTTCAATTAGTCTGGAATATTTAACAGATCCAAAATTGAACTTAAGAGGAAATAAAGAGAAAATGTTATTGTCATCCAAGCAAATACAAACCCTTATTAACAGAATAGACTTTCATCACTGAAGTACCCCTCTCTTTACAAATAAAGCTATCTCAATCACCAACCAAAATTTATTTCAATCCAATAGTGCACAAAATTAAACCACCTTAAAGTTATTAAACATAGTATACTTCAAAAAAATGGATCTAGATTCATGCTTTACCCGAAAGAGTGGTGTAGCAAGTCGTCCCGCTAACAGTGAATTCTTTCTTCCTTGAGACAGTGGCAGAGTTTGTTGTGGTCGCTTCATAACAGATTCTGTAATCCTCAACAAAATTAACAACAGTTGCTCCCTGCAATGATAAAAGTTTAAATTAAGTTCTGCACTGTGGCATCTCAGGTTCAACTTTCACTTTCCAGCAGTTTCTATTGTAGATCCAAGATATTAGTTAATAAAAAGTCACATGATGCAATTTATGTCTCCACACATTTCAACTTGATATCAAATTAGTCGCAGAATAACATCAAATTTGATTTGTTGCTTATTGGTGGAATAGCAGCTTTAGATCTGATTACACTAATTAAAAAGGCACTATGTTTAGAGTTCAATAAGCACAAAAATACTTTATATCATGACATATACAAGAGCCAATCCACAACTACCTTGCAGTAAACATAATACTGCCAATTAAGCAGCGCCATGAGACATGAGCACATTTTAGAAGATGCTGGATTATACTGAATTTGCAAAGACACATATTGTGCACATATTTTTTCATGAAACACATTTTGCAAAGCAAACATACTAAATTATGTAAACAAAAATAAAAAACTGCTGACACTAGAAATAGGAAACAAAATAGGAAATACTGTATCAATCCAGAAAATCAAGCAGCATCTATGGAAAGATAAATAGTTAACATTTCAGCTATGCAAACCTTCATCAGAAATGTGAAATAGAGAAATGCAGGTAGGCTATCAGTAAGAGTGAACGTGGGGCAGGGTGGTGTAAAACATGGTGTGTGTCTGTGAGAAGATAAATTGAAATGGCATAATGGGGACAATTACCAATACATTAAGCTATAAAGCCCACGTTGAGTTTTAATGGTGTGACATTTACTCTAGTCCCCCTTTGACTCTATCCAAGCAGTCTTTCCAGGTGCGGCAGTGGTTCACCTGCACCTCCTCCAACCTCATCTATTGCATCTGCTGCTCTAGGTGTCAGCTGCTCTACATCGGTGAGACCAACCATAGGCTTGGCGATTGCTTCACCCAACACCTCCGTTCAGTTTGCAATAACCAACCTGATCTCCCAGTGGCTCAGCACTTCAACTCCCCCTCCCATTCCGAATCCGACCTTTGTGTCCTGGGCCTCCTCCATAGCCAGAGTGAGTCCCATCGCAAATTGGAGGAGCAGCACCTCATATTTCGCTTGGGTAGTTTACACCCCAGCGGTATGAACAATGACGTCTCCAATTTCAAGTCCTTGCTTTCTCCCTCTTTCACCTCCCCTTCCCAGCTCTCCCACAGCCCACTATCTCCAATTCTTCCTTTCTTCTTCCCGCCCCTCCCACCCCCACATCAGTCTGAAGAAGGGTCTCGACCCGAAACGTCACCTATTCCTTCGCTCCATAGATGCTGCCTCACCCGCTGAGTTTCTCCAGCATTTTTGTCTACCTAGGTTGTGGTACGGTATGCCAGAATAATTTTATTTATTCTGAAGGGATTTTTTTGATCATCTCACTGGCAAAGGACTTTCAAACAATTTAATTGAGAAGGAAGTTTAATTTTGTTTGATGCCGTGCTGATTTGCAGATGGTTTCAATAATTGTTCATTGATTTGATGACATTTGTCAGGGTTACCATAGAGAATGCAGGTGCACATGGCGCAATCAGTCAACATCTATCCTTTTCCACAATGTCCACCCAGAAGCAAGCACCGTCACTCCAATATTAATTATTTCAAATACGGATCTGACAGTCACAACATAATGCTTTTTATCCACGTAACATAGAATAGTACATCACAGTACACAGTCCCTTCAGACCACAATGTTTGCACTGAAAATAATGCCTAGTTAAATTGATCTCATCTGCCTGTACATGATCCATATCCCTTCAATCCCCTGCCCATCTAAAAGCCTTTTAAACACCACTATTTTATTTGCCTCCACCACCACCCCTGACAATGTGTTCCGGGCTCCACTATTCCTCCATTCCATGACTGACCAACATTTCGAAAAAATGGAAAGCAGACAATATCTGATTTGAACTTTAGCAGCAAGTACTTTCAGAAATGGCATTACTGGCCAAAATCATGTGCAAATATTTTAGAAATGGCATTTTAGCCAGATTAATTAAAGTTAGTAGGATTCAATTGCTTGTTAATTTTTCATAAACATCTGAGAAAGTACTGCATGAAGTGTCAAACCACAAACGAACATCTAAACATTAGTCAGCGCAAATTTTGGAGCTGTAATTGGACTTTTAGTTTTTGGATTTCCGTTTCACACTCCACACCAAAATATAATTTGGGAAGAAAGATATGGTGAAAGTTTCTTGGAGTGAGCTCCAAATTCATACTAATCTTTGGATTGAAAATAAAATCACCCAACCCATTCTTCTCTCCCGGATTTGGATTCCAAAGCAAACTGAAATAGATTCTTCTGATATATACCTCAATGAAGAGTACCCTCAGCTAAATCTTCTCCAAAGAAAATCCAGCTAATCCAATATTTCTTCACAGCTAAAATATTCTCATTACAAAGAATTGTTGCATTATCTGCATTCAAGTCTCCATAATCCAGTTGCAAAGATAACACAAAGAAACTCAACTTCATGGCTACTTAAATTAAGACACTTCATTTAAGAATCCTACCACAGCAACGATGATCTACTATAGACTTTGCTTTTGGTTGCGCTATGTACTTTGGTTTTGCATCATTTTGGTATAGTTACCTAGTGTTACAGATTATTAATTTATTGCATTATTGATTATGATATATTTATTTGTGTTTATGTGTTAATGGGCAACAAGTAAGAATTTGCCGTAAGACAATTAAACATTCTCGACTCCCTTAAGAAGTTCATGAATGTAGTTTGTGGTTGTGCATAATTTAAAAATTAAGAATACACCAAAACTCTATTCCAGTGCTATTGAATGGCATCCATAAATTGGTACTGTGGTTCTGGATGGAAAAAAGGTACATCTAGTTTGCCTTAGAATCAAATTGTATATTAATGACTTGGTTGATGGAATTGATGGCTTTGTGGCCAGGTTTGCGGATGATACAAAGACAGGTGGAGGGATAGGTAGTGTAGAAGAAGCAGGGAGTCTGCAGAAGGACTTGGACAGGTTGCGAGAGTGGGCAAAGAAGTTGCAAATGGATTACAGTGTAGCAAACTATGTGGCCATGCACTTTGGTAGTAGGAATAAAGGCATAAACTATTTTCGAGAGTGCTGGTGCGGGATTCCGAAAAGTTTAATTTGTTTGTTGAATCGGTAGTAAGGAAGGCGACTGCAATGTTAGCATTCATTTTGAGTGGCCTAGAATATAAAAGTAGGGATGTAATGCTGAGGTTTTATAAGGCGCTGGTCAGACTGTATTTGGAATATTGGGTGTAGACAAAAGTGCTGGAGAAACTCAGCGGGTGCAGCAGCATCTATGGAGCGAAGGAAATAAGCAACGTTTCGGGTCGAAACCATTCTTCAGACTGATGGGGGGGGGGGGGGGTGGGAAGAAGAAAGGAAAAAGGAAGAGGAGGAGCCTGAGGTTCTAAGGGAGAGCTGAGAACGGGAGGAGACAGCAAGGGCTACCGGAAATTGGAGATTTCAATGTTTATGCCGCTAGGGTGCAGATTGCCCAAGCGGAATATGAGGTGCTACTCCTCCAATTTCCCATGGTGCTCACTCTGGCCATGGAGGAGGCCAGGATAGAGAGGTCGGATTCGGAATGGGATGGGGGAGTTGAAGTGCTGAGCCACCGGGAGATCAGGTTGGTTAATGGAGACCGAGTGGAGGTGTTCGGCGAAACGATCGCCAAGCCTACGCATGGTCTCACCGATGTAGATCAGCTGACATCTAGAGCTGCGGATGCAATAGATGAGGTTGGAGGAGATGCAGGTGAATCTCTGTCGCAACTGGAACGACTGCTTGGGTCCTTGAATGGAGTCGAGGGGGGAGGTAAAGCGACAAGTGTAGCATCTCTTGCGGTTGCAAGGGAAAGTGCACGGGGAGGGGGTGGTGCGGGAGGGAAGGGAAGAATTGACATGGGAGACGGAGGGAGCGGTCTTTGAGGAAAGCAGACAGGGGGGGAGATGGGAAGATGTGGCGAGTGGTGGGGTCACGTTGGAGGTGACGAAAATGACTGAGGACTATTTGTTGTATGTGACGGCTAGTGGGGTGAAAGGTGAGGACTAGGGGGACTCTGCCCTTGTTACGAGTGGGGGGATGGAGAGAGAGAGCAGTGTTACGGGGTATGGAAGAGACCCTGGTGAGAGCCTCATCTATAGTAGGGGAGGGGAACCCCCGTTCCCTGAAGAATGAGTACATTTCCGATGCCCTGGTTTGGAACACCTCATTCTGGGAGCAGATGCTGCGTAGACGGAGGAATTGGGAGTAGGGGATGGAGTCCTTACAGGAAGCAGGGTGGGAAGAAGAGTAGTCTAGATAGCCATGGGAGTCAGTGGGTTTATAGTGGATGTCGGTTAGAAGTCTATCGCCTGCAATGGAGATAGTGAGGTCAAGAAATGGTTGGGAAGTGTCGGAAATGGTCCAGGTGTAAGCAGTTTTGTGACCCATATCTGAGTCCCAAATGTGGCATTGGAGGGGGTCCAGAGGAGGTCCATGAGAATGATCTTGGGGATGATTGGGTTAATGTATGTTAAGCATTTAACAGCTCAGGGCCTCTACTTACTGGAGTTTAGAAAGATGAGGGGGATCTCATTGAAACTTACTGAATAGTGAATGGCCTGGATAGAGTGGATGTGGAGAAGATATTTCCACTAGTGGAAGAGTCTAGGACCAGAGGGCACAGAATAAAGTGACGTACCTTAAAAATGGTGGTGAGGAAAAATGTCTTTAGCCAGAGGCTGGTGAATTTGTGGAATTCATTGCCACAGGCCGGAGGCCAAGTCATTGTGTATTTTTAAAGCGAAGTTTGACAGGTACTTGATTAGGTACTTGGTTGCAGAGAGAAGGGAAAAATAGATCATCCATGGTTGAATGGCGGAGTAGACTCAATGGGCCGAATGGCCTAATTCTGCTCCTATGACTACATTTAACAATGTAATTTACCAAAATAAAGCTTTTATAAAAATACAATAAATCGAGAAGTTTTTGCTGGGTTGCAATGTATAAATAAACCTTTGATCTTACCAGGTTTTTTTGTTCATTATGGTATGGACAACCATGTATCTGTAAATGTTGAGAACACGTTTACACATATCTACATGTTCATCCAAAAGGGCCCCAATTTCATTGGCAGGTTCAAGTAGCAAAATATTTGCAGAGTTGGTTATAAAAACCTGTAATAAAATGGGAAATAATGTAAAATAAAACATAGGTAACATAAGATATAGGATATAACAGAAAAAAAAATGGCACATCCAAGATTAAAAACAGAGGCACCAAACTAATGAAACTCATTAGTAAAAAATCAAACTCAGAAATAGAATTCTTAGTGCAATGGATGTTAACAACACAAACCTGCAATGATGCTTGAACTCCTGCATACACATCTCTCGTTTCTTCTTCCAATTCAAGTGTTTTATTAATTGCATTCTGGTAGGATGAATTCCTTGTCCAGCTGGGATTCCTAACATGGCCTAGTACTTTGGTTATTTTATCCTATTAATTAAGAGACAAAAAAAGTGAAACAAGTCCAATTTGATAATTTGAAAACAATTTTTGGTATTAATATCGATTGCCATAAGCTGGTCAGTTCTATTCCAATGGTCTTGCCCTCTCTGAATCTACTCTCCTGATCCAATTTGTCTCAGTAAAGCCACAACACCAGCTCAAAATACTGTAGTCCCTTCAGGAAATTTGTAAGCAAGTTGAAGAAAGTCAATTAGGGGCCGTAATTGTATAATAGGATTACTGAATACAAATAAATCATTGTTATTGTTTACATGCAAAGGCTCCGTGTTAACTGTTATGTTAAACACTGTCCTGAGCATTCTATCACTCCAGAAGATTTTTTAAAATATTGAGATAAGAACACAAAAGCTCTTAGAACAACAATCACCGTTGAGGGGAAACCTAATAGAAGTATATAAAATTATGATATGCATATATATTGTGGACAGTCAGTACCTGGATGGAAAAATCATATATATTGGAGGGCATAGCTTTAAGGTGAGAGGGGCAACAATTAAAGGAGATGTGTGGGGCAAATTATTTTTATTATTTGTAGAGGATGATGAATGCCTGGAACACACTGCCAGAGGTGGAGAACAAGCTGCCAGAGGTAGTGGTGTTGATAGGTACAATAGTGGTATTGGTGGCTGCTTACTGCAGAGAAACAGTTTTTTTTTATCCCCAATTCTGTTTAATTCGAAGACAGCTTTTTTTGTGCTTGAAATTTTTTTTTGCTGAACACGTCCGCTCAGTCTGCCTAAACCTACATGACCTCCCGGTTGCTCTTTAACTCCCCCTCCATTTCCATACTGACCTTTCTGTCCTGGACCTCCTCCACTGTCAGACTGAGGCCCAATGCAAATTGGAGGACAGCACCTCATTTTTCTCGGGCAGCTAACAACCCAGCAGTATGAATATTGACTTTCTAACTTCAAGTAACCCTTGCTTTCCCTCTTTCGCCATCCCTCCCCATCCTAGTTCTCTAACCAGTCTGACTGTCCTCCTGATTAAATGTTATCTTTGTATCTGGGGGGGTGGGAGAAACAGGGTTTTAGTCTCTCCCTTCGGGTGGATGCGACTTTGCTTGTAATATCCCCATCACAGTCTCCGTCTGTGCTGAGGCCCTAATGGCGGAGCTGGCGGCCTCGGAGCTATGGTGTCCTTCCAGCAGCGGCGGCACGGCTGCGGTGCTCCAGCGGCGACCTGGCTTCGGGGCTGCGGTGCTCCAGCGGCGACCTGGCTTCGGGGCTGCGGTGCTCCAGCGGCAACCTGGTTTCGGAGCTGCGGCGTTCCGGCGGCGGCCTGGCTTCGGGGCTGTGGTGCTCCAGCGGCGACCTGGCTTCGGGGCTGCGGTGCTCCAGCGGCGACCTGGCTTTCGGGGCTGCGGTGCTCCAGCGGCGACCTGGCTTTCGGGGCTGCGGTACTCCAGCGGCAATCTGGCTTTCGGGGCTGCGGTGCTCCAGCGGCGACCTGGCTTCGGGGCTGCGGTGCTCCAGCGGTGACCTGGCTTTCGGGGCTGCGGTGCTCCAGCGATGTTCCAGCGGCGACCTGGCTTCGGAGCTGTGGTGCTCCAGCGGCGACCTGGCTTTCGGGGCTGCGGTGCTCCAGCGTTCCAGCGGCAGGCCCTGTGGCGGTGTTCCGGCATTCCGGCGACGGCGGTGGCGGCAGCCCGGCTTCGGAGGTTTGGTCGCGGGCCTGGTGGACGGCAACATCGGAGGCCTGGATCTCCTCAGTGCAGAGGGAGGACAAGGAGGGAAGAAGACAGAGACTCTAAGACTTTTGCCTTCCACCACAGTGAGTCCTCACTGTGGTGGATGTTAAATGTGTTTATTGTGTGTTTTCTTTTTTTATTATATGTTATGACGGCAAGGTAATGAAATTTTGTTCAGAAAGGTCTGAATGACAATAAAGGATAATCTAATCTAATCTTCATTGTCACCTTCCCCTAGCTAACAATGGTCTGTTCTATATTTTCCTTGATGTTCGTCTCCTTTGATGTCATGTTCACACCTTGCCCAGCCATATCTGTGTGTCTCCCTCTCCCCTGACTGTCAGTCTGAAGAAGGATCTCAACCCAAAATGTCACCCATTCCTTCTATTCAGAGATGCTGCCTGTCCCGCTGTGTTACTCCAGCATTTTGTGTCTATCTGAAGAGACACTACTATCTTTTTGAAATTGTGTAATTTGAAATTTCACTGATTTTGAAATTTAGTGCAAAGTAGCTCTGCTATTTGCATTTCCAAAACAAAGGCATACAACGCAAGCAATGTATTAGGGAAATCTATTTGAATTATGCGGGCTAAGATTGTTATAATGTAATTTCAATCAGAATCATGAGAGCCACTTATAAGTTACAAGTAGAAAAAAAAAGCTGTCTTCGAATTAAACTGAATTGGGGATAAAAATCCCGTTTCCCTGCAGTAAGTAGTTATCATTGTCTTATTGGAACTGACAGTGCTGTGAGAGGACCATCTGGAGGAGGCCCATGAGAGGAAGAAGACAAAGTATGAAGAGCTGGTCATAGACTGCCCATCGAGGTTAGCTGCAGAAGTTTTGCAGGACAATTGCCCTACAAACCTCGAGTGCACTGGGCATCAACGGAATGGAGAGGAGAAGTGCCATCAAGAACACCACAGAGGCAGCGGAGAAAGCCTCAAGATGGCTCTGGATCAGGAGAGGAAGTCCATGGGGAAGAGCCAATGCTACCTGGACACAAGTCGTGGTCTGATCAACCGTAGCTGGGTCACCTGGATGAGGGTGTCTGATGTTGAAAGACCCGAAACACGCAATGACCCCAGGATACATCACTGATGATGTGTTCAGGAGCATCAATAGATGTATTTTTATCAATAAGAACACAGCTGTTTACTTAAACAGCAGGTGACCATTGAAACGGACAAGCAGTTGCTTCCATTGAACAATACTTGTGCAACAATTCTTTGTTACGTAATGTAACAAACAAGCATATTTTAGCTTGCAGTAACAAAAATAAATTATTGCTACTGAAAAGACCTTTATTCCAGAAAAATCCTACAGGAACTTCTTTCCCCGACTGACATAATTGTCTTTATATTGCCCTTTCTAAAACAAGGTTTCTTAGAAATGGAACCATCATGTTATCGCAGAAGTGCCTATATCACTTAAATAGAAAGATGGCAAAAATCAAAATGAATCAGTCAAGTGCAAAAAAGCACATCACTATCCATATTATGGTATTTTGCAAAAATCTATAAAAGTTATCCCCAGTCACCTGGTTAATAATTATCTCTTGATCAACAGCAATAAAAACCAAACATCTCTTCTTTGCAGTAGCTCACTGGGTGTAAATTGGTCAATGCAATTCCCTCATTGTAACATTGTTTAAATTCTTCAAGATTTAAGAGAGTTTATTGTCATGTGTCCCAGATAGGACAATGCAATTCTTGCTTTGCTTCAGCACAACAGAATATAGTAGGCATGAATACAGAACAGATAGGTGTGTCCATATACCATTCTATAAATATATACACACATGAATAAATAAAACTGATAAAGTGCAAATAAACATAATGGGCTATTAATGTTCAGAGTTTTGTTTGAGTTTAATAGCCTGGTGGCTGTGGGGAAGTAGCTATTCCTGAACATGGACGTTGCAGTCTTCAGGCTCCTGTGCCTTCTACCTGAAGGTAGCGGGGAGATAAGTGTGTGGCCAGGGTGGTGTGGGTCCTTGATGATGCTGCCAGCCTTTTTGAGGCAGCAACTGCGCTAGATCCCCTCGATGGTAGGGAGGTCAGAGCCGATGATGGACTGGGCAGTGTTTACTACTTTTTGTAGTCTTTTCCGCTCCTGGGCGCTCAAGTTGCCGAACCAAGCCACGATGCAACCGGTCAGCATGCTCTCTACTGTGCACCTGTAGAAGTTAGAGAGAGTCCTCCTTGACATACCGACTGTCCGTAATCTTCTCAGGAAGTAGAGGTGCTGATGTGTTTTCTTTATAATTACATCAGTGTTCTCGGACCAGGAGAGATCTTCAGAGATTGCACACCCAGGAATTTGAAGCTCTTGAGCCTTTCCACCATCGACCCATCGATATAAACGGGACTGTGGGTCCCCATCCTACCTCTTACAAAGTCCACAATCAGTTCCTTGGTTTTGCTGGTGTTGAGGGCCAGGTGATTATGCTGCCACCATTTGGTCAATCGATCGATCTCTCTTCTATACTCTGACTCGTCCCCATCAGTGATACGTCCCACAACAGTGGTGTCGTCAGCGAACTTGATGATGGAGTTCGCACTACGACCAGCTACGCAGTCATGAGTACAGAGTGAGTTGGTGGGCTGAGCACGCAGGAGAGTGGAGAGGGACCCGACCCGAGAGCTCTAGTACAGGGCCCGACTTGCCCGTTCTTCACTTGCAGTGCAGTCTTCAGCTATGATCTTTGGTCTTCAGTCGACGGGCTGACTTTTGAATAACGGGGGGAGGAGGGGTGGGGGGTGACGTCACTCACAGCGCGATTAGACGGCAATCAGGCAAATAACCACACACCCATGCACACACGCACATGATCAGAGTTTTAGAGTTATAAATAAGGATATGAATGAATATGATGAGAATGAAGGTACTCAATATGTGTCAACCTCGATAACAATCAGCACGGGAGCACCTCACGGCATTTATCACCTTCTACTGTTTAAACCTGTTAGCGCCAGTTATGAGCAAGTTTCTTTTTAATTAATTTCTCTGCATTTCAAATAGAAAGTGTAGCTGCACAAAAAATTGAGTACCTTAATTCTCATCATATAGCAAGGGGCTGAGCATGCAGCCTTGAGGTGCTCCCGTGCTGATTGTTATCGAGGCTGACACATTTCCACCAATTCGAACAGTCTGTGGTCTGTGAATGAGGAAGTCGAGGATCCAATTGCAGTGGGACCCAGTTCTGCGAGTTTGGTAACCAGCTTGGAGGGGATGATTGTATTAAATGCCAAGCTGTAATCAATGAATAGCCTGACATATGAGTTTTTGTTGTCCAAGTGGTCCAGAGCAGAGTGGAGAGCCAGCGAGATCGCATCCACCGTTGATTTGTTGTGGCGGTAGGCAAACTGCAGTGGGTCCACGTTTTTGTCAAGGTAGGAGTTGATTTGCACCATGATCAACCTCTCAAAGCACTTCATCACCACCGACGTTAGTGCCACTGGTCGATATTCATTGAGGCACGTCACCTTGCTCTTCTTGGGCACCAGTATGATTGATGCCCTTTTAAACAGGTGGGAACCTCAAACCTCAGAAGTTAGAGGTTGAAAATGTCTGTAAAAACTCCAGCCAGTTGGTCCCCACAGGTTTTTAGAACTTGACCGGGTATACTATCAGGTCCAGGCGCTTTTCGAGGGTTCACCCCTCTGAAGGATTTTCTGACGTTGGCCTCTGTGACTGTGACTGAAATACCATCACAGCGAATGGGGGCTCGAGTAGGCACATCAGTGTTCTCCCTATCAAAGCGTGCGTAAAAAGCATTGAGCTCGTCAGGGAGTGACAGGGACTTCGACATTCGAGCTACCTCCTGATTTTGCCTTGTAATATTCTCACACTGAGACCACAAAAGGAAGTACAGGTAGTTCTGCTATATCGTGCGTGTCCATATTGTGAAGTGGATATAATGCAATTGATGAATCAGGGAACATTTGAGGGAAAATATTTCTATGTAGCCATCCCGCAGTAATTAGACATCACAGTCTCTTAAGAACATAGTTTTTTGCTGCTTATAAATGTTCTGATATTAAAAAGTTCACATTATTTTTGAAAATCCAGCAGAGGACAAAAAGCTTTGGTATTGTTTAAAATTCTCTTGCTCTAGCCAGTTTTCCCATTGACATAACTCATTTTTTAACATAATTTTCTAGAAAAAGAGCTTCATAAAATCGGGAACTCAAAGCAAATATACACAACTTTTTCAAAATGCAGGAAGGCAGATTTTAAATAAAAGTATTGGGTAAAATTAATAGATATTGAAGTGAAAGATAATTTATATATTACCATTTAAATTACACTATAATATTCCAGTCAAAATCAGCCTGAATATGATTTTATGTAAATAAGCAGTACCTCTTCCTGCTCCTTTCTTTCCGGAGGGTAAGAGCTTCTATGTTCTTCAGAATTAACTAAATTTATGACACTTGTTGAAGGGGAATAACCCAAGTCTTCAGCCTCTTTCATAAATACAGGCTTTTCCTCTTGCTGAATCCATTCCTGATAAACTTTAACAACTCTTCTCATGGCTGCAGCTTCACAGATAGGCAGCAGAAATGCCTAAGGGTGTGATAAAATTGAAAACATCAATTGTTCTACTGCTCAGGAGGAAATAGAAAGTAAATAGCTTTGCAGTCTGTTTTCAAAAGTCTAACGTGTTGTTACACACGCTCAATCAATCAGGTTTCAAACGGCATTTATCACCTTCTACTGTTTAAACCTGTTAGCGCCAGTTATGAGCAAGTTTCTTTTTAATTAATTTCTCTGCATTTCAAATAGAAACTGTAGCTGCACAAAAAATTGAGTACCTTCATTCTCATCATATTCATTCATATCCTTATTTATAACTATAAAACTCTGATCGTGTGTGTGTGTGTGCATGCGTGTGTGGTTATTTGCCTGCCTGCCGCCTGCTCGCGCTGTGAGTGACGTCACCCCACACCCCTCCCCCCCCCTCGTTATTCAAAAGTCGGTCCGTCGACTGAAGACCAAAGATCATAGCTGAAGACTGCACTGCAAGTGAAGAACGGGCAAGTCGGGCCCTGTACTAGAGCTCTCGGGTCCGTCTCGGGTCGGGTCCCTCTCCACTCTCCTCCTCCTCTCTCCCCCGTCCTCCTCTCCGCCCCCTCCTCTCCCGTCCCCCGGCCACTCTCCTCTCCCCCTCTTCCTCTCCTGACCACCTCCACCCCCTCCCTCCGCCTCCTCTTCTCCCCCTCTCTCCCTCCCCCTCCACCCCACCCCAACCCCCCCTCTTTCCCCTTCTCCCCCCCCCCCCTTCTCCCCACCCCCCCACAACGGGTCTGCACTTGGTCTAGTAACTACTAAAAGTCTGATCTTGTATGAGGATTTGTGTGCTTATTTGTTTGTGTTATTACATATTCGCCAAAAATCTAAGCGGTAACGATAACATTTTTACATATCCCGGTAGACATTTTCCCCGTGGAGTCCAAAATCTACTATCTGAAAATTTTATGCTTTATTTCTCGACTTATTACTGAAAAATTTAAAAAATATGACAAAGCTTTGAATTTAAAAACGACTGCCTTTCGCTGATGACGTCACAATGGGTCTGCTCCGTTCTTCCACGTGCTGCGAGTGACGTCATCCCCCCCCCCCCGGTTATTCAAAAGACGCAGAAAGAACGAGCAAGTTGGGCCCTATACTGGAGCTGCCGAGCTCTCGGGTCGCTGTCTCGGGTCGATGCCCGCCCGCCACGTCTCTTCCTGTTCCCTGCCCTCTCTCCCTGCCGTCTCTCCAAATCTGAGGAAGGACATTATTGCCATAGAGGGAGTGCAGAGAAGGTTCACCAGACTGATTCCTGGGATGTCAGGACTGTCTTATGAAGAAAGACTGGATAGACTCGGTTTATACTCTCTGGAATTTAGGAGATTGAGAGGGGATCTTATAGAAACTTACAAAATTCTTAAGGGGTTGGACAGGCTAGATGCAGGAAGATTGTTCCCGATGTTGGGGAAGTCCAGGACAAGGGGTCACAGCTTAAGGATAAGGGGGAAATCCTTTAAGACCGAGATGAGAAAGACTTTTTTCACACAGAGAGTGGTGAGTCTCTGGAACTCTCTGCCACAGAGGGTAGTTGAGGCCAGTTCATTGGCTATATTTAAGAGTGAGTTGGATGTGGCCCTTGTGGCTAAGGGGATCAGAGGGTATGGAGAGAAGGCAGGTACGGGATACTGAGTTGGATGATCAGCCATGATCATATTGAATGGCGGTGCAGGCTCGAAGGGCTGAATGGCCTACTCCTGCACCTAATTTCTATGTTTCTCCCTCTGCCCTCTCATCCTCTCCCCCTGAACTCTCCCCTGCCTCCACTCCCCCTGCCTTCTCTCCCTCTTCCTCTCCTCCCTGCCCTCTCTCCCTCTCCACCTGCCCTCTCTCACTCTACCCCCCTCCCTCTCCCTCTATAGCTGCACCTGCACAGTTGGGGGTTATGCGTGAGTGGATAGGGCGGGGATGGGGTAAAAGTAGCGAATTAATAATATTAATATAATATCAAGGGGGGTGGTTAGTGTGTGTGTGGGTGGAGGTTAGTGTGTGTGTGTGACGCCGCAGGCCCCTCCCCCACCATGCAACTGCGCGTTGAGGGAACGGGACCCAACAGGTCCCACTTCGTCTAGTTAAACTTAAATCTTGCGAAAGTTGAGTTTTGTAATTCATAAATGAAATAAGAATTGGTCTTGGCATCTTGTTCGGCACAGGTATTATAGGCTGATGCGCCCATTTATGTCAGTCTGAAGAAGGGTCTCAACCCAAAATGTGAGCTATTCCTTCTATCCAGATGCTGCCTGTCCCGCTGAGTTACTCCAGCATTTTGTGTCTATCTATGCTCTGTACTGTTCTATGCTCTATATGCCCATTACAAATTTTTGTTTTGATACTATTGCTGAGTTCACATTAAAAAGGATCTGTCAACGTACACGGGAGACACTTCTGCATCTGAGAAACTTGCCAGAATGAGATATTTTTATTTCACTAAGCTTTTTAAAGAAAATGAATAAAGTACGAGCCAAAATTTACTAAACCATGCAAATATATTGGAAATTACCTGTCGAAAAACTTCGATAATAAAATTCACATTCTCCCGCGAGGAATAAAAAACTTTCCGGACTATTTCCATATCTGTTAGATGCTCTTCATCAACACTACATAGACTAGATGAACTGGGTTCACGCTCAGTTAAGGTACTGGTGTTTGAATGGGACTGTTCCAGCTCTGTGCTGCCATCTCCAGATTCTGCCCGACACAAGCCCTCCTCCCGAGCAACCAAACCAGCAGCTGCTCTCTAAAGAATAAAATCATTTCATTTAATAAAATTCCAGTTCACTAATCATTAACAAGAAACAAAATAATATTTACTGATTCAAAGCAATTAGTTAACATTTTGTTTACAGACCTGAATGTTCTTTGGTACATTTTCACCTTCAATTCCAGGAATCTGAAGGCCTGGATTAGCTTTTGGTTCAAACCAGAAAGAGACCAACCATCGGATGACAGAAACACGAGCTGACAAAAATGCATCTTTTGTACAATACGTCACTTCATTAGTTTCTGGGTCTTTCTTTGTTATCACATAATATGGCTTGGATCGTAATTGTGGAACATCTTAAAAAACGTAATTATAACAAAATATTAGTTCAGTATTAGACGGAATAGAAAAGTGAACCCCAAATGAAACTTTGCCACTATTCCTTCTTCCCTGAATATTGCAAAATAATGCATTCATTCCTTTAAGCGTTCCAGTCCTCTAATTGATCTACCCACTGCAGCTTTGTAGCAAGTACCAGATTTCCATTATCGTGCATGTTAAAAGTAGTTCCTAAATTTTTCTCACCATATTGAAGGAATACTAAACATTCTATACGTGAATAACATCATGAAGTTTCAGACAGATTTAAGATGATTAAGGAATTTGTTTAAAAAAAAAAAAAAATCGGTATTTTAAGTGTGAATGTCAGTTTTGAAAGACAACTCCCACAAGTTCAAAAAAAATGCCCAGGATTTCAGATAGTTTATTCACATCAATTATCTGCCTTTTCACCTTTGACTTGTTCTCTAACATTTATTCTCTCACTTCAGTCTTTCACTTCAGATTTAAGACCTACATTCATTTTTCATCTATTTTCTCAGATTTTGTTTTAAAAAAATTGCCAGGAAGCTTGATATATTGCCATCTTTTCATTTCATTCTGCTTAAAGATAGTGGAGTCAGGGGATATGGGGAGAAGGCAGGAACGGGGTACTGATTGGGGATAATCAGCCATGATCATATTGAATGGCGGTGCTGGCTCAAAGGGCCGAATGGCCTACTCCTGCACCTATTGTCTATTAATCCTCCCCCATCAGCTTCACATTTTGTTCTGATTATTTCTCTTCCATTCATGTTCCTCTCATTCTAATACAAACTGAATTTTAAAAATCCATTACAAATTTTGCATATTTGATTAAGATTTATTCACTTATCAGATTGACACTGACATAGAAAATATTGAATCCCTGAAATGGACAATTTGGACCTTCCAGTATTTTACCTTAAGCAAGTCGTGATGGCATATGCCATTATTTTTTGACAGGGAAACATGATTTGACACAATTGTACATATGCTGCTGTCTTTATACTTGATTTGAGCAGCAGCAATAATGACTAAAAGTAGGAATCTTGCAGAAAAGATTTATCCTCCCTTATTCCAGTTTCGTCATAAAATTAAAAACAGAAGTGAATCTGCTGTTACTTAATTTCACTGCCATCTTTCCTTCTCCGTACAAATTTGCTGATATAAAATGCAATATTCAATTTACTTTTTAATTTAATTTCTTCCAGGCCCCTTCCAAAGTTATCTTGGATTTAAAATTGCCTACTTCAACACCTAACACAAAATTATAATCCTTACTGGCCTTTAAAAGGAACAAGCTAAAAGAGAAAATGGTTATCTCCTGGTTCACATATAAAGGCAAAATCAATCTCAGCAGTAACTCTCATTAAGCAAATGTTTTCTATTTAATTGAAGTAAGCCATATCCATGTGCTATGCATAATCTTAAAGTAACAATATCATACAAGATAGAAGAAAACTAAATCTGACAAAACTAAAGACAAAATATAATTAATATTGCTTGAAAATATTCATTGTTAAATATATCACAATCTAGGGCAGTAATCATCACACAAGCCTAGTTCATGCAGATATAGTCTGACAAAAAAAACAAGAGAATTTTTTTTTTTTTACCAAGAATTGGATTAAATAAACTGGTCTCTCTTGAAAAATTTGGAAAAATGTGAGGCAGATAGTACTTCATGAAATTTGCAAATAAGAATGCAAACCCTTTCTCCTGATTTCCTTTGTCTTTCCATTCTAATCCCTTTGCCTGTAAAGAAATACACAAGATACAACATTTATTTAATTTTGTTGATATTCATTAATGTAAAGCACACAGAAGATAAAAAGTGGGAGAACCTTAAAACTACATAAATGCTATCAAACAAATACCATTTTCATCACAGACCTGACTGGAAATTCCATAAGAGATGGGCATCACATATGATTAAGTAAATATAATGGCACAAGATGCACATTGATTTCAGCACATTTCACCCTAAATTTGTCAACCAACAGTAAAATTTCAGAAGTTGCATATATATGGCCTTTGTTTAATTTTTTTGAAAAGCCTGGAGCATGGCAATTCCTCTAGACTCAATAATTCACCGTTGAGAGTCTCTGCTATTTGTTGTTGAGAAAACTCTTAAAATAATTTAAAAAAAAAAAAATATATATATATATATATATATATATATATATATATATATATATATATATATATATATATAGATGGAAGGACACCAGGCACGTAACATATAGAAACATAGAAAATAGGTGCAGGAGGAGGCCATTCAGCCCTCCGAGGCAGCACCGCCATTCATTGTGATCATGGCTGATCGCCCGCTACCAATAACCCGTGCCTGCCTTCTCCCCATATCCCTTGACTCCACTAGCCCCTAGAGCTCTATCCAACTCTCTCTTAAATCCATTCAGTGATTTGGCCTCCACTGCCCTCTATGTCAGGGAATTCCATAAATTCACAACTCTCTGGGTAAACATTTTTTTTCGCACCTCAGTCTTAAATGACCTCCCATTTATTCTAAGACTGTGGCCCCTGGTTCTGGACTCACCCAACATTGGGAACATTTTTCCTGCAGCTAGTTTGTCCAGTCCTTTTATAATTTTATATGTTTCTATAAGATACCCCCTCATTCTTCTAAACTCCAGTGAATACAAGCCTAGTCTTTTCAAACTTTCCTCATATGACAGTCCCGCCATCCCAGGGATCAATCTCGTGAACCTACGCTGCACTGCCTCAATCACAAGGATGTCCTTCCTCAAATTAGGAGACCAAAACTCCAGATGTGGTCTCACCAGAGCCCCATACAACTGCAGAAGAACCTCTTTACTCCTATACTGAAATCCTCTTATGAATCTTTTACCTCAACACTTTCATGGAAGCCAACATTCCATTAGCTTTCTTCACTGCCTGCTATACCTGCACGCCAACTTTCAGTGACCAGTGTACAAGGACACCCAGGTCTCGCTGTACCTCCTCCTTACCTAACCTAACCCCATTGAGATAATAATAATTATCTACAATAATTATAGGAGGCATGGAGTAAATGAGGTGCTAGAGGAGTATAAAGAATGTAAAAAGAATCTTAAGAAATAAATTAGGAAGGCTAAAAGAAGATATGAGGTTGCTTTGGCAAGAAAGGTGAAAGTAAATCCAAAGGGTTTCTACAGCTATATTAATAGCAAAAGGATAACGAGGGATAAAATTGGACTATTGGAGAACCAGAATGGACAGTTATCTGCAGAGCCAAAAGAGATGGGGGAAGATATTGAACAATTTCTTTTCTTCGGTATTCACCAAGGAGAAGGATATTGAACTCTGTGAGGTAAGGGAAAAAAGTAGAGTAGCTATGGAAACTATGAGATTCAAAGAGGAGGAAGTACCGACACTTTTGAAAAATATAAAGGTGGATAAGTCTCCAGGTCCTGACAGGATATTCCCTAGGACATTGAGGGAAGTTAGTGTAGAAATAGCAGGAGCTATGACAGAAATATTTCAAATGTCATTAGAAACGGGGAATAGTGCCGGAGGATTGGCGTACTGCGCATGTTGTTCCATTGTTTAAAAAGGGTTCAAAGAATAAACCTAGCAATTATAGACCTATTAGTTTGACGTCAGTGGTGGGCAAATTAATGGAAAGGATACTTAGAGATAATATATATAAGCATCTGGATAAACATGGTCTGATCAGGAACAGTCAACATGGATTTGTGCCTGGAAGGTCATGTTTGACAAACCTTCTTGAATTTTTTGAAGCGGTAACTAGGGAAATTGATGAGGGTAAAGCAGTGGATGTTGTCTATATGGATTTCAGTAAGGCCTTTGACAAGGTTCCCCATGGAAGGTTGGTTCAGAAGGTTCAATCTTTGGGTGTTAATGGCGGAGTAGCAAGATGGATTCAACAGTGGCTGAATGGGAGATGTCAGAGAGTAATGGTGGATGGCTGTTTGTCAGGTTGGAAGCCGGTGACCAGTGGGGTGCCTCAGGGATCTGTGTTGGGTCCACTGTTGTTTGTCATGTACATCAATGATCTGGATGATGGGGTGGAAAATTGGATAAGTAAGTATGCAGATGATACTAAGATAGGTGGTATTGTGGATAATGAAGTAGATTCTCAAAGTCTACAGAGAGATTTGGGCCATTTGGAAAAGTGGGCTGAAAGATGGCAGATGGAGTTTAATGCTGATAAGTGTGAAGTGCTACATCTTGGCAGGACAAATCAAAATAGGACGTACATGGTAAATGGTAGGGAATTGAGGAATGCTGTGGAACAGAGGGATCTAGGAATAACTGTGCATAGTTCCCTGAAGGTGGAATCGCATGTAGATAGGGTGGTAAAGAAAGCCTTTGGTGTGCTGGCCTTTATAAATCAGAGCATTGAATATAGGAGTAGGGAAGTAATGTTAAAATTGTACAAGGCATTGGTAAGACCAATTCTGGAGTATGGTGTACAATTTTGGTCGCCTAGTTATAGGAAGGATGTCAACAAAATAGAGAGAGTACAGAGGAGATTTACTAGAATGTTGCCAGGGTTCTAGCAACTATGTTACAGAGAAAGGTTGAACAAGTTAGGTCTTTATTCTTTGGAGCGCAGAAGGTTAAGGGGGGACTTGATTGAGGTCTTTAAAATGATGAAAGGGATAGACAGAGTTGACGTGGATAAGCTTTTCCCATTGAGGGTAGGGAAGATTCAAACAAGAGGGCATGACATGAGAATTAAGGGACAGAAGTTTAGGGGTAACGTGAGGGGGAACTTCTTTACTCAGAGGGTGGTGGCTGTGTGGAATGAGCTTCCAGCAGAGGTGATGGAGGCAGGATCGATTTTAACATTTAAAAGTAAAGTGGATAGGTATATGGACGTGAAGGGAATGGAGGGGTATGGTCTGAGTGCAGGTAGATGGGACTAGGGGAAAACAAATGGTCGGCACGGACTGGAAGGGCCGAGAGGGCCTGTCTCCGTGCTGTAATTGTTATATGGTTAATAATCTGCCCCCTTGTTTTTACCGCCAAAGTGGATAACCTCACATTTATCCATATTATACTGCATCTGCCAACTCACTCAACCTGTCCAGGTCACCCTGCAACCTCCTAACATCCTCTTCACAGTTCACACGGTCACCCAGCTTTGTGTCATCTGCAAACTTGCTAGTGTTGCTCCTAATTCCCTCTTCCAAATCATTAATATATATGGTAAACAGTTGTGGCCCCAACACCGAGCCTTGTGGCACTCCACTCGCCACTGCCTGCCATTCTGAAAAGGACCCGTTCACTCCTACTCTTTGCTTCCGGTCTGCCAACCAATTTTCTATCCATGTCAACACCCTACCCCCAATACCATGTGCTATTACCCAGGTAAATGCCTTTGGACTGGATTCTGAGTTCACAACACTGCTAACCTGAAAGAAAGCAGCCCACAATGATCTAATAATTTCTTCCAAATGCTAGATGGTGACAAGCATGGTTCCATGGACTTTACAGGTTATCTCGCAATTGTAATGCCAAACCGTTTCAACTGCCAAATCAGGAAAGGGAAGAAAAATTAAAATTTGCTAAAGGGATTTTATGGAAAGTATGAACAATGGCACATATAAACAGGACAGAAACTAAAATGATTTATAATATATGAAATATATAGTTTGAAATATTTATTTAAAAGAGTTGCAAATCATAAACATGATTTTGTTAAAGATTGGAATTTTCCCAGCAGTATTTACTATTATCATTTAGACATCATGCAGGCATATGATGAAGAATATTTTATACCAAGCATATTTTAAGGATTTATCAGTGTAGTGGAAAGGCAGAATACCGAAGCGGATAGAGGATGACAGGAACTTAATGTTCTTGCATTAAAATATGCATGTGTGGTGATTCTAAAGTTGTTGAGTTTTATCTGTAGTGAGGGCGAATACTACTAGTTTTGTTGTAGATACATAAAATCCAGGCATCAAATTTTATTTTTAAATATTTGTAAATAAATATTTTAATAATATTTTTTTAGTTATGCAAATACAGTTTTAATGTACCCCAAAAATAGATTTATGTTATAGAGGACGGACCTGCCGACACCACCCTGGCCTGCACCGCCATCCCAGCCCCGGCTTCCGGTGCCACTTTGAGTCGCAGGGTACACAAGCATGCCTTTCCTCACCCACCGCATGGTCCAATTGATGCGGCGGTTGTTGCGGCCTAGGTTCTAGCTCCTGGGGACAGCGCTTTATTCAGGCTGCATTCATTTAAAAATCACCACATCTGCACTGTTTCATGCCAGATTCCACATATTTGGGATATGTAAATATAGTGAAATAAAAACTTTTCAAGAATTGGGGGAGAGGGTTAGAACACTTCAATAGCCAGCACAGGTTTTGTAAATTTTGCACTTGGATAACTGATAGTATCCAAAGTAGATGCACCAGGTCCAAATATTTCTTCTCTTGGCACTTCTATTTTTGGAAATGAACTTGACTACAGATGGAAATTTCCGCCCAAATTACTTCATTTGACAGCACAAATTAACTGGCTTACAGATCCACATAGAGAAATAGAGTGAAGATTCCAGGTCAATTCCCCTTCATCATAACTAGAGAGATAGTAGATTTATTTTATGAACTTTTCTTATGCAATTTAAAATTTTAGAAAGAAGACAACAAATATTTTGGAGATTTTATAATAACTTAATTAGTATTGAAATTGTTAAAAAAAACTTTTATGAGAATGTTCAAAAACATTTTTGAAAAATTAGTCACTGCTCATGTTTGGAGAAGATGCATTCAATGGTATGGAGAATGTGGGTACTGAGTGCAGCCTGCAATCCCCAGTCTGGAAGGTTAGGGACAGTGCATCCTGGCATTATCAAGCACACAACAATAAAGATACTATAATAGCTTAGTTATGGTTAATCAACAGATTTTTTAAAAGTATTTGAAAGATTTACTTGGCTCTCAGTGCAATCAAGATGTTGTTAAAGAAATAATTCACCAATAGAAAATGCTTGCAAATAAATGATACAATAGCTTTTCTCTCAACTCTGGCCAATTTGCAGTTGATTCCTTAACTATCTCACACATGCCAACCATCAGTTCCAAACTAACAGCACTTTATAATAGATAACAGGTTCAATGGGTTTCATGACCTTACTTCAGATGCATAACCCACTGATATCAAAAACTTTTCAAAAAAGTGTTCAAGAGATTCAAAAGCTCACTACATTAGAGAAATTTCTGGGACTTAATGAAGGGAAGACAGAGGTGATTTTGTTTGGACCCAATGGCTGCCGTGATCCTCCCTTTGTTGATTTGGGCCCATTGGCATTGTCCGTAAGGCCAACCGTTTTGAACCTGGGTTTTAGGATGGACGGTGATTTTAAACTAGATAAACAAATAGGCGCGGTGGTTAAGTCCAGCTTCTTTCACCTAAGGAAGCTGGCAAAGGTGAAGCCCATTCTCGAGTGGCAGCATCTTGAAACAGTAATCCATGCCTTTATTACATCTAGGCTGGATTATTGTAACGCACTCTACTCTGGAGTCGCAAGAGCTTCATTGGCTCGTCTCCAGCTTGTCCAAAATGCCGCCGCTCGCCTTTTGACCGGAGCTCGAAAGAGGGAGCACATTACGCCAATTTTGGCCTCCCTTCACTGGCTCCCAGTGCATTTTCGAGTTCACTTCAAAATTCTTTTGTTTGTTTTTAAATCGCTGAATGGGCTCGCCCCGTCTTATCTCTCTGAGCTGCTCCACCTATATGCTCCTGCCCAGCTGATCAGCTGCTCCTTGAGGTACCAAAGTCTAAGCGGAGGCTCAGAGGGGATAGAGCCTTTTCTGTTGCTGCTCCGGCACTCTGGAACACCTTGCCGCTGCACATCAGACAGGCACCCTCACTGTCCATCTTCAAATCCTCCCTCAAGACTCATTTTTATTCCTTGGCTTTCGACACTGGCTGAGGCTTTGCTCCTGTTCTTAGTGCTTTTAATGTCTTTTAACTTTTAGAGTGTGTTTTTTATAGTCCTTCGTCTTACGGTTTTTAATGGTTTGTAATGCCTTGTCTATGAGTTCTCATGTACAGCATTTTGTGGCAACTGTAGTTGTTTAAAGCGCTTTATAAATAAAGTTATTATTATTATTATTATTATTATTAAATAATGTAGGTGGGGGTAAGTGAGGGCGCTGCGAGTCGGCTGCCCTGCCAGCAGCATGTTCGTCATTTCTACTTTTTGGGTTTTTTTTAGTGTGTCCAAATGTGTTTTAATATCTCTTGGTGTGTCTTGTGTGGGGTGTGGTGAGGGGAGGGTAAGGGGGGAACCGCGTTCGGTCGCCTTCTCCACAGAGAGGTGACTTTTTCCTACCTCACGGTCTAACACCATGGATTGGTGGGGCCTTTCCCGAAGTCGGGCCCGGAGTTTCAACAGTGGGTGCAGCGTGGAATTCTCATGGCGGAGCGGACGAGCCCTTGCTGGGGTCGCCAGAAGGGAGTGCTGATCGCTGGCCCGCGGCTTATAACATCCTGAACCGCGGTCTGCGGAGCTTCTAGCCGCAGGCACTGCGTCCGGAGTCTGGGGCCCCTCATTAGGGTTTGCCGGAGAAGAGCTCCAATCGCCGGCCCGTGGCCGATAACATCCTGAAGCCGCGGTCTGCGGAGCCTCTAGCCCTGGGCGTGGCGTGGTCTCTACATCCGGAGTAGGATCCCTCGCTGGCGATCCCCGGAGAAGAGCTCCGACCACCGGCCTACAACATCCTGAAGCCGCGGTCTCTGGTAGAGAAGTGCCGATTCGGGACTCATTGTCCCGACGAGAGGGCCTGTAAACCTCGACTGTGGAGGTTTATGGCCCCAACCACAGGGGAACAATGGAGGAGGACTGACTGTACTTTGTGCCTTCCACCACAGTGAAGAATGCTGTGGTGGATGTTTGTATTAAATTTTATTGTGTATTGTGTGTTCTTTTTTATAGTACCGCTGCTGGCAAGTTCATTGCACTGCGTGTATGTGATGAATAAAAACTGATTGATTGAGTGATTGAAATAAAAATATCACTAGAAATCATAATGCACACACCGTTCCTTCCCTAACCTTGCTACAAAAAATTTCTTGCCTTTCATCCTCCACTCCTTTTAAAGCATTTCTAATGATGGAGACGAGTCGCTGACAAAACAAACCCTCCCTTTCTGTGGGCTACTCCAATGTTTCTCAAAAAGAACAGAATGCATCAGCAACAGGGAAGAGAACTCAACAGAGTGTTTGGGAGTGAAAGAAAGACGTTTGCCAAAAAGTGATATTTAGACCAACACTCACAGATATCGGGGATCAATTTGCCTACTCGTGGTTTCTGTATCTTTAAAGAGGAAAACTTTAAAGAGGAAAACCAAAAATGAAAACAAATCCAGGCAATATTGATATTGACAAAAAGAAATCCAGGTGTTAGTGTAGTAGTAGTAACAATATGCATTCGGCCCCTAACAGGGTTAGTCAGGTTAGTACAATAAAGTGTCTACCTGGATTACCATATATTTTAGCAGAGCGTCGAGAAAGTAGCTTGTAAGATCATCTTGTCCTTTATCTCCTGATTGTGGGGGTACAAGAGGAGTGATTTCTTCTGGTGTGACTTGTGCTGTCAGGCAAATATAAAAGTACAACACTAATAATGTGCCACAAATGTTTCTATAGTATATTTAAATGCCAAGAATATCAACATTTTAGAACCAGTAAATCTAACCTCAAAATATGCTTAATGTCAGTGTTTTTATTGACCATCATTTCTTACTAACCGCAATAAGTACACCACACTAATTACTGGATAATTATTTGGTTACACACCACATTCAATAAATAAGTAGTTTGCGGTATGTATAAATTTTCCTCTACAATCTTGATGGGGCATTTGGCTTTGGTTCAGAGTGCTCATGAAACAGCTTTTATTAAATCCGGAGCAGTTGCATTATGATCAACAATGTACATTAACAATGTAATGTATTCAAAGATCTTTCATGAGACTATTTAAGAAAATGACAGGAAGTGATTATATAGAGATTAAAAAATATCTATTTTTACAAATTTTAGGGCATAACTTGAAGGGGATAGGGGGGAGGGGGGGAATGAACCATGAGGTTTAGGAAGCTGATAGGCAGAAAAAAAATTATTTTAAAAGGTAATTGCTATATTGGAATGTAGATTCAGTTGACAAGACCAAAATAAAATTATAAATTAGTTCTTCATTTGGAAAGCTTTTGTACATTTTTTTAATGTGCTACTGGACCCTACAATATCCTGTATCACTTTGCTGATGATTGAGACTAGATATTGGGGTGCAATTAGCTGAATTGGATTTGTCCCTTTTTTTGCTCATCTTGGGAATTTTCCGCAAAGCTTGGTTGATGCAACTATACTGAAACGCACAGCAAGTAGCTGTTCTGGAATGCTAGTCGATTTAAATCTAATTAAGGGTTGGGTGAGGTGGGTGGGGAGGGATGTGAGGCAGGTATATCACCACTTTTTTTCTTTCTTTCTCTTTTTGTCCTTTTATTTTTTTTAATTTTATTTTTTCTATTCCTCTCTTCTTTCTTTCATTCATTTATTCACTCTTTGGCTATACCACTTTGGTAGTCTAGGGGTTCTATCTTTGCACATCTCACTTTTTCTCTTTCTTGCTTTTTCTCCTTTCTTTTCTTCCAACTATAGCTAAAAGGTTAAAATTGAAGCTGTACAATAAGTATAAATTTATTTGCCGTTGGTTCTATTTTTGTACATTTGCTTCTAATAAATAAAAATATTTTAAAAAAGGAATGCTAGTCGACAGCACTGGAGCCAAGATGTTTAAGGTCTCATATGTTAGGCTGCATCCTGTGCTCTTGGATGTTTCGTTAAATCACAAGAGACATACAGCACGGAAATAGCCCCCTTTCCTATCCATGTACCTGTCCAAATGTCTTTTAAATGTTGTTATTGTTACTGCTTCAACTACCTCTCCAGCAACTACCTCTCATTCCATACACCCACCACCCACTAATCATGCCTTGTACATTCTCATTCAAATCACCACAAATAGCAATAGGTCAAGCAACAGTCCTTGAAACACACCACCAGTCACAGACCTCCAGTCTGAAAAACAACCTTCCACCTCACCACTGCTTCCTTCCATGAAGCCAATTTTCTATCCAATTGTCTAGCTCTCCCTGGATCCCATGCAAACTAACCTCCCAGAGCAGCCTAACATGCTGAACCTTGTCAAATCAAATTCATATAGCCAACATCTAGAGCTCTGCTTTAGATATATCTTCAAAAAACTCGGATTCGTGAAACACTTACCGCCCGTACAAAACTATGCTGACTATCCCTAATCAACCCTTGCCTATCTCAACGCATGGATATCTTATCTGGAAGGGAGTTGCAACATCTATTCAAAACCTCTAAAGATGTTGGCAAATTTATCACTGTTTCCACAGTCATTATGTTGCCTATTACTCTCCTCTTGGCTTACATTTGCATCTGAACTTTTTATCATGAGTCAATATGGATGCATTTCACCTATCCCCTTCACAAACCAATGCAGCAGACTGTAAATAGCTGATGCCCAAGCAGTGATTCTTAATATATTCCAACTCCATTATCTAAACATAAACCAAGCTATGTTACTACCTCAGCCCCAATTTCAAAAGGCTTATTTTTATGTAATATTGTGTGTTGCCTTAAAAGTTTTGAATATCCAAACATACAACATCTAATGGGTTTCACCTATCATTCGTATAATTACAAGCTCAAAAATATAACTGCTCTTTCATAGATTGTTGTCAAATCCCAGATAAATATTTATTAAATTCCCATTTACTGTGTCTCTAAAATAATAGATTCTAGCAGTCAGACTGGCTGACCTCTAGTTTTTGGTTTTCTCTGTCCCTTCTTTGGTTTTCTCTGCCCCTTCTTTCCAATGGTCAACAACTGCTCTAAATTCCCACCAGATCTGGAAGATCAAAATCAATGCAGCCATTGCACCTATAGCCACATCCATAAAGACCAGTTCCAAGTGTTCAGTGTTCAGAGAAGATTTACGAGGATGTTGCCAGGACTAGAGTCTGAGCTCTAGGGAGAGGTTGAGTAGGCTGGGTCTATATTCCTTGGAGTGCAGTAGGATAAGGGGTGATCTTAGGTGTATAGATCACGAGAGGAATAAATCGAGTAGATTTACATAATCTCTTGCCCAGAGTGGGGGAATCGAGGACCAGAGGACATAGGTTCAAGATGAAGGGGAAAAGATTTAATAGGAATCTGAGGGGTAACTTTTTCTCACAAAGGGTGGTGGGTGTATGGAACAAGCTGCAAGAGGAAGTGGTTGAGGCTGGGACTATCCCAATGTTTAAGAAACAGTTAGACAGGTACATGGATAGGACATGTTTGGAGGGATATGGACCAAATGCAGGCAGATGGGACAAATGTAGCTGGGACATGTTGGGCAGTGTGGGCAAGTTGGGCCTGTTTCCACACTGTATCACTCTATGACTCTGTATTTAATGATGTTTTTAAAACCAACTTTATGTTTCTTGTTCATTTCCTCATTCTACCAAATTCCTCATTCAAAATTTATAAGCATCTTAATTAACTTACCACTTATTTAAAACTAGATTACCTACATTGTTTAAGTTATATATTGACTAAGTTAAATATAATTCATAATCATCTTGCCATTCAGAAAACATGTTTCCATTTTACTGGGAACAGTTAAAGTAGACCAATTTAGTCCAGCCATTGACAAATCAAATAAGTTTGAACAAATGGTTACACTCAAAGATATTGTGGAACTCTTTAGGCCAATAAATGAGCATTTAAGCAGGAGCAACATGAGAATAAGTGGAATGAAATAGTAACAGGTTGGAGAAGGACAGGAGGAGACTCAAGTGAACAAGGTCTGGGTGGGACAATTGCCACACTACAGTGTCTGCACTTGTGTGTAAATATCTGTGGATTTTTTTTTCTAAAAGGGTACCAGGCGTAGACTATTTTCTAAATGGGGAGAAAATCCAGAAATCAGAGGTGCAAAGGGACTTGGGAATGCTGGTGCAGGATTCCCAAAACGTTAATCTGCAAGTCAAATCGGTAGTAAAGAAGGCAAATGCAATACTAGCATTTATTTCAAGACGGCTAGAATACAAACACATGCCAAGACTCTATGAGGTTCTGGTCAAGCCGCATTTGGAGTATTGTGAGCAATTTTCACAAGTTATGGGAGCAGAATTAGGCCATTTGGCCATCGAGTCTATTCCACCATTCAATCATGGCTGATCTCTGTCTCCTCATCCCATTTTCCTGCCTTCTCCCCATAACCCTTGACACCCGTTCTAATCTATACCTTTAATTATTCTGTAAGTTTCAATGAGATTCCCCCTCAATCTTCTAAACTCCAGCGAGTAGAGGCCCACTGCTGTCAAACACTCATCATATCCAATCCACTAATTCCTAGAATCATTCTTGTAAATGTCCTCTGGACCCTCTCCAAAGCCAGCACATCCTTCCTCAGATATGGGGTCCAAATTTGCTCACAGTACTCCAAATGCGGCCTGACCAGCGTCTTATAAAGCCTCAACACCATTTTGGGCACCATATCGGAGGAGGGATGTGCTGGCCCTGGAGAGGGTCCAGAGGTTTACCAAGAACAATCCCAGTAATGAGTGGATTAACATATGATGAGCATTTGACGGCACTGGGCCTGCACGCGCTGGCGTTTAGAAGAATGAGGGGGGACCTCATTGAAACGTACCGAATAGTGAAAGGGTTCGATAGAGTGGATGTGGAGAAGATGTTTCCACTTGTGGGAGAGTCTAGGACTAGAGGTCATAGCCTCAGAGTTAAAGGACGTTCATTTAGGAAGGAGGTGCTTTCTTTAGTCAGAGGGTGGTGAATATGTGGAATTCTTTGCCACAGAAGGCTGTGGAGGCGGTCAATGGATATTTTTACAGCAGAGATAGATTTTTGATTAGTACAGGTGTCAGGGGTTATGGGGAGAAGGCAGGAGAATTGGGTTAGGAGGGAGAGATATATCAGCCATGTTTGAATGGTGGAGTAGAATTGATGGGCCAAAAGGCTTAATTCTGCTCCTATCACATGAAGAACCAGAAAATGCCAGAATCACTCAGTCGATTAAGCAGAAGCAAAGTTTACATTTCAGGTAAATTATCCTTCATCAGAACTGAAAAAGTGTGAAAACAAGCATGTTTTAAGTCACAATAGGATGTCTGTGTTTGGCTTCAGGTCTAATTTGTCAATTTAACCCATACTTTAAATATTGGCAATGGGAAACGGATAAAGAAAGAACAATTTGAAATATCCCAAAAAATCTTGTCTTTCAATGTGCAATTCCAAAAAAAAATGAGGCTAAGTGTGAATCCATAAGCCTTTTACTTCATCGTCAGCTACATTTGGAAATTTACTCTAGCTTTAAATTCACAACTGCAGTACTTATCTTTGTAATTGTTCTTTATAATAGCTCAATTTAGAAAATACGAAAGAGCCCAACAGGCACCAACGTACTACTTTCTTACTTTCTTGAAGATGAAGTGGAGAGTTAATGAGATTGTCTAACGTTCGAGGCCCATGCTCAGATTGCAGAGCTGGAAAGCCAGGAATAAGACAGGCATAAATCAGCAGCTGTTCTTCAGTGCAATTATGTTGGAGTGCTTGCATCCACAACAAAAAGAGGCGTACACCTTCCCTTCGAATCTGAAATGGATGAAAAGAACATAATCTATAAACCATAAAATTCAGATCAAAATGAAATGTTTAAAGAAATCTAAACCAAATGTTGCCCGTGGGACTTGAATTTGTCTTAATTTATAATACGAATTAAGAGGACTTATGTTCTTGAGAAGTGCCATGATTTTACAACATAGTAAAATGTAAGTTTAAAAAAAATCTGTATTCCACGTAAACAGCAATACAATCTCTGAAGACAGAAATAGCTTCAGAATAACAATCTTTATGGCAAAATGGTCATTATTTTCATCCCCCATTACTAACATCAAAAGGACAAACATGGGATAAATATACATGTGCCAACCACATTGGTTTTCAGGCCATTTCCAATCACATCTTAAAAAAACAACAAAAACATGCAAAACCTTCAAGGAGTTCCCAACATGAAGGAGTTTCTTTAAAATCAAGCCTGCAAAACAAAAGAAAAGCAACATTTACAACAAAGAAAATAAATTACACTCCAAACACAGCACAGTTTAAGGGCAAATTGTCCAAGCTCTCGGTCAGACTTGATAAATGCTTGTAATCAAGTCCTTGGCATTTACTCTTTTAGTCTTGGTGACCTTTGTACCCTCTGACATTATTTTTATTGTCAAAAGGAAAAGGAAAGATCACCACACATAAAACTGAGTCTTAAAATTCCTGCTTTCTACTAAGTAGATGATTCATTTAAATATCACTTTTTGAATTGCTTTATCCAGTTACTTTATCATAATACAGCTGCTTTAAACATTTGATCCAAAGATGTCTGAAAAATGAAAATCTACATATATAGTAAATGAACAAAATAGATTTACAGCAAGAGATGTTCCTTCATCAATCGCCACAAAAACTCAAATACACATATTAACAACTCCATACATTTGATCTGATTAGTAATCAACAGTATTAACGAATTACCTCAAAAATAATCTTAGCCAGAAATGTTCATTGTGACGAAATGAAAGAATGCAATTTACGCTTACAGTATTGACATAATATAGGGATATGTACGAATTATGGGCCTGTCCCACTTAGGCGATTTTTCAGGCAACTGCCGGCAACTGTCAACTGGAATGGCGACTGTCAGAGTGGAACACACACACACACATCGCATCCTTTACCAGCCCGTTATGCAGGCGGGGACAGGGCAAGTGGGGGGAGTGTTGTCTGAGTGAAATTCACACGGTGCAAAGCCAATGTGATACAGACACACACCGCGTTGAGCAGGAAGGTTAGTGATGTAATTAAGATGGTGAAAGCAAAGTGCATGGGAAGGATCACGTAAGTCCTTTAGAAGCGGGGAAAGAAGGAATGGAGACAACTGTTAAGAAGCCAGAGATACACGGCAGACATTAACATAACCGCTCGGCAGATATTAACATAACCGCTCGGCAGACATTAACATAACCACTCGGTTATCCTTGGTTCTGAAAACTATTGCTTACATTTTATTCCCCCCAATGAGCCAATGAAAATCACCGGTCAGCACTGGCTACAACGTACGAGAACCTACGACAACCTTCGACCTCCTGGCAACCTACTAGGACCGCCTGGTGACCCACCTACGGCACGAGAATTCTCGCTTCTCTCCATGGTGGCTTCATTCTGGTCGCCGCTAATTTTTCAACATGTTGAAAAATTGCAAGGACCATAATGAGGCCGCGACTAGTTCCCAGAATGCGGGAACTCCTCACGACCATGAAGGCGGCTACTCGGCAACCACCCGCGAACATGTGGCAACCGCATAGTCTCCTACAGTCGCCTGAGTGGGACAGGCCCATTAGACTATTGCAAAAGACTTTAAAAATATTTATCTTTTCCACATAGTAAATGCTCATGCAAATAAGTAATCAAGGAACTGTAAGGTCACCTATACTGTGGAACTGCCATCTGGTCTGAATTCTTTCTGGAAGATGTTGCAAGATTTTCTGCAAAACAAGAGTTCAATTTGGATCAAGGTTTGCTCTTTCCAGAAAAAAAACTGTTCCTAGAAACATTACTAGCAAGTTACTACTAGAAACGTGCAGTTTTACCAAAAAAAAACTGCAGAAATGTGAATGTCAAGTTTTTGATTATTTTAACATAAAACTCAAGTCTATATCGAGGAATAAAATGCAGCAGTAAGCAACAGGTAGATTCAATAGTACAAATCTCAAAACAGAAACTGTGGTTAGGCAGTTTTTTTTAATAACTATGAATTTGCTTTTTTGTGGAAAATATTTATAATTACATAGTAAAAGCACATAGAAACAGCACACTAAAAAAAAATATCATCTTAAACTCTGGGGACTCAATTCAAATTTGTCCAGAATATACAGAGGGTCCTTCTGAGCAACTGTTACCTGTAAAATAATAATGTTTCAAGTTTGTTCAAGAGCCCAAACCATTTATATGCCAACAATTAGCAACATTACTCAGAGCCCACAAATGATTACTACTTTTAACATTTCCATCATTAATGAGTGAAACTTCTGAAGTTAGGCTTCCGGTGCTTTTTTTAAAAGAACATCGCTGCATTAGGTGCATAGCCCTCATGAATATATTTGATGGTTACACTGAACACTTCAGCTTGTATATTCTTAATGAAGGCAAGCAGGAGACTCGGCTAATTCAAAAAAATAAAAAATACCCCTGAGCGTTTCAAGCAAGAAAATAAATCCAACATGCCACAAGTGTTGAGATGTTACTACTTAGTCACATCTCAATATTGGTTATAAATATTACAGGCATCTTTCATACACGTTATTTAAACACAGTAATGTGAGGATACATTATAAATACATTAAAAAATATATCTAATGATGCTGGCTCCATTTAAGTTTGCAGCACACTTCAAACCTGCAGATGTGGTTTCAAGTCTCATTGTAAAGACTTGAGCACAAAGTCTAAGCTAATGGTCTAAAAGAAATAATAAAATAATGCAGCACCTTTAAAAGTGTTATCTTTTAAATGAGAACCAAGACTAAATGTCCCATCTTGCAAATATAAACAATTCCCTGACACTGTTACCAACAGCTAATGATTACCTTCAGCATTTAAAGCCGTTTCTTATTTCCAAATAAATCTCGCAAAATAAGAAAAACATACAATTAAGGGCCTGTCCTACCATCATGCGACTTTATGCGGTGAGCGCGACCTAACGTGGTCGCTTGAGCCGTCTGGCCTCGCGGGGCCGGTCCCACTTCGATCGCCGGAGCCATGTGGAGTTGTGCGGAGCTGGTCCCGACATCGCGCGGGGCTCCGAAAAACTGACCGTGTCCAAAAATTCCGCGCGGCAACGGCCTGTCGGCCCGCAGCCGCCTCGATGCACTACGCAGCGCCTCACGTCGTGCCTCCGTGACCCTCTCTATATGTGCCTCCGTGTCCCTCTATATGTGTGCCTCTGTGACCCTCTATATGTGTGCCTCCATGCCCCTCTCTGTGTGCTTCCGTGACCCTCTATATGTGTGCCACCGTGACCCTTTCTCTGTGCCTCCGTGACCCTCTCTCTGTGCCTCCGTGACACTCTCTATCTGTGCCTCCGTGACACTCTATCTGTGCCTCCGTGGCACTCTCTATCTGTGCCTCCGTGGCACTCTCTATCTGTGCCTCCGTGGCACTCTCTATCTGTGCCTCCGTGGCCCCTCTCTGTGTGTCCCTCTCTGTCCTTGCGAACTTACCGCGGACTTCGCTCCAACTTTGCGCCACTCACCCGACCTTCGCACGGCCCCCGCTGCCGGTTTGGTCGCGCTCGCCGCATGCAGGTGGGACCGGCCCTGTACGGGGATCACCCGACCTCCGCGCGACCCCTGCTTCAAGTTTGGTCGCGCTCACCGCATAGAGTCGCATGCTGGTGGGACAGGCCCTTTACCCTGTTGTAATCACAGTACTGCATGTGTAGAAAGAAGTTTGCCATGTACAAACCAGCTACATTTTATACTTTATGCTCGTAACTACAGTTTCAATGTACTTCAGTGGGTTCAAATGGACTTTAAAACTTAACAAGATCATAAGAGTATAGCTACACGTGCTTGTTGCTTATTACTCAAATTTTCCAAACATTCAATTTGATTTCTATCAAGAAAAGTTAAGATGCATTCAAGGTTAAAACAAAAGGATATCTCAGAAGCATTTTATGCAGCATCTGCATCAATAGCTAAAGGAAAATAAACTGCGGAAACATAATAAAACCAATGCAAAATGCTGGAAGCATTTACATGTAGCTGGTAAGGCTCAATGCGGAGTGTACCAGGCAAAATTTGAGTCAAGGATCTATCAATGAAACTGGAACAGTGAAAATAAGGCTTTGTTAATGTGAGGGATAAAGTGATTAAACCCTATTAAAGAAAGGAGTTTTAAAGAGAATTCAAACAGAGAGGGGCTGGAGAGAGGATTCTGACACAGCAGTGTCTGAAGGTTGCCAGACCCATCCTTGAGTCCTTGAGTAAGAAGTAATAGCATTGTATAGCGGTAGAAGGGAGTGATGTAGAGAGATCCCTATCAATGGAATGGAGTGATAGATGGGACCCTTGTCACTATAGCTTAGCTTTAGTACTGATATAGGAGAACTGAGAGGGTTCACTAGGAGGTGAGTAAAACTAGGCCAGGTCATGAGCAACTGAGCATGCTTAATAGAATAAATGAATATTACAACACACCCCTGGTCAAGAAATTGCTCATTACCATGAACATGTTTGAACATGCAATGTATGATATGGGAGGTGCGAGGGATGTACGGTGGGATGTACCTACAGATTGTGCACCTCCGACCCTGATTGGAGAAGGGTCCGGAGGGGAGGTTGAATGTAAGATTCTGTGTATAAAGGGGGATGATTTCTCTGGCTTCGGGGTGTCTCGAGTTGGAGAGGCACCCGGTCTGCAGACTTGTAAAATAAAGAATCTCTTGCTTCCAGGATTTAGTCTTTGAGCATTAATTGTGAGCATAAAGGGTATCTCACAGTTAAGTTGCACAGATGTGGACGAAGCACAGGAAATGTCTGTGTTTGGGTGAAGACTAAATATGGAGTGGAGAGACAGATTGACGAGAAGACAGAGACAGGCAGGCAGACAGAGACTTTTACTAGAGGGCCTAGGTTTCAGATGACAGTGGAAGAGGTTTAAAAAAATATGGAGGCACGTTTTGTTTTTACACAGAGTGGTAGATACCTGGAATGCACTGCCACATAAGTGATAGAAGCAGATACGATAGCAATGTTTAAGAGGCATTTAGGCAGATACATAAACAGACTGGGAACAGAAGGACTTGGACCATGTGTAAGAAGATGGGATTAGTTTAGATTAGCATCAGGGAGGGCCCAGGCAGGGTGGGTTAAAAGGTCTGTTCCTGTGCTGTATGGTTCTCTGTTCTAAAAAGAGAAAAAATAAAGAGAGAAAGTCACCTGAAATTTTTATTTTCAGGATTATATTTTGGTTATTTTATACCAAGACAAAAGATGAAGTGTCAATTGGCACTTGCTGGAACAATGCACAAAGTGAAAGAGGGAGAGTTCAGTGGGAGTGGGTTACTGGTCCTCCTCCAATGGGATTTCACCACCTTGCAAATCTGCTACATTCAGCATTCCAAGGGACTGCTACTTCCACAACTCTGTGGCCCACTCTTGGCATCTCTACCAATCACCCCCCTTCTCCATGCAAGTCAGCAAAAGATGCAAAACCTGACCTTTTAAATCGTGCAAGGCCCCAGAAAATACTTCTTTCAATTTAGTTTATAGTATTCAGTATTCATTATGTTCAATCCAAATGCAGATCGGGCAACCGCTTTGCAGTACACTTCTGCTCAGTCACAAGTGTGACTGCAAGATTGACTCCTGCCACTTCAATTCATTCCGAACTCATATTCTCACGTCTGCCTTCAGCCACCTTGATCACTCGAATATATATATTGTGTCCATTTCTAAAGTTTGGTATGTGGCGTGCGCACAATACAGCCGATTCAATGTAGCAAGATTAGTGTAATTTGGGCTCAATGTTGGGTGTTAATTTATGAACTAATAACTTTATTGGCCAAGTATTTACATACAAGGAATTTGCCTTGGTGCTCCGCCCACAAGTGACAACATGACATACAGTGACAGTTAAGAATGATACATAAAACATTAATAATAAAACATTATTGATTAAACATGTGAATTAAATAAAATACCAGAGCAAAAGGAGGCTACAGATTTTTGGTTATTGAGTAGAGCTACTACTCGTGGAAAAAAAGCTGCTTTTATCTGGCTGTGGCAGCTGTGACAGTCCGGAGTCGCCTTCCAGGGGGAAGTGATTCAAAGAGTTTGCGGCCAGGGTGAGAGGGGTCAGAGATGATCTTACCCTCGTGCTTCTTGGCCCTTGCAATGTACAGTTCGTCAATGGAGGGAAGGTTGCAGCCAATAACCTTTTCAGCTGATCGGATGATTCGCTGCAGCCTCCTGGTGTCGTGCTTGGTGGCTGAGCCAAACCAGACCACGATGGAGAAGGTGAGGACAGACTATACGATGACCGTATAGAATTGGACCATCATTCCCTGTGGCAGATTATATATTAGTAATGTTAAAATTGTACAAGGCATTGGTAAGACCAATTCTGGAGTATGGTGTACAATTTTGGTCGCCTAATTATAGGAAGGATGTCAACAAAATAGAGAGAGTACAGAGGAGATTTACTAGAATGTTGCCAGGGTTCCAGCAACTATGTTACAGAGAAAGGTTGAACAAGTTAGGTCTTTATTCTTTGGAGCGCAGAAGGTTAAGGGGGGACTTGATTGAGGTCTTTAAAATGATGAAAGGGATAGACAGAGTTGATGTGGATAAGCTTTTCCCATTGAGGGTAGGGAAGATTCAAACAAGAGGGCATGACGTGAGAATTAAGGGACAGAAGTTTAGGGGTAACGTGAGGGGGAACTACTTTACTCAGAGGGTGGTGGCTGTGTGGAATGAGCTTCCAGCAGAAGTGGTGGAGGCAGGATCGATTTTAACATTTAAAAGTAAAGTGGATAGGTATATGGGCGTGAAGGGAATGGAGGGGTATGGTCTGAGCACAGGTAGATGGGACTAGGGGAAAACAAATGGTCGGCACGGACTGGAAGGGCCGAGAGGGCCTGTTTCCGTGCTGTAATTGTTATATGGTTATATGGTGTTGAATGCAGAGCTAAAATCCTAAAATCAACAAACAAAATCCTCGCATAGGTCCCCTGGCGGTCTAGATGCTGGAGGATGAAGTGAAGGCCCAGGTTGACTGTATCATCCACAGATCTATTGACCCGAAATGCAAACTACAGAGGGTCTAGCAGGGGGTTCGTGCTATTTTTCAGCTTGGCCAGCACAAGTCTTTCAAAGGTCTTCATGACTACAGAGGTCAGTGCGATACCCTGTAGTCATTAAGACCAGTAATCGATGCCTTTTTCGGTACAGGGACAATAGTGGGGACTTTGAAGTACAGATTTGCAGGGACTGCTTGAAAATGTCTGTGTAAACTGGTGCAAGTTGTTCGGCACAGAGCTTCAGAGGGGGAAACATTGGAGATTTGGAGATTTGGAGCCCTGGAGATTTCCGGCTTTTCTGTCTTCTGAAAAGCCTCTCCACCTCCTCTATTTTTATTGTTGATGATGATGGAGAAGTGATGTTGTGCAGCACGGAATGTGTGGGTAATTGGGTGTGAAGTGGTGATTGGAGAGGGGTGGGTGCAAAAAGGTCCAGTCTTTTCAGACTGGAGTCTTGTTTTAAGTATGCTTTATGAGCAACACCCATTTGTCAGTAGACAGAAGTAGTGGAGTTATCATTGACTCCCATATGTTTTACAATCAACATACCTTGGTGACCTAATTTAAAGCAAATTTCCCAATCTCCAGAGCTAATTTAAAGGAAACAAACCAATGCCAAAAAGTACTATAGATCTGCCCAAGTTTCAAAGAGCAACTTATTAGAATTTGGCAGTCATGATATTCTTTGTTTTCAATTTGTAGTGATACTAATCAAAGCCATTTAAATGGACTACAAACTCTTTCAGTTATTTTTAAATCCGCACGAGTGGATACCCTCAGTCAGTCCCTCCCTTCATTTTACCCTCCCTCCTCCTCCACTCCCTGCCCCCCTCCCCTCCCTCTCCCTACCCTCAGTCACTCCCTCCCACCCTCCTTCCTTAACCCCTCTTCCATCCCTAAGCCCCTTTGAGATCACTGTGAGGTGGAAGCTGCTGTGTTTTTCATTTTATGTAAATGAGATCCCATTGTGATGTCATGGTGGAACGCTGCTGTGTTTTTGAAAATAGTTTTTAATGTAAATGAGATCCCAGTGTGATGTCATTGTAGGGTGGAATACTGCTGACGGGCTGTTTATGTAAATTAGATCCCATTGTGACATCATTCGCTGGTAACTGCCAGTGCAGATGGAAGAGATGGAAGAAGTTTTAAATGTGAATAAGTTGCAAAATATGGCATCAATCTGAACAAAACTAATTTTTGAAACATCACATGACTATGGTGAGTAAGGTGGTACAAAAATTGTAGCGCTATGGTGTACCGTTTTTGCGCAAATATAGGTACAAAGGCACAAATAAACCGGGTAAATATAGAAACAAGTTGAGTAACAAGTTTTAGTAATATACCAGACTAAGTGGGACCTGTTGGGTCCCAGTCACACAGAAGGCCTGGTCCCCCAACTCAACCCATTCCCCAACGCAATATTCCATCACTCACCCGTTCCCCCGATGCAAACCGTTCCCCCAATGCAATATTCCACCACTCACCCATAGCCCCTAACTGCGCAGACGCGGCTCATTTCCCCTCATCCCCGAGCACTCCCTCCCCTCCTCTTCATGTGTGGGAGGAGAGGACGGGAGGGGGGAGGAAAGCGGGTTGTGTGACAGGGGTGTGAGGGCAAGAGGGATGGGTGTGGACGGGGAGGTGCGGGGGGGGGGGGGGGAGAGTGCGGTGTGGGGGGAGGAGGTGTGTGTGGGCGGGTGGGGGGTTGGGCGGGCGTAACGGTTATGGGGCGAGGGGTATGTGAGCGGGGGAGGGGTGTGTGGGGGCAGTGGGGGTGCAACATCATTGACGGGAAATACGTTAATTTATTAAGAGATATGGCTTTTGAAGACTTTATAAAAAGTCGACTGACAGCTTACGGAGCGGAGAACAATCTGCGCATGCGCCGTTTTGGATTTTTAAAAAGCCGACTGACTGCCTACCCTGAGTAATTACTGAGGGCACGTGCCTGGTGTGTGTGGGCGGGGGGTGGGGGGTGTGGGGCGGGGGGGGGAGTTGTGGGGGGAGAAGGATGTATGGGCGGGGGTGGGCTCGGAGAAAAGATGGGGAAGAGCCATGGGGAGAGGAGTGCATCACAGGGGAGGGTCCAGCGAGGAGGACCAGAGGGGTAGTGGCTGGAATTGGCAGTGTGATGGGGACTCACGTGCACTGGTCGCTGGTCGTTCTCCTCCGCCGGGATCAGAGTCTCCGCTTTCCGTTTGGCGACATCGGCAACATCTTCGACTACGGGCAGGGCTGGGTCTCCAACGCTGGGTTGCTGCTTGGTGCTAGGCTGGGCTGCTTCGGGTCCCTCTGAAAGTCCGGTTGGAATCCTCCGCCGGCCACACTCAGTTCCAGTAAAACGCAATGGCGCAGGAAGCGGCGGACCGTCCCGGGGAGTGACAGGGGAAGAGACTAATCCGCACGGCACCGACTGGGAGAAGAGATCGATCTGCGCACGCGCAGTTTTTAAGATTTCTAAACCTCGCTAACTTTTATGATTCAACCGATTGGAATGAAACTTGGCGCACTCGCAGCACAGGAGCACAGTGAGTGAACTGGCGAAAAATCATAGCGCTATCGCGAACCGCTTTTGCGCAAATAGAGAGACCGCCAAACTGGAAGATAACAAGATCAGAGTTTTAGTTATGTATAGATAGATATTGGGCCCCGTTCCCCCGCAATATTCTCCACCACTCACCCATAGCTCCAACTGCGCAGGCACGGCTCATTTCCCCTCATCCCCAACACTCCTCCACCCTCTCTTTTCTCCCCTTACCTCCTCCACTCCCTCCCACACCTCTCCTTTCCCCTACCCTCAGTCACTCCCTCCCACCCTCCATAAACCCTCTCCACTCCCTACCCCCCCCTGACCCGTTGTGCCCCGTTTCTCCAACGCAACCCGTTTTTCATCCCACCATCACCACTCACCATTCCCCCAACGCAATATTTTACCACTCACCCATAGCCCCCAACTGCGCAGGCTCGGCTCATACACCCACTCTCCCTCCATCTTCTCTCCCCTCTCCTTTTCGCTACCCCAAGGCACGCCCTTCATCACCTCTCCCCTATCTCATTCTCCCACTAAACACAATGTTTAAATAACATTTCTTCTCCTCCCCTCCCCCACTCCCCCCCTTTCTTTACAACAATGTAAGAAATCTCTCATTGCACTGGGTGATGCTTATCCCAACACTGTTGATTGGCAGCTGAGATCCCATTGTGATGTCATTGTCGGGTGGAGGACTGTTCACGGAAGCTTATGTACAAGAGATCCCATTGTGATTGGAGGACTGTGAGAGCCCATTGTGACATCATCGCTAGAACCTACCAGAATCTCCCAGCAGCTGGCACAGCAACTGCAAAGTTATTGTTCTCAAAGTAGGGTTTTGTAATTTTTTTTAATGTCAATAACTTGTGAAATATAACATTGATCTGAATGAAACTTGACACAAACGACAACAGAACAATGGTGAGTAAGGTTCTGCAAAAATCGTAGCGCTATTGTGTACCGTTTTGGTGTAGTTCTGGGATCACATGGATACGTGCGCATATATAGACAAATAAACAAACAAGATCAGAGTTTTAGTAATATGTACTAGACCAAGTGGGACCCGTTGGGCCTGGTCCCCCAACGCAACCTGTTCCCCAAGGCAATATTCCACCACTCACCCGTTTCCCCAACGAGAGGCCTGGTCCCCAACGCAACACGTTCCCCAAGGCAATATTTTACCACTCACCCGTTTCCCCAACGTAACCCGTTCCCCCAACACAATATTCCACTGCTCACCCATAGCCCCCAACTGCGCAGGGGCTGCTCAATTTGCTTTATTCAAAATTCAGTGCACTGTAACTTTAAAATATTTTAAGTAAAGCACCCTCCCTCCATGCTGCCAGGAAAACGGGATAGCAACATTGTAGCTTGCAATTGCACTTGCTGTGTGCTGGCAGCCTGGCAGGATTGCAACATTGTAGCATTGTGACGTCATAGCTGCAGATATAGCAGCAGATTGAAGTATTATTTCTCAAATCTTGACTTTTTAAATAAAAATGTGAAATTACTTGTGAAATATAACATCAATCTGAACGAAACTTTATACAAACGACCGACGTAAGTAAGGTGGTGCATACATTTTTGCGCTACCATGTACCGTTTTGGCGTAGGTCCGTGATCACATACTTTGTAGATAGATAGAAACAAAACAAGAGTTTTAGTAACATACTAGACCACGTGGGACTCGCTGGGTCCCGTCCCCTTAACGCATGGTTGAGGGGTGAGGGGGGCGGCCTGCGGCGTCACACACACTAACCACCCTCCACACACACACACACACTAACCACTCCTCCTTTTACCCTATCCACTCACGCATAACCCCCAACTAGCAGGCGCAGTTAATAGGGGAGTAGAGAGGGACACACAGGCACAGAGACGGACACAGAGAAGCACAGAGGCACTGAGAGGGGCACAGAGAGGGGCACAGAGAGGGACACAGAGAGGGACACAGAGAGGGACACAGAGAGGGACACAGAGAGGGACACAGAGGCACAGAGAGGGACACAGATTTTTGAACATTTTCATTAATAACTCGAGAAATAAAGCATGAATTTTTCAGATAAGGCGATTTTGGATGCCAGGGGAAAAATCTCTACCGGAATATGTAAAAATGTTACCGTTAACACATCGTTTTCAAGAGAAGATGTGATTATAAACACACACATCCACATACAAGATCAGAGTTTTAATAGTTACTAGATCAAGGAGGACACGTTGGGTCCCGTCCCCTCAACACGTGGTTGCGGTGGGGCTGCCTCAGTGACGTGCGGTGAGGTCATTGGCTGGGGAGGCACTGGCTAGTATCAGTGGCCCGGCCCTCCCTGTATTGATCACCGCATCTCCCCGGGGAGAGGGGTGGAGCCGGGGCTGTGTGCGTGAAGTACGACGACTGGAGGGGTGGGAGCGTTGCCCCGGGACCATGAGGTAATGACCCACCTCCCCCTCTCCTCCTTCTCCATTCCCCCTCACACCCCCCTCCCCATCCACTCCTCTACTCTCTCTCCCCCCCTCCACCCAGGGTAGATCTACCCGAGCCGAGAGTACAACTGGGAGCTCTCAGCGGACCAGAGCCTCCGAATCTGCCGCTACAAGTCAATGAATCAACCTACCAGTCAGCACCGCCCGCGGCTGGAAAGTCAGCGCCGCCAGCGGTGGAATCCAGTGCTGCGCCTCCGCTGCTGAAGCTAGCTAGTGTGGAGGGAGAGTGGGGAAGCGTCAATTATGTGGGTTGAGCCTATGTAATTGACACTCGCTCTCCCTCCACTGGGCTCAAGACATGCCCACTTAGTGAGGCAGATGTGATCGCTGCCTCCCCTGGCGCTTTTTCATTAGAGTTTTATGACGAGACCAACGAGCCTAAATTTAATATATTTATACGTGAAATAAGCTACCTGGACTATGGAAGGCGAGGACATGTAATGAAGGGGTTTACAAACATTACATTGGTGACATACAGTAACAGGCACACGCTTATTGCCCGCGCTCCATCTAGTTTCTGAGGGGTTGCGCAAGCAGAGGGGAGTCTCAGCTCTTCGCTACCTCACCTCTCATCTCTCCCTGTATTTGCAGCGGAGCGGCGCAAATTTGGCAATTTGACTAAATAAAAAATGATTAGATTCATATAGAAATGATATTTACAACACAGATCAGTGGAAAAATCTTTATATTTATTTATTTTATTTTTTTTTGTTCTTTACTTTTCTTAACAGCTATTTTCATTGGGAGTATATTTTCATTGAGGCTCTGCCTCGCCTAACCGCACGTCCCTGGGCGGCCTGCAGTGTCACACATACTAACCACCCCCTATTATTCATATATTATTCATATATATTATTAATTCACTCCTTTTAATCCATCCCCTGCCCTATCCACTCATACATAACCGCCAACTGCGCAGGTGCGGCTAGAGAGGGGGGAGTAAAGAGGGAGAGGGGGGTAGAGAGGGAGGGGAGGGGGCAGAGAGGGAGAGGTGGGGTAGAGATTTGAGGGGTGGGGGGAGGCGCGCGGCGTCACAGGGGAGGGCTGGTTCACGAACGCAATACTCCACCACTCACCCATAGGTCCCAATAATCACCACTCCCTAGAAAGTGGGAGGGGAGAGAGGAAGGGGGGCAGAGAGGGAGGGGGGCAGAGAGATTGGGGGGGGGCAGAGGGGGGGGGCAGAGGGGGGGGCAGAGGGGGGGGGCAGAGAGGGATGGGGGGGGGCAGAGTGGATGGGGGAAGGGGTGCAGAGAGGGAGGGGGGGCAGAGGGATGGGGGGGGCAGAGGGGAGGGGGGCGAGACAGAGAGGAGGGGGGCAGAGATGGAGGGGGGGCAGAGAGGGAGGGGGGGCAGAGAGGGAGAGGGGGGGCAGAGAGGGAGGGGGGGCAGAGAGGGAGGGGGGGGGGGCAGAGAGGGAGGGGGGGGCAGAGAGGGAGGGTGGGGCAGAGAGGGAGGGGGGCAGAGAAAGGAAGAGGGGGTGGCAGAGAGGGGGAGGGGGGGCAGAGAGAGGGGGGGGAGGGGGGGGCAGAGAGAGGGAGGGAGGGGGCAGAGCGAGGGAGGGGGGGGCAGAGAGAGGGAGGGGGGGGCAGAGAGAGGGAGGGAGGGGCAGAGAGAGGGAGGGGGGGCAGAGAGAGGGAGGGGGGGGGCAGAGAGAGGGGGGGGGGGCAGAGAGGAGGGGAGGGGGCAGAGAGGGGAGGTTGGGGCAGAGAGGGGAGGGGGGGCAGAGAGAGGAGGGGGGGGGGGCAGAGAGGGAGGGGGGGCAGAGAGGGAGGGGGGGCAGAAGTGGGAGGGGGGGAGAGGGGAGGGGGGGGGCAGAGAGGGAGTGGGGGGAGGAGGGGCAGAGAGGGAGGGGGGGGGGGAGAGGGGAGGGAGGGGGGGGGGGCAGAGAGGGTGGGGGGCAGAGAGGGGGGGGGGGGCAGAGAGGGAGGGGGGGGGGCAGAGAGGGAGGGGGGGGCAGAGAGGGCGGGGGGGGGCAGGAGGGAGGGGGGGGCAGAGAGGGGGGGGGGGGGCAGAGAGGGAGTGGGGGGGAGAGAGGGGGAGTGGGGGGGGCAGAGAGGGAGGGGGGGGCTGGGGCAGAGAGGGAGTGGGGGGCAGAGAGGGAGGGGGGGGGCAGAGAGGGAGTGGGGGGCCAGAGAGGGAGTGGGGGGCAGAGAGGGAGTGGGGGGCAGAGAGGGAGTGGGGGGCAGAGAGGGTGAGAGGGGGGTGGGGGGCAGACAACAGAGGGAGTGGGGGGGCAGAGAGGGAGTGGGGGGGCAGAGAGGGAGTGGGGGGCAGAGAGGGAGTGGGGGGCAGAGCGAGGGAGTGGGGGGGGCAGAGAGGGAGTGGGTGGGCAGAGAGGGAGTGGGGGGCAGAGAGGGAGTGGGGGGCAGAGAGGGGAGTGGGGTGGCAGAGAGGGAGAGGGGGGGCAGAGAGGGAGTGGGGTGGCACGGAGTGGGGGCAGAGAGGGATAGTGGGGGCCAGTAGAGGGAGTGGTGGTCCGGCAGAGAGGGAGTGGGGGGCAGAGAGGGAGTGGGGGGCAGCGGGAGTGGGGGGCAGAGAGGGAGTGGGGGGGGGCAGAGAGGGAGTGGGGGGCAGAGAGGAGAGTGGGGGGCCAGAGAGGGAGTGGGGCGCAAGAGTTGGGGGGCGGGGGGTCAGAGAGGGAGTGGGGGGCAGAGAGGGAGTGGGGGGCAGAGGGGAGTGGGCCCTCGGTAGGGGTGGGGGGCAGAGAGGGAGTGGGGGGCAGAGAGGGAGTGGGGGGCAGAGAGGGAGTGGGGTGGGGCCTGGCAGGAGGGAGTGGGGGGCAGAGGGGAGTGAGAGAGGGAGAGAGAGGGAGTGGGGGGCAGAGTAGGGTGGGGGGCAGGAGGGAGTGGGGGGCCAGAGAGGGAGTGGGGGGCAGTGAGGAGAGAGGGACGTGGGGGGCAGAGAGGGAGTGGGGGGGCAAGAGCGTGGGGGGCAGAGGGGAGTGGGGGGCAGAGAGGGAGTGGGGGGCAGATGAGGGAGTGGGGGGGCAGAGAAGTCGGAAGGGAGATGGGGCATGGGGAATACACACGCACACACAAAACACAAACAATAGCAGTGCAATAATAATAATAATAATAATAATAATAATAATAATAATAAGAATGTCTAATGTAGTTCAGAGCTTATTTGAGGTTGTAGTATTTAATAGCCTGATGGCTCTAGGGACAATGCTGTTCCTGAACCTGGGTGTTACCTTTTTCAGGTTCCTGTACCTTCATCCCATTGGCATAGGTGAAATGAGTGTGTGGCCAGGATTGTGTGTGTCTCTGAAGATGCTAGCTGCCTTCTTGTGGCAGCGACTCCGATAAATCACGCTGAATGATCGGATTTTCAGAGGTGAGGGCGAGGGATAGAGCGATAGGCATCCTTGATGGTCGTTTAGCAGTGGTCAAGGGTGTTTATTCCTCTGGTGCTGCAGGCAACATGTTGGTGGTAGTTCGGGAGTGAATTTTTCCGCCAGACTTTGTTGAAGTCCCAGCTTCGGCGGACATTGTCTGGTGCTTGTTGACCATGGTGTGCAGCTCCTCCAATGGCAGACGGACGTCTGCCTGGGGTGGGAAGTAGACCGCGATCAGGATGATGGAGATGAATTCCCTCGAGGGGTACAAGGGGCGGTACAAGGGGGTCGTAATCCCCTGCACTTCAGTCTGATGTAGTCCTGCCCACGTTTCAGGACTCAATGGAGGCCACCCCGGTGTTTCCCGGTACAGTACTTTGTATATTACCGATAGTGCAGTAAAGATGGTATTTGGCACGCGTGCCTTCACTGGGAAGGATACCGAATACAAAAGTTGGTGCATCATGATGCAACTACACATGTTGGTGAGATCACACTTTGAAAAGTGTATGCAGTTTTAGTCATGAGGGGCAGGGATAAAGCGAATGTTCATAGACTTTTTCCCAGGGTAGAGGATTCTAAAACTAGGGGACATAGACCTACAGTGAGAGTGGCGAGATTTAAGGGGGTCCACCTTTTTCAGAGGGTAATCCATATCTGGAATGAACTGCTAGAGAAAGCTATAGACGAGGATTCATTCACGATTTTAAGACATTTGGACAGATATATGGATAGGAAGGGTGTAGCCCACTATGGGCAAATGCAGGTAAAGTGGACTAGTTCAGTATGTCAACTTGGTCATAGGGACAAGGTGGACCAAAGAACAGTACTAGGTAGCATAGTTCAATTACTTAATGAGCCTACATGCTGTATAGTTCAAAGTAGCGTTGTTACAAATTCCTTCCATCAGTGGCGCTCTTGAACTGCTCACTGCCTGTGTGTGCGACTCGAGAGGCTGTGGGGGGGGGGGGGGGGTGTTAGTAAAATGCAGGTTTTTATTGCTTGTCAAGGATGGAATTCCTCGTAAAACAAGCTTATGAGGAAATTTTGTTCTGTGATCCCGTTCGTGTTTTTTTTTTAAATGATGTTTAACTATTGAATCACTGGATGAAAATCATCAGATTAAAATGCCTTAAATCACAATTTTTTTTCCAATTCAATTTAATTGTCACTAGACCAAGTACAGACCCGTTGGGTCTGGTCCCCGAATGTGCTTCAGTACCCGAGTACGGGGAAGATTGGGGGTTGGGGGTGAGAGAGATGAGGGGGAGGGGGGGGGGGGCAGGAGGGGAGGGGGGGGGGGGGGGGTGGGGGGGAGGGGGGGAGGGGAGGGGGGGGGGGGGGGTGGGGGGGGGAGGAGGGGGGGGAGGAGGGGGGAGAAGAAGAGACGCTGGTGAGCCTTCTTGACCAGTGTTGAGGTATTGTGGGTCCAAGAGATGTCATCATAGATGTTGACCCCCAGAAAGCTGAAGCTGGAAACACGTTCCACCTCCGTCCCGTTAATATGGATGGGGGTGTGCGTGCAGCCCCTAGACCTTCTATAGTCCACAATGAGCTCCTTGGCCTTCTTGGAGTTAAGGGCCAGGTTATTGTCAGCGCACCATGCCGCTAGGAGCTGAACCGCCTCTCTATAGACCGACTCATCATTGTCGCTGATGAGGCCAATCACTGTTGTATTATCTGCATACTTGATGATGGTGTTAGAACCATGTACAGGTGGGCAGTCGTAGATGAAGAGGGAGTAAGAGGAGGGGGCTCAGTACAAGCCTGTGGAACGCGGTGTTCATGGGTGAGGATTCACGGGTCGCAAGTTCAGGTCAAAGCAAAAGGTATGTTATTTTTGGGTGTTTTATTAAATCTTATCTATTTTTTGGTGTAATTGCATTTTTTTAATCTGAATGATGTGAAATATCAATTATGCCCCAATAATTGACCTTGTCCTGCCTGACTTACCTCGCAAAATCATGGTGGCGGGCGCGGCCACAATCCAATAGCTCCCTCTCTCTCTGTTCTTAATAAACCACAAACCTCCACTCCTCCAAATAATCACAATCATTATCTATATTTTGTGTGAACAGTCCATCCATGATCAATAAATTGCATACTAAATATCTACCTAAAAACTACTATTATTGTGGAAGTTTTTTAATTCGGAACATATTTAGATGTTCATGAGACATTTTTGAACTTGAGAGTGGGATGTTTGTGGATTTTGAACACATGGGTCTGCAAAACGGCTCTTTGCCTGCTGCAGTGTTATAAACCAATAGAGTAAAAATTTAAGGCATTAAAAAACATTCAAATTCCTCGATTTAGCATAGAAACTCATGACAAATGAGATTTAAACATGCAATAACTTGTGAATTATTTTGTAATATGGGATCCGTAATTGTTATTTGGATACTTTGGGCTATTTTAATAAAAAAAATTTTTTTTTTAAGCCTTTTCTTAAGAATAGGAAAGATTTTAGATCAAGAAAATTGAATTAGATGAATTTAATTAATTTTGATGACACATGATGAATAATGTTTTGGTTGGGTAAATTACTTTTAGTTTTTAACAGTACAATAATATAAAAGTTTCCTGATCTTGAGAATATTTCACTTTTTGAATTTTCAAGCAGTCTGGTGCTTATTACTTTTCCGTCACAACGGTTAATTTGAAATTAGCTACATTAATTAGGTAAATAGCTAATTAAATACTATTAAATTCAGGCCCCTCCAAGTAAGATGTATCATATTTGTTTCAGAATGCTTCAATCTCTACAATAAACTGAAAAAATGTCATTCAGTTTCTCTTTAATTTTTTAAAGAAACCTGTGGACTTTTAATTTAATTGAACTGTCTTCGAACACAGCTTTTTTGTGTTAAGAGTTTGATGGAAAAGCAAAAAGGGAACAAGATCTACATTCCGGAATATGAAAATGACCCACTAACGATTTTAATACTGAAGATATGAAAAGTGAATTGGGTATCAAAATAAGTTAATTTATGCTTTTATCAGATGGGAAATCAATGACAGGCCTAGATTTTTTTTAAATCTCAACATTATATAACACATTCTTACTCAATAACTTCATTAAGTGCATAATATTGCACACAAGCTAGCTACACCGCCACCCAAAAGCAACATTGAAAACTTGCCAATTTAAGTATTTATCCATTAAGCGTGAAGCAAATATAAAATGTCCTTCATTATACATAAAATATTAACTATCAAGAAGTGGAATTCTGTGAAATAATTTAGGTCATGCATTAAATATTTGTTGGTTCAGGTACTCGTGTAATGAGAGGAGTTTTGTTCTTTTTGTGGGTGGTGGGGCGGGGGTATCAAGGTCTCAATGGCATGCAGGACAAGACAAAACTCTTCCATGACCTGTTGTTTGATTTGCCATGGCATGCAACCAAACTGCTCACTGTATCTATCAGTCCCAACGGAACGCACAACCATAAAACAAGACACTCCCTAAAAACTTAGTGGATATCCCACTAATAGTATCTTTTTCGTGAAGATACGACCTCACAGCGCTATTGGTATAGCAAGCCCGACGCCCCCGCCCCCCAGATATAAACGCCTACTCGGTACCCCATAAGGCCCAGTTGCATTCCAAGTGGCTAACGAACCAAGTAGCCTACAGCCCACCCCCCCATTTTAAATATTTGCAACACCCACAACGTCATACCACTTATGGATCACGATGCAACGGATTCTGTCCGCGCAACACAAGCCAACTCCCTGAGCTCCCTCTCAACATCATATGGGACAACTCCCTCGTCCGACCTTCCTCTTACCTTTGCCACTGTACAGTCACATCTTCGCCGCAATTTGATATTTGTACATAGAAAAAAATCACATGTGGTAACAGAGCACATTGACCGATTTTAATACAAGCCAATTTTATATTATCACATTTATGGTTTCAACACATGTAAAGAACAAACAACGCTGTGTATAAATAAAGCACTCACTTTCAGCACCTACTTTTCACCAACACCTTTAAGGATAACTTTTTAATTGCAGTATATACAACAACGAGGACCAAAATGTGCCTCTGACAAGTCAAAGAAGCCCAACAATGAGACTTAGTAACAGATAAAACTGTTAAGAGTACATCAGCCAATCCCAAGGCGAGTACCAATCAATTCACAACTTTTGAAACATCATTAAGAAGAAAGAGAGCACAGATGAGCATACACTCACTAACATATTACTATAATCATATATCAATCTGAGAGGCAAGCCAAGGAAGACCGTCCTCCACAAAGCTGATGACAGAAAAATTATATTACTCTTTATAAATAACAAATAACCCCAAATACCTATGCGTCTCAGATAAGAAAAGACTCTCAGGAGTCAGGTGTGGATTTCGTCCAATGACCACTGCCCCTCGCAGAAGACTTCATGAACAGAAATAAAGATGCTAACAAAACACTACAAGATGCAAACCTACTGGATAGTTAGCCGCAAAATCGGATTGCCAGTACAGTTTGCCAAGAAGTACTTAAAAAGAGCAACCAACAGTTTCTGGAAAAATGGTCTTAGATGACATGATGAGGACGATGATTAACATATACAGCGAGCTGGCAAGGACCCAGGAAAGAAAAAATGACTCAATGTTCCAAAGCCATACCACCACAACTTGTGAACACAGGGGGTGTTATGCTCCTGTGCCAAGTAATGCGCGGAAGGTACTGGGTCATCACTTATCTGATCAATTTGATAAACAACTGATGATAGGTAGTAGAATAATGAATTCTAAGTGTATAGACACGATCCTAATCCAGCTTCAAGGTTCAAACAAAATAAAAATGCCCAAAACTCGTTGCGCCCCGCCGGCAGTGTTCATCTGCTGCAAGACAAATGATCCCAAACAATACTGCTCAAAGCCAACAAAGGAGTGTTTTCAGCTAAAAAAAAATGATCAATTCACCGAGTGCCCGGTCAATCACCCGATCTAAACCCAACTGAGCATCGCTTTATATATCTGAAGAGAAAACTGAATGGGGACTACCCCCAAAACCAAGCCTAAACCAAAAATGCGTGCAATTCAGCTCTGGCATAGCATCACCCAGAGAGAGCCCCTACCAGTCCCCC